>CM053773.1:122385611-122422746 GCA_028658325.1 Potorous gilbertii
GGGAGAAAATTTTGGAACCCAAAATCTTGTGAAAATGAATGTAAAAAGTTAAATAAATTTATTTTAAAAAAAATAATTTTTATGGTCTAGCTAAAGAGACCTTATTTTTCCTTACATATGACACTCCTTTGCACTATTTGGTTCACATGCGTGGAAGTGCATTCCCTTTTCTCCTCTACCTTAGACAATTCCTTGTTTCAAAATTCAGTCCCAGTAGCAAAAATTAAACTTTCATGATTCCCCCTCTCTGTTTTTATTTCTTCAGCTTCCTTTGTGTTATTTTTCTATACTTTTACAAATACAATTCATCTCCCTATTGAATAGCATGTAAGAGACATTGTCATTTTTGTCTCTGTATTGTTACTCATTTGTCAGATCCGTTTATGGTAGATTCCTTTAGGTTATGGCTTAAAATCAATGACTGCTGAAGCACCTTCCAGCTCTCAAATAATGTAATTCTTAGGAATTTCAGAAATATTTTGAGTAGTAGCAACAATATTATTATAAAAATACAACTTCTTAAAGTGACTATTTTGAAGAGGGCAATAATTGTCAAATTAGTTATAATAGTATATTTGTTTAAAAAATCAGTCATATTTCAACATGGAAATACATTTAATGTAATTGCACATGTATATAAACCTATATCAGATTGCCTTCCATCTTGGAGGAAGGAGGGAGCAAAAACGTGGAACACAAAATCTTATAAAAGTAAATGTTGAAAACTATATTTCCATGTAATTGGAAAAACATGAAAAGTGGAAAAAATTAGTCATTACTTTTATAATCAAACCTTTGCATAATTGTATGCAATACAATCTTAATTTTTAACTAATTTTTTTGATTGTCAAACATTTATTTCTTTCTCTTCACATCTCCACCGTGGGGAAAAAAAAGAAAGAAAGACAAATACTTGTAATAAATAAGTATAATCAAGCAACACAAGCTCCTATATTGGTCATATCTCAAAATGGTTCTTATTATGCATATTATTTTCTCTTCATTCTTCATCGTTGATCTTCTGAAAATATGGTTGATCATTGAGGTGATCCAAGTTCTTAAGTCTTTCAGAATTGATTGTTTTTATAATATTGACATTATGATATAAACTGTCTTTCTAGTTCTCACTTCATTCAGAATCAGTTCATAAATGTATTCCCAGACTTTTCTGAGATATTTTCTTTTATCATTTCTTACAATGCAGTTCCATTATATTCATATGCCATAATTTATTGTCATCCTTGAACTAATGGGTACCCACTTAGTTGCCAGTTCTTTGACGCTATAAAAAGAGTTGCTGTCAATGTCTTTGTACATGTAGGAACTTTTACTCTTTTTTTGAGGGTAAGGACATGACATAATCGTCTGTTTATTCCTGTTACTACGTCAATTTGACTATATCATGAATAAAACATTATTTGGGATGTAGAAAAAGTCTCACATATAATTGGCCTGCAACATAGATATTTATCCTGACCATTAACAGTAGTTAAAGTGGCTTCCATTTTATTTGAAAATCATTAATTATGGCATTCTTTGGCCTTCTCTTGGCTAAAGAATACACATTTCTTTGGTAATTAACATTTGCTTTTATGACTTTACACAGTTAAGATTATCTTCTGAATCTTTTCTAAATTTAGTGCACCCCCCCTTCCACAGTAAAGTCAGAAGTAAAGTCCTATATGAAACCAAGTAGAATTGAAAGATTATATAATATTGAATTGAAGTTTTAAGGGTTAGTATAATGGAGATGTATGCATGTGCAATTTTACTGAGCAGTAGAAGACTGAGAAAAACCTATTTAACCGTTTGATGTTTGGTCTCCTTAAGTCCTGAACCACAATCTTTAAATTGTATTTATAGTTTATTTTGTTGTCAGTAGAAATTACAGTGAAGTTTTATCTTATGCTTTTATGAGGAAAGCAGTTTCATATTTTGTTTTTCTATCCTCAGTATTTAGTTTAAGTGCTTAATAGTAAAATAAAATTTTTTAAAAATTAAAATTGAATTAATCAAGGAACTGCCAAAGGTGTTTTGAGTTTGTTTATTTCTGTAAATGAAAGATTGACCATGTTACTCCACATTTCAGTAAACTTTCTTGACTCTCTTTTACTTCTAGGATCAAGTATACCCTTCTCTGTTCAGCATGGCCCTTTCCTACTTTTTTACTCTTTTTTACATATTACTCCATGCATATGTTCTCTGATCCTGCCAAACTGGGATACTTGCAGTTACCCACATACTCTGTCCATGTCTATATTACATGACCCGTCAACTCCTTCCTTTTCTTGGCATCCGTGTCCTTCAGCAGAACGAAATTCTGGCTTAGAGACTCTTTTACAACAAAGTATCTCCTATCCACATATCAAGATCATTCAAGATTTCTTGGAAGATAAGACAACAGAGATAATACTGTTTAATGACTTTTTGATGGTAAATATCAGGTGAAAGAAACAGGGAACTCTATGCTTGCCAAAGATATCTGCCACTATGATAAAAGAAAACCAGAAGAATCCAAGTTGAAGAAAGTGAATTCCTCTTCACCTGTTTGTGAAGGACATTAAGCTGATTGAATCAAGTCCCCGAACATTGCAGAGACTTCTCAAAAAGATAATTCAAAAGAGTTTGGTTTGTCCTTTCACATAGAAAAGACCAAGTGGATGAAGAATATCTGTTACCCAGATTTCAACATATATTTGCATGAACACCCTATAGAGGTTGTCCAACTGCATATCTAGGAAAGACAGTATAATGGACAACAGGCTGGGCCCAGAGCTAGAAAGGAAGAAGATAGCAGTTAGGATTACTTTCAGGAAATCACAAAGTTCTTTAATTGACCCCAAGCTTCCCATAAAAGCAAAGGCTCATCTTTTTAATACTAATATCTTACTAGTATTGCTATATGGCAGCACAATATGGAATGTCATTTCCTCAGAGGAACTAAAGATGACTTTCACACAGAAGGAAATGGAGAGGTATATGGTAGGTATGAGTAGACTGCAATATATCACCAACAAGGAATTCCAAAGAGGAAAAGGAATAAAAAATAGAGTGAAGAATGTGTATGAGAGGAAAAGTATGGAATAGTCATGTGGTGAGGGATGTCAGGTACATAGCCAGAATGCTCCAGTGGTACCCTCCCAATGGAGGTGAAAAGACTTCCGCCATATGGGGTGACCAACTATTCAGAAAACATGGACAAAGATGGGTAGGTATGGAGAGAGATCTGTATGGTTGAAAGGAACTCTTGAATCATTAAGATCCTTTAGAGTACTCACGCACAAACTCCTTACATCTGGCATTTATCTTTCCATGGCTTTTGGCATTACTTACAATTTTGATTATTTGTTCTGTCATCCGTATAGGATTATTGATAAAATATTGATGTTAAAAGAGAGCAGCAAGCAATATGGGATTGTTGTGGCATTGTAATTTCCCAAGTATGCTTCAGAATGATTTCCTGTTCCTACTATTTAGTTTTTGTGGTTCAGCCATATTTCAGCCATGTCTGACTTTTCATGACCACATTTGGGATTTTCTTGGCTAAGATACTAGAGTGGTTTTCCATTTCCTTCTTCAGTAAACAAGAGTTAAGTGACTTGCCCAGGTTCACACAACTAATAAGTATCAGATTTGAACTCAGGAAAATGAGTCTTTCCTACTCAATCCACTATGCTGCCTAGCTGCCCTGCTTAGTCTAGGGCTTATCAATTGTTTTAGTGCAGTACCTGTTTGTGAGTTATAAGGAAATTTGTGTCAATATCTTTTTCCCTATCTGTATCTTCATCTGAATCATGTTTACTAACCATAGTTATCCTCTCAGACTCTGCCCTAAGCCTTCTTCAGTTTTCCCATTACTTTTTCACTGAGTGATCTCACCAGCTCCCATGAATTTAATTATCTCTATGCAGATAATTCTCAGATTAACTTACCTAGCTCTAACCTCTCTGTTGACCACTAGTCTTACATCTACAATTAGACATCTTGAACTCCAGATAATCCCATAGACATCTTAAACTTCTGAGATTCTTTGGTCCTGTTTATTTTTCAATTGTGGATGTTTAGGGGTATCCCTTCTACATTCCTGTGTATGTTCATAGAGCAAGCTTGTTAGTATTCTAGGACTGGATGTAGTTGGTACAGTGGCACCAGTGAATAGGAGAATTTGTAGATTCTCATCATTAGTAGGAATTGTTTATTTCGTTTTTCAATCCTAAGATTTAAAAAAAACGGGTGCTATAACACAGTAACAGTATGTTATCTCTGGACCTAATCTTGTAAGTTCAGCTGAAAGAATGAATGTTTTTGGAGAAAATTTCCAATAAGTAACAATATTGAAGATTATTAGAGCAGTATTACTAAGGAAAATATGGAGTGATGGACTAATTGGAATAAAAAAATCTATAAACTCCCATTTTATCAGTTGGAAGTATCTGTTAACTCCAGATGTTCTCTGAAACAATTTGAGAAATTCTGTCTTATTATAATTCTTTCAGAATTATTAATCTAAGTGTGGTATATCTTTTAACTCAGTTAATCAGGAATATTCAATTAATCCTTAAGTAAATACTTACTAAGTGTCTGTTTTGTGCCAGGTACCGTGCTAAGTACTGAGGATATAAAAAGGGACAAGAAAACCATCCCCCTCCTCAAACATTTCATTCTCCAGGTGTGCTAGGCAGGAGTAACTAAAATGTACTTCTGCACCAATTATTCCTCCCACCCCAACTTTATGCTTTAAACCTTCAGTTAAAGATGTGTCTTTGAGGAGTTTCTGTCAAGGTTCTCAGATTCTTCTTTCCCTCCTTTCCTCCCCCTCCCCCGCTAGAGATCTGGAATTAACTGCTTCTTACCTTCAGAGTGTTGTGGGTTTCAGTATGCTGTCATTTCTATGACGACACCACTTTTTGATCCAGAACTTCTTCAGTCCATGTCATCTGAGCTTTGATTTCTGGGTTCATTTCCATTCACCTTTCTTTGTTACCTTTTCAAATCATGGGTGAGAAACTCTTGCTCAAGGCTGTGAGGAGTGAAAAAGCCACAATTGTTGTGCTCCGTGGGAAGAACCTTACAACTGTGCCTTCATTGGTGAGAAAACTGTATCACCTCCAGACTTTGGACCTCATGTCCAATAAGATCTCCAAACTGTGCCCAGAATTTTTCAGCTTGACTAAGGTGAGGTGCAGAGCATGTGTCTGGGTTGCAGAATAGGAGAAGAAAGCGAAAGGACAGTAAGAGTGAAGAATTGTCCCTGCTACTTAGCTTCCTGGAGAGTCCTGTGGAGGGAGGTGGGGAGGTGACTTCTCCCACTGGACTTGAATTCTGGTAGAGAATGAGGATCTTTTAGCTCCATTTCTATTTCTTGGCTAACATTTGAAGGATGGGAAGATTCCTAGGAAGCACTCATCTTTCCAGAGGAAAGCATCTGGAAAAGGGCTGGAAATTTCAGATCTGCTTATCTCCCTTGGAGGCTCACATCTGGAAGTATGTAGGAGTATCCCAGGGATGCCTGTTATCTTGGGGAATATCCTGAATGCCTTCCATCTGGAAGGAAAAGAAACTTTCCAGGGGAGAGATGACATGGGGTTTTTCTTTGTTTTGTTTTTTCCCCAACTTTCTACAATAGATTAGTCCCTGAGATGGAGTTTTAGTGGGGAGATTAAAGGAATATTCATTTCTTTTGAAATATTATTTTTAAAAAGTTAATATTTAAATAAAGACTAACCTTCGTAAAGAACATCAGTTGACATGAATGGATCCTAAAAGCTTATTCTAAACATTTATTTACTCTCAATAGTAAGATGTTCCAACTACTAAAAATCTTGAGGTTGGTGAAAAGAATACAGGGATATTAACTTAGGAATAATTTGTTGTTCAATTCTAAAATTTTTTCAGCACCAGAAAGATCTTCAATGCCATTTTCAGTTCATTGTAATATATTGGTTTTAATTGCTTGGTAATTTAATTTTAAAGTAATTCCATAGTGATTTAATTCCATTATAAATATTTCTCATTTGGCTGTAGCTATCTAAAATTTTTCCTATATTGTATATGCCTATTTTGATATTGACTTGATTAATGAATACTTTGGGAATCAAGATTCTCTGTAGTGATATAAATTCTTTCGAAAAAAAGGAACATCTGCATAAATCATGTGGAAAACAGTGTTGGTATATATCCTTATGGTCTAGCAGTGATGTGTTCTGTAAGCTCTACAAATGCTTAAATATCACAAGTCTATGAGGAGTAATTTTTAGGTTCAAACTACACTTTTGGTCACTACCCTTTAATAAGAGAAGAGGGTCCCAACCTATGTACCTAAGACTTGACTCCCTTCCCACCAAGTGTCAGTCCAGCAATGAATACACATAGAAAATAGCAATAAACCTGTTTATCCAAATTGCTCAGCCTCTCAACAACTTTGTGTAGGGTTAGGTTTCCGTCAGCTAGTTTGTGAGTCACTTGTTTCCCCCTATGGAGAGAGAAGGTGAGATGACTGCTTTCTTAGGGAGAGGGAGAATATTTGAGCTCCATTCCTAAATTTCTAAGGTCATATCCTGGTCCATCTTATTTCTAAATCTCTTTCCCATTTCCTGTCTTTTAATGAAAATGATGGCTTTCACCTTCCGTTACCACAATGTTGATCCCTGTACCTACTTTAATACTCAGTTTGGTTTCACTTTCTAGTCCTCTCTTCCTAGTGAAAACAGGAAATAATATAAAATGCTTGTAGTTTTTTAATATATTCTGCCATAACATAAATATGTTTATTAATTATTGGAAATCTAGATTGGCAGAGTTTCAAGAGTTAGGTTGTTGTCAATGGACAATTCTGGATGATGACTCATTCTTATATGCAAAGAGATGACACAATAGATTGAGCACTGGACCTGGAGTCAGGAAAACCTGAGTTCAAATATAACCTCAGACATTTACTAGCTGTGTGACTCTGAGCAAGTTACTTAATCCCTGCCTGCCTCAGTATCCCCATCTATAAAATGGCTTGCTACCAAACAAGAGCAACCATTTCAGGATCACATTTTACTAACCTGTATTCAGAAAAAGAGACACAATGCCACCCACATTCATAAGCAAATGAATGAATGAATGAGAAAGCATTTATTAAAGTATTACCATGTGACAAGATAATGTGCTAAACAATGAACACACAAATACACAAATCAAGTCTATCCCTGTCCTGTCTTGGTCAGGAATGTAGATAAAGATATAAATATAGATATCTTGGTATAAAAGCAAGCAGCTTGACATACATAGGAGGGCCTGCTATCACAGGTTATTAGATCTGCTTTTCTAAAAGAAAAGGCAACTTTTGGGGGTCAACAATCACTTTAATTAAACATGTGTATCATTCACTTAGTTTAGGGGGGAAAGCACCCTGAACTTCAGAGAAAATACAAAGAAATCAAAATCAACAGACAGGACTTCCAGCTGCCTGACAGTTGCAATGCATGTATCACAAAGCAACAGACAGATAACTGTCTGATCATACATATATGGTTACCAGAGAGAGAAGCACCAACATCTGGGTTTTCAAAGCTGGAGGTTGCTTAGTTGCTTTCCAGAGTCTCATCTGGCACTCAGACTTTCCAAAAACTAAGCCCCACAGTAAAACCTCACCTCAGAGTACTTATATCTTTTTTAGAGCCAGAGGGCTTAACTAGTGCCTCCATTCGAAAATTAACAAAAGGTACTTGAGGCCTATTAATGGGTGGGAAGATCTTTAACTCTTCCCTCTACCCACCATTAACCTGAAATTACCACTACACTTGGTCTGTAATGAAGGTATAGGATGATTGCCTTATAGCTTCCATGAATGATACTGTCAATTTAATTACTGTTTCCAGACTATAGGTGAAAAACAGCATGATGGAGGAGGCTATGGGAAAAGGGTCAGACAAGTTGTGTGAGGTCAGTACAGTTGTGTGAGGTCAGTACTAAATGAGTAGAACTTTCACTCCTCAGACTTCCAGGGTACCAGAGCAGGAGTTAGAGTGCTGGTCAAGTGGAGCTGGGGGCCTGGCATGAATGTGGCTGGAGAATAGTGTAGTGGGCTAGATCTGGACTAGATATGGAGAGCTTACAACAATCAGGAGTCCAGGTCCCAGGCTAGGAGATGGTATCTAAGATTGGAAACAGGTTGGAGCCTGAGGAAATAACAAGATAGCTGGAGTGCTCTAGCTGGCAATCTTCATTTTTGTTAGAGGTAAGAGAGAGGGTAGGGACAGCTAGGTCGACTGGTGGTTGTTAGAGTGCCGGACCTGGCATCAGGAAGGTAAGGATTCAAATCTAGCTTCAGACACTTACTAGCTATACAACTCTGAGCAAATAATTTACCCTGTTTTCCTCAGTTTCATCATCTGTAAAATGAGTTTGATGTGGATAGAAACAGTGCTCCTAGGGCACTGTTTCTATCAAGATGAAGAAGGAATTGGCAAACCACTCCAGTATCCTTGCCAAGAAAACCCCAAATGGGGTCATGAAGAGTCAGACTGCACTAAAACAACAACCACAAAGAGAGGGTGCCCAAGGGCCTGCTCAGCTAAGAACCCTTACCTGCCCTTCCCTAGACGTCCCAGAGAGGGATTTTCATGCCAAACATCTGGAGCAAGAGCAGGAGCTATTTCTCCTTTTAAAATGACAAAGTTCTCTGTCATCGGCAAGTCAACTGGGGAGCATTTGGCACCTATGTCCTTATCCCAAATTCTGGAAAGTTGTTTGTTTTCCTAAAGGAGGTTCACGCTTTGTAATTTCAAACTCCACCCCTGTACCTTGCCCTGAGGAGCATCAAGGAAGTGCACATGGCAAGATTCATTCTGTACTGTTCTGAGACAATATCAAAATCAACCGTCTTCAGGGTGGGCCTAGATATACCACAGCTGGTGGGCCTATAGATCATAATCATCCCCAAACAGGAAGTTATATAAATATGACAAATGACATTTTTAAACATTTATCATCTTTGGGGGATGGTCCTTAAAAACCTAAAGTACATTGACATCTGTCTCTAGTTGCTGAATACGCAACCACAGCTGGCTTTCTAAATTAATAGTCCAGTTGGGTCCCCAGCGGAAAATAGATACGCAATGAAAAAAAAGCAATAGATCTGGATTCAGAGGACCTGCATTCAAATCCTAGCTCTCTCCTTGTGTGACCTGAGATAAATCACCTTCTTTGATTTCCTAATCTGTAAAACTAGGGGATTGGGCCCAATTGGACTCTGAGGTCCATTGCAGCTTTAAATATAGGCTTTTATGATCCTACAACTCATGATACACAACTAGAAGCATATTGACCTCAGGGTACAAGACTCTCATGTCAGAGTGTCCAATTATCTGAAGATCTTTTTCCTCAGTATTGGTGTTCTCATACTTTAGCCACAAGACCATTTTGATTCAGTCTGCCAACTATGCCAAATATGCTGGGCCAGGCCTAACTCAGGCTGGTCTGTGTTCAGCCTCAGAGATGGACTGAAATGTGATACTTGCAAACTATATACTTCATACAGGGGTGGGGAACCTGCAGCCCTGAGGCTTTGCTCCATAGGTAACAAACTTGCTTTCATCTTAAGTGTTTTCCTTTCTCACTGCTTCCATCTTCTGGCTCTCACTGAGACTTAGCTCTCTCCTGATGATACAGCTTCTCTAGCAAGCATTTGCAGCACTGGTTTCACTTTTTTTGGTATCTCAGACCCACTGATGGTTGTGATAGAGGATTTGGAATAATCCTTTTTCTCTATTAGCCACTTCCAGGCTCTCTCCTACCACCACCACTCAATAGCCTCTCTTCCTTTGAGGTTTGTTTATTCAATTCATATTTTTCACCTAATCAAGATTCTGCTGCCTTATATCTGCTAACCTCCAGGTAAATCTCCTTTCCTCAGCCAGATCATTTTCTCTCAAAAAGTCCTAGATCTGGAGTCAATAAGTTCAAATGTGGCCCACAATACTTACTAGCTCTGTGACTCTAGGCAAGTCACTTAACCCTCTGTTTGCCTCAGTTTCCTGATTGTTGTGAGAATCAAAGGAAATAATATCTGTAAAACATTTTGCACATAAGCACTTGATAAATACATGTTTCCTTCCTGCTTTCCCTCCAGATGACACTTATCCATTCACAATACTAGAAGAGATGGCTTTGTGTAATGGCAAGTAAAATAGGACCTTTTGCTGTTTTTGTTTTAATAATCAAGAAATATATGCCTCTATTTGAATATGACTAAGGAGGACTTTTCCTACCCATTGTTGGGCCTGGGAAGATTTATAAGAAGGTCTATGCCCTTGGTTAATGAGACACTGATTCTCAAGGGATGTGATGCCCTCTGGCTCTAAAAAGTGTATAAAGACTCTGAGGGTGAAATTTTATTGTGGAGCTTAATTTTTGTAATAGCGTTTGAGTGCCAAATGAGGATTCTGGGAATTTGCTAAAGGAACCTCCAGCTTTGAGAACCCAGATGTCGTGCTTCCTTCTCTGGTAACTATGGTCAGACAGTTGGGGTCTAATTGTCTGTTGAATTCAGGAAGAGAAAACCATGTCTGTTGACTTTTTGATATCTTTATATTTTCTTTGAAGTTCAGGGTGCTGCCTCCCTTGAACTAGGTGATTGATACATGTGCTTGGTTAAAGGAATGATACTTATGCTTGATTTAAGTGATTGTTAACCTCTCAAAAGTTGCCTTTCCTTTTATGAATTCAGATCTAAGAACCTGTGATAGCAGACTCCCTCTGTGTATGTTGGGAAGTTTACTGATACACTTTGCTCTGCAACAAAAGTCAGAATCCCAAAGAAGTCTATAGTTCTGAAATTCACCTTTCCCCCTTAAAATAAAAATTGTGAAAATTATTTGCCTATCTGTTGTCTCCTGGTACTTTTTAAATTTTCCATGATTTCAAAAATTACTGAGAATGCTTTTATGATTATTTCTGCTCTAGGATAAGTGAACATGAATAAATGGACTCACATGAAATGGATTTGTTGTTATTCAGTTGCGTCTGACTTGATTTCTTTGCATCCCCAGTTGTGGTTTTCTTGGCAGATAGTGGAGTGATTTGGCATTTGAAGTGGCTAGGTGTGTCTTTGATCTCTTCTCTCATACTTAGACTCCAACTCCCCCTTTAAATCCAGAATGATGTCATTACTATTAGACATATATTCTTTACATTCAATTTTGTATTCATAGTCCTTTTAAGTCTCACCAATGTCACCTTAGGCAACAATGTTGACTTTCTTCTCCCTTTTTCTTTGGGCTTAGTCGTCATTATATATGTAGAATTTCATTTCTAGAACTTCCCATTCCTCAAGAAGCACATACTCTTGTAGACCTTCCTTGTTCTAGTAGTAGCCTACCAAGTACCCTACCCTTAATTGTTCTGAGTGTTTTTTTCTCTAGAGAACTATACATTCATTGACCATGGACTAGAAAGTTGTCCTCATCTCTAGTCATAGAATGTTGGATTTGGAGCCTTCTCATTTTATAAACAAGGAACATGACGAAGATATGAAGCAATTTACCTGGGTCAATCCAGCTAGTAAGAGGTTTAGACAAAATTTGAAATCCATTATTTTATCCACTATAATGCTGTAATCATTGTATTTGATAATGCAAACATGTGATCAAAGGATTCCCAGTGATCATTTTAAAAATGTGGCACACAGAAATAAACATAATATTTTAGATGTCAACAAATAAGGGCAGAATTACAGTAGGGCTATCATTTCATTTCAGAAAATGAATACAGGCTAGAGTTTTGTTAACATGTTTGACTGTCATTTACTGTTGACACATTTTGAGTATTGCAGTCTATGAAAATCTTCATTTCTTTGGCACAAAAACTATTATTTTTTTTATTTATTTTTCAGTTAATAAGCATTTATTTTTTTCTCCTTCCCTCCCTCCAACCCCTGCCATTTAAAAGAAAATTTAAATCTTGGAACAAATATATGTAGTCAAATAAAACAAAGTCCCCTAAAATTGTGTCTGATGATCATCTCTCTGTTGAGAGAAGGGGAGAATAGTTCACATTAGATCTCCACAGTACCATTTGTCTGTGAGGCCTCTTCGATTAAAGGGTGGAGAGAGAGCTTCTCTAAAAATCTCCATTGAAGGAGGGCACCTGGGCCAGCCATTTCATTTCCCAACTGGCTGCATACCTTTGGATTTTTCCTTTATGTCTCCTTCTTCCCATACTGGTACCTTCTCTCATCCAACCTTCCACTTTCTTTTCAGCTTTTTTTTTTTAATGTGTCATCATCACCTAGATTTTAAGCTCCTTGAGGACTAGAGCTGGTCTTTATGAATTTTTATTCCCATTTATTAAGTAGGCACTTAATAAATGTCTATTGACAATCAAGGTACTTTATTCCCAATGCTTATCCTAGTCCCTGGAATGCAGTAGGCACTTAATAAATGTTTATTGACAATCCCTGAGGTACTTTGTTTATACTTCTCACATGTGCTTGTCATTTTCATACATTGAAAAAACAATTTCATTTATTTTCATAGATTTATCCCTCCAGTAGACCATAATAACAGTGAGAATAAGAATCATATGTTATTTATCTTTGTATACTTTCCAGTACCTAGCAGAATGTCTACACAAAGTAGGTGCTTAATGAATATTTGTTAAAGCTACCACATGCTAGAATGGATATTGATAAGCTGGAGCATATCCAGAGAAGGGTGACAAAGATAGTGAAAGTCTTAGTAGTGGTCATCACTGGCATTCATCCCACATTCTTACTCTTTTCTAATTTTTTTTTAACCTTCATAACATCTGTCATATACTTCTCATTCTCTCCACTCACACAGTTACTTCACTTGTTTAGGCTCTCATCTCTTGCCTTGAATTACAGTAATAGTCTTCTAACTGATCTTCCTTACTCAAATCTTACCCCATTCCAATCCACCCTCCATTTAACTGCCAAAGTGATTTTATAAAAGCCAAGATCTAGCCATATCATTGTCCTCCTCAATAAATTCCAATGTCTCCTTAGATCAAAGATAAAGTACTCTGGTATTTAAGGCTTTTCATAACTGGGCTCCTTCCAGTGTTTCCAGTCTTCTCACCTTTTACTCCCCTCTATGCATTCTAAGATCCCCTTCGTTTTTTGACCATGACACTCCATCTCCTGTATTCATATGTTGCCACATGCCTAAAATACCTTCCTAGAATACCTTCTCTCCTTGGCTTCCCTGATTTCCTTCAAGACTCAAATCCCATCTTTTGCAGTTCTTTTTTTGGTCCCTGCAGCTGCTAGTTTTGTCTTCTTGTCTCAGATTATTGTATGTCTACTCTGGCTCTGGGTTCACTCTCACAACTCCTACTAACACTTTTGAGTCAATTCCACAGAGTTTGGGTAGGCTACATTCCCCTTCAGACTTCTACAGGTAACCCTGAGGCATTGGAGGAGTTTCTCTAGTGGTACTGCTCATATGTTCACCATCCAGTATGTTTCTCCAATTAACATCTCTCTAATATAATTTAGTTCTCAGTATCAGTCTCCCCAATATCATTTAGCTCTCAGTATCTCAGTATTGGCTTAATGATCAACAGTTGATCATTCCTCATTATCTATTAACAAATTACCATCAATTAGCTTTACAAAGGGATATTAACTGAATAGACATAGGAAGAACAGAGCCACAATATCCTCTGAAACTAGAAGCATATCATCTGCCTGTGGAATAGATACTGTGTCTGGGTGGAGAAGCATACTATCTCAAACTTGAAGTGGTAACTACAGAAATTCCCTGCCTCTACTCACACTTATCAGAAATTGTCAAAAATTACAAATCATGTCTTAACTTACTGTTTAGTTGTCTAGACTTAAGGAAGTAATGGAGAAAATGTTAATATAGTTTCAGTTATACATACTAAAAGTGTATGTTATGTCGATTTTCAATTTGGTTGTTATACATTTGCCAGAATAATAGTATTCTAAATGTATTGGGGGTGTCTTCCAGTTGTAGCATAGAGTTGTCATTTTGTGACTTGACGGGAGTTAGAAACTCTCGCCTTTCTTTTCTTCACCCTTTCTCCAAGGGAGACTTTTAATTTCTACCAGGGGAGGAAGTAGGAAGTTGGGGCTAGAGGCTAATCACTCTGCTCTCCATAGAGAGGCTGAGTAGTGAACTAGAATTATATCTGTCTGTTCACTTAAATATTAATTGTTTAGGGGATATGATTTTAGTTTCAAACTAACTTCTGACTGCTGTTTTATTAATGGGGAAAACAGGATCTCAAACTTTATATTCAAGGTGTGTCCCCTTTCCATATATATATATATATAAAACTTTATGTTCAAGGTGTGTCCCCTTTCCCTATATCTATCTATCTATCTATATATAGATATATATCAGTTCCACAGTGATGGCTGGTTGTCTCTCATGCTCAAAAAGGACCAAAATGACATCACTATGTTGGGGTCAAGATATAGTGTGTTTGACTGTGGCTGATCGGACCAGTATGAACTCACAAGGTTCTACCTCAGGTTGGACACAAGTAGTCCATATGAATATTTTGTGTGGAGATATATCTAAATTTGCATATTTCACGTTTCTTTTGAGCTACCGCAATTCTGCTTTGGTCATAAAGTACAGCACCTTCTTTGATGCTGTTATGCTATGCTGGAGGCTCTATGGCAGTATTTCCCATGTCTCATAATCAATTCTTCAGAGAGACTTTGAGAGCATCCATGTATCACTTCTTCTGACCTGCCTGTGTTTGTCTTGTGTTTTTAGGTAAATGTACTTTTGGCATTTGAACAATCTGACCAGCCCATCAGAGTGCAACTAGAGTTTGAATATTTGGAAGTTCAGCTTGAGAAAGGACCTCAGTGTTCAATACCTTATCTTGCCAGTTGATCTTTAGAATCTTCCTAAGACATTTAAAATGGAATCAATTCAGTTTCCTGGTATGGCACTGGTATACTGTCCAGATTTTCCAGGCGTGCAGAATGACGTCAATACAATGGCTCTATAGACCTTTGGTGTGTTTGGCAACCTAATACCTCTTTTCTCCCACACTTTCCTTTGGAACCTCTCAAACACAGAACTACCTCTGGAAATGCATGTATTAATCTTACCATCTATGTATACATCCCTGTAAAGTGTATTGCAAAGGTTAATGAACTTATCTGCAACATTCCTTCATTTGCTGTAATCAATGGCTCCATGTACGGATGATGTGGTGCTGGCTACTGGCAAACCCCTATTTTGTTAGGTCAGAATTAGCACAAGTAGCAGAGAATCAATGCATGCTTTATTGCATCTCAGTCTCAGAAACTGCATTGAGTGCATAATTATATGTGAACGAAAGAAGTCACATGCCAACTCTCCCTTCACTTTAGTCTTGGCTTGTAGCCTTTCCAAGTTAAATAATTTACTGTCAGTGCAGTAGATAACCTTGATGCCATATTCATCCTTGTCAAAGGCATCTAACAACATTGCAGAAAATATCATGTCAGTGATATTAGTGTTAGTGACTGGGCAAGCACGAGAGCATTGTCCATCATCCAGAACTTGGGCAAGCATGCCGTCATAATACTGATGTACTATACTGATGACCTTCTCTGGGCAACCAAATTTTGCCATAATTTTCCACAAGCACTCATGACTGAAAGCATCGATGGCCTTGGTTAGAGCAACAAATACATACAGACTTCTGTTCTGGTCCTAGAATTTCTCCTGGAGTTGGTGGGCAGCATTCACCACATGGATTGTTCCTTGGTCCTTTCTGAAGTTATATTGGCTCTTGAGTAGATGAACATCTTCCAGGTGAGGGGTTAGACAATTAAGGAGGATTCTTACAAGAATCTTGCAAGCCATGAGAGAGACTCCCATCCTTTTTCCTATGATTGTCACAGGACAACCTATTTCCCTTTCCTTTATAGAATTAGACAGTGGAGGCATCCTTAAACTCCTGGGGGATAACATCCTCTTGCCATATACCCTGGAAAATTAGGTCCTTAAGTGTGGCCTTTGAGTGAATCCACATTTAAGGATGTAGAAGGCCATATGTGGTCTTAATGACAGAGGTTCTCCACCCCTGAGCTAATCTATATTACCTGTCATTTTTATATATGATATTTCAATTCCCACTTACGTTTCTTCACATTCCCCTTGTGTGAAGAATGTTCTCTTTCCTTTCCAATGCTTCTCCAATGTTTAACTCTTATCAGGACCTAGCTCACATAATACAATCCACAAGAGGTCTGGCTGGATTCTCCCAACTCTTTGAGGGAATTAATTTTGTGTTCCCAGCATGTAGAACATGTTGCTAGCACACAGTGGAAGGTTACTATAAATGTGTGATAAATTATAAAATTGAATTAAATTTGTAAAAGGTAGTCAATTAAAAATGTCAACTGAACAGCAAAAAAGCACTTAATATGTACAAAGCATTGTGCCAAACAGTAGGAGCACAGATAAAAAAATAAGATGATTTCTGCTGTCAGTGAACTCACTAATGAGGAGAAAAAACACACATTGTAGGGTTCAGTGGTGGTGAGGAAGGAAGGGCCCAAATGTTCATCTCAACAGGACAGAGGGTAAGATTCTGTGGTCTTGATATATGAGAGATGTGGTTATTGCCTTCATTGAGGGGCTTGGCTCTAGAAAACCTAAGTAAGAACAGCAGGGAAAATTTCTGATAGAGTTGTCCAAAAGTGGAAGGAACTGGCTGTTACACTGACCTTTTTCCATGTTGCTAAAGGGATTCCTGGGTTCAAGTTGCATATGATGGGCTCTGAGGTCTCTCCAAGTTCTGATATTCTGTGAGTTTAAATATTCTTTCACTACTGTCAATAAGTCATTACTTGAATAAAGCCTGAGCATCCTCCTCAGAAAGAGAACCCCTCCTTCTGCAGATGTCTCTGACTTGAGGATAATATTTATTTATAAAATACAAGTTCTTTAGGTTTTGGTTCTTTTGTTTCCTTTAGTCTCCATTCAGTCACCAAAGTGATTTTCCTAAAGCACAAGTCTGACCATGTCAACACCTCCTCCTCCTTGATCATGAACCCCAGTGACTCCCTATTGCCTGCAAAGCCAAATGCAAAATCGTCTATTTAGTATTTAAAGATCTTCATAACTTGTCTCCTTCCTCCCTTACCAGTCTGCTTATACCTTAATCCTTAACATGTGCTCTTTGAGTTAGTGACACTGGCTTCTTGGCAGTTCCAGGAACAAGATACTACATTTCTTGGTTCTAGGTATTTTCTCTGGCATTTTCCCCATGTCTGGAATGGTCTCCCTCCTCAATTCCACCTTCCGACTGACCTCCTTGATTTCTTTCAGGTCTCAACTAAAATTCCATCATATCCAGAAAGCCTTTCTCAACCCCTCTGAATTTTAATTTCTTCCTTCTTTATTTCCTACTTATCTCATATAAAGCTTGTTCTTATAGATTTGTTTACTTGTTGTCTCCATTATACAGCTTTATAAATTATGTCTTTCAGAGAAGGTGCTGACATGGATTGGTGGAGGAAATTTCTTCTCCTGGAGTTCCCTGTACAAATGAAATCATACATCCAGTCTCTGTCCCTATTAGCTACTCAAATGATTCCCATGGGTGGGATGGTGCAATCATTGACTTGCTGCTCTTAATTTAAAACATTTTAACTTTCAAACACATTCAGTTTACCAGATCTAGTATGACTCACTGGGGCCCTGCATGAATTTCACTGGACCACCATCACTGGATGACAGCTATGCATTTATCACTACATCTAGATGAAGGAAAGGAAGATACCTCCCACTATGAAGAAAGAATCATAGAAATCTCAGACCCTGGATTATCTCTCTTCGTGGGGAATGACAACATATAATTTTTTAAACTTGGTCTTTGTAATAGAAGCAAGACCCTCCAGGATGGTAGGAATTACTGTACTTTGTTTAGATTCATAGAAATTCTTAGAAAAAGAGCATGTAACCTTTACCAGTAATGTTAAGAAATATAGTAACCCCTACTGTAAAAATGTGTCTGTAATTTTATATGAGTCTTTATCCATTTATCTGTTACTAATAAAAGCCAGGGTGGGTGGCATTTTAAATTTTAATCCCAAATTGTTTAAACAATTAGATTTAGAGTTAGAAGGGACTTTAGAGGTTATCCAACTAATCTTTTATTATTTTCCAGATGAGGGAATGGAAACCCTTCCTTTAACCTGAGTAGTTAGGTGACTATCTAAGGTCACATAGTAAGTGGCAGAGCCGGGATTTGAACCTAGGTCCTCTGACTCCAGATTCAGTACTCTTTCCATTGCACCACACTGCAATCATTTTGTTTTATTTTTTCATTCAAATAAATTCACTGGACAGCCCCCCTACCCTCAAATTCTTCAAAGTATAGAATTAATAATAAATACAAAATACTAATTTGACTTTAGGGGTTCGATGCAATTCAACAAACTTTTATTAGGCCTTTACTATGGACCAGAGACTTCCTGTAGGAAAAAAAAATAAAAGTCTTTGCCCTCAGAGGCAGCTAGATGATACAGGTGGGTAGAGCCTTGGGACTATAGTCTGGAAGATCTGAATTCAAATCCCAGCCTCAGACACTTACTATGTGACTTTGGGCAAGCCTCTGTCTACCTCAGTTTCCTGAACTGTAAAATGAGGATAATAGCACTTTTACATCACAGGGTTGTTGTGAGGATCAGAAGAGATGTAATAACAACTAACATTTATGTAATGCTATGAGCTGGGCACTATGCTAAGCATTTTACAATTATTATTTCATTTGAGATATTGATTTAAAAAAAATTAACACAGTACTGGGCATGTAATAGGTGCTATATAAATGTTTATTCCCATCAAGGGAATTGATGAAAAGAAATTCAAGAGAAGGTAGCCTAGTCATACCAGACCTACAACTATATTATAAAGCAGCAATCATCAAAAGTACTTGCTACTGGCTAAGAAATAAAGTGGTGGATCAGTGGAATACATTATATACACAAAAGAGTAGTCAATGAATACAGTAATCTACTATTTGATAAACTGAAAAGACTCCAACATCTGAGATAAGAACTCATTATTTGATAAAAATTGCTGAGAAAACAGCATGATAGAAACGACCAAGAAAAGGTCAGAAATGGGTACACAATTTAGACATAAAGGATAAAACTACAGGCAAATTAGAAGAGCAAATAATAATTTAGCTGTCAGATCTATGGAGATGAGAAGAATTTATGACCAAATGAGACAGAGAACATTAAGAAAGGCAAAATGGATAGTTTTGATTACTTAAATTAGAAAAGTTTTGCACGAAATCAATGCAGCCAAGACTAGAAGGGAAGCAGAAAGCTGGGAAACAATTTTCTACAACCAGTGTCTCTGATAAAGGTCTCATTTGTAAAATATTTACAAATCTGTAAGTCATTCCCCAATTGATAAATGGTCAAAGGATATGAAAAGGCAGTTTTCAGAGGGAGAAATTAAAGCTATCTATAGTCATATGAAAAAATGCTCTAAATCACTATTGATTAAAGAAATGTAAATTAAAACAACTCTTTGCTACCACATCACATCTATCAGATTGGCTAACATGACAAAACAGGAAAATGATAAATGTGAGAGAAGATGTGGGAAAATTGAAACGCTAATGCATTATTGGTAGAATTGTGAACTGATCCAAACACTGGAGAGCAATTTGGAACTATAAACAAAGTGCTATAAAGCTCTGCATACCCTTTGATCCAGCAGTACCACTGATAGGTCTGTCTCCCAAAGAGATCATAAGAAAGGTAAAAGAACCCACATGTACAAAAATATTTATTGCAGCTCTTTTTGTGGTGCTCAAGAACTGGAAATTGAGCAAATGCCTCAGTTGGGGAATGGCTAAACAAGTTGTGGTATATGAATGTAATGGAATACTATTGTTCTGTAAGAAATGATGAGCAGGCAGATTTCAGAAAAATCTGGGAAGACTTAGATGAACTGATGCTGAGTGAAGTGAGCAGAACCAGGAGAACATTGTACACAGTAACAGCAACATTGCGTGACGACTGACTTTGACAGATGTATCTCTTCTGAACAATGCAGTGATGACAATTCCAAAAGACTCATGATGGAAAAATGCTATCCACAAACAGAGAAAAAACTAAGGAGTCTGAATGCAGATTGAAGCATACTATTTTCTCTTTTTTTTTGTTGTTTTTTCTTTCTCATTGTTTTTTTCCTTTTGTTCTGATTCTTCTTTTACAACATGACTAATGTAGAAATATGTTTAATATGATCAGATATGTATAACCTATATCAGTTTGTACACCATCTTGGGAGAGGTGGCATAAAGGGAGAGGGATTTAGAACTCAAAATCTTATAAAAGTGAATGTTGAATACTAAAAATTAATTAATTAAAAAATACAACCAAAAATGTTTATTCCCTCCCATAGAGCACATGTGATAGAGTGGTGTGTAATCAGCATACTAAGATGATTTGGGGCCAGTTTGTGAAAGGCTTTAAAATATCAATGAAAGGCATTTATATTTTATTCAGAGGCAATAGGGAATTACTGAAATTTCTTAAGTAGGGAAGGAACTTAATACTAATAGGTAATATTTACATAGCTTTTCAAGGTTTTCAAAGCACTTTACAAGAAGCATGCCCAAGGTCACACAGTTAAGTGTCTAAGGCTGGATTCAAATTTAAGTTCCCGCTTCTAGGTCCAGTGCTCTGTTCACTACATCAAGTTGCCTCATGTTTAGAACTTTGCTTTCAGAATATCAATTTGGCAGCAGGGCAGTGGAGAATGGCGAGAATGGATAGAGGAAAACAAACTAGTAGATTCAGTGATCCAAGTGTGAGGCCTGAACTTAGGGTAGTGGCCCTGTGAGTGGTGAGAAGGAGATGAATGTCACAGATGTGGAGGTAGACTTGTTAAGACTTGGTTTGTTGTTTCCTCTGATAAAATGTAAAGTCCCTTGAGGACAGAAGTGGTTACACTTTTGTCATTTTATCCTGAGCACCTGGTTACATAGAAGGCACTTAATAAATTCATCTTAGTTGGCAATACTGCCTTAATAAATTCATCTTAGTTGGCAATACCGCCTTCCCAGTCACCCAGGCTCAAGACCCTCAAGTCAACTTTTAGTCTTCCTTATCCCTTATGCCATACCCCTCTTCAATACCTAAGCTTTTTTCTATCTTAGCATATCTTTCACACTCATCCCCTTCTTAACATTTACACTTCCATTTCTTACTTCAGGCCTGTAATCTGTCACCTGGATTACTGCAATAACTAACTAATCCTCTTAACTTCAATTTCCTTTCCAATTCATTCTACACATTATTTGCTGACTATAATGTACTCCATTATATACATTGTCTTTTCCTATTAAAATACAAGCTTTGTGTGGATAGGAACTATTTTGTTTTTTGTCAGTGCTATAATGCTATATTATAATTGTGATAGCACAATGATTGGTCTAGACTAGCACTTAAATGATTATTTACTTGATTTTTTTAACTTAATGAATGTGCATTCACTCATTTATCTTCCTAAAATATAAATACAATTGCTTCATCCCCTTGTATAAAAATTTTCAATAGTTTAACATCACTTGCTGAAATACATTCAGATTTCTTTAACCAGGGATATAGGGTCCTTTCTAATTTGAATCCAACCCAACTTTTCAGTTATATATCTTACTATTCCACTCCATGCTCCAGCTAAGCATGAATATTTGCTCTTCCTGAAATATTTTCTGTAATTTCCATCCTTAGGCGATGCTCACACTTCTTTACAGCCCTCCATAACTTTTCGCCACCTTCAAAACCAAGATCAAATGTGACACTTTCTCCCTGATATTTTATAATCCTTTCACTCCCATGTTATTGCCCTCTCTTCTTAATTGATGTATTCACATCATATCTTAGAGATATTCATGTACCAAAGTTGGGTTATAGCATATCCTCATGGAGGGGTTAGCCTGTGCCTTAACCACTTCCAAAGAAATATCTCAGTGGGACAAGGACTTGGGTGCTTTGGACTGATGAAATAATTCCCTTATTAGCCAATAAGCTGGAAGAGCTATGACTTGATGGATCTTTAAAAGGGAATGAACCACCCTTATCTCTCCCATTTCTATCCATCTACTGATCATATCAAGGCTATTGAAGCCTATCTCTGAGAGGAGGTGTTTGATGAAGAGGGCTGGTGCACTTCTCTACTCTGGGAGTAATGGCACACTACAAGCCCAAAGCAGACAAAACGCATGTGTGGGCTTAGGCAAGTGGGGGCCTAGGCTTTGGGTTTGGGGAGTGTCTTCTGTTTTATTTCTTTCCTAAGTAGAGATTACAGAACAGTAATCCTGAGAGGAACATTTCCAGCTTTATTTTTTTTGCCAGGAGAGAAAATTCTATTTGTCAGAAATCATCTTTGGATACCAACCAAACCATTGGGGTCTTTGTTTCAGTTTTGTTTTTTTGTATTTTTTTTTATTTTAAACTTAAATACAAAATGAGGAAATAAAAAAAAAACATTGCCATATATACAGCAGACCATAAAGAGAAGATTCAATATTAAACAATAAATTTCCATTTCAAGAAAACCTATATAGTAAATACTTCCCATTGTTTTTAAAGCTGCCTAGCTTTTCTTTGCTTCCTTCCTGGTTTTCTTTGTTCTCTGCTGTGCACTTTTTACTTTATTTTTTCCCTTTCCTCCACCCACCACCCAAAGAAGGTGATAATTAAGTGCGAAAAAATAATATATATATACATATACATAGGTAGTGATAAACATACACATATATACATATATGCACTCATACACATATATGTAAGATTGTAAAAAGCCTATTTTCTTCTATCATCTTCCCTCATAAGTCCAAGTCAACCAGCTCATCATTCCTACAGTACTGCGGTATTCCAACCCAATCACATCTTATCTGAGAGATTATGAGTTTTTTTTCTCCCATTTTCTGCTTTCCTTCTGTTCTTGGCCATTTAGGTTTTATTTATGCAAGAAAATTTTAATTTGAAGTAATCAAAATGATTCTTTTAATACTTCAACAATGCTCTCATCTTTTAATATAGTTTGAGGTCAGATACTGCTGATTTTACTTCCTTTGCATCTTTTTTTCCATGAACTTTTGTTCTTCCAAATGAACTTTGTTTTTTTTTCTAACAAGTAAAATAAGTTTTTAGGAATTTAATTGGGATGACATTGAATAAGGAGATTAGTTAGGTAAAACTGTCATTTGAAATGTTTTATTGGCTTTACCTACCCATGAACAATAAATATGACTTCAGTTATTCAGATTTGAATTTATTTGTATAAAATGTATTTTATGTTTATGTTCCTACAGTTTGGCAGGTATATAGTCAGATATTTTATACTGTCTAAGCAATATTGAATAATATTGGTGACAAAGAGTGCAGCTTCTCTATTTTCCACTTTTGATTAAATCTATTTTAACTTCAACTTTGCCTGAGGTTATGGTTACTATTCCCACTTTTTTTACATACTAAATTCTACTCCAGCCCCTTATTTTATCTTTCAGTGTATCTCTCATTTTTAAAACGTTTCCTGAAAGCAGCATATTGTTGAATTAAAATTTTTAATCTGCTATCTGTTTGCATTTTATGGCTATATTCATCCCATTAATTAATGTTCTAACCTACTATTACTTACGTATTTTCCTCCTTCCTATTTTTCCTCACTATCCTCACCTTATTTATCCTATGCCTCCTCACTTCTCTGCTTTACTTCTAGCCACTGCCTTGCCTTCCTATTCCTTAACCTACACCCCCCACCCCCCCCACCAAGAATCGCTCTCTTATCCTCCCCTCATCCCCTTGCCCCCTGGAATTTTATGGACGGTGCAGAGCTGGGGTGAAATGTAAAGTGCCCATTTAGCACTCCTAAAAGCTTTTATATCTTGGGGATTTTAAGTCTCAAGTTCCCAGGGGAGTATAACAGTAATTATTATTTAACATATTCTGTGCATTTACTTTATGTTGGGTAAGTAATTATCTCATATTTAATTCATGAGGTATATTGAGAACCTTTTTATTTTCCCCTTTAGGGTACTATTTCTACAAGCTTTATTTTGTCCACTAGACTTTTAAGTTCCTTGATTATAGAGACTTTTGTGTTATTATTTTTATGTCTCTTCTGGGCTAGCTGAGTGGCTTGCACATAAGCACGCAATAAATATCTGTTAAGCTGAATTGTTTTACCCAAGGACTGAAACAGAAACATTTGCTTATTAAGTAACACAAGTAATCCATAGAAGTTTGCTTGAGTGTAGTCTTGCCTGAAGATCTCAATAACCCTGGTTTATTTCCCTAATTTCAATAACTTAAATCTCCTGCTCAAGGTTCTAATAGTATTATATTTGTGGATCTTTATATCATAAGAAGCTTGGCTAGCTTAAGTCAGCTATGAATGGTTTATTTTCAAGTGTCCTTGGAATTAGTGGTTTATTACTTTATCTTAATGAAGCTTATTTCTTAATGAAAGAATTTAATGGAATTTTAATTGACATGAAATTTTTAAAATAAAATTCAAATATATTTTTTCCATGAAGATAATTTGAAAAGCATATGAAATTCGGATTTATAGTTGTTATTTTTTCACAGAGAATTCAGAATCCTAAGAGAGGGTAAAAATGGAAATACTCAGCTATAATATTAAACAAAGCTAATTTATGTCTAATTATTTTTTTATTCTAAGATAGATACCATGAGAGTGCACTAAAATCTCTAACCTATTTTTAGTTGAAAAAACTAAATTTGGGAAACAATAGACTGGAAGAAGTGCCAGAAGAAATGATGTACCTTGAAAACCTGCAAATTCTCCATTTATTTGGAAATTTAATAAAGTCATTTGCACCTAAATCACTTGGTAAGTTAGTGTCAAAAACTTTAAAAAATATTTAGCTTAGCCATTAAAATTTAAGAATAGTACCAAAGACATTGTATTTGAAATTTTTTTCAGTTTTCATTTTTTTATTCAAATGTTTATTTATTGAGTTTTGTGAATATTTTATTTTTATTTTTGGGGAGGCTCCTTTATTGTTCTGTTGTGTATTTCTGAATGCCTATTTCGAACAATAGCAAACAATTAGTAAATTTCCATTGCAGAAACTCTAATCTTCAGTTTAAGTTAGGGGAATGTCTACCTCACGCATGAGAAGACTTGCCCTGGTGGAATGGGCAGATGAAGATAATTTATTCTTAAGGCCATGGAGGCAGAGGAAGCAAGTTCTGTGGATCACTTAGAGCTTGGTCAGACCTAAGATGCTGCACTTCATCCTGGGGCATTGACAGTCATCTTGACTTTTGTTCTGCCACCTGGATTTTGATGATTCAGGAAGAGAGAGCACAACTCTGCTTCATTTAAATTCAATTAATGGACAAGTTAAGACATCACCCATCATCCGCTATTTTCCAACATCATGATGTCCCAGATATAAAAACTGGCAGATACTATAGTGGATACTACAGGGTGTCCATCCAAATCAATATTAAAATCTAGGCAACTGATATTTTTCATCCACTTGGCTTTTCCTTGAGCAGGGACAGCCTGGAAACTTCTTTAAGTTATTATGATCAGTTCCAAGATAATCTGAGGCTTAGTGCAATCAGCATAATGTTATCCACAAACGGCAGTATCTAGAGGACTGTACTATTAAAGAGGAATCCCTCTTTGATTTAGACTCTGCTTTGGATTTCTTTGATTGCTGTGATGAATACCTTTGATAGGCATAGAGTTCCCTGTTTTATGTCTCACATGATGTTTATTATGAGAACGTTACTGAAAAGAAATTCCTTTTTTTTAATTTTTAAAAATTAATTTATTTTTAAAAAATTTTAAAAATTAATTTATTCATTTTCAATTTTCTACAAGCATTTCCATAAGTCTTAGATTACCTCCTCCTTCCTCCCCACCCCCTCCCTGAGATGGTGTGCAATCTTTTGGGTTCTACACGTACATTCTTATTAACCACATTTTCACATTAGTCATGTTGCTTAGAAGAATTAAAATGAATGGGAGAAATCATGAGAAAAAACAAACCAAAACACAACATAACACAAGAGAAAATATTCTGCTTCATTCTGCATTCCATTTCCATAATTCTTTCTCTGGAAGTGGATGGCATTTTGCTTCAAGAGTCCTTTGGAAATGTTTTAGGTCCTTGCATTGCTATGAAGGGCTAGGTCTACCAGAAACAGTCCTCGCACACTGTGGCTGATACTATGTACAGTGTTCTACTGGTTCTGCTCCTTTCAGTCAGCATCAGTTCATATAACTCCTTCCAGGCCTCTCTGAAGTCTTCCTGTCCATCATTTCTTACAACACAATAGTATTTCATTATATTGACAACTATAGTAATTGTTCAGTCATTTCCCAGTTGATGAGCATCCCCTTGGTATCCAGTTTTTGGCCACCACAAAGAGAGCTGCTATAAATATTTTTGTGCATGTGAGACCTTTTCCTATTTTTATGATCTCTTTGGGATACAGTCCTAGAAGTGATATCTTTGGGTCAAAGGGTACGCACATTTTTGTAGCCCTTTGAGCATAGCTCTAAATTGCTCTCTGGACAGAAATTTCTGTTGTTATAGGTTCCAAGAAATCACAAAGGATTTTAATATATGTATGGAGATATTTCTTTGTAAAAGAATCTATAACGGAATTTCAGGAGTCTATAAGGGGACAGAATAAGCACAATAAGATCTTGTATTCTATACATCTTTCAGTTGTCAAACATTAAATTGAATTGAATTTCACTGTGAAAGTCTGTTTATTCTTTTTTAATATTCTAATTGAGGATGCTATCAATCTGTGTATAGATGACTCTTATAAAGATTCTATATAGATGGCAGAATTGACCCAGAGTTTGGCAGTTATCAGTGTTCTTTTGGTCACCTTTTCTCATTACCAGTAAGGACTGATTTCTTTTTCTGTTATCAGGATCTTTCTCTCCTTCAGATTCCTTGTGTATCAGTCCCCCAAGACTAACAAATGTGTTGCCTGCAGCATCAACCTCACAACTTCTCCTCCATATATGCTTAATTTAATATGTCTGCTTTTTCTGTTCTCCTGCCATTACTACCTCCTTTGTAAGCATATCTAAAACTGTGATGTTGTTGTTCAAGTGTGGTGATTCTACTGCCATTGATAGAGAGACAGCTTGCTACAATGATTTTTGCAAATCTTTTCCATTGTTCTTCTAGTTATAACTTGTTCCTTTTTCAAGCCTTTGAGATGCTTTTGCTTAACTTGGATAGTTTTCCAAGACTTCTTTAAATTGGTTTTGCTTGCCATTGATTTCTCTGCCCTTTAGAAGCATCATCTCAAAATTTGAAAGAGTTATATTCTAATTCAGTGTTGACTTTGAAAGTTTACATTCTAATTTGGTGATACCTTTGGCAGCCATTTTTTTCCATTTGCAAGAGATTCAAATCTTTTATCACTGAATTGTATTCTGGATTCTGTTAGTCTCCTTGTTGGAACAATTGATTTATGGTTAAACTTTTGGAAAAATTAATCTAGTTGTCAATATTGTTTATTTCCATTTTTTGATTTTCAGTTATTTGTTTAAACAATTCAAGGTTACATTACTTCAGTTGTATAGCATATATTTTTCTCTTTGCTTTATTTTTAAACTTATTCTGATCTTGACTTTGAGGAGTGTTCACAGATAGCTGATGGTAAGTTTCTCAAGTCTTAATAGACTACAACTCTTAGTAGGCTTGTTATTTATCATTTAAGTAGGATATCATATGCAATTAAGAACATGTGGATGTTCATGGAAATCTTTATTCCACTTAGACTCTTGGTAAGACAGTCTCTATAATATCAGCAAACATTTTAAATATGTTTTCCTGTCTAGATTCATCATCATTTGATGTTCATGTTCAATAGAATGTTGAATAATGTAATCTCTGTAGTTTTATTTATCACAGAGACTTGTACTATTTTAACATATGTTTGAAGATAAATCCTTTAAATGTAGACCCTTAAAATAGCTTTTTGTCTTACTGAGTCAAACTTAAATACTGAAGTGGATCTGTAGTCTTATAAATGTGGATATTTCCTCCAACAATGCAGCTTGCCACCTATATATCCCTAAGCATCCTGTGTGTTTCATACACATCCTTCCATAAGTTCATGAAAGATGGTCCATCCAACATGTTGATGACTTTTTCTTTTGACATTGTAATGATACCAGTGGAATAAATAGGCTGCCCATCAGTTATACCTTGCTCACCAGTCTCTTATCTTTTTTGATCAAATATTTAAGAACATATTTTAATTACAAATAGCTCATTTGTAATGCTTCAGCCTGATTACACCAACCAAGCACTTCTTTATTGCTCTCTAGATAATAGACATTTTCAAATCCTTGAGGAGGCTCATGTTCCATGACTTGAAGCCATACAATCTGGTAGAATATTAATATGAAGAAATGGGTCTTTTTAAGGAAAAGTTTTTCATTAAAAATGATGCAATTTTTCAAAAACTTTTGCAAATAACTCAGCTACCACTCTCTTAATTCCATTTGTAATATATGTGTCTATATATATGTGTATGTGTTTATGTGAATCTATTTCTACATTCATTAATAAACTTTATAATTATTCTAGATAGCTTTTTTATAATGGTCTGGATAGCACTTAGTTGGTTTTTTCTGATGTGGATGGTTAGACCAAACTCTTTTGAATGATTATGAATGCTCTGCAGTGATTAGGACTCAATCAGCCTATACAGTGTTATCAGCAATTTGGATTCTGTACTAGGTCTCCTTCATAACAATGGTGAACACATTTGTCAAGGATACATCTCCTCATTTTGTGTCTTGTCTGATATTAATAACTAGAGAGTTATCAATCAAGGTTATCAGTATTATATATTTTACAGAATTTTGTAAAGTTTTGATATGTTGATGGGAGAAAAACTTTGTTTCAGGAAACTCTTTAAGGTGATATTTTATCAAATTTTGTTTTTAACTAAAGGGGCAGCTAGGTGGTACAGTGGATAGAGCACCAGTGCAGGAGTCAGGAGGATCTGAGTTCAAATCTCACCTCAGACACTTGACACTTTCTAGCTGTGTGACCTTGGTCAAGTCACTTAATCCCAACTGCCTCATCCTGGGTCATCTCCAGTCATCCTGATGAATATCTGGTCACTGGATTCAGATGGCTCTGGAGGAGAAGTGAGGCTGGTTACCTGCACAGCCCTCCCTTACTCAGAACAATCAAATGCAAGTCATGTCATTATTTCTCTGATGGCATGTCTTATTTGGAAACAAAGGACGAACACACATTTTTAACTAACAAAAAATAAGCATAGTGGAATGTTTCCATCAATTGATTATAAAGATGTAGACTATTACCCTCCAAAGACGGCCTATTCCTTTGGAATAAACTCATCAAGAATTCTCTCAATATGAGGATGTATTATTTATCCTCATAAAAATGTAATTTAGATTTGGAAAATAAGCATATAGGAATATTTTCTTAGTCTCTTTTATTTTTGTAGTAATAAGATTTGAGGTTTCTTCCATACCTCTGGCATCTTTTGGTTCTTCAGATAATTTGAGAAATGATCCTTAAATACTCTTACAATTATCTTTAATATGGACCCTCTCTGCATGCATATGGTATAGTCCAGCTGTTGTTTTTTCAGAATAGAGATTTTTTTCTATAAGTACATCTCAGACTATGATGTTACAGTTTAAATGTGATCCTCTGTTGTCCTTGAGAGTGAGAAGAATTTGTGATAATTATTGATCTTTTTAATGTTTGTTATTCTTTTTTAAAAGTTTTTATTGATGTCTTCTGTGTTTTTTTGTTACATCAATGTGCTTTCCTCCAGTATTCTTCTTCCCAGAAAGCCATCCTATATAACAAATAAAATTTTTAAAGATGAAAAAGATGAAACATTAGCATAACAAATCAATACCTAGAAAAAGTTTAAAATATGTGCAACACTTATGGATCTTCCACTTCTGCAAAGGGAGTGAAGTATTTTCTCGTATCTCTTCTTCTGAGTTGTCTTGGTTGATTGTCATTTTGTAACATTCACTTTTTTTGTTATTGTGCATCTTGTTTTCTTGACTCTACTTTCTTAACTGCATCTATTCATATAGATCTTTACAAACTTCTCTGTATTCATCTCCTTTCATTTTCATTTTTAAGGATGAATAAACCATACTGTATGCCATATGCTAAATGTTAAACATGGAAATATGAAAAAAAAGAAATTCTCTATCCTCAAGAAGCTTACAATCTATTGGGGAAAGACAAATTGCAAAGCCAGAATTCAACCCCCAAGGTTTTATGACTTCAAATATGGAGCTCTTCTACTCTACCACTGAGGATGGTTTACATACTAGGACTTCATTATTCTAGTACAAGTTAATTCCTGTAATATCAGGCATACCCTTATTTAAGCATAAGTTCAAAAGAACAAAACCAAATATTAATTGATTTTCATTATTCGTTATTTTGTATCATCTGCTCTGACATGCCCTCAGTGTAAATAATACTCAACGTAGTCAAGCTCCGCTTAAACATATGCCTATTGAATGAAGTTCTAATAATTTAAAAAAACTACATAATAATTATAATATATTACCAGGCACCTGGATGGTGCAGTGCATAGAGTGCTGGACCTGGAGTCAGGAAGATCTGAGTTCAAATGCAGCCTCAGAAAATTCCTGGCTGTGTGACCCTGGGCAAGTCACTTAGACCTGTTTGCCTCAATTTCCTCATCTGTAAAATGAAGTGGAGAAGGAAATGTCAAACTACTCCAGTATCTTCACCAAGAAAATCCCAAATGGGGTCTCAAAGAGATAAACATGATGGAATGAACTGAAAAAATAGCAACATAATACGTTATAGGCAGTTCTTTATCTCATTTCAACAATGAGGCTCCATGAGAGCCCACTTGTTATGAAGAGCTATATAACTTGTGGGACAGCAGATATATATGGGGTTTTTTTTATTGCTGTTATCCAAGGTGGTAGAAAAAGGATAATAACTTATCTTTAAGCAGTTTACTACCATGTGTTCTAAGAGAAAGAAAAAAAATAAAAGAACAAACATGTTTACTTTATTAAACTTATAGAAAATAAATTTTGTGTCTCCTTAATTTGCTAAAGATTCACTTTTTTCAACAGATGGCCTCGAGAATTTGAACATTTTGAATATGAACCACAACAAGCTTAAAAGGATTCCTCCAGAAATAAGCAGGTAATTTTGTTTATAATACAATTGGCCAGTCCTCTTTCCCTTCCTTCCCTCTAATTTTTTGTTGCAATTAATACTTGTGGGTAATATACACATACAAAGATCTGAAGAAGTGAGACATCATTAGTTAGAAGAAGGAGAAGCTACATGGCTTCATGTCCTAATGACAAAATTGGGCCTTTGAAATTGCTGGTTCTGCTTCTGTGTACAAGTCAGGCCACTACTAAACTATCGGAGAGATTCCTCCTTCTGAAGGCCGAGCTCCCTCTTGGACTTTTTCACTGAAAGATGGAGAGAGAGCCTTGTTTTGGGTTTACTTTGGAGATTCTTTTTATTGCCTTCTGAATAGAAACAGATGTATCACTAAGTAAGAAGAACCAGATTTTTTTTTAAGAGTAGAAGAAAATATGAACAGCCAAACAGCACAGGACATTCTCCAGTACACTTAATACATTCAGATAGCTTGCTTACACCTCTTGTCAATATATTTTGTTTTTCCCAACTATGTTGTTTTTTTTTTTCTGGAGGGGGAGATAATCACATTTTGGTCAAATGTTACATATAAGGAATTGGATACAGTTAAGATCAATATCATCTGTGCAGAAATAAAGTATGTTAATAAAAATGTTTGTAGTCAGTTTATACACTTTTTCAACTTCTTTTCCTAATCAACATATTTATGCATCCTAGGTTTCTCATTTTACATTTTTAATCTTCAACAGTTAGTCAACAAATATTTATTAAGTGCTTACTGTGTGCTAGACATTGTGCTAAGGGCTGGGGAAGCGAAAAGAACTTACACTGTAGTGGGTGGAAAGACAACTTATTTATATCAGGGAGTTGGAAAGTAGGAGAAAGGGGAAAGAAGGAAGGACCTGGTGAAGGAGGGAGGAAGATGGCAGTGAGGTATGGAGAATCAGAAGCAGATTCAGAAGAGGAATGAAAACAAGAAGGAACCAAGGGTGACTTGGGTTCCTCCCAAAATGGAAGCCCTGAGAGGAAACCATAAATGGAAGAAGAGGGAACAAGAGGTGGAGGGAGTGGTCCAGGGTAAGAAGGTAGCTAAGTCTGGGGAGTCAGAAACAGAACCAGGAAGAAGACTGAGGAATAAGCATTTATTAAGTGCCTCTTAAGCACTTATAAATTTTGAGATGCCAGGAGCACTGATATTCCACAATGTGACATCAGAAGAGGACTTTAGTAAAGAGATCCACTTATTAAAGATATAAAAGCATTCCATTCAAGTAATACCATTTATCTTATAAACCAGAAATTCTTAATCTTTTGGTGTCAGGGATCACTTCTGGTGATCACATCTGCTTGCAAGAGGTTCCATCACAGATTAGACTAGAGACAGACTGATGCTGGTTGGTTGCCCTGGGCCTAGTGATACATCACATCTGGTGAAACCTATGGACTTGTTAGAATATTGTGTTTTTACATAAAATGCATAAGATTACAAAGGGAATTAGTAATACTGAAATAAAGGTATAGTTTTTCCAACCCAGGTTTACCTCAAGTTAAGAACCCCTGTTATAAACTGAGTAAGGCATATTTAGTAGGTGTGAAAATTTGATTTAATAGATTTAAAAGGGGTATGAAGCAATTCCCTTCTAATAGAAACTAAGCAAGTATTTGTAAATTGGATTTTCTTTTTTTCCTCGTGGGGGGAATGTATGAGGGAGAAAAAAAAAGTTTAATAATGGGAAAAGATCAATTAAAAAAACCAAACTAGCAAATCAACCTATGTATGACTTCCTATAAGAGGTATTGGTAGAAAAGAGTTCAGTGCAAAATTTCATTCATGTACTTTACTTTTTAGATTACAGAATCTTAAAAGCTTGAGTTTAAACAATAATCAGCTAACTGATATTCCTAAGGAACTTTGTTCTCTGGCTTATCTTTCTGAAATTCAACTAAACTACAACCAACTTGTTTCCATCCCTGAAGAATTTAAAACTATGAAGAATCTACGAAAGCTGTCCTTGGCAAGAAACCTCATGGATGTATTCCCAATAGTAAGTAAAGTATCAAAATCAAGCTTTCCTTCTTTGGTAAGGTAGAAATTTAGAAAACTATCTCTCACCTGCTTTAGTGATAATACATAGCATTTATATAGCCCTTTAAAGTTTGCAAAGCACTTGAAAAATGTTATCTCATTTTATTGTCATAACAACTCCAGGAGATAGGTGTTTCTACTATCATCCCTATTTTACAGATGGGAAAACTGAGGTTGAGAGATTAAATGCTTTTCCCAGCATCACAAGGTAATAATTCATTGATGTTAGATAAGAACTTAGGTTTTCCTGACTCCAGGTCCACGGAGTGATAAAAAGTTATCCAAGATTCCACTGATTAGGCCCCGTGGCCAATCATTGAAGTAACGATGCAGAGGTCATTACTGTATCTATCTACAATGTTATATTGCACTCGAAACAAAGTCGCAGAAGGCAGAGCATCAGTTTTAGCAATCATACATAGACTATGAATACATGAACAGCATAGAAAAATGGAATTTTACAGAAAGCAAGAGGGGAAGATAAGGGAATACATCTGGAATATGTCTGAAACAAGGAACAAAAGGAGGAAGATAAGAATGCCTTCTAGCAGGTCAAAGTAGGAGTTATGACTTATTTCTCAGCTTTGATTCCTCAGGTGTTAGGACCTTTGAACTTCCAGGAACAATGTCTAGAAGCTCAAAATTAGACACTGAGGAAATGTCATCCTCCTAACACAGCAGCAGCAAGAAGTCTGAGCCAGTATTTTCTTGTCAATCTCTTATCAAAAAATTTGAGCCAAAAATTTTCACGTTACAACCATAGCACCCCACTGCTTAGCTGTTATAAAGCAGAATTTATTTTAGATGTACCAACCGCATGCTGAATTCTATGTATGACTTACTTGTATGATCCTAAGCAAGTCATCTTATGCCCTTTGGCATATTACTTTCTTATTATAGTGTATATCATCAATTCTCAACCAACTCCACCAGTGGAAGATACTTATATTGAGGACAATCCTAATATATTATAATAATTTTATATACATCCTATATAATTTACATATCCTATAATAATTTATATGTCTGCATAATAAATACATATAGAGTGCTCCAATAGTATTAGAACAATTTTAAGCTTTAATAATTTTGAATGTTTAAATGCTAATCACTTACAGAAACACGATTTGAAAGCTTACTTGAATTTTTTTTGTAATTATTTAGTTTTGTGAATATTGAATTATACATTTTAATTTTACCAGAATGGGGCACCCTGTTACCATGCATTGCATGTGTGACAGTTTCTAGATGACACTTTTTCAGACCAGTAGATCAGTAGGGGAGGTCTTCTAGTTTGGCCACCAAGGTCATCTGATCTATCCTCATTAATTTTTGGGATCTTCTATGTATCAAAGCCTCATTCTTTGGATTAAATTAAAGGCTAGAATTACAAATTTTCCCATTTTTCTTTTGGTCTCTGAGAAGCAGCTGATGAAAGTTTTTCCAAAGTCTTAAAATTGACTCCAGTGATATCTAAGACAAGACTAGTTATAAGAAACATCAATATTTAAAGTTTTTAAATAACCTATTGAATGTTATTTTTTTTGGTAGCTTAGTAGAATGAATACTTTCTGCTGCCATTAAAGCTAAAATCTGCACTGGAACTTTTGGGGACACCATGCATATGTGGCCGTGGAGTACACTGTAGAACTCTGGTGCGATGAGGGCTGCCAAAGAAGAGGTTTAGCCTACGGATGGGGGGCTGGACCTGGGGTTTCACTGGAGTAAGGAACTTCCAGGTGGGAAAATTCCTTCAGCCACGGCCAGTTCTTTGCAATTTATAATCTTCAAGAACTATCTAGAGCCGTCCATCATTAGACTTCCTGCGGCCTGTGGAAAAAATGTAGGGTTGCTACTGCGCATGCTTGTATTTGTCATGTGACCCACAACCACCAGTCAACGCCGGCTCCTCTCGCGTAGAGCCTGTCATGTGACCGGCAGTAACCAATCATCTTCGATCCGTCTCTCATCTCTCTATCTCTGGCTGGAGAAGGTTTACAAGTAGTGCCGGTGTGGCTGGGACGTGGTGAGGTGAAATGACTTCCCTTTGGCTCTGTAGTTGGTGTGTGTCTGAGGGGAGATTTAAAGCCAGCTTTTACCGGCTCTGGGCCCAGATGTGGTCTGATGCTCAAGTAGAAATGGACCTTCAGGCTCCATGTTGGCGTTTTGTTGTTCGGTCACATCTGGGGCTCCCGTGACCCCATGGAATCTCTCATGCCGATACTGCCCATGGGGATGTTCTTGGCAAAGATTTCCTTCACAGGAGCTGAGGACAAACAGTCACACGGCTAGTGAGTGTCTGAGGCTGGCCCAGCGCTCTATCCATTGAGCCACCTAGCTGTCTCTTTGATTTAATATTATATATACTGTATTGTATTTTTATGTATTTTGTTAAACATTTCCCCATTGTATTTAGTGAGGTTCCCCAAAGGTGCAAGTTTGACCTCTCTCCACTACAGTGCTGCTGTTCCAAGCAGGGGGAGACGAATTAAGGTATAAAAATTTTGGTAGCAAATCAACAAAGGAAAAAAAATTTGCATGCGGACAAGTGATCAACCACAAATACAACAGCATTTTAAAATGCCTTTATTTTTATTGTTTATTATTTCATTTTTCATTGTCATACCAGTCACCCAGGTTTGTAAACTAGGTTTAGGGGCAGCTAGGTGGTGCAGTGGATAGAGCACCAGTGCAGAAGTCAGGAGGACCTAAGTTCAAATCTCACCTCAAACACTTGACACTCACCTTGTGTGACCTTGGGCAAGTCACTTAACCCCAGTTGCCTCCTCCTGGGCCATCTCCAGTCATCCTGATGAATATCTGGTCACTGGATTCAGATGGCTCTGGAGGAGAAGTGAGGCCGATGACCTGCACAAAGTCAAGTGCAAGTCATGTCACCATTTCTCTGATGGCATGGTCTTCTTTGGCAACATAAGATAAACACACACGAACACACAAACTTGGTTTAGTTCTTGGTTCCTCATTATCATCATCTCACATATCTAATTAGTTTCTAAATCTTGCTGCTCAGATCTGCATGATTTCTTTCATATCTGTGCCCTTCTCTGCTGTCACAGATCACCATCATGAGGGTTCAGAAGACAGGAGAGGACGGAAGCTCATCAACTATTGTTTATACGTTGTGTTAGCCTTTTTGCTGGTCTTCCTACTTGAAATCTCCCTCTGCTTTAATCCATCCTCTCCACAGCTGTCAAGTGATGTTCCTAAAGTGCAGGGACCATGTATGTCTGCTTTTATGACAGCTCTTCACAACCTGAGTCCCACCTACCCTTCCACACTTATTAAGTATTGCTTCCCTTCCTGCCCTCTGTAGTGCAGCCAAATAGATTGTCTTGCAGTGCCTCACACCCTTCTACTCTCTTTATTTGTTTGTGCCACCCTCTCCTCATGCCTAGAATGAATTTCTTCCTCCTCTCTGCCTCTTACATTGACCTAAGCCATCAGAGCTTTGCTCAAGTGAGACTTTCTACATGAAGCCTTTCTTCTTTTTTTTAAAATAAATTTATTTATTTAACTTTTAACATTCATTTTCACAAAATTTTGGGTTCCAAATTTTCTCCTCATTTGTCCCCTCCCCCACCCCAATACACTGAGCATTCTAATTACCCATATCACCAATCTGCCCTCTCTTCTATCATCCCTCCCTTCCCTTACCACATCTTCTCTTTTGTCCTGTAGGGCCAGATAACTTTCTGTTCCCCATTACCTGTATTTCTTATTTCCGAGTAGCAAGAACAATACTCGACAGTTGTTCCTAAAACTTTGAGTTCCAACTTCTCCCCATCCCTCCCTCCCCACCCATTCCCTTGGGAAGGCAGGCAATTCAAT
>CM053773.1:122423246-122464552 GCA_028658325.1 Potorous gilbertii
TAATGTAGAAGCTGCTAGATCTTGTGTTATCCTGATTGTACTTCCACAATACTGGAATTGTTTCTTTCTAGCTGCTTGCAATATTTTCTCCTTGACCTGGGAACTCTGGAATTTGTCCACAATGTTCCTAGGAGTTTCTCTTTTTTGGATCTCTTTCAGGCAGTGATTGGTGGATTCCTTGAATACCTACTTTGCCCTCTGGTTCTAGAATATCAGGGTAGTTTTCCTTAATTTCATGAAGGATGATGTCTAGGCTCTTTTTTTGATCATGGCTTTCAGGTAGTCCCATAATTTTTAAATTGTCTCTCCTGGATCTATTTTCCAGGTCAGTTGTTTTTCCAATGAGATATTTCACATTCTCTTCCATTTTTTCGTTCTTTTGGTTTTGTTTTGTGACTTCTTGGTTTCTCAGAAAGTCATTGGTCTCCATCTGTTCCATTCTAATTTTGAGAGAACTATTTTCTTCAGTGAGCTTTTGCATCTCCTTTTCCATTTGGCTAATTCTGCTTTTGAAAGCATTCTTCTCCTCATTGGTTTTTTGAACCTCTTTTGCCAATTGAGTTAGCCTATTTTTAAACTTGTTATTTTCTTCAACATTTTTTTGGGTCTCCTTTAGCAAGCTGTTGACTAGGTTTTTGTGACTTTCTTGCATCTCTCTCATTTCTCTCCCCAGTTTTTCCTCCATCTCTCTAACTTGATTTTCAAAATCTTTTTTGAGCTCTTCCATGGTCTGAGCCCATTGAATATTTATTTTGGATGTTTGGGATACAGAAGCCCTGACTTCTATGTCTTTCCCTGATGGTAAGCATTGTTCTTCCTCTTCTGACAGGAAAGGAGGAAATATCTGTTCACCAAGAAAGTAACCTTCTATGGTCTTATTTTTTTTCCTTTTCTGGGCATTTTCCCAGTCAGTTACTTGACTTCTGAGATTCCTTTCCACATCCACCTGGCCTCCAGATCTGCCCAACTAGTGCTTGGGGTCTGAGATTCAAATGCTGCTTCCCAGCCTCAGGGCTTTCAGTGGGGGCAAGGCTGCTGTTCAGTGTGAGATTAAGTTCAGGTGCTCAGGTGGGAGCAGGGCCACCACCAGGGGCTCAGTTCCCTCAGGGGGTTTATGTAGAGACCTTCAACAATGGATCCGAGCTTCTGCCTGCTTTGGGAGCCTCTGTCCGCTGCTGCTGCCTCCTGAGGGGGCCTGAATTATAGGGACACCCTGCTCCCTTCTTGGTGAGCCAAACAGGCTCTCTCACAAACCTTTGGCACCTGTGGGTGGATGGACCTGAGTGGCCGCTGGAGATTCTATCCCTGAAGCCTGCTTGGATCTGCTCCTCTCTGTGCCGCATGGCCAAGGCAGGCTTGGACTCTGCTCTGGGTCTGGAGTGCGATGGACCTTTGGTGTCAGTTTTTTCAGGGCTCTCTGGAACAGAAATCTCCTCCACTCCATTGTTGTGCAGCTTCCACTGCTCCAGAATTTGTTGGGAGTTCTTTATAGGTATTTTATGGGCTGTGGGTTCAGAGCTAGCTTATGAGAATCTTTCTACTCCGCCATCCTGGCTCCTCCCCCTCATGTATAATGAAGCCTTTCTTGATTCCCCCAGCTGCTAGCACCCTCCCCATACAAAAATCACCTTGTGTCTATTTTGCATATATACATATATTTTTATGTATGTACTTTAAATGCATGTTGTCTCCTTGCAAAAAATGTAAGGTCCTTGAGGACAAGAACTTCTTTATTTTTGTTTGTCTATTTCTAATGTCTTGTACTTGGTAGGTACTTACATTTACATTTAGTGGTTATCCCTTTACACACTTCTCTTTAGAAAACTTAGTATTGTAATTTACTTTTATTTTAACAATATCCGTCCGGAGACGTGTGTGTGTGTGTGTGTGTGTGTGTGTGTGTGTGTGTGTGTGTGTACATGGCTATAATAGCTAACATTTATATGCCACTTATTATGTGCTTTACAATTATTATCTCATTTAATCCTCACAATGATCCTGAAGGTAGGTGCTATGATTGTCCCCATTTTACAGATGAGGAAACTGAGTCAGAGGTTAAGTGACTCACCCAGCTAGTAAATGTCTGAAGTTGAATTTGAACTTACATCTTCCAGATTCCGGGCCCAGGACTCTATTCACTGTGCTACTTAGCTGCCCCATTAAAAGGGGATAGCTTTTAACATCTTAATATGTGACACTTAAAAAGTCCCAGAGGCCATGCATGGATAGCAGAGATATTCAAATGACAGCATATCTCCCATTGCAATGCTACTGTTGAGGGACAAAGATGACAGCCAGGGGATTCAAAAATCTTACACACATAAGGGTATTTTATTCATCAAGTTGATAATTTCTTAAAGAATTGTACAAAGGTTCACAACCTTTCTGATGTTCCTAAACTGTAATATGATGAGTGAATACTTGTATTATTCGACTCACAGCATTGTGAGAAAGATACTTTGTAAATTTTAAATGAATTAGTCATTCAACAAGCATTAATTGCTTACTATATGCCAGGTATTATGCTAAGTACTGGTGATACAAAGGCAAAAACAAAGAAATAACCTGTGTACATATAATATGTTATCTACCTACTTATCTCTCTGTATCTATATCTATGTGCTCTCACATATATGTAGATATATAGACATTTTCAGTAATTTCATAGGAAAAGCACTAGTGACAAGGGAGGGGGAATCAGAGATGGCCACCTGTAGAAGGTGGGATTCAAGCTCTCTTGAGGAAAGCCTGGGAAACCAGGAGGAAACATCAAGGAGGGAGAGCCTTCCAGGTGTGGGGGACAACCAGTCGGGAGACAGATTGACATGAGAGATGAAGAGCAATAAGTCCAGTGTCCCTGGATCATGGAGTTCAGTAAGATTGGAAAGGTACAGAAGAGTCATGTTATGATGGGCTTTAGTGTCAACAAAGGATTCTATGTTTGATCTTGGAGTTCATGGGGACCCACTGGAGTTTATTGAGCAGGGAAGTGACATGGTCAGATCCACACTTTAGAAAAATCATTTTGGCTTCTGAGTGGAATATGGGTTGTTGCAGGGAGGGATTTGAGGTTGGGAGAACAACCAGTGGGCTTGTGTAGGGTAGAGTACAAGCATGAGGTGATGAGGGCCTGCACTATGCCTGTGTGAAATGAAAACTATAATCTTAGAGCTGATTCACTTTAAGTATTGATTCTGACAGCATTCTGATTTGATGCTTATTTAATTCTTGCCTAGGTGCTGACAGTTTAGAAACACATTTCTTTGTATATTTGTATAACAAATAAGGATCTAAGTAGATGAACCATAGTAAACAGTATTATTAGAGACTGAAAAATAGAGCTGATCATATGGAAAGAGTAAGAGATAGCCACTGAGCAGTACTTGTGGTCTTTTGAGAAAACAAGAAATGTCACCAGGATGACCAGAGGTTGAACCTCCCTCCTTCTCTTCCCTCTCACTCCTGGTTTTCCCCGGTAATAAATTTTATGGGAGGACATGAACAAAGCTGCACAGAATGGACATTGAATGGATATTGAAATCTGCATTATTTAACTTCTACATTGTAAGTAACCAAAGGGATATACATAATGAAGGATTTACAGATTCATTTGAGTATCTATTTTATGTAAAAAGATGTAGAAAATTTATGATTTTATGTCTGTGGGAATTTGAAAAGTGTGATGTTATCCTGAATTTCAGACAAAGCATATGCCTTTGTAAACATGAGGTTATAGCACTTTACCACCATCTGATGCCAGTGATAATTTTTTGAGGGATGAATAATACAAGAATAATGTGAATTGTTTTTTGAGGGGTGAATAATCTACTAGGCCTTTTCTACCTTGCTCCTAGTGAGGACAGAGAGCCTAGATGCCAGGGAAATATGGGAAGATATTTAGAGATCAATGGCATGAAGATACAAGCTTTGAATGGATACTTGGAGTTTTAGCTTTAGATTGGGTTTTGTTTCCTTTTATATCCTTGTATATTTTTTTGTGTGTGTTTGCTGTATGTCATATACTTTTATCTTTTTCTTTTTTCCCCCTTATTTCTCCAGTGGTGACATTGAGCTTAGTGCTCAAAGAATTACAGAAGATATTTGAAGATTGGAGGCAAGGAGAAACAGGCTGGATAGGATTAATTAGATCATTAGATATCTGTGGATTAGCCTCTGTTTGCTTTTATTGGTACTGGAGCAAAGGAGGATTGCATTAATTCCCTATTAAAAATAGCTAAGTAGGTTATATCATCCTATTCCCAGAAAAGATGGGAAGCCCACCTTAAATAAATTTAGATTACTGAGGAGTCTCCAGTAAGAGCAGTGAACAGGAGGGGCAAATAGACAGTTTGGCACAGCAGTTAACTCAGTGATCAAGAGAGTTATCAAAAAGAAGACAAAGCTCTGTGGCTGTTGCTTCAAGCAAGTAGGCATAGGTATGGCTAAAATATTCACCTGATTTTCCAGTCTAATAACAGGTGAAAAGGAGAAATGAGTTTAGTTTGGCAGGAGTTGTTCTTGATGAACTTATATTAGTTCTTAGCAGTCAGCTCCTTTCCTTCCCCCTTAATTTTTCACAAATGAATCCTTAAATAATCAGTCCTAGGATTTTGGCCTGGAATTGATTTCAAGTTCCATAGTCTACAATTTGAACTATCTGCTGTTTCCCCATTTACAAAAAGAGGTAGGGCATTTGCCTGTCTCTAAGCCCTTGATATTAAGTATTTGTCATAAGCAAAACCAGTAAACTAAGTCATTCTGTATTGTTTAGGAATCAGATCTTTTAGAAAAAGAGATTTGATAATTTATCAAGCAGTTGCTAGGAGGACTATGGACTGGAATGAAATTTCCTTTACTAACTAATAATATACTCAACAAGGGAAGTTTGAGGGTTATTAAGAGCTTCTAGAGAATTCTAAGAAGTTGTGTACAACACTTGCATTATAGTTAAAATGAAAGAACAGTATTTAGCCAAAAGGAAGAAACAAGCCAAAGGTATATTTGAGATGTTAGATCATGACATACAGCCTCAAGGACTCCAGGATGAGATAAAGGTGTTTCAGATTACAATAGCAGAGACACAAACAATAGTAAAAAAAAATTAGAACAGGAGGCCTTTTATAATATTACTATAATATTTAAGGTGTCCTTGTCAATTGGCGTATAGGCAAGTAATTGTCATTTTATAACTAGTAGCTAAAGTTAATGACCTAGTTTTGTTTTTTTTAACAATCTCATTAAGGCTCTTTAATTCAGCTTTACATATTTGACATTAAAAAAAAATCTTTTCAAGTCTTCAGATCATTCACCTTGGTAGAGAAAGTGAGAAAAATAAATCCTGAGTAGTTCTGCTTCCTTTCTCATTTGTTATCTACTCATTCACCATAATCAGAAGACCTATCGCTTCATTGACTTTCTTCATGGTGCCTACCTAACTATTAAATCACTTTTTAAAAGGATTTTTTGTAAACCTCAGGTTATATTTGGCTTTAGCTTCCTTGACCTTGCTTTTAGGGAACTTAACAGTTTCTTATTCACCTTCAGTTACTTGCCCTAGCTTCCATCTCTTTTATCTCTCTCTCTCTCTCTCTCTCTATATATATATATATCCTTTCAAAATGTGAATCCTTGAATTTCTTTCTCATGCACTTTCCATTTTCTTCCTCATCTGACTTATTTAAGAACACATTGCCAAAATTTTGTTCTTGAATGCCTACTGAACTGATTTCTTTTTCTCAAAATCAGGCCATTGGTTACTATAGATCCTATTTCTAAAATATTTGAAATTTCACTTTCCTAAAATCTGACATAGATGGCGGAATGTCATGCGTTCCTTATGTGTTAAAGACTCTGAGATAGCATAATCTCTGCCTCCTAAGGTTCTCATTATTTCTCTTTTTGCCAGCTAGTTTCTTCTTATTAGTGAGAAGCAGGTACAAATAATACCAGTACTTACCTTCTGAAATAAGGAATGGTCATTAATACAAATCAAGAATTTAAAAACCTCTCTACTTTTAGCAGAGACCATTAACAGCTATCTGGAGATTATGATATGACAGCCATTATTTTGCCTCTGCAGTTAATGAAGGTGAACTAATAAGAATTTTGGTCCTGATACAGGCCAAAATTGTTATCACCCAGAGCTGAGTCAAGCAATGAACACTAAGGACAAGCCATGATTTATTTAAGTAATTTTTTAAAAAGTTATTTATTTTTAGTTTTCAACATTCGCTTCCATAAGATTTTGGAGTTGCGATTTTCTCCTAATTTCTCCCTTCCCCCCACCCCAATACAGGGTATAATTTGATATAGAGTCTACATATACATTCATATTGAACCTATTTTCACATTAGTCATGTTGTAAAGAAGAATTAGAACCAATGGGAGAAACCATGAGAAAGAAGAAACAAACAAATGTGAAAGAAAGAGCAAATAATATGCTTCAATCTGCATTCAGACTCCAAACTTCTTTTTCTGGATGTGGATGGTACTTTCCATCATGAGTCCTTTGGAGTTGTCTTTGATTCTTGCATTGCTAAGAAGAGTTATGTCTATCAAAGTTAGTCATTGCACATTGTAGCTGTAACTGTGTGCTGTGTACTATTCACTTCACTAAGTGTCAGTTCATTCACATCTTTCCAGGTTTTTCTGAAGTCTTCCTGCTGGTGATTTCTTATAGCACAATAGTATTTCATTACATTCATATACCACAATTTGTTCAGCCATTCCCCAGCTGATGGTCATCTCAATTTCCAATTCTTTGCCACCACAAAAAGAACTGCTATAAATATTTTTGTATATATGGGTCCTTTTCTCATTTGTATGATCTCTTTGAGATACCGTCCTAGAAATGGTATTGCTGGGTCAAAGAATGTGCACATTTTTATAACCCTTTGTTCACAGTTTCAGATTGCTCTGCAGAATGATTGGATAAGTTCACAACTCCACCAATAATGCATTAGTGTTCCAATTTTCCCATATCTTCTCCAGCACTTATAATTTTCCTGTTTTGTCATGTTAGCCAATCTGATAGGTGCAATGTGGTATCTCAGAGTTGTTTCGATTTGCATTTGCTGTCTATAGATATAGCCTATAGATAGCTTTTATTTAATTTTTTTAAGGAAAAGTTGGGACTAAAAGGAAGACAAAAGAAGAGATAGGCCTGTTGCTAGGATTGAATGAGATGATAGTAATGAATGACAGAAAGAAGAATTATTCAACTTTTATATTTTTCTGCTTTAACTACCAAGAAGAATAATCTTCATTAGGAAGGAACAAAAATGGTTAAAAAGAAATTGAAAGCTAAAATAAATCAGATGTATAGAGAGTACCTAGTTGCTGTCACTGTATTCAAGTCACCAGGTGCAGACACAGCACATTGTAGGGTCCTGCAAGAACTGGCAGACATAATTAGTGACATGCTAGTGATGATTTATGAAATGCTATGGGAGAGAGTTTCAAAAAAGATAAGAGCATAGATAGTTCAAATTTTAGACCAGTCAATACCTGGAAAAAAATGATGGAATGTATTATTGAACAGAGCCAGAATAGATGATATGATTTTCTTTTGTTGATTTATTAGATTGATACTTCAAGGGAATTATATAGACATAGAATGCCTTAATTTCGAAAAGTTATTTGACAAAACTTCTAATAGAATCCTCATGGACAACATGAAAAATGTGAGAATCAAGCTAGATGGATTTGGGGATAACTGGATGTCTGGGCCCATGGGAACAATTAAGAGATTGATGTTGCCCTGAAGAGAGTTCTTTACTGAGAGAACTTGATTAAAGGATTGTGTCTGTGGACTTATGCTGTTCAACCTTTCTCTCAGTCCTGTAGATGGCTTGCGCTAAGGCACTGAACCGATAAAGTTTTGTTCTTGCATGACTGCATCAGGATCCAAGAAGATCTCCTGAGTCAAGAATGATAGGTCCAATTAATTATCAAGTTTCTATTAATCATCTACTGTGTGCCATGAATTGTGCTAACCACTGGGGATACAAATACAAAGAATTAAACTATCACGTCTTTCAAAGCACCTGCTTTCTAATGGGGGGGCACAATAACATATGTAAATATATATTATATAAATATAAAATGAGTAAATATATACAAAGTAGATAAATATAGGAAAGTTTGGGAGGGAGGGTACCAGCAATTGGGAGAACCAGGAATCAGGAAAGACTTCATGCAGATAATAGGGCTTGAACTCTTTCAGAAAAAAGAGGGAGGGACTTGACAAAGTGCAGATAAGAAGGGAGAACATTCCAGACTTGTGGAATGGCCAGGGCAAAAGCACAGACATGGGAGATGCAGTGATGAAATTTGATGAAATTAAATTCTATTAAAAATTGGCTATTTTATTAAATAAATTTGATAAGTAAATGTAAAGGGATAAATTTATAAATAAATGTAAAGGAGTGAATTTAAAATGTAACATTTGAGTTTGAAAATCAGCTGTCAAGGCGCTAGATGGTGAAGAGACATGGAAAAACAGATGGTCATGTGGAGAAAGTCCTTAAAGTTTTAGTGAAGTCAGCTCAGTATGAGTTAATAAGGTGGCATAGCAGGCAAAAATCTAACGTGATCTGAAGCTGTGTTAATAAAAATCTCCAGGATTACATTGTTCATAGTAACATCAGTGTTGTACAATGATCAGCTGTGAGTGACTTGGTTATTCTCAGCAATACAAAGCACAATTCTGAAGGACTTAGGATGAAAAATGCTATCCATCTCTAGACCAAGAAGTGGATGTACATGGAAGTATACTTTTTTACTTTCTTCATTTTTCTTTTTTTGTCTCTTTTCTTTCACAACATGAAATATGTTTTTCATGACTGCACATGTATAACATATGTCAAATTGCTTGTCTTCTCAACAGGGAGGGAGGAGAAGAATTTGGAACTAAAAATTTAAAAAGACAAAATATAAAAAATTGGTTTTTTACATCTCATTGGGAAAAAATAAAATATTAAATAAACACCTCCAGCATGAAGGAAGCGAGGGTTTTGTTTTGTGCTCTGAACTGTTGAGATTACATCTTAATATTATTACTTTGGGTTGCTACGTTTCTGAAGAACACTGAGATACAGAAGTTTAGGTGGTGAGAGGACAAGAGCTTCTATCATACAAAGGACTGATCAAGAAATTGAAGATGTTTAGACTAGGAAAGACTTCCAAGCAGTCACGTGGAAGAGAGCTTAAGCTTGTCCTTCTTGTTCCTAGGGAAGGAAACTTGGAACAATGTATGTAGGCAAATTTTGACTTGGAAAGAGGAAAACAGACCAAACTTCTTATCAGTGAGTGCTGTAGAATGAGTTGAATCAAGACGTGAATTCCCAGCCCTTAGCACAATACCTAGTACAGGGCAGGTCCTTAATAAATGCTTGTTGCTGACTTCACTTCCTCTTCCTGAAAGTCTTCAAGTAATTGTTTGAAATGTTTTAGGTGGTGGTTGTTCAACTGTTTCAGTTATGTTCAACTCTTCATGACTGCGTTTGAGGTTTTCTTTGCAAAAATACTGGTATGGTGTGCCATTGCCTTCTCCAGCTCATTTTACAGGTGATGAAATTGTGGATAACAAGGCTAAGTAACTTGTCCAGAGTCACATGACTAATAAGTGTTTAAAGTTGCATTTGAACTCAGGTCTTTCTGACTCCAGGCCTGGTACATTATCCATTGTGCCACTTAGATGCCCTGTTTTAGGGGACACTGAAAAGGTATTCCCGTTGCAGATTGAACTAGTTGATCTAAAAGGTCCCTTCCAACTCTGAGAGATTTGATTTTGTGAAATACAGTTATCTTGTCTTTCATTAGAAATATTTTTCAGGTGGAGTAGTTTTCAGGAGCCTCTTTGTAACATCTCAAATGTGTACTCTGGAAAGATAGGACACTTCAGATAATTTGTTTTTGGTTGAGTTTTCTGCTTCTGTGCCTTTTGGTAGGGATCTTTTTACTGTCATGAATCATCTCTCCTCTACCAGTAAGTGATAGGTTCCCTGATTCTTGGAATAATTCTTCTCCTTAGTGCAGGAGCTTTTTGTTCCTCATTCTAGATTCATTTTCTGTTGAAAGAATCTCGAACTTCTTAAAGGACTTTTGCCCCACTCCACCCCTCCTCTTAAAAAAAATTAAAAAAAAATTGCATTGGATCCCCACATTTATTTACAGTTTTATTCTTCGTTTTTCTTCTAGTTCATTTTCCTCCATCCTGCTGGGGAATACTTGATTTGTCCTGATAGGGTGAAAAGCAGAGAAGTAATACTTGAGCCTTTTATCTTTTCTTCTTATGAAGAGAGCAGCAGTCTGCATTTAATGTTCATATATCTGTTAGAAATGCCAAGATGGTACATTGTCTTTGTGCCACTAGAATAGTTCATTTGACCTTCTTAGATATTAATATTGAGATCTTCTATTATCTGTGATTTCCCCAATTGTGCCTCCTTGCCCTAACCACTGCAGTATGATAGAACATAGTTTCCTGGTCATTCATAGCCTATCTGAGGAAATCAGGGGCCCTAAATACTTAATCTCCTAGTCTCCCCTATTTGATTAATCCATTTCATATCCTCGCGAATTGTTCTCAAGACACTTACTAGTTTTGTGACTCTGTACAAGTCACTTAAACTCTGTTTGCCTGTTTCCTCAGCTGTAAAATGGGGATAATGAAAGCACCTACCTTGCAGGGTTGTTATAAAGACCAAGTGACATAATATTTGTAAAAGCACTTAGCACAGTGACTGGCACATACTAGGTGCTTAAGAAATGCTCTTCCCCTTCCCCTTTTAAAAGAAGATCTGCCAGAAAAAAAATTCAAGCTTCTTTCCAACCTCCCATTGTGTATTCTTTTCTGCTTTTTGATGGACACAGTTTTCAGTATATCTGTGTCCTGTCCAGCAGAGATGATCTTGGATATTGCTGAAGATGAAGAGACTTCCCATAAGATGCATTTCCATTAAGGAAATCGTACAGTCATCAATGCTTCAATGGGTCATGGGACACATCACTGGAAAAAATATTTTGAAACAACCATTTCTTTTTTCTTTGTAATGATTTTTATTTACTAATTTGAATGGCCACATTTTTTATTAAGTTTGACCTAAAAATTATGTCTCTATATTTAAATACTAAATGATACTTTAAAATTTCACTTTATCTTTTTTTATTTGTCACTCAGGTGCTCTGCTCATTGAGCAACTTAAAAACACTAGACATTGCTGGAAACCTTATTCAGATACTTCCAAGAAAAGTAAGTACTATAGCTTTTTTCCCCTATTTACATAGTCAAAAAGCCTCTGCACTTTTGTTAATGGGAAAATTGGGAGAATTAGTTTAATTTGAAGAAATTAAAGTAATGGATCTGATCTGTTTTATGACTCCTATTTAGGTTCTCCTCATTCCCTTCTATGTTTTTCCCTTTCTTTTTTCCTCCCACTGTCCTCAGTGAACTTGAATTAAGTGAGCTATGATTGCTGCAATAAATATTTAAAACATAAACTTTAATCAAAATGGTTTCTGACATTACACCCTTTTAAAAATCACTTTATGCTTCCCAAAATATTCCTTACTGAAGTGAAAATGTCTACCCTTTATAGTAGGACAAAGGTGACAGACACTTCAAGAAAAGCCATCTTGTAGGATTTAAGCCATAAACTATAGAAATTCATTTTCCCCCCCACTGGAATATTTTGATCTTGTTTCATTTCAAGGAACTAAAAAGCAGTTACTTGGAAACTTGTAAATATTGAGAAAGAATTGGCCCTTTTTTACTTTAAAATTTTAATATTTAAGAAAACTATTCATGTTCAGTAATAATCAGAAGTAACGAGTAGATATTGTGTCAACCAATTCACACATTTTCTGCATTTATGTGACGTGCGTGTATTTACTAGACAACAAGCTATCATCCTCCTGAGGGCAGTGGTAAGAATTTATTATTTTAGTTGGCTTACGTTTGACCTTGTCAGTTTGGGGTTTTTGTACAAGGAATCATAACGCTAAGATGACAGAAGCCCTTGTCACTTTCTTTTCTTATGACTTTCTCTCTTTTTGTCTCTCATGTTGGATTTGGGTTTGCACAGTGAGGAACACACGTAGAGTTGAAACTGGAGGTTTAAATACAGTTGGCCCAAGCTGTGCTAAGATATCATGTTTTGGTTGATTGATATATCTAAAAGATGTTGGACACCCTAAGTAAAGTAGCTGTGCTTTACAAAATATAATGGATCATGTTTTTTCCCTAGGGAAAGTCCTCTTGGTCTCCCATGTGTGATTAATGGATCATGTTGTTACCCTATAGATGAATCAATCCTCTTGGTCCTCTCAACAGTTTTATTGGCTTCCCATTTGATTAAAGACTGATCATTGACTCCTGTACAGGATTTGGACACCTCCTTGGCTTACTGTTTGCTTAAGAATAGACATCTCATCTTGTCTTCACTCTAGGGTATCTTATTTAGTATTGGACAGCTCTCTTTCTGAACACTTCTATGGCCTTTTCTTAACTTTTTTTTCAATTTTTGCAAAAGCATTTATTAAGCACCTAATCATGTGCTAAGAACTGAGGATATAAAAAAAGGCAAAAATAGTCAATTCTCTCCCGAAGCTAATATTCTAATCAGGTAAATAACAAACATGCAAAAAGGATGTATGTACAAGATAGACAGTATATAGAGTAAATTGAAGGTAATCTTTGAGGGAAGAGCCTAGCAGGAGGAAGCACCAGGAAAGACAGGAGATTTGAGGTAGCATTTTGCACTCAATGGTCTCTGAAGTCTCTCTCAGTTTAAATCTATAAGGGACATCCTCCACATCATTTTTAAATACTTTGAGTATGTCTCCTTGTTTTATGCTTTATATACTTTATTTAAGTATTACTTACACTTTAATATTGAAAGAGGATTGTTGAATAAAGTTATCTTTGAGATTATATCTATCAAGTAATCTATCATGATTTTATATTCAAACAGGAAGACCTTTATCCAGTCAAAACACATTTATTTGTAGCACTTTCTAAATTTGTTTTTGTTTCCTTGTATTTAATTTTAATGTCCTATTACTGTCCTCTTCTTTTGTATTTGTATTATTATGACTAAATATTAACTCATATCCCCAAATAAATCTGAACTAGTTTTTGTAATATATAAATGTAACTTAATTTGCTACAAGAAAAGTGATACCTCCACTTTCCATCAGCAGCTCTACTTCCCTTTGGATTCCACAGAATATCATTCCCACAGGGATAAGCTGAAATCTCATCATCATGCTCATTGACTCAGTTTTTGATACTCTTTCTCAACTCTTCTGTGGCCTTTCCCCTGTGATGGAGGTTGGAGCAAGGAGCACTAAAGTCACCTAAAGCTTTCCTCTGTAGAGGTCTGGGAGCTGAAGTAACTCTTCTTCCCATCAGCAGCTCTGTTTGGCTTGGACTCCACAACTCTGTGACTCTCAGTGTTCCTTTTGTGAGTTATCTTCTTCCATTAGATTGTAAGCTCCCTGAGGGCAGGAGCTGTCTCTTCTTGTTCTTGTTCCTGTCCACGTAATAAACTTTTGTTAAATTGAATTGAAATTTAGTCAAGAAAAATATACCAACTCATTTGCTGTGTCTGAAAGTGTCCCATTTTGCACTTTAAGCCCATCACCTCTGCCAAGAAGCAAGAGCCATCATTTATCCTCTGTCTTCTTGACTTCAGAGTCCCGAAGTCTTTCAAAGTTGTTTTTTGTTATATTGTTGTACTCCCTGTGTAAACTATTCTCCTAAATGCAGCCTTGCTTTTCAGGACAGGAAACTGAGGTCTAGAGAGTGGAAGTGGCTTGCCTAAACTCACACAGCCAGCAAGTATCCGAGTGGGCCCTTCATCCTAAGTCTTTTGATTCCAAAGGCAGAGTACTCTGTCTTCCACACCATTCTACCTCGTGTGTCCTATTAATCAAGAATAGATACCACCTGGAAAAATTACAGTGGCCTGCTTGTGGGTCTGCCTGCCTCAAGTCTCTCCTTCCATCTTCCTTTCAGTCACTCCTTTTCGTAACATTTTAACCATTTCCTGGCGGATCCAAATTTCTATGAGAGTAAGACAAAAGAATGAGAACAAGAGGTCAGGATGGTAGAGCACTGGCCTAGAGTCAAGAAAACTGGATTCAAATCCTTCCTTAGACTAGCTGTGTGATCCTGGGCAAGTCATTTAACCTTCTGTGAAATGAGGGTGGCCTTTAAGTTTCTTTCCTGGTCCCAACTTTTGATTGCATGATCCTCAGAAAGGATCCAAGACAAAAGATTTGGTCATGGTAGAATGATGATTCCAGAGAGCACAGGAAGAAAAGAACAGGGTGGAGGGGGTGGGGCTGCATGAAGGGGAGCCCTCAGTTAGTTTGGGGTGAGAGAAGAAGAAGTGGGAGTAGTGGGAGTGACTTTTTACTTGGGCAGCCTGCAATTCTGAATTCCAGGAGTAAGGAGAAAAGGAAGCTAGCTATAGGATGGGAAATCAGCATTTGACTGAGGGTCTCACACACAAAGTCCCTGGTATGGTGAATGATAGAAGATGCCTTGGTGTGCTTTCTCCTTTCCCTTTTTGCTTACAAACCTACTTAAGTTTTCTCTTTCATAGAAGCCAACCAGAAAAAAAATCTCAGAAACAAAGTCCTCAGAGCTTTTTCTTTAACCTTACTACCCTCTCCAACCACTATCCCATCTCTCTTTTCTCCTTTTATTAATAAGTGAAAGTATAGAAGTGATTGTCAAAAGTATTTGCTATCAGATTATTTAAAAAAAAATAGAATTGCTATTTTTTCTTCCTCTTTTTTTTCTAAACATAAAGAATCTTTATTACAAAGAAGATAAGGATATACTTGAGATTGACCTTCTGGTCCAGTTGCAAGGAATAGAATTCTTAACACCAATAAGGGAAGCCCCCACAGCAAGGGTGGAGTTGGAGAACTTCAGTGAACACAGCGTCTGCACCTTGTCATGCCCTGCCTGTCCTTCCTTCTCAGGCTCCTCACCCTGACTTCGCTTGCCAGGGCTGTTTCCACCTCATTAGTGGACCCCTTTGCTTTGGCCACTCCTAGAGACACAGACTCCTAAATGTTTGGATGTCTCTCCTCCTCCTTCTGCATCTGGCCCCCCTCCCACTCCCAACTGTTGCTGCTATCTTCCAATCAGAGCCTGTGCTTGGATCTCATGGCATCATGGGAAAGTGAGTCTCAGCTCAATGCCTGCTCTTAGGTCCAGGGGATTATGGGAAAGCAAGTCCTTTATCAGATAAGACAAGCTCTCTACAATACATATGGGCTCAGTTCCCTGACCCCTTCTAGCTGTCTGAGAAGGAATAAATCTGATAAAATAATTGTGTAAAGAAATTACTCTCAATTTTAGCTTAAGGTCTATTTCACTGATTTGCATTTTTATGAAAAAAGATCTGGTCCTGAAACTTCATAATCTTGATCCTAGCAGAATCTTTGGATTTTCTTATATTTGTCTTTAATTAAACATATCTATGTGTATATGTGCATACATGTAGGTGTGTTTTATATGTGTGCATACACGTATGTTTGTGCACATGCATGTGTACACAGTGCATGTACGCATGCATGCGTGTATGTACATGATATGTGTGCACATCCATATATGTGTATACACACATACATAGGAACCTATTTGACTTAAAATTTTAGGTTTCTAGAAGTCATTATTGTTTGTTTTTGTTTTCCTGAAGAGGACCAATGACGTCACAGGGTTATGACTTGATGCATGGATAAGCTAGATTTTAATGAGTCAGAGTTGCACAGAGTTGTGAGCCCCATTCTCTCTTCCAGGGTCATCAAAGTCCAGTGGCAAGACAAAAGTCAGTATGGCTGGTGATAGCCTGGGATATGGTGGATAGCTTTGGCATCTTCAATGTCTGACCAAGCTCTAAGCACTCCACAACACCTGTTAAGGTGCCTTCTTGGCTGTTCGAACAGATTTTTCTCATTTGTTCATTTCATGGGGGAAATGCTGGGATAGACACCTTCCCAATTCAGTTATGCTCAACTTGGCTTAGTCAGTCTATTGAGACAGTTTACTAGAATATGGCTGCTGCTCATGCCAGAGCTTCTTGAAACCAATGGTAGATGATCTGCCCTGAAAAGGACTTGGCAAGACCTCACAACAGAAGTACTAGTTCTCCTTGAACACTCATACACCCCAGGGAATTTCATTTTTGTCTTTGTATCAACAGTAACTCCCATAGTGTTTTGTAGTAGTAAGAACTTAAGAAATACTTAGTGATTGAATAGTTGAGTACCACCTAAGACTGACCACCAGGTGATGAAGTTCATTACTGATAACAGCTCATTAAGATGAACTACAAAGATGTGGAATGTTAGCATCTGTGGAGGTGGTACTTGTACCAATGGCATCCTAGGTCTTTTAAAATACCAAAATGATTATTTCTTCACAGTCTTTATGATTTGTTTTTCTTCTTTCTACTACCACAATCCTTGCTGAGGCCCTCATCATCTTATCCTTGGACTACTATAATGGTCTCTTAACCTTGTTTTTCTGCCTTTGTTTTCATCCCATTGCAGTCTATTTTAACTATAATTACTTATTTGTTTTTACAGGAAACTTTTTTTTGTGGTCAGCAACAAGCGTTTATTATTTTTTCTTTTTAAATTAATTTATTTTAGTTTTCATCATTCATTTCCACAAGATTTTGAGTTCCAAATTTTCTCCACATCTCTCCCCTCCCTCCACCCCAAGACACCGTGCATTCTGAATACCTCTTCTTCCAATCTGCCCTCCTTTCTGTCACACCACTACCTTCTCTTATTCCCATTTTATCTCTTTTCTTGTGGGGCAAGATAGATTTCTACACACCATTACTTGTATTTCTTATTTCCCAGTTGCATGCAAAAACAATTCTCAACATTCGTTCCTAAAACTTTGAGTTCCAACTTTTTAACTTTCCTTCCTCCATACACATCCCCATTGTGAAGGTAAGCAATTCCATGTAGGCTATACATGTGCAGTTATGCAAAAGACTTCCATAATAGTCATGTTGTGAAAAACTAACTATATTTCCTTCCATCCTATCCCATTTATTCTGTTTTCTCTTTTGACCTTGTCCCTCCCCAAAAGTGTTTACTTCTAATTTCTCCTTCCTCCCATTTGCCCTTCCTTCTATCATCCCCCCTATATCCTACTTATCTCCTTCTCCCCTGCTTTTCTGTAGTGTAAGATAGATTTTCATACCAAATTGAGTGTGCATGTTATTCCTTCCTTAAACCAAATGTGATGAGAGTAAGCTTCATTTTTTCCTCTCACCACCCCACTTTTCCCCTCCATTGAAAAAGCTTTTTCTTGCCACTTTTATGAGAGAAAATTTGCCCCTTTCTATTTCTCCCTTTCTCCTCCCAATATGTTCTTCTCTCACCCTTTAATTTTATCTTTTTAGATGTCATCCCTTCCTCTTAAGTTCACCCTGTGCCCTCTATCTATATGTATATAATCCCTCCAACTACCCAAATACTGAGAAAATTCTCAAGAGTTACTAATATTATCTTTCCATGTAGGAATGTAAACAGTTCAATTTTAGTAAGTCCCTTATGATTTCTCTTTCTTGTTTATCTTTTCATGCTTTTCTTGATTCTTGTGTTTGAAAGTCAAATTTTTTATTCAGCTCTGGTCTTTTCATCAAGAATGCTTGAAAGTCCTCTATTTCATTGCATGACCATTTTTTCCCCCTGAAGTGGTATACTCAGTTTTGCTGGGTAGATTGGTTTTAATCCTAGTTCCTTTGACTTCTGGAATATCATATTTTAAGCCCTTTGGTCCCTTAATGTAGAAGCTGCTAGATGTTGTGTTATCCTGATTATATTTCCACAGTATTCGAATTGTTTCTTTCTGACTGTTTGCAGTATTTTCTCCTTGACCTGGGAATTCTGGAATCTGACTGCAATATTCCAAGGAGTATTTCTTTTCAGATCTCTTTCAGGAGGTGATCGGTGGATTCTTTCAATATTTATTTTACCCTCTGGTTCTAGAATATCAGGGCAGTTTTCCTTCATTATTTCATAAAAGATGATGTTTAGGCTCTTCTTTTGATCATGGCTTTCAGGTAGTCCCATAATTTTCAAATTGTCTCTCCTGGATCTGTTTCCTAACTCAGTTGTTTTTCCTGTGAGATATTTCACAGTGTTTTCTATTTTTTCATTCTTTTGGTTTTGTTTTGTAATTCTTTGGTTTCTCATAAAGTCATTAGCTTCCATCTGCTCCATTCTAATTTTGAGAGAACTATTTTCTTCAGTGAGCTTTTTAACCTCCTTTCCCATTTGTCTAATTCTGCTTTTTAAAGCATTTTTATCTTCAGTGGTTTTTTGGACCTCTTTTGCCATTTGTGTTAGTCTATTTTTAAAGGTGTTATTTTCTTCAGCATTGTTGGGGGGGGGGTCTCCTTTAGCAAGCTGTTGACTCACTTTTCATTATTTTCTTGCTTCACTTTCATTTCTCTTCCCATTTTTCCTCCACCTCTCTTACTTGGTTTTCAAAATCTTTTTTGAACTCTTCCATGACCTGAAAACATTGCAAATTTATTTTGGAGGATTTGGATGAATAATCCTTGACTTTGATGTCTTCCTCTAATGGTATGTTTTGTTCTTCCTCATCTGAAAGGATGGAGGAAAATACCTGTTCATGAAGAAAGTAACCTTTTTTTGGTCTTATTTTTTCCCCTTTTTGGGGCATTTTCCCAGCCAGTTACTTGACTTTTGAGTTCTTTTGTCAAATGGAGGGTATAGTCTAGGGACCTGTAAGTTCTCACTTCCTCCAAGGTGGCACAATCAAGGGAAAGGAGTTTCCTTCTCTTCTGGCCTGTGCCCTGGTCTGGGGGCAACCACAAGTTTTTCTTCCCAGGATCTGCTAGTAGATTCTCCTCTCCAGAGTCTCCACCAGTTTCACCAGGCCAGCACTCCTCCTCATCCCAGGATCACTACTCAGAACTGAGACCCAGATCAGCAGCTCAACTCCCCCAGGGTCTTTAGGTCAAGGGCTCCAAAAATGGACTCTGCTGCCACTTTGGGCTGGGGCTAGGGCAGGACCCTGCTCCCTTCTCACCTAGGTGAAAGAGCTTTCTCATGGAATTAGACCTTTCCTCTCAGCCTTCCAGGCTGTCTTGGACTGGAAATCTCTTTCACTCTGTTGTTTTGTGGCTTCTGCTGCTCTAGAATTTGTTTAGAGTCATTTTTACAGGTATTTTATGGGCTGTGGGGGGAGAGCTTCTACAAGTCCATCCTTCTACTCTGCCATCTTGGCTCTGCCTTCCTTATTATATTTTTAAATGATACTTTTATTGTGTTTCTCTTTTGCTAAATAAACACAACTGTTTCTTAACATCCTTTGAGTTCTGTTCTCAGCTCTTGAATCTAGTGTTCTGAATGTTCATAATCTGCTTCTACCTTCCCTATAAAATTTATCTCCCACTATTCTCCATCAGTAACTCTCTTCTCCATTCTGACTAGTATCCTTTCTGCCCTCTGCTCTCCTGCCCTATACTTATTCTCTTTAGATGTAACACAGTTACTACCATTTCAGAAATTCAGTTCAAAATCATAGAATCTCAGTCCTGAAAGATACCTCAGAGGTCATCTAGTGCAATTCATATCTTAACAAGAATACCTTTCTACCACATACTCAATAGATAGTCATCTAAGTCTTTAATTGAAAACTTTTGTAAATGGGAGTCCAATTGCAAAAATCTAATGTTTTTTCTTCCATATCCTTGTCTTTCTTGATGTCTGTACTACATTTGATACTATTGACCAAAACCTCCTCTGGGATGCTCTTTCTTCTTTATTGTTTCATATCATAATTCTTCAGTGTCCCTCTTCTTACCTATCTGATTACTCCTCAGTCTACTTTGGTAGCTCATTGTCCATATTGCTTTCCCCTACCTATTGGTGTTCACCAAAGCTCGGCCTTGGGCCATCATCTCTTCTAATCACTTTCCCTTGATAACCTCACAAATTTCCACAGATTTAATTGTCATGTCTACATGGATGACTCCCAGATCTATATACTCAATCTTAGCTTCTCTTTTGAGTTCTATTACATATCACCTACTACCTATAGGAAATTTCAAACTGAATTTCTTATAAACATCTCACACTCTGCACATCCAAAACAAAGTTCATTTACCCCTTCATCCATAATCCATCCCTCTTCCAAAATTTCCTGTTATAGTTGAAGGTACCATTATTCTTTCAGTCTCCCAGTATAGTAATTTTGTATTACCATGTACTCCTCATGCTTCCTTACCCCTGTGTATTTAGTCACTTGACAAATAAGATCTTACTTCTAAATCTATAAAATCTCTTTCATTTTGTCCCTTTTTGTTCACGTAGCCACCACTTTAGTTCTGGGATTTATTGTCTTGGTCTCCCTGCTAAAAATTTCTCACTCCTCCAGTCCATCCTCTGCACAGCTTCCAAAATGATTTTCCTTAAAAACAAATATGACAATGCCATCCCTCCTACTCAGGAAACTCCACTACAATAAAATATAAGCTCCCCTGTTTAGCTTTTATAGCCCTTCACAAACTGGCCCCAATCTGTATTTCTAGCCTCATTATACATTATGTCCCTTCCCATATTCCAGGCTAGGAAACTAATTAGAAAGCTTTTTCAAAAGTATAGACAACAAATTATAAGTGCGTGAATTGGTGTGATGGTTGTGTAAGTAGGGAGAAGGTGAAGGAGTAAAGAGATGTTGAGGACTTAAGAGCAAGAAGACCTGACCAGTGATTGGGTAGAGGGAGTAAGGGAGGAAAGAGAGAAGAACTGAGGGTGACTCAGGTTTTGGACCTGAATGACTAGAAGGTTAGTGGTGCCCTAAATATCAAAAGGGAGGTTATTAGAGTGAAGCTAGTAAGGGGAGTTGTGGAGGAAATCTAAGCACTTTGATTTTGGAAATATTGATTTTGAGGTTTCATGGAACATCATTGTGCTTATAGTTTGGTATCAAAACACTGATATTATCTAATGAGGTAAACCTCTCCCTCTATCAGCAAGGACCCCGGCATAACCAGGAGGACCTGCTGTATAGATTCTTGGATCTGTTTTTCTAAACTGAAAGCCACTTTTGAGGTGTCAGCAGTCTACTTTAATCAAGCACATGTATCATTCACTTAGTTCAGGGGAAAATGTCAGCACCCTGAACTTTAGAGAAAATACAAACTGAAGTTACAGGCAGAAATTACAAACAGAAAGACCAACAGACAGGACTTCCAACTGTCCATAGACAATACATACATCATTATCAGAGAGAGAAGCATCTGGGTCTTCAAAACTGGGGTCTCCTTAGCGACTACCCAGAGCCTCATCTGACACACCAAACTTCTTCCCAAAAATAAGCCCCAAAATAAAATCTCACCTTAGAGTATTTATATGCTTTTCAGAGCTGGAGGGCACAACACTCTGTCCCAGTGCCTCAGCAGAAATTAACAAAAGGTATTGAGGCCTGTTAATTGGCAGGGAAGATCTTTAACTCTTCCCCTTACCCACCATTAACCTTACATTAATATGACACTCCCTGAATAGAAGAAGATACGAAGATGCAATTAATATGAGATGATGAAGGGTATGATGTATGTTTTGGGAAGGATGTACAACTGACTTTTAAATGCCAATCCAAATACCGATTTTAAAGTAAAGCAATTTTTTTTTTGCTAAGAAGACTTTCTGAGTGTCACTACCACTCATGATGTGCCTTCATAGTTTTAAGTGACTGGTTTTAGAGCCGAGGGTAATGGTAATAGGAAGCACAGAGAACTCATGATGCCCTTCTCCCTACGCTGAGTTTCAGGAGAATACAAGCTCAGAACTAGCAGCAAATTTCAGGAGACAATACTGAGTTGGTGTTGCCTCAGAACACATAGACTTTAGAACAGGAAGCTACATTAGAAAAGAAGGGGAAGGACATCATATTTTCCTTTTCGTTACTTTTGAGAGGGATTTCCTTCCCACCCTATGCTGCACAGGAAGCAAGAAGCTGACCTAGGTAGATTGAGGCCAGGCTATGGTTTGTTGTAACTGCAAAGATCCAAGACTCCCTCTGTTCATGGTTAAGACACGATAAGGCAAAGCTGACACAGATCTTGACTTCCAAAGTCTATCATGCTCCAGTGCTGGAGGTGGAACCAAGTAGTGGATCAGTCCAGGCCAGGAGAGTAAATGATTTGGGATGAAGGTGGAAAGAAGAGATCCAACTGGTGGGCCACTTGGTGAGAAGGTCGTGAGATCAATCCACATTCCTATGCCCCATATAGAAAAGATTTCACAGTAATATTCCACACATAGACACCATTCCCCTTGATCTCTCCTTCAATCAGGGGAAAAAGTTTAGAAATTTGGGGACTAATTCTTTGGAATTGCTCTTCTGTGCACCTTGAGAGAAAATTAGGATGCAAGAAGGAGGAGGCTTGCCAAGATGACTAGGCAGAGCACTTTATGGAGAAGTACTTTTCCTTGTATTTTAAATTCTTAAAAATAAACTATGCTGCTATAAATTGAATGCCTGTGGCCTGTGGATGTGATCATTGATCTAGAGCAGAGAAAACTTTCTGAATGATGGGAACTCTAGAGCAATAGATTGTATATGCATATGTACATGCACACACATATATACACACATAATATATGTATGTCTAATATGTATGTAAAGACACATATAAGTACATATATTCCCCCCCCCCACAGTAATATTTCATTTTATTCCCTAGGTAATTCCAGACAGGATAGTATGAGCATTTGCAGGCTAAGTACCCTCTAGTGCCTAGTAGGAATCCTACAGTCTTTCAGGTCTATCTATACATGGACCTGAAAGGATCTGAGCATGTTCCTAGGCTGAAGGGTCAAGGAAATCACCACCTGGTGGGCACTCAGATATTACATCCCTTCACCGGATATTTAATAAAGTCACATCCTGTTTACCTGTAGGTTTAAAAGACAACACACCAATCAGTAAGAGTTGTTTATACTACTTTAATGTCTCAAATGACTCATGGAATGCTCCTGAGTGCACACACAGTATATGCCTATGTCACATTAAGTAATGAACATTCTGAGGTCTCATATTGAATTACATTTATGTATCAGACTGATTGTAACTACAATTAATTTCAATTATTGGGGTTTTTTTCTTTAATCTTTTCTATAAAGGATAACTGATGAGTAAATAGTTTAACTGCCTTATTCCAGATGAGCTGGCAAATAGGTATCAAAGGAAAAGAACTGTCTATATTGTGGGTAGGGATTTTTTTTTTAAAACAGGGCTATGCTGCTTTTTATTTCTGTTTCATCTTAGTAGCAACAATTCACTTACTGATGGCATTTGTCCAATTAATAAAATATTCTACCCTTAAGACAGCACATTTTAAACACGTGTATTTGAAACTATGTTCGGTAGAAATGTGTTAAAAGGCTTATTTTATTGCTACACAGTGTTGTTCTTTTTATGACTGTTCATTTAAGAGTGCTCTGCCATTTTATAGCCTACAACGTGGTGTGATATTTGGAAAATACGATTATTTCATAGTGCAATTTTTATCGCATCAGCTTTCTGATGTTTGCCCAGTTAAGTTGAGCAAATTTTACTTCAATCACAAAAGTTAAAAGGATATCCCTTGAAAGATAATGAAACTATTAAAAGCATACTTCTCTGGTAAATGAAAATTTTTTCCATATTATTTTATAAATAATTTAAATAAGCATTTCATGAATTTATAGTGAATTGATTGATTAAACATTCTGTTTCTTTTGTTACCTATGTCCATCAGAACTCTGGTATAATCTTTGAGAATGATCAGAGGTTCAGATGGCTTAATTTGGCCAAGATCAAAAGGGAGTATCAGAGATAGGATTAGAACTTACATCTTCATGACTCCAAGTCCATCACTCTGTCCACTGTGCACATATCTCTTTGCCCATGCCAGTGCTTTGCGAAAAATCAAAATATTTTTCCTCTCCTTTCATTTAAAAATAAATTATTTTGTAATTAAAAAGTTCCTAGTCATCTGCTTGTGTCTCTGTATTGGTCTTCATTTGGTTTTCTTTTTAATTTTTGCTTTAATGATTATGTTATCATTTTGAGGAGAGTCAGCCACCATTAAAACCCCATCAGATTCCCCTCCTGGCTTCAGGGATTATTGCTTTCCCTAAACTCTAAATCCTGAGTCTACAGCCCAGGTTTATTGTTCCTAAAAGCAAACAAACCATTCAACCATCAAAATATTTCTCCTTTTAATTGTTTACATTCCTATTAGAGACTCTGCCTTCTATTAGATTACATTCTATTACATTCCTATTAGAGACTCTATGACTTCTAAAGAAACACTTCCTTTTCTTTTATCTTTCATATTAGATTAGTAAATATAATTTACTATATTAATTATTTCTACTTCCTCTAAATTACTACTCTAATTTAAAGGTGACCCTTCAATTTTGAAAGAGCATTTACAATATCATTACAACATTTAACTTGTTTCATTAGTAGCAATAATTCACTTATTGATGGTGTTTGTTCAATTAATAAAATGCACCAGCTTTAAGACAACCCATTTTAAACATATTTGAAATTACATTTAATAAAGCGTAGCCAACATGCATTTTATTAAACTATATATGTACTGTACTGATAGCTGGTACACTTTCTGTTAGATACAGCCATGCTAGGTGATGTACCTCTCTCAGCTGGTAGTAACTAGGTTGGTCCTCAGGTCATGCAGAGGTTCCTTACAAGGTTGACAATAGTCATTCTCAAAGACTGTCAAGCCAAAGAAGTATGAAGATTTTGCCAACTGGAAAGAATATGAGAATCATGAGTTTGGGCTTCAGTTTCAGTGATGGATTTACAGGTCAGTCCCACAGAAGCAGTCTCTGGTCATTCAGTGTCTCATTTTCTCCACCTAGAAGATAACTGTTATCCTACTTAAACTCTAACTAATTTCTAAGATTTTAAGATGAAAGATTTTCATATTTTGCTATATGATAAGTTCTTTAGATGAACAGAGATCTGTTCAAATATGAGCTCTTTAAGGATAAGAACCATGTTTTCTAAATACTTCTGGAACTTAGCACAGTGCCTGACTTAATAAGTGAATGCTCAATACATGTGCGCTACTGGTGATAATTTATCTGTATATTTTTTCTTTTATAAAATGATGATTTCATAGCTCTGCTCTCAGCTTCATCAAGGAAACTGACTATTGACCTAACCAGCCTCAAACTGATTTAGGACACTTGCGAGTCAAACCCTTAGAGAAGGAATGTTTTAGAAGAAGCAAAGAAAGAAATTTGAGATAGGGCTCAGTTAAAAGGACATTCAGAACGCTAGGTGTTTTGATGAATCTTAAACTAAAGATAATTAACTGGAGGATCTTTGGGATGACTTGCCAATCTCTGGGCCAGCAGAGAGTAGTGCCTGGGAGAAAGGGCATTCAGTTTTACGTTGAGAATTTGGAAGGATACCAAGCTTGGGATGAAGTTTCAGCCACTCCATCTGACAATAAGCATAAAGTAGAAGCTGACCTTTACAAGAGAAGGGAGTGAGGAGTCCAAAAGTCTCTCCCCTCAATTCCTGCGCCCCTGCTCCAACTTCTTTAAGCAGCTGAGCTAGAAACCTCCAGGTAGAGAAAAGACCTCCAGGTAGGTTCCTTAATCTGGTACCTTTTTTGCTGAAGTTACAAAGTAGACTGGAAGAGCTATCATTATTGACCAAATTTTTGTGAAGAAAAAATAGCTAGATTGCTGAGGGAAAGCAGAATATTCAGGAGAGATTGTAGGACTGAGCCATGGAGATCTGAAATATAACCAATAACACACCAGTGGAGAACAGTGAGCAAGACTGTAACATCTAGCACATAGCACATGAGTACAGATTTTTGGTTTCTTCAGGGGCTGTGAGGGACATTAGGTGTTACTAACTGTAGAATATTGAGAGACTGTTACTTTAATTTCCATATTCCTGACTATATGATGTTTGTTGATTTTTTCTTTTCTTTGATTAAAAGTGTCTACTAATATATTTTGCCAGTGTGCTTACAAGTAGAAAGTTGGATGCCGCCCAAGTAGTAGAGAGATTTTCCCATGTTTTGGGGTGGGATCTTGAGCCAACAGAAATAGTGTGGCCCATTGTTGTATGCTTTTGTTTCATTAGCTGTCATGTATTTATCTTTATATTGTATTTGCTTTTCCTTCTACCGTTATTTTCTTAGTTGCTGGGATTAAACCAGACAACAAAGAGAAAGGCATGTTTGGCAGATTTACAGATGACACAAAGCTGGGGAGAAACAGCTAACAATTTAGATGCCAGAGCAAGGACCCCCATCCAGAACATTATTTCTTGGCCACCACTCCCTTGTTATATAGATGATGTTTTCTATTAGAATTTAAATTCCTTGTGGGGAAAGATTAATTTAGTGCCTGGCACATACTAAGTGCTTAATAAAAGTTTTTTTTTTCATTCATTCCTCTTGACAGGCTAGAATATTGTTATGAATTAAGATGAAAGTTAATTGGAACAACTATAATATTCTACATTTGGGTTCAAAAAAATCAACTTTAGAAGTGTAAGAGGAAATAGGCTTTGGCTACACAAGGGGAAAATATCTAAGACTTTCAGAGACCTGAAGGTTCAAGATGAATCAGCAATGTGACTAACAAGAAAGCTAATTCAGTCTTGGGCAACATTAAGAGAGACCAGGTAAACATAATGAGAGAGTTCAGTTGTATTTTACCCTGATCATCACACTTTAGAAAGAGTGTAGATAAGCCGGAGCCCATCTGGAAGAGCATAGTTAGGATGGAGAGAAGACCAGTAACTGTAATACAAAGCTCACCGTAAGGATCTAGCTTCAGATATTTAAAATGGAAAACATAAGACTGGGTGTGAGTGGGATTATGTGGAAGACATCCTAGCAGTCTTTAAGTATTTGAAGAATTGTTCTGCACAAGAGGAATTTGACCTACATGGCTCTAAAGAGCTGAATTAGGATTCAGTGGTTGGAACTTGAAGAAGATGATTTAATTTGAATGTAAGGATCTACCTCCTAATAAAAAGTGGCACTGGGGGCCTTAGGAAGTCCTGGGTTCCCCCTCCCGGGAGATCTTCCAGTTTTATCACTTGTCCACAAGTTTGCAGCAGGGATTCTTGTTCAAGCATAGTTTGTACTAATGGGCCTCTGAGGGCAAGTCTTAGATTTTATGGTTCTAAACTAAGATCCTGAAGCAGCAAGCATCTGGTGGGGGCTGATCTTGGACCTTTGCTGGGGAAGAAAGGAAGGAAACAAGCATTTATTAAGTGCCTACTATGTGTCAGGCACTTTACAAACTTTTTATTTGATCTTCACACCAACTCTGGGAGATGGGTGCTATTTTTACAGTTGAGGCAGACAGAAGTTAAGCAATTTTCTGGAGTATGGGGGGAGAAGTCACAGAACTATTAAGTATTTGAGACTGGAGTCTTCTTGACTCCAGGCCCTTTACTCCCTCCCCTGTGCTTTCTAGCTGCCTCACTGCCTTACTGGGGACACTGCTTTCACCTAAATCTAGTCTAGGATAATGACAGTATCACAAATATCCAGGAACCATTTATGTTTGACCGGTCTACATGTTCTGGGAGGAAGACAGTCTTTTCATGTAGTAAAAGTTTTGTCCATAAGAAGTGTTCTACATATTAGTCTAGGCAGGCATAACCTTTGTTAAGCATCTTTTATGTAGAGTTCTGGATTAGTAAGTCATTATGAGGGGAGACAGGTAAGTGAAAGGTATGGTCTAGTCCCTGGAGGTATTTAAGATATAACTGAGATCTAATTGAGACTCTTGAGTCCTATAAAGACAAGTTTCAAACATAGAAAAGCATGTATGCCCACCTCCCTGGTCATATCCCTCTGATCACATTAAAAATCACCACTATTTCAAACAACTTTAGAATGTCAGATTCAAATAGAGAATGGAGGGTCCAGTACAGAGATAACTCTCTCACTTCCAGCTAAAGGCTATTGTGTGTCATCAGGTGAGTTATTCGATTCTTTTTTATAGACTTAGAATTGCAGTATTGGAAGGGTTCCAAAAGTCATGTAATCTAACCCATACCTGAAGAAATCTTCTTTATAATATTCTTGACAAATGGTCAACCATCCTTCCAATGGAAAGCTACTATTGATTGGGAACTCATTATCCCTTACACCAACTAATTCCATTGGAATGATTTCTTTATATTAAGCTAAAACTGATTTCTTTACATCTCTTGCTAATTTCTCCTGTGAGGAATGTCCTTTGAGACTAAGCAAAATTTCTCTTTCCTATGATGACTCTTCAGATGTTTGAAGGCACTGTCATGTCTCATGACCTTCCTAAGTCTTCTCTTTTGTTTTTCTTTGCTTATATAAAATATGACAGCATTTGAATCATTCTGAGCTCACTGGATTATTGTCATTTTGGATGGATCTATGATTTCTTTGATAATGGCCCTACTTCCAGCAATTCAAATTGTTTACCACCTGCCACCTTTGCGATTCTTGCTCAAGTTTACTTAAAAGTTTTCCATAAGGAGTCTACCCAATGCATTCTTAAGGTTCTCATAAGACAGAATCTGGTATTTAATAGACACTTAAAAACAATAGGGGTAGCTAGGTGGCACAGTGGATAGAGCACAAGGCTTGGTACAGGGAGACTCATCTTCCTGAGTTCAAGTCTGGTCTCTGACACATACTAGCTTCATGACCCTGGGCAAGTCACTTAACCTGCTTTGCTTCAGTTTCCTTATCTGTAAAATGAACTAGAGAAGGAAATGGAAAACCCCTCCAATATTTTGCCAAGAAATGTGGTCACGAAGAGTTGGACATAACTGAAGCAGAAACAACAACAAATAAAAAAAAATAGGTGGTTGATTATTTGCATGGACACTAGTGGAGCACACAGGATATATCTATCATTACCCCTTACTCCTAATATGGGACACATCCCAGCTTCATTTCTTGTCATGCATCTCTCTGAGGACAACCTTTATGTTGCTTCATTTATGCAATTATTTATAATGTGTTAGTTATGTCCTGTTCTGTGATCACCATCTGCTTGCCAGTTGCCCTTTGGGTGAATCTCAACTTTAATTCTTTGTCGACTGTGTTATTCTGTGACTTCCATTGGGTTATTATCACAATCAAATGAGATAATGTATGTAAAGTTGTTTGGAAATTCTAATGATGAATCACTTATACATTATTAATATCATCACCATAGTGATCCATAATTGAATGTCTTGGTTAGAATTTCCATTGTTACCCCATTATTAATCTTAGTCTTTAATTAGTTCTGAGTTCTTTCTAATATTTTTCCAAGTATTGGGGGGTATAACATACACTAACAGAGAGACAGAGACCAAGAGGGAGTGGTGGGGGGAGAAAGAGAGAGAAGAGGGACAGAGAGGGAAAGAGAGAGATTAAAGTTTTAAATATTTATTGATTCTGTATTTTAAGGTAATGGTAATTTTCCTGGAAGTCCTTCAAATGACATCTAAAATTTTCATCAGTAACTTTCATCAGAGATTTTTACCAGGAACTGGGGAGGATTCTCATTGCAGTGCACTAAACTAAAAAAAGTGTCTAGCAGCCTAGAAGGAAAGGATTGGAGTACAAAAAATGAACTTGACAAGTCAGATAAACAGTTAGTAATAAATAAAGGGAAGTTTAATGAGGAGCAGTGTGGAAGAAAAACAAATTACATAACACAGGAAGAGAAGTGACTCTAGGCACAAATATAACAGAAAAAGTGAGGGGGTCGTTGTAAAACACAAACTAAGTATGAATCAGAATTTTGGTGGTGTTAAAATGATACATTTGAAGAAGCAATTTAACATCCTCTCCCACTCCCTAATACTGTCTGTTCCTTTGACTTTTGGGGCACCACTCTCTTTGTTCCTTTCTTATTTCTTTATCATGTGTTTCCCTTTCTGGTGATTCTTCATGCTTCCCCCTCCTCCATGTTACCATAGACATTTCCCACTTCTTTGTGCATAGATCTCTTTTATCTCTACATCCTTTCCCCTTGCTGAGATCTGCTCTCATGGTTTCAATTGCCACCTCTTGGTAGATGATTCCCGAATTAATGTATCCAGCCAGACTTCTCTCCTGAGCTCCACACCTGAATTTCCAATTACCTGTTGGCCTTCCTCACTTGGATATTCTACTTTCACCTTGAGTTCATCAAGTCCCAAATGAAATTCATCAACCTTTCCCCCAAACCTGCTCCTCTTCCTGGTTTCCTTTTATCCATTAATAATGACAGCACCATGCTCAGTGCCTGTGTGATGGGTGGAGTTGGTAAGAGTTTGGAAGAGAAACACTTGGACAGAAGCTTATCTGTGTTTATGGCAATACCAGGCTCCCAATGACTCATGCTCATGTGTGAAGCAATTTTTGACTTCACCAATCTTCACTCTTGTCGAATCTCCACAAGATCACTCCACAATATTCACTTTCTTAGTATTCTTACTAAAGTCTTCATTAATTTATACTTCTTCTTGTGATCCCATGTACTGTCCATGGGGTTTTCTTAGCAAAGACACTAAAGTGGTTTGACATTTTCTTTTCCACTGTGTCCCCATTTTACAGTTGAGGAAGTGAGACAAATAGAACTTAAGTGATTTGCCCAGGATCATACAACTAGTAACTGTCTGAACCTGGATTTGAATTTAGATCTTGACACCAGGCCTGGTGCTCTGTCATGCTAGGACTGTTCTAAAAGGCTACTCACTGATTTCCTTGATTCAGGAAGGAATCCTGAATTCCTGAGAAGAATTCTCCTCTTGTCCATCCTATTCTACATAATTCAAAATCTTTGGTGGTTTCCCACTGCCTGCCAAATGTAGTCCAAATTCCTTAAACTGAATTCAAGACCTTCTCATCTATTTTTCCAGCCCTAGTTCACACTTCTTCCCCATTTTGTGTTCTACGTTTCAGTCAACCTGGAAGACTTAACTGTTCTTTGAACACATTCTCCTTTCTGCTTCTTTAACTTGGCTTATCTCATTCCCTATAGCCTAGTCTACCTATCTCCATCTATCCACCTACTAACATCCTACCCATTTTTCAAAGCCAGGATGAACTCATACCTTATCCATTAAGGCGACTCTCACCTGCTAAGAAGTTAGGAGTGATTTCTTTTTCTTCTAGTCTCACAGAACATTAGAATTCTGTTAACTAGCTTTAAAGAGTCTGCTATTTCATCACTGTGGTTAATTCCCTTCCTCCACACAGACTGTAATCCTATTTCATGAAGCCTAGGCTCTTATTTTATTTTTATATGTGCTTGTCTAAATTATGAATTCTTTGAAGGTAGAGTTTGTCTTTATTTGTTTATATCCCATTTGCATCTAGCACATTACCTTGCACAAATTAGGTATTTATTGTTTAGTGAATGAACTAGTTAGTTGCAAAGTGGTTGTAACTGGCGCTGTTGTAATAAGGTCAGATCACCATGAGAGAGTCTATAGAGAAGACTTATGGTAGAACCCTGGGGGATGGCCCACGTTTGACCAAGGGTGGGTGGGTTTATTGCTAGTGAGAAAAGGCAGTGAAAGAGACAGATGAATGATTAGAGAAGTAAGAAAAAAGAAGGTTTAGGTATCCCACAAGCCAGGTGGGGAGAGAATTTCAAGAATAATGTCATTTATGGCAGAGATATCAAAGAGGATGAAGAATGAAAAAAGAATATTGGAAAAAATATAGAAGGACGTTGGTGATCTTTGAGATGACGGTTTCAGTGGAATTTGGATTAGTACTAAAGGCTAGATTTCCAGGGGTGAGGACTGTGTGGTTGGTATTAAGGCAGGGGGCAAAGAGTGTAGACATTGAGTGACATTAATAGTAGTACTTATTATTTGAAGGAGAAAGATGACTAGCTGTCTTTATCATCTTTGAAGATAGAATAAAAGGAAATTAACTGAATTTACAGTTAAAGATTGAGGCTAGATATTAGAAAGAATGTGTTATTAATTTCCATCTCATTTGATATTTATATTTTAATAATAGTACCTAGCTATTAGAAAAAATTAATCTCCGTTCTAGTAGATACTGATATTCTAATGATGGGACATTTACTTTATCTCCTTGATTATTCAACTTCTGAAAGCTTAAAGTGTTCTTCATTAAAATGATACCTGAAGAGTTTTCTTTTATAAGTGTATACTTTACCTGCAGCATTCTTCTATCCAGATTGTATGTGCTAAGCAGACATATCCTTGAAAATAAATAGGAAATGTTCTCAAACACATAACAAAGTAGTAGCTTGATTTTTTCTGCCTCTCGAGAGGTGACCTGGTATAGTGGAAAAAGTCTTAAATCAGAATCCTTCCGCTGACACTTAACCAGTCGTGGGACTTAGGTAAATGAAACTGATGAAAGCTAGTGGTTGATTAAAACTTATCGATGAGTGCAGGTAAGAGGACATATAATGTGACTATTCTCCATGCCACTTTTCTCTCATGTATTACTTTTGGATGTATTATATATAGTTATGTTTGCAACATTCAGTTGATACTGTAATTTCTATATACAGTCTCTATTGGCACCTAGTGTTCTAAATCTTATACACTTCTCAAAGATTTATAGGCATGGTATGTTTCCATTGGAAAATAAAGCATAAAAGGAATAATGTTGGTGAAGGTTAACATTATATGATGATATTGTTGCTAGAGAATTTGTATGTAAACTAATGAAATCTCCATGGATGCAGCACCTACATTATTTCTACAGGGAGTTTTGCCAGAGTTTTTTGAAGCCTTTGGTATAGTCATTAATCTATCAGTCGTCATCACAATTTACATTTAAGATAAGTGAAGTGCTTTCCCTTTTTGGTACCATGGGAAACAGTAGAACCAAGAATTTAAATAACTCACCATATAAGCTAATGGTGAAAAAAGTCCAAACTCTTAGAGTTGGTAATCTAGAATTAAATCAATCAACATGGATTTATTTATTAAGCACTGTGCTAGGTCCTGGTGATACAAATATAAATACAAAAACGTGAAAGGTGTCTGCTGTCAAGAAGCTTGCATTTTATTATGGTGATTCAAAATGTTCATAAGAAAAGTAAATAAAGAATACAAAATAGCTACAAAGTCATGGAGGGGAAAAGAGGGCACCTAACAACTTGTAGAATCAAGAAAGGCTTCTGGAAGGAGCTTGCATTTGAACTGAGCTTGAAGACAAATAAGGAAGCTAGGTAGTACAATGGTTAGAGGGCTGTTCCTGGAGTCAGAAAGACAAGATTTCAAACCTGGCTTCAGATACTAGGTATGTGAACTTGGGCAAGTCACTTAACCTCAGTTTTTTTGTCTGTAAAATTGAGATAATAACAGTACATGCTTCTCAGGGTTGTTGTGAGAGTCAAATGAGATAATATTTGTAAAGTGCCTAGCACATAGTAAGCACTATATATAAACAGTAGCTCTTAGCTCTCCATTTTTTTTAAGAGAGAGGTAAGGGACTCCAAGAGGCAGAGATGAGGTAAAAGTACCTTCTAGACATGGGAAGACAGATTGTGAAAATATAAAGATAGCATGTACAAGAATAAGCAAATGGGACCATTTATCAGTGTGGCATACATGAGAAGGAGTCATTTTCTGAGTTGTCAGTCTGGCAGCTTCCAGACTAAGAAGGGCTTTAAATGCCTAAAGGAAAAGTATATATTTTATCTTACAGGGAGCCACTGAAGCTGATTGAGCTTTAGTGTAATGGTCAGTCCTGTACTTTAAGAATATCAGTTTGATAGTCATGTGGAGGAGGGATTAGAACAGAGACAGACTTAGGGCAAGGAGAGCAATTAGGAGGCTATTTCAGTAGTCCAGGTGAGAGGTAATGAGGATCTGGTTACAAGATACGATTATGGAGCAGAGAGAAAGGAATGGATATGAAATATTGAGGAGGTGGGCTTGACAGAACTTGGCAAGATGTAAAAATTCTTATATCTTGAAAACAAGATTAACCAATGTAGACATATGTTTGTCTAAGTGATGCAATAGGTAGAGTACTGGGCTTGAGAGATCTGAGTTCAAATCTGGGCCTCAATATTTACTAGCTGTGTGACCCTGGGAAAGTCACTTAACCCCTATTTGTCTCAGTTCCTCATCAGTAAAATGGGGACACTGGAGAAGAAAATGGCAACCCACTTCAGTATCTTTGCCAAGAAAAGCCCATGGACTAAATCCATATACTTTAAGGTACTCTGAGAAAAAAATACAAATAGTGCATGTTTATATGGCACCTTAAAGGTTCACAAAGCACTTTACATTTGTTTTCTCATTTGATCTTCACTACCCCCACTACAGAAAGGGGCTAGTATTATCTCCATTTGGCAGATGGGGAAACTAAGGCTGAGAGAGGTTAAGTGACTTGCCCACGGTCACATACCTAGTAAGACATGGTTTTAATTCAGGTATTTCTGACTCCAAGTCCAATTCCTTGCACCACTTAGCCATCGCTGGGAAGTGAAAGAGTCCCTACCTCATCCTGTCTGTTTCTCTTTCCTTCCTCAGTTGGCATCCAAACTGATCCTACTCCATTATTGACTCTCTCATGGGAAAGAAAGGAATAAAAACAAGAGAGATGAGTTAGGCAGTTGCCTTATTTGTTAAGATAAATTTCATATGGATATTTTTTGTTCCTGTTTACATACTTCTTCCTCCCTGCCTTATTAGTTTCTGATTGCAAACTAAGACCTCTTAGATCTCTGTCAACTATATACCTGGATATTGAACTTGACTGTCCATCCTACTTTTTGAACTACATTTTGACTTTCTGACAAAACTGTCTAACATACTATTGATGATGTGGAAAGATCACGTAGGAAAGATTGTGGCTAAATATACAGATCTGCAAGCCAGTCATTTGCAAAGGGATGACAATTGAACCCATGGGACCTAATAAAGTCAACAAGAGAGAGAAAAGAGATTCCATGATAGTCTTTTGGTACATACCCAATTTGGGAAGAGGACATAGATAATGACTTAGGAGGAGTGGTCAGACAGGCAAGAGAAAAACCAGAAAAACAATGTCACTGAAACCTAGAGAGCACTAACACTGGTTTCCTTGCTGTTTCTTGCATAGGACACTCCATCTCTTGAATGTGCATTTTCACCATTCCTTATGCCTAAAATTCTTTCCCTGTTCATCTTTACCTTCTGGCTTCCCTTGCTTCCTTTAAATCTCAGCTAAAATCCTACCCCCACTGCCCAAATGCTAATATCTTCTTTCTGTTAATTATGTCCAACTTATCCTGGGTATTGTTTGTTTATAAATAGTTGTTTGCATGTTGTTCCCTCCATTAGACTGTAAGTTCCTTGAGAGCAGGGACTATTTTTTGCCTTTCCTTATATCTGGAAGTGGCACATAGTAGGAGCTTACTAAATGCTTGTTGACTGACTGGTCAACAATATCATATTCTACAGAGAAATGAAGAAGGTGAATAACAACCACCTATGATATTTTTCTTTATTTGGACAAAGCTGATCACTCCATGTACAGATAACCTCATCTATGTGAAGATGGGCTTCTACACACTTACTTAGTACATGTGGCATAATATTATTTATTTTTGGTCTCAGAGAAGCCACATGGAAAGGTGGAGGAGGTTTCAGAGCCAAGAAGACCTGAGCTCAAGTGCTGCCTCTGATACATATTGTCTGTGTGATTCTGGGGAAGTTACTTGATCTCTCATTGCTCTGAGCAGTTTTCTAAGGCTATGGATTACAGAGAAGGTGCTGACATGCATAGAGGATGTTTCCTTATTTGATAATTCCGTATATTAGTGAAATCACAGGTCCAGTTCCTTTCCCCTAGAGAAATGTTAGTTATCTTATTTGAATGCATTTTAGTGACTATCATAGATATAGCACTGGAAGGAATCTTAGAGGTTCAGCTCTAGTTTTACAGATGAAGAAACTGAGGTATAAAGCAGGTAAATGATTTAGCCATGCTCATACAGGTATTGTGTGACAGAACTGGGATTCAAACCCTAGTCATTTAACTCCCAAACTAACTTATCCTTTTCATTGTACCATGCTGCCTCTAGAAACTCAGTAGTTTTACACTCTTCTGTGATTGCTTGTGAAATTTCAACATTCCCACGGTCAGTACTGTACTCAAGTGGTCTAAGAAATGCCACTCTATACTGTGGGAAAGTCAACTTGTTCTCTTTGACTTGTATCAAAACTCCTATCACAGCTTTTGAAACTTTTTTTGAGCAGGCTAGAAAATAACATAAAGGTTGGAAACGTGAGGCAGAAAAAGATGCCCCAAATTATGATCCAAGGGCATACTGAAAGAAGCCCCTTATCTGATAATATGCTTGAAAGTAGCCACTTTATTCAAATACACATGTGAATGCTGCTGAATCTGCTGCTTCTTACCCATCGTCCACCCTCTATGAAAGCAACAATCTGTATTCATCTTACAGTTGTTGCTAAAGCTAGGTTTATTTTCTTAACTGGTTGAATAACAGGTGATAATTTTGCCACTTTTTTCAAGTTCATTAAACCTTTGAAAAATTTAGGATGAAATTTGACCATTAAGAATAATGTCTTTCTTCCCAAATTAAGAAATGCTTTTCTATATTGCCTTCAATGGTTCAGTTTTTTTAAGCAATGATAAACTTAAAATAACATATTCAGAGACTTTTTTTTTGTATGGAACACAGGCCAAATCTTCTCTAATGGAAACCCCTTGTGTGTGACTTGTTTCTTGTGAGTTCTGAGGTTTATATGTGAGTGATGTAAGCTTAGCTAGTATAGAATTTGTGAGTTCCAAACTTTATTTGAGTGCTGTTTTTATGAGAATGAGATCAGTTTTTGAAATTTTTTATATAAAGGCAGAGGGGTGACTGTTTGATTACATATCAGTGCTGTTCCCATCCTAATTTAAGTATTAATCAGAATTAACTTTTTAAGGAGTTCACAAAATTTTGCTACACATGAAATTAAAGAACATACATGTATTGTATACCCTGTAAAGACAGTGATTAATATTTATTCAGCTAGATCTGTGATTTGAGATGTGTTTATTTCATTCAGTGATGCAGATCACAACTTATATATGCTTTCCCACATTAATGCAATTAATGTCCATGTTCTCTGATTAGTTTAATATGAGAGTTCAACCAGTGTGATAGGGATCATCCTCTCTTTCCTTTGAGATCTTGAAGATACCAATGGATCATGTGAACTCTCCATGCCTTGTCCCTTGCCCTCACCAATTGCCTTTTTTTTTATTGGTACTTTAATGATATCCTATATAATACTCAAGAATTCTAACTGTTGTTACCCTAAGTTTTTGCACGGGGCTGAGGTGTGTGTGCGTGCGTGTGCATATATGTGTATGTGTATACATGGTTATTTATGGAGATCTGTCTATTGCATCTTTTATGGAGACCCAAAAATGAGTGAAATGCTGATGTTCCTTGGGTGACAGGAAAGCAATGAAAGTTTTGATGTCCCTAGGAGAAACAATGAGGAAAAGACAAAGACCAATCCCACTTCTGGGCCCTCTGAGATGAGGGCATGGGGGAAAAAGTGACTGGTATCACAGGTGGTAACAACCAGTGATCTTAGAGGAAATCCAGATTTTTCTTTCTGGTGGAATGAAGGTAAAGGAAAAGGCCCACTATGAAAGGACCTTGGTTAACAATATAATGAACTTTAGAAAGGACACAATGGAAGAGATAGGCTGGGGTAGGGCTGGGATGAATAGGGGTGAGATTTTGGTAAGGGCAGGGAGGTAGCAGCAGAATAAGGATTGTGTCAAAGGTCACACATTTGGATTCTAGAGATTAGAAGATAGAAACCATGGTCCAGAATGGAATCTTTGTATTTACACAGGTGGCATTCTGTCTGTGAGAGTACCTCATACAAAACTTGTCATTGACTCATGACCTCATTCCTTGTTTCTCCTTGAGACATCAAAATAGTCCATGTGTTCCATTGATACCTTCAAGATGTCAAGAGAAAGAGAGGGCCGTCTATAGCACATTGGTTAGAACCTTATTTCAGACTTATTGGAGAGCATGGACATTCAACACACGATATGGGCAAGCATAGGTAAATTGTGACTTGCATTATTGAATATAATTACATTTATGAGATCAAAGATCTCTTTGAGTGGATATTAGATAGCCACAGTATTATAATATCCATAACATCATGCTGTAATATAAATATTAAACTGTTATAATATGCTGAATACATAAACATTCAACTATTTAAAATGTAAATATGCATCTCCTTTAAAATATTAGTTTATAAAATTATGCATGTAATTCCTTGATCATTCTTAATCATATACAAGAAAAAAACATGCTACTTTGAGAAATGCCCAAGGGAATTATGCATCAGAAGAATCTGGTTCAACATCTGTGACCATTATGGATGTTAGCAGATATCTGTTGAATATTAGTGGTAACCAAGGTGTCAGATAGACCAGTACTTTGAAACCTTAAGTAGAAAAAGAGATATTTTCATGAAGCAGTGGAAAGAATGCTAGATTTAGAGCCAGAGGCTGTCATTTACTATCTTTTTGACTCTTGGAGAATCACTTTACCCTCTCTGGGCTTCAGAGTATTCAGCTCTGAAATGAAGGAGGGCCCAATGCTGGGGGTTGGGCTAGTGGGGTTGAGGCAGGGAGGACAGACTAAATTGCCGTTAAGGTCTCTTCTGTCTGTGAATCTCAGATCCGATAATTTGAGGATACAGATCCATGAAGTATTCCTGTACTAAAACTTTTTGAAAAGCCATATTGTATTAAATTTCTGTGATATTTTACACTAATCTCACCTGTTCCAATTTGTTTTTTGTTATTTAATTTATTTTTTAAAAGTTAATATAATTCAATAAAAAGATCCAGTAAAAATATATTTTCTCAAAACCATTGTTATAATGTGCACATATGGCTTAGGAATTGGAGGGAAGGTCCCAAATAAGTAGTTTCTTTAGTCTGGTCTCTTCCTCCCCTTCCTTTTTATCTTGTTCTTTCTTTTTTTTTTCTTCCATCTTCTTCTTTCTCCTTCTCCTTATCCTCTTGAAATGAAACCGCTCAGTCCAAAATTACCAGTCATCTCTAAAAGGTCAAATCAGCTGATCTGTTCAAAGTTCTCTTCCTTCTTGACTTCTATGCAGTAATTTGACCCTTGTGACCACCAGCTGCTCCAGAAATACTCTTTTCTTTCTGGATTTCCATGACCCTGCTCCCTTTTAGCTCTCTTTTTATCTATCTGAGCACTCTTTTTCTAGATCAGCAACCATAACGCACTTTCTAACTGAGGTATTCCAAGGTTTTATCCTAGACCCTCTTCCATCTTTATTTTATCTCTTGGTGACCTCATCAGGTCCCTTGTGTGTCTGTTACCATCTTTGTACAGACAACTGACTCTAGAATCTACATATCTATCCTGTAATCTCTTTCCTGAGCTCCTTTTATCATCAGATGCCGGTTGGACGTTTTAAACTGGATATCCCGTAAGCGTCTTAAATGCCACATACAAAAACCAGAACTCAATATTCCTTCCCATTGCCCCACCCCTCTGCATTTCAGCTTCTTTGTATGTGTGGATTATGAGCTCCTGAAGGGCCAGAACTCTTTGTTCCCTTCTTTAGCACAGTGCTCACAACATAGTAGGTGCTTAATAATTTGGCAATAATAAATAATTTGGCAATAATAAACATGATAATAAATATTGACTCTGATTCATCGTTTTCCTTCCCAAGCCCATCCCTCCTTCACGTTTCCTTATTTCTCTCACTGATATCAACACCTTTTAAGTCATGTAAGACCACAGCCTCAGCCACATTTCACTTTTCCCTCTCAACACATGGATCCAGTCCCTTACTAAATCTTATGAATTCTACCTCTGTGACAGCTCTACAACTGACCCTTCTATCCACTCCATAGAGCCTCAACTCTAGGTGAGAAGCCCTCTCTATCTCTCACCAAGACTGTTCCAATAGCCTCCTAAGTCATCTCCCTGTCTCAAGTCTGTAACTTCCTTAATTTATCCTCTACAGGGTCTGCTGAAGTGATATACTTACAGCATAGGTTTGACCATGTCACTCCCCTGCTTGGTAAACTCAAGTGCTTCCTACTATCATAAAGATCAAACAGAAATACCCTTTTTTGTCATATAAAGTCCTTCACAGTAAAGCTCCAATCTACTTTTCCAGACTTATGAGAACTTGGCTCCAATGCTTCCACCTACAGAAAACCTTTCCTAATTCCCTCCACTGTGAAATTTTTGTTGTATTTATTTTGCAGATGTTCCATACACATTTATGTGTACATGTGTCTCCTGATAAAGTGTAATCATCTGGAAGCAGAGACTGTTCCATTAAAAAAAAAATCAATCAATAAACAGGCATTTGTTAATAGTTTTGTATGAACCAGGTAATATGCTAATTAATAGGTATACAAAGAAAGGCCAAACCACAAAAATGCTCGCTTTAAATAAGCTGAAATACTAATGGAATATGACATGTTAATTTTCTCTTCTTTCTCAGTTACCAGCGTAGTACCTGGAACACATGAGGTGCTGACTTGTTGAGTCCTTTGTACTCTTCTCCTTCCGTTCATCCTTCTCCACCTTCTTCATGGTCACCATTTTCTTTCTTTTTTTTTTCAATGTAAGCTCTCGTCAAGGAGAGGTAATTTCATTCTTGGTACTTGTATCCTCAGTGCCATTGTTGGTCCTTAATAAATATCTATTAATTGATTTATTGGAGTTTCCCTCCAACACAACAGACTTTTCCCAACAAAGCACAAAACAACTTTCCCTCTCCTTTCAAAGGGGGAGAGACAAAGATGTAGGGACAGAGACAAAGAATCAGAGAAAAGGATAGAGATGAGACAGAGACACAGAGAGAGAGAGCAAGACAGAAGCAGAGAGAGACAGACAGAGAGACAAAGAGACATAGAAACAGAGAGAGACAGAGACAGAGAGAGAGAGACAGGGACAAAGAGACAGAGAGATAGAGACAGAGACAGACATAGAAACAGAATCAGAGACAGAGAGAGACAGAGACAAAGAGACAGACAGAGAGACATAGAGAGACAGAGTGAGACAAAGAGACAGAGACACACACACAGAGACAGAGAGACATAGAGACAGAAACAGAGAGAGACAGAGATGGAGACAGACAGACAGACAGAGAGAGAGACAGAAATAGAGAGACAGACACAGAGGCAGAGAGATAAGGGAGAGAAAAAAGTAAAGGAAAAGAAAACGGTGGGGGG
>CM053773.1:122465052-122596987 GCA_028658325.1 Potorous gilbertii
GCAATACCTCTGCCAAGAAAATGCCAAATGGGGTTGTGGAGAGATATGACTGAACAACATCAAAGGGCAGAGATTGGTCATTCATTCAACAGAGTTATTGTTACCTTCTGTTATATATGAATTAGGGGATTAGGCTGACTCCTTTGTCTTGCAAGAACGACAGTTTTCTTGCATATGCATAGTAGTTATTCAGTATGTACTTGTTGATTAGTTAGATGCACTGTTCTATGAATCATCACAGACTATGAGAGCTATAACCTATTATAGGATGAAACTTTTAGCTGGAGGCATGGTATTCTTGGTGTGCAGCCCATAGAGGTGAAACTTGCTTTCCTATGAAGACTTTGGCAAGAACAATTTTATTATTTTGTTTTTTAGATAGAGGGAGGTTCTGCTATCTCTGTAAGGTAGACTGGGTTTGAAAATAAGTAAAGCATTTTCCACATACAGGTATTAATAAATGATTAAAAAATAATCCAGGTTATATATCAGGCTATTAGGAAAGGTTTCTGAGACTTGGCAAGCCTCTCTATACTCCCCAGAGTGTAGATTAGCTTATGAATTCCTTTGAGGATGATCAGGACTGGACAATAACAGGATGAGATGAGGGTGATAGATGTGTAGTGTAATTAACTTTCATTTTTTACCTTAATATTTTTTCCAATTCTAAGTAAAAACAATTTAACGCTCATATAATTAACATTTTAAAAAATGTCATCGATGCCTGTGGAGGTTTGGTTCTGAGGTTTGTTACTCTAGCTGAAGTTCTAAGCTTTATTATCTTGCTTCCTTGTATTATAATTTTAGCAATGTTGAACCCACTCTTAAGATTTATTCTTTTCCTGGATGGAAGATAAGCTCTTTAAGGAAAAAGATATATCAGCCATGATTAATATCATTGTTGTAGCATACCAACATATATTTTTTTCCCCTGTTCACTATTTTATGTCCCACCAAATGCCTTCCCACTGATGGATTTACCTGTAGAATTAAAAAGTACAGTACTCCTTGTCCTGGGTGAAAAAGAATAAAGAATATAGCAGCTCTCTGAGTTAAGTCCAGTGTGGATTGTCAACCAAGGATTAAATTTCAAGACAGGTTTTGCCACTGCTTCATTTTTTAATAGCCCCACAGAGATAGACATTTAACTCTGAGCTTCATTTTCTCCACCTGCAAGATTGTGCTGTTACCATATTTACTTGGTCTTTCAAGTAATAGTTTGCACGCTAGAGTTTGGCCCCTGTGGGGGAAATCTGGAGGATGAAGGCATCAGAGTGCTGAAGGCACAGTGCCTGCCCAAGACAGGCAGAAGAGAAGTGAATGCTGGCAAAAACTTGGACATCTGGGGTAAGTGTTTTCAGCTTTACCAGGGACGAGGGAGCTAGACTAAGAGAGTGAAGGCTCCCTGGGGACTGCTGCCTCATGGCTGGGCATACTGGAAAGCAGCCTTCACATAAAGAGTTGATGGATGATTAAGAGGCATGATCCAGGTGACAAACTAGAGCCAAACTAAAGAAGATTATGGTGGAAAAGCAAAGACTTGGGCAGAATTTTAAAGAATTCTCAGGGTATACAAAACTGGAATCAAATTTAAAGCATTCACACCTGCTTACCATTTTTTAAAGGAAGTAATCTAATACTTAACCAGTACCAGAAATTAGCCTCTTAGAAATAGAAATTCCAGTATTGATGTTAAAACATGATGCCACACAGGGAAGTCCCATCATCTGCTAAAGCAAAGGTGAATCATGTTTGTATGAATAGTGATTTCTGAGGAGCTGATCAACTTGTCCCAGGGACAGGATAAATGAAAAAAGAAATTTGGGTTTTATGTTTCCGTAGCTGGATGGAGCAGCACAGAACACATAAAAATGGATTCTGCTTTTGTACCTTATGAACCAGATGTGTGGGATATTTTTCAAACTTTGGGGAGAATGTTGGCAGTAGGACAAACATTCATATTGTCTTATTGAAATGGAGGAAAAAATTTAGTTGGGGTGTGGTGTGGAATGGATTTGCTCAGGAATAGGAAAAGTGAATCCTCTGAAGAAGGGTACATTGCAAAGCTGGAAAAATCCCAGAGGAGAGTGACCAGGATGGCAAAGGGCTTCAAAATCATGTCCTGTGAGAGTCGGAGGTCAGATGGAACATTTGGGCTAGAAAAGAGGAGATTTAGGGGGAATGTGATATCTGACTTCGAGTGTATGAATGGTTGTTACATGTAAGGGTGATTAGATTTGTTCTGTTTGGGCCAAAGTGGGAAATGCAAGGAAGTGAATTTAGGTTTGGTCTTAGGAGAAGTTTTCTGTACAAATGTGGAGTGGCTTTGTTGGAAGCACTTACTTAATCAGCACCTACTCTGTACCAAGCATTGTGCTAAGTGCTAGGGGTATAAGTAGTGAGGTTATTGGATATGGAATGAAGAAATTGTTGTTCAGTCCTTTCAGTCTGACTCTCTATGACCCCATTCGGAGTTTTGTTGGGGTTTTTTGTTTGTTTTTGGCAAAAATACTAGAGTGCTTTGCCATTTCCTTCTCTTGCTCATTTTACAGATGAGGAAACTGAGGCAAACAGGGTTAAGTGACTCTCCCAGGGTCACACATCTAGTAAGTGTCTGAGGTCAGATTTGAACTCAGGTCCTCCTGACTCCACTGCACCATCTAGGTGCCACAAGGAGTCAGGGAGACTTCAGTTCAACCACGCCAGACATCTACTAGCTGGGTTACCCTGGGCAGGTCACTTAACCTTTCTTCGTCACAGTTTCCTTATCTGGAAAATGAAGGTCATAATAGTAGCTACCTCTCAGGGTTGTTGTGAAGTCCGAATGAGATACTATGTGAAGCCCTTTTACTGCAGCCCTCAGAGTGCTACATCAATGCTTGTTACTGTTTGTAGTGACAAGTCCCTGCTCTTCCCATTGTAAACCTTCTGGCAAAGTCTGGATGATCAGCATTCTATATGCGGTGGAGGAGATTAGATGAAATGAACTCTGAGATTGACTGATTGACTGATTCTTTCTAACTCTCAGATTCTGTGACTGTGATATATTTCCTAATTTCTATTTCCTTATCTCACCCTCATGTAATCTTTTGAAATCTGGCTCCTATTATCATTACTTCATTGGAAGTTCATGCTATCCACGCCAAAGCATTATTCACCTCACTTCCAAAGCATAGTTTGATAGCTTTAGTGCTGGAAAGGACCTTAGATACCATTGAGTCTAACATCCTCACTTTACAGATGAGGTAGGTGAGGCACATGATGATGAAATGATTTGCTCAGGGTCACACAGCCAGTGTCTGAGGTGGGATTTGGACCCACATCTTATTGACTCCAAATCCAGCCAAAGACCTTTACTCACTCCTCATTCTCTTTAACTTCTCTGCCACCTTTGACACTGCTGACCGTCCTTTATTCAAAAGTCTGTCTTCTCTTGAATATTGTGACAACATATTCTTCTTGCTCTCTTCCTCTGTCTCTGATTATTCTTCCGCTGTCTCCCTACTATCTTCTCCTCATCTTTTAATTCCTCTATAATTGTTACACAAACTGCTGTACTCACCTCTCTTCTCCCTCTCTCCATCCTCTCTCCATCTCTCATTTTTCCTTTGTGTTCTCATCCAATTACATGACTTCAACTTTCACCCCTATGTAGATGCCTGCCAAATCTTTAGCCTTAGCCCTAATCTCTCCCTTGTACTCTGGACCTAAACTTATGATTACTTAATGGACATCTGGATATCCTTCTGGCACTTGAAACTCACTATGTCTAAAACCATTCTCATCATTTCTTCCCCCTCCATATTTGCTTTTTCTTTTGACTTCCCTATTTCTGTTAATAATACCACCATTTCCCCAATGATACACTCTTGAGAGCTTCAAATTCATCTTTGACTTCTTTTCCCTTTTCATTCACATCAACCAGGTCACCAAATTATCAATTCTACTATCTTCTCAATTTTGTCTTGTATCCTTCCTTTCCTTTCTAGTTCCACTGACATCATACTAGTTCAGTGTCTTTTAGGTAAATTATTGTTATATACTCTTTACTACTCTCACTGGTTTTTCATTCTTTTTAATATAATCTAATTAAATTAGCCTTCTTAATATACAGCTGTGATTGTAACAGTCAACTGTTGAAAAGACTGCAGTGGCTCCTTATAACCTATTAAAAAGTGTCCTTTCTCCTTGGCATGGTATCCTCAACAATCTGATCAGAAACTTTAGCTCTCAGTTACCATTTCCAAAACATTCTTACACTTTGAATGTCATTCTCATCATTACCCCACCAGAACCTGTTTTGGGGACAGTGGATGAGTTTTGGCCTCATCTTGCCTGGATATAGTCCTTCAATTCATTTCCTGATTATCTCCATCCCATATAACCTCTCTCCACCCCCACCAAATCTCCCTCAACTTGCTCCCCTGAAAGTATTGTTTTCTTCCATTGGAAAGTAAAGACTTACTTGCTTGCATTTGTATCCTCAGGACTTAGTACAGTGCCTGGCACATGGTATCTGCTTATTCTATCTGTCTGTCTACCCATCATCTATCTAAATACCTATCTTCACAAAGTCTATACTTTGGCTCATATTGGGCCCTGAATATTCCCAGAACACATTCTGTATTTTCCTGCCTGAATGCCTTTGCCCATGCTGTCCTTGGAATGAATCCTCTTTCCCTTCCTTCATTTTTGTCTTTTGAAACCTGGTGTATCCTTCAAAGTCCAACTTAAAATGCCACTTTTTTTCTTTTGAAATCTTTTTTGCATCCCCAACCACAAGAATCTTCTTCCTATTTTGTACTGTTTGAGAACTTTGTTTTTTTATCTCTCATACCAGTATGATATGTATGTTTAATACATCTAAAATGTGTTTTATATTTCTCTTACTAATAACAAACATCACACTTATACACTTTATTTTTTTTCTGTGCATGTCATATCTTTACTGAAATAAGTCCCTTGAGCCCAGGACCATGCTCTGTGTATCATTTCCTTTTCACTGCCTTTTACCATATATACTTTACATAAGTGCTCTGCAAATATCTGTTGAATGGGTAGATAAAGAATTTAATGGCTCTCTCTTTTAAGAATCACAAGTTGTGACAGCACTGAACCTAGAGTCCAAAAGCTTGGAGCCAAAGCCTGGCCCGAGGTTGTCTTGGTAAGTTCCTTTATATTCCTGTGCTTTTGGCAAAATGAAGGGAATGGATCCAGTGGTCTCTTCCAGTTTTAAATCTGTAAACGTTAAAAGATTCTTTTTAACTTCCCTTGTAACTGCATTACATATGACATGACTAGTATCATTGTCACTATCACTGAATTTAGAGTTGGCTCTATGCCTAGACCTAAATAATGACCATTAATAGTATAATGAAGTTTTGGAAGAAGGTCTCATGTGTTTGACTCTGTATTGTTCACCAGTTCGATCAGTAGCTTGGCTAATGGTATAGATGGCATGCTTATCAAATTTTCAGAGGACGTAAGATGAGAAGGGATATTTGACATGTTGGGTGACAGAATCAGGATCCAAAAAGGCTCTTGACTGACTAGAATGTTGGGCCATATTTAATAAGCTGAAATTTAATAGGGATAGGTGTAAAGGCTTATAGTTGGGCTCAGAAAGTCAACTTCATTAGTGCAAAGTGAGAGAGTCATGACTAGGAATCAGTAAAAATATGGATGTTTTAGGCATATGTGCCTATATTCTTGATTTGCCTCCTACCTATCTGACCACTCATTCTCTGTCTCCTTTGCTGGATCTTTATCTAGTTCATGTTCTCCTACTGTATGTATCCCTCAGGGTTCTGTCCTGGGTCCTCTTTTCTTGTCTCTTTATCCACTATTTTATTTGGTAATCTCATGAGAGCCCATGAATTTAATTATCATCTCCATGCTAATAATTCTTAAATCTACCTCTCTTGTCACATTTTATCTGCTGACCTTCAATTTCACTGCTTTAAGTACCTTTCAAACATCTTGAATTAGGTATGCAGTAGATATCTTACACACAATATGTCTAACACAGAATTCCTTATGTTTCCCCATAAGCCTTCCCCACTTCTACTTTTCCTGTTACTGCAGAAGGTAACACCAGGGTGTATAGGGTATTCAAGGAGGACTACCATCTCTGGGAGGTTTGAGGGTTTGCTGACCCCATCTCAGGACTTCTCTTTCACCTTTTCTGTCTGCCTGGCATTCAATTCTCACCTGTGGCTCCAAGAAGCTGTATCGTGCACAGTGACTGCACCCCAGTAAAACTGCCTTTGGCAGATCAGCTAAACAAGGTTGATGGGTCTAAATCCCATAGGGCAGTTAGCAGGATGTCTACCCCAAACATGTGAAGACTTCCCCTGGTGAAATGGGTAGATGAGAACAATTTGTTCCGATAGCTATGAATGTGGCTGAAACAGGTACTGTGGGGTGCTTAGAACTTGGTCAGATATTAAAGACATTAAGATCATCCACTCTAAACTAGGCCAGGCTTGCACATTATGGTCTGCTTAGTGCTGCCAAAGAATTTCTAACTGTCTGTGAAAATGCAAATCCCTCAGCAAAACTGACTATGTGAAGTTCCCTTAGGGCAGGCCTGTACAACATCCCCAACACAGGCTGCTTTGGCAGGCGCAAGCAATCCATGGGATGTATGTTGCTCAAGCCTGCCCTAGGCTATCACATCTCCTGACTTTTTTCTTGCCACTGGGCTTTGATGACTCTGGAGGAGAGAGTTAGGCTGATGACTGTGCAGCTGTGACTCACTTAAATCCAATTCACAAGTGAGTCAAGATATCACCTTGTGATGTCCTTGGACTTCTTAAAAAATGAAGGACAAGCAACTACCACCACCACAGAAGATAACACCATTCTCCCAGTCCGTAGGAGTCAACGTGGACTTTTTACTATCTTCCACCTCTCCATATCCAATCAAGGACTGTCAATTCCACTTTTGCAGTATCTTTTGTATATGCCTCCTTCCCTCCTCTGACAGCACTACTGCTGTAGTTCAGGTCTTCATGCCCTCATACCTGGACTATTGTAGTATCCTGCTGGTGGGCTTGCCTGTTTCAAGTCTCTCCCTATTCCTGTCTTTCCTCCATTCAGCCATGAAAGCACGTATCACCCCCTGCCCCAGCCTCAAAAAAGTCCAGTGGCTCCTTATTGCCTGAAGATGCTCTGTTTGGCATTCGGACCTCTTCATAACCTAGCCCCATCCTACCTCTACAATCTTCTTATACCTTACTCTTCTATCCACTGACGTTGGCTTCTTGGCTGTTTCATGAACAAATCTTGCCCTCTCAGCTCTGGAAATTTTCTCTGGCTGTCCTCTATGTCTGGAATATTTTCCCTTCTCCCCTTCACTTTCTGACCCCTCTAGTGAAGCTTGGGAAGAGAGCAGTGACTGACTACCTTTTGCTTTTCTTTGTATTCCCAGTACTTAGTACAATATGCAAGGCACATAGTAGGCACTTACTAACTGCTTATTGACTATTAAGTAGTAGAACTTGCAAAATACTCATGGTCCATTGCTGTAACCACATTTTTATACCACAGTGAGGCATGAGAAGATTTTGAGACAAATATATGTATGTCATTAAAAAGGACAATACAGTAATAAATCATGAAATTGTATTTTTTATTTCTTTGTTGAAGAGATTTCCTGGACAGGGGCCCTACACTTAGTGGAAACAGAGGAGACCAAGTGAGTCTCAGGGCAGTAGAAGAATAGGATGTTCCATGCTTAATGAAGCAGCTCCCTGAGTAGGGACCTAGTTTGAATTCCAATCTGTTCTAGAGGTCAAGAGGAAGAGCAGCAATTAACAAAGCTGTGTGAGGGAATGATTGAATGAATTTATGTAATAAAAGTGGAAGCCTATCTTTTATTTCATTCAACCTCCACAGCACCTAGCTCTACCTATCTATCTGTCTATCTATCTATCTGTCTCTACCAATTTACCTATGTGTATACACACACATATATCCATATCTATATATATATCTATATATAGATCTATATCTATATCTATATCTATCTATCTATATATATATATACACATTTATTAAGTGCCTACTATGGGACAGGCACTGTGCTAAGCCCTGGGGATATAAAAAGAAGCAAAAACAGTCAAGGAACTTACAATCAAATGGGGGAAACAACATGCAAACAAAAATATACAAAGCAAGTTATAAACAGGAAGTGATTTACAGAGGGAAAGCACTAGAATTAAGAAGAGTTGGGAAAGCTTCCGTAATATAAAGGATTTTAGTTAGGGTTTAGAGAAAGCCAGGGAGTTCAGCAGGTGAAATGGAGGAGGGAAAATATTCCAAACATAGCGGATGGCCATTGTAGTTCCAAGTCTACTGGTGGAGACAATAAGCAAACAAATATGTCCAAATAAGCTATATACTGGAGAAAATGGAAACAATCAATAGAAACTGAATTTTAAGAATGAGCCTTGTGTGAGACTGTTGTTTAAGGCTCAGCCCAGCCAGGTGTGGAGGGGTTTATTAAGAAAAGGCTGATCAGCAGATGATGATTTTAACTATTCATGAAATTATCTACTAAAATGTAGCAGAGTTGAGATCTTCATTGGTGAAGAGTATACCTGGATATACTTATATTGAATGAAAGAACGAATGATTAAGCATTAGGTGCAGACACTGGGGATACAAATAAAAAAGTAAGACAGCCCCTGGGGTAGGTGGCATAGTAGAGTGCCTAGCCTGAAGTCAAGAAGACTCATCCTCCTGAGTTCAAATTTGGTGCCACACTTACTAGCTGTGTGACCCTGGGCAAGTCACTTAATCCCACTTGCCTTAGTTCCTCATCTGTAAAAAAAAAAGATGACCTGGAGAAAAAAAAAGACAAACCACTTCAGTATCTTTGCCAAGAAAACCCCAAATGGAGTCACAAAGAGTTGAACACAACTAAAACAACTGAATGACCTTGCCATCAAGTAACTTGCATTTTAATGGGGAGAAAATCAAATAGAGGTTTCAATTGCAAGTCATATGGAAAGATTCCCACGGTCTTTAGGGTTCAGTGGCAAAGCAGTTGGCAATCATATCAGTTTCTGATGCTGGACCATTTGACACTATTCTGGAGGAACTGATATTCCAAAGGCTCTTGTTTTAGGTTCTAGTCTGTCTATATGAGGGTCTAAGGGGAGGTAGTGGTCAAAGTGAATGTACCTGGCACATGTTGTCTTCCATCTTCCCCCTAGGGTAGCTTGCTGCTTCCGTTAGTCTGACTGGCTAATCCTTTTGAATGGAAGTTGGTTGGCATTTAATGGGGTGGCTCCTTTTTCACAGGAGCTGCCTTCCCAGATGATAACAATGAGGCCTGGTCCATAAGTAGTCCTGGCATTCTTCAAGGTGCTGCTACTCCCAGGGCTTCTACACTTACCCACTTCTTGGTGGCAGTTGGCTAGAAGCTTTTCTTAGTGATGATGAGAAAGGTTGACCCTTGGCTCACAGTGATTTCTTTCCTCAGTGATGGCTGTGAGGGCTAGGTTGGAAGTAAGGTTGGTGCTCTGGGAAAAACTGCTATTTCCAACTCTTGGGTTCAGGGTCTTGGGCTGTATCCGTTAAAGTCTAAGGGAAGGTGACTGACAATCAAGGTGGTGGTGGTGGTTTGACCTGCCCAGTCCATACTCCTTCCTCTCTCAATCTCAGGGTTCCTTGTTGCTTTAGGTAGGCTGGCTTATTTCCCAATTTCTCAATATTGATGTAATCACAGTTTTTTTTGAAATGTTGAAGTAAATATATTTTATTTTGTATTCAGACATTTTGTTTTTGTCAATTTGTTTCTGAATATATCCCAATTTCCACTCTACCAGAAAATTATCCTTTGCAAGAAAAATTTAAGAGGAAAGAACCAACCAACACATCAACAAATGTTCTCCTCCCTCTGCAAAGAAATGAATGTATATATTCTCAACTCTTCTCTGGGACCAGGTTTGGTCCATATAATTATACAGTATTCACTTTCATTTTGTTATTCTTTCTTTTTTGCATTGTTGTAGTCATGTGTATTGTTTTCATGGTTTTGCCATCTTAGCAAATTCCTTTGCTAAGAACTGATTGTTAATAAGGGGAAGTAGGATCACAGAGGATTGTGAGCCATATAGTATGAGAAATATAGACCCACTGAGTTACCTCTGGAACTTAAGATAGCAGCCATCTTCTAGAGTGCCAATCTTCAAGTACAAAAATGTGTGTGTGTGTGTTTGTAAGTACCACAAAAGGGTGTAATATCTCTAAATGCATTTTGTTTTTATTTTGTTTAGGTCTGTATAGTTCATCCTAGCCCTCAGCAATTTGGCATAATAGTAAATCTGTAAGTTAATTTAGGAGCATTGTCATTTTTACTATATTAGTGGGACCCAATGAATAATGAGTATATCTTCAATTATTTGTCATTATTTCTTTAAAGAATATTTTGTAATTATCTATATATTTTGAATGTGTCTTGGTAGATTGACTGCCAGATGTATATTTTGCATTTTTTAGTTATTTGGAATGATTGTATCCTTGATTTTGTTATTGTTATATAGAAATAATATGGATTTTTACGGAGCCCTTTTGTATCCTGCTATTTGTCTGAAGCTATTGATTATCTCAATTCCTTTGCTTATTCTCTGAACTTTTCTAATAATCCATTATGTCATCTGCAAATAGAGATGCTTGTTTGCCAATGTTTATACTTTCTATGTCTTTCTCTTTTCTGATTCTATAGCAAGTGTTTTTAGAACTGTGTCAAAAAAATAGTGGAGGGGGTTCATTCTTGCTTTAACCCTTTACTGGGAAAGCTTCTAGAATGTTCTTATTGCAAATAATGCTAGCCTTTGGTTTTCAATAAATACATTTCATCATGTAAAAATGCTCTTTTCATACATGCCTTTTAAAAAAAAGCATGAATAACTTTTGCACGCCTTTTTCTTCATCTATTGCTATAATAGCGTTGTTTGGGGGTATTTTTAAAAGTATGTTATGTTAATTATTTTCCGAATGTTGAACCATCTTTGCATCTGTGGTATAAATCAGATTTGGTCATATGGAATATATTGCTATAGTCTTTTTGCTAGGATTTACAATTGTGTATAATAGATTTTAATCATTTAAAAAAATGTCTTCTCTGTTGTTGCAAATTCACCTTATGGGTTCCTTATTTTGGTAATTTGCTTTTTGTCTTCTTAACTGGGTTAGCTGAAGTTTTATCCTTTTTTTTTAGCCCTTTTCAAAGAATCAGTTTTTTGTTTTATTTATCATTTCTTTAGCTTTTTGTGTTCCATTCAATTTATTTTCCTCAGATTTTCAGTATTTCTTCTTTTGCACTAATTGTGATGTTTGTCATTTTTCTAGCTTTTTAAGTGGCTTCCTTAATTCATGAGACCTCTTTTTCCTCTTTTGTTAATGTACGTTTTAAGAGATACACTTTTTCTTCTGAGGACTTTTAGCTGCATCTCAGAAATTTTGGTATGTTGTCTCGTCACTATCACTCCTTTTCATGTAGCTATTATAATTTATATAATATAATAATGATATAATATATAATAACAGTATAATGTATATTATTTAATTAAAATTAAACTATATAGTTTATAGTTTATTCTTTGGTTCATTATTTATTATTCAGCATGCCATTATTAAATTTCCATTTAGATCTCTATTTTTTCCTTATGTTCTCTGTGTGAAATATTATATTTTATTATATCATGGTATGTTTTGTGTTTCTATTTTAAAAGCACTTATTTATAATGCAGGAATCAAAACACATTTTTTAAATGCTTACTATATGCCAGGAATTGTGCTAAGTCCTGAGGATACATACAAGCAACAAGGCAGCCCCTGTTCTCAAATAGTTTTCATTCTAGTGGGGAAAGACTATACATACATATGTGTGTGTATGTAGATATATCTACATCTGTATAAATGTAGATGTAGATATATCTACCCAAATATATATATATATATATGTATATATATATATACATATATATATATGCACTCACACATATATACATATATATATATATATATATGTATATATGTGTGTATGTGTATATGTATGCATGTATTATTGTGGAGTGCCAGATTTGAGCTCATTCTCTAACCCATTACTTTGTTATTGTAACTGTAAATCATTTGCTCCTCCCCTTTTTCTATTGTATCTTATTCTCAAAAATATAATTTCATGAAGAAAGCAATGTTGAATAGAAATATTGTGAGGTGATGCGAGTCTCCCTGTTTCCCAGGCCATAGGGTCTCATCCTCTCTTCTCTCTGTACAATGATCACTTTTCCTAAAGCCAGGTTGTTCTGCCTCTGGTTCTGTGTTCTCCCTACCACTCCGGATACTACTGCCTTATCCCCCAGGCTTGTGAAGAGGAGAGATTGTAACGTTGCTTCTCCTGGGTGAGATAGGATGCTGAGAGATACAACCTTTCCTTGTAGGTGGTGGCCTAATGGGCAAACGTTCTGCAGACAAAACCCAGTGTATGTGCTATTCTTTACCGTAGACAGATGTTCCTTTCCCATCATGAGAAGGTTCTTTAGCGGCATCCTTTCCTTTCCTCTCTGGGGAAGACCCTAATCTACTGTTATTTACTCCATTTCTTCACAGCCCATCCTCTTATTGAGAGACTGAAGAAATTACCCTCCCTCTCTCCTCCTGTGGACTGGATGACAACACAGTACCCCTCTCCCCTTATTTCTCTTCAAGATAAAGATATACTTATAAGGGGCAGATTGTAGAAGCTTATGGAAAGTACTTCATTCTGCCATCTTGCCTATTAATTATCTTTGAGATACTTAAGAAAGCTTTATAGGCATGACAAGTTGATTAAATAGCTAGAGTCATACAGTTGGCTGAGACTTCCATACTACAACTGTTTCCCTTTTACTACTATTCCTGTCAGGCTATGGGCACAGGAGTCAGGCCTTCAAGGTTCAGATATGGTGACCCAAGATGTTTATTTCATTTCTCATCTGACACTTTAGAAGAGGTTTTATACCCAAGGGAACTCTACCCACTTATTCATAAACCCTAGTAGAGCGCTGCTATTGGCACCCAGTTAGCTCATTTAAGCCCCTGGTTAGGATCATGCAAATCACCCAAGAATGTCTTTGGTTTTGATGTTTGCCTCCACTTTTGGGAAGGGAGGAAAGAGTGTTGTTTCACTCAGTCCCTGTCCTTAGGCATATATGCCTTTCAGTCCTAAGAAGTGGGAAGAGAGAAGGAAAAAACAAGAGCCCAACACCCTCTAGAAGGAGTCACACTTTTGAAATCCATTTAATAAATGTCTCAGTTTGATGTCATTCATTAAAGACAATTAAAGTGAGGTATCCTTTATTTAGTTCAGTTCATTTGGGGTTGCAAAAATGCATGGCTAATGAATGTATATGAAGCCAGCTATGAGAGGTTCTTGCCACTGCAGTAATACCATTCCTTTGGAATATTGCTCAAGAAATAAGCCCATTAAAATAATAGGAAAAAACCCCATTTTTCCCCAAAAATGAGTGCAGAAGCAGAGGCTGTAGAAATTGACCAGATACTCTGGAGATAGATGAAAGCTGTGGTTAGTTTCAGATGCACAGCAGGAATGAAGGGATGAAGGATGCCCACAGTGACAGAACTATCAAAGGGCATCTGGGGCATAATATCTAATAGTTCTTTTGTTCCCCTCACCACAGAGTACTAGTCATTGAACCTGCCACATTCTAGGGGTCTGTGGCTACTGACTGGGTCTTGTCCATGCTTGCCTTCCCATTGGCTATGCATATAACATGTTACTTAATGTAGGAACTCAAGCATCATAGAACATATATAATCATCTCAAAGTTGAGATGTATGTGGGGGATCAGCTGTTTTTTTTACCATCTGCAGCTGCCCCCTCCCCTTATAGTATACTCAGTCTCAGCCTTCCCCAGTCCCTATCTGCTTGTGACCTTTTATTTCACAGCCTTTTGCCACCGTCTCTATTAACAATTCCTTTTCATCCTAGAGCTCTGTCTCTCACATTCCTTACATCTTCTGGTGCTTCCTCAAACTTAGCTTCTTCCTGAGAATACCAACATTTCTTGTCACCTTCTACAAGGATGGCTGCTCCTTTCTTACATCTAATTCCTGGCTGTCTACCCACCATACCTTCCCCCAGAAGATACTCCTTCCTTATCTCTTCCATTTACTATCAGTCCTTTGTATCTTGTGCTCCCCTATCAGAATGTGGGCTCTTCAAGGATAAATATTTTCCTACTTGCTTTTATAGAACTTAGTGCATTGCTTGGCACATTGTAAATACTTAATAAATGCTCACTCTATTATCTATCCATCCATCTTCTATCTTTCTAATCTATCATTTTATCTCTTTATGAATTCATCTCTCTGTCTGACTTTCTCTTTCTCCTTGATGAACAAGGCCAGAAAGAGTTGGCACTGCCACTGTTAAACATTCCTTCTACCTATCATGTAGCAACTATCTCCTCTCCTATAAAGTTCAGGTCATTTTTTTTTCCAGATCTTGTTCCAGGTCCATATACCCTCAGATTAACTTTCTTTCCTCTCCAATGAGTTTAATACATGACTCACATTAGAGTTAAGGGGTGTTCAGGCAGAAATACCACCTCAGTGTTTTGATTTGAGTTCTGATGTCTTCTATGGTTGTTTTTACATTCTCATGGTTATTAGGGGTGTGTGTGTGTGTGTGTGTGTGTGTGTGTGTTAGCTCTGCTTCCTTCATTGTGCACCATATCATACAAATTTTCTCAAGTTTCTCTGACCTTTGTATAATCACTATTTCTTACTATGGAGTGATATTTAATTACATTCATATACCACAGTGTGTTTAGCCGTTCCCAATCAGTGGGCTTGTTTCCAGTTTCTTCTACCACAAAAAAGGTGCTGTTTTCAATGTTTTGGTAGCCTGGAGACATTTTTTGCAGTAATTCAGGTGCCAGGGATGAAAGAAAATGACATCAACTTTAGGACGAGGGCAATTCATGATTATTTTGGAAAGACTGTCTGGAGGAAAACCCAAAATCTGTTGGCAGGTCTTTGCAGTGTTACTGTTAAGCAGGCCAGGCATAAAAGACAGTTTATATATTACTTAGAAATGAAGTGGTTGCTAGAGTCAACATAGCTGTAGAGTAAAAGGCATGTTATAATGTTCTAAGTCAACTAAGAGAGAAATGAGGTCACGTTTGAATTTCAGAGGGGGAAATACATGTATGACAAAGAACAGTGGCAAAGGGAGGTTAGAATGAGTTTCATGCAGAAAGTGTGACTTGGGCTCCAATTTTATACAAGTTTGCAACAATAAGTGTTAGTGTAGAAAACATTTGGTTGTAGGTTGCACCCCCTAGGATTATGTTTAATTTTGTTAGGAAGTTATGCTTGATTATAAATAAACAAATAAATATATATGTATGTATGTATGTATATATATATATATATATATATATATATATATATATATATATATATATGTAATCTTGTGTAATACTATAATTGATTTTCTCCTTTATAGTGGCTTCTAAGTCATATATAATTCTGATTGTGGTTCCTTTGTTCTTAACTCTCTTTCAAGCTGCTTACAGTTTTTTTTTCCCTTTGACCTCAAAACTCTGGGTTTCAATTGTGACATTCCTGGAAGTTTTTATTTTCAAATGTCTTTCAGGAGAGGATAGGTAGATTCTGTTTTCATCTTAACCTTCAGTTCTAATATAAATGGATGGTTTCTTTTCATGATTTTGCAAATTTTGATATCCAGGCTAACTTTTTTATAATGGCTTTCAGATAGTTCAAAATAATTCTTAAATTATTTTTTCATCTGTTTTCCAGATCAGTTGCTTTTGATATGAGATACGTCACTTTTTGTTTCTTTAAGTTTCAACTAAAAAATATCTGTGTCCCATGGAAAGACTTTTTCAAGCCCTCTTAATTCTAGTACCTTCTATCTCCTAGTTATTTCCTATTTATTCTACATATAGCTTGTTTGAATTTATTTGTTTGCTTGTTATCTTCCCCATTAGTTTATGAGCTCTTTGAGAGCAGGTACTGTCTTTTGCCTTTTTTTTTGTAGCTTCCATGCTTAGTGCAATACCCTGCACATAGTAGCTATATAGTAAATGTTTATTGACTGACTGACATATACCTTACAAAACTTCTGTTTTTCCATCTTTTGACTTTGTTTTAACATTCCTTGTTGCCTTATGGAGTCAACCACTCCAAAGGCTAGGGAAAAAAATGAAACTCTTGTTCACCTCTCTCAAATCCTAAATAGTCAGAGCCTGTCCCAACCTTTCTTCCTCCCATTCATGTGACATTCTTCTGTATGACCTTGTATAACTATAATTTTAATGTATTAATGAGTGATTGAAGATTATTTAACATAAAGTAGAAATTTAAATTTTCTTGTCATAATTTTTTTCTCATATTATTTAATTTATTGATACTCTTTTTTGCCTTTTTCAACATTTCTCTGTTAAATGTCAACTAAAAAATGTAAAAAAGTTATCAGTTAATCATTAGTTTCTCTACCTGACTTTTAAGCTCTTAGCCACATGAAAACAAACAGCTGAAAGAACGTAATTGCCTTCTACTTGGTCAGTATGCATGTTGAGTACCTTGCTTACTTCTGCATTATTTTAAAGGAATAACCAGAATTCTTCCATTTTATTGAATATTCAATTATTTTCTTTAATGTACAAGGTCAGATTTGAAGAATATGTTTGTTTGTTTTTAGCCCAATGGAACTTCTTTGGGTTTTTGGATTATTATATTCCAATTCACTCTTTATTTATTTATTTATTCATTTATTCCTAGCATAGTGTAATTCTCTTCTATTCTAGTTAGATGTCCTTGCAGTTTAAAGAATTTGTTTTCTCTTTCTACCTCCAAAATTTGCCCTTTTATATTATTGAAATTTGACTAAGCGGCTTCTTGGCGAGTTCAGCCCAGTATTTCTTTTCTTTCAGTGTTCTGTGGATCTGTATCTTGATATCCACTTAGATCTTGAGATCTCTCTGTAGCTTGATATCCACTCCAAATATTTCCAGAAGTTTTTCTATATGATTTTAAAGGCTCTTGTTTAAATTTTCCTAACTTTGCTTTGTAATTTTTCCTTTGATTCTGCACTTAATTAAAATTAGATAGTCTTTTCAGAGAAAAGCTTTTTATAGATGTTTGTCTTTTGTACAAAAATCTATACTTTCAAGTGAGATTTACTGATTTCTTCCACAAGAACCATAAATTCTGTCTTTATTACTTTGACTTTTTTTTACTTAATTCTTTGATCTTCTGAACCACCATTTTACTTTAAGATTAGGAAATTTGTCCTTAAATCAAGCCCAAATTTTCCTATTCAACTTCTACCCATTGCTTCTGATTTTGGCCTACTGGTGCCAACAGACATATCTAACTGGGACATTTCCCATTTCATAGGACAGATTTTCCAATAGTAGAAGACAATTCTCAATTGCCCCTTAAATATTTTCTTCTTTAGGGCAAACAATCCCTTGATTTCAACTGATCCTCATGTGACATGACCTCAGAACCCTCCTGTGGATCTTCTCCAACCTGTCAGTGTTCTTCCTAAAATGATCTCAGAACTGAAAATATATCTACTTATGATCTACCCAGGGTAGAATACAATAGCATAATTCTTTTCCTACACTTCTCTTAAAGATGTCCAAGATCACATTTATTTTAATGCTGTTTTATCACACTATTCATTCATATTCAATTGTAATCTCCAAAAATCCTCACTTTTTCTGACAAACTCCTTTCTAGACACATCTCCTCCATCTTGTACTTGCGAAGTTTTTTTTAACTCATGTATGAGTTTGCATTTGTTCTTACTGAATTTAATCTCATTTGATTCACCCCATTGCTTTAGCCTCTTTAAGATCCCTTCATTTCCTTACTTCAAACATGCTCCTTGTCTCTCTCAGTTTTGTGACATCTATATATGTGATAAATATGTCATATGTGACTTATTCAAATCATTGATAAAAATATGAAACAGCCTAGGTCCCATCACATATTAATGAAATGCTCTGCAAAAGATGCTTCCCCCAACCAAGTTGATATTAAACTCTTAATAAGTATTTCTTAGGTTCAGCCATTCAACTAGTAAGTCAGATTGACAAGTAAACAGATATTATTCATTAAGTATTTACTTTGGGGTAGGCACTGTGCTAAAAAGCTAGGAATACAAGTAAAAAAAAAAGGAAGACAGTCCTCCTAAGAAGTTTTTATTTTAATAAATGAGCACAATACATAAAGGGGAGCTAAAAATTGGTAATGGGAGTGGGAGAAGCATGACACTAAAGTCTACAGATTGAGGGATGGCTGATCTGGACCCTTCCTCAAAGTGGAGATTCTGAGAAGCACTCACCAATGGGAGAAAGGGCCACAGAAGAAGAGGGATAAAGCAGTTAAGGTGTTCTAGGAGATAATCAGTACATCTCATAGTTCTATTATTTAGCCCACATTTTTCCATTTCATTCAGAAGAGTAACTTGACATTGTCAAATGCTTTGTGAAAATCAAAGTAAGCTATATCTATAACTTTTTCCTAATCTACTAATCTAGTAACTATCAATAAAGAAAATTAAGTCAGTCTATCATCAGCTATTTTTTGATGAAAATACAGGGGTCTCCTGATCATCATTTCCTTTTTCAGCTGTTAATTAACCCTTTCTTTAATAATATGTTGTGGGAATTTTGCCCAGGATTAAGCCTTTTCTTTCTCTTGAAAACTGACATACTTGCCCTTTTGTAATCCTGAGGAATTTTTTTTTCAGTTCTGTGTGATCTTTTTAAACATCAGTGACAGAGGCCAAACAATGATATCTGCCAGTTCTTTCAATACCCTGGGATGTGGTTTATCAAAGTCTGGTAATATGTACTTTGGTGTTTACAAAGGTTCAGCTTACATAGTTTCTGGATAATTTAATCATTTTATTAACAAAGTCAACATTTTCAATAAAAGGGTGGTTATTTGGCTCTCTCTTGGACTAAAAGAACTTTATGGTGGTGGGTTCATAGTTTATATGCCCTTTGAAGAATAGGTGTTCCTGAGGGATGGTAATCAATTCTGACTGGTTAAAAATTAATGAGAAAATGAATATTACAATGAGCAGGTGAGCTTTATTACAATGAGGATCTTGGGGGTATGTGACTTGGATCACCCAAGTCTTGGCCAAAGAGACATCAGTTCACCTGTATGATAATATCACTTCTCCAACAAAGGGGAGAATCAATACCAGACCTGTCTGAGCAAACGTAATGAGCAGGAATGTACTCATTAGCCCAAACTTAGAATTTCTTTTACTGTCTGATTAGATCTTAGCCTGGGTAAATCTTTAAGAGAGATTTCTCACATTGGTTAATTTCTGAATGAGGAAGTAGAAAAGGGGAAAAACCTTGGTCCTAATGCTGTAGTTATTATATATAAGATAGAAATAATAATTTCTCACAATACTCATAAAAGGCCACTAGGTACTCTCTTACTGTCTTTCTACTTATTTTTGTTATTTGCACCTTATTGATCTTTTTTGTTTTATCTTCTCCAGTCCCAAGGTCATTTTCCTTGGCAAAAACAGAAACAGATTTAGAATCAGAGAATTCTTCCTTCTCTCCATTCTCCATTGTGATCATGCTATGCACCTTAATCAGGGGTCCTAAACTTTCTCAGATCATCCTTTTTTACCCAAGATACAAAATCACTGACTCCCTCTCCCATCTCCTACATCCTTTTGTCCTTAGTTTTCCTCTCTAGCCTCAGGTCATTCTGAATTTTAGAACTCCTGACATTATTTTTCCTGTGCTATGCCGCACTCTCACTTTTATATTCACTTACCTTTAAAAAAATTTTTTTCTGTGTCTTTTAAAAAGCAAAATTAGTGGATGAATTCACCCTTGCACCTACTTTGGGTTCTTAGAATCATTCCTCTTTGTTTCTATCTTGTCTATTACAAATTCTAATACAGAGTGGTTACTGCCCCACAATGTTCCCATCATTTTTACTCCAGAAACAATATTCATCTTGTTGAGAATTAGATCCAGAAGTTCCTTGTTTTGGATTTCTTAACCTTTGGAAAGAAGAAATTACCATTAAGGCAACTACGTTGTTTTTGGCAGGAAAGAATTCTGGTTGATGTCTGGATAATTGAAATTCATCATCACTACTAGAATATATTTGCCTTCTTTTCAAGCTTTTGATGTGTTCTCTAAATTCTTCTATCACCTATTTTCTCTATAATTTTGATTTAGAATTGCCAATAACCCAAAGGTAACAGTAAATAGGTATAAGCAGGTAAAAATATATTATCAATGTCAATATTGCGATAACTTGCATGAAGAACATCAAGTTACAAGCAGAAAAGGAGGGATGCTGTCATAGACAAAGAATAAAAGACAGATCCACTTATAAGAACAGTCAACGATAAATGAATAACCTTATTAGAAGCAGTAGGTGATAACCTGCATATACTGGATGAGCACTTCTTGAGGGCTTTGGGGAAGAAATGGATGAAAATTATACAGAATGAGAAGATGTTAAAAGGTTGCAGTTTGCACTGGAAGAGGGTACATACTTTGATGAGATTGCTCAGACTCATCCAAGTATTCAAGAGGAAACAAGGTGGTGTAATTCAGAGGACTTGGATTCTGGAGAGGCCTGAATTTGAAATCTGCCTCTAACATTTCCTAGCTGTGTGGCCATGGGAAAGTCACCTGACCTTACTTTGTTAAATAAGATGATACATTAATCAACCAATAAGTATTTATTAAGCAGCTTTGTGTTTAAAGCCTTTTGAAGAGCTTAAAATGCCATAGAAATGGAAGACTGTATAATTATTTATTATCCCTCCTCTGTATTTCTGTCATTCAGTCAGTAAACATTTACTAAGCACCTACTGAATGCTGGGGATATAAAAAAGAGGCAAAAAACAGTCTCTTTCCTCAAGGAGTTCACAGTCTAATGGGCAGACTGTGGCAAACGTGCAAATAAGCTATATAATACAGGATAAACAGGAAATATTTAAAAGAGGGAAAGCATTAGAATTAAAAGGGATTGGGAAAAGCTTCCAGAATGATGGCCTAGTGGCATAGCCAGACACCCATTCTTGTGTCTTTGGAACATTTGTGTAATCATTGTCTCTTTCGATTTCCTCTATCTTTCTATCTAAGTAGGTGTCATGTCAGGGTTACATACACCTTTCTGTTTTTTTCTCCATAATCTCTTTTGCATTTATTCTCCCTTTTTTGTTTCCATAGACACAAACTTAATTTCAGCCCTTATTATTACCTGCCTAGACTGTGATAATAGCCTGTTAACTAGTTTTTTTTCTCTTCCATGCTTCCTTCAAATCCATCTTTCTTAGAGATGCCAGATTAATTATACAAACAGCTGATTATTTAAGATATGAATTCAACAAACAGCCCTCACTAGTGATGTACTGACAGCACAAAAATTAAACAAAACAATCCGTCTTCATGGAGCTAAAAATCTGGTAGACCACAAATTGTCATTTTTTATCTTAGATTAAATAAACAGGAGGGACCAAAGAGAGATTAAAGAGTAGGCAAAGCTTCATGGTTAAGAATGAGCTAAAGGGTGCGGTAGAAAGAATTCTGTATTTGGAGGCAGGAGGATCTGAGTCCACCTTACACTTTCCTGGCTTCAGTTTCCTCATCTGTAAAATTAGAAGATTGGAATGAATGGCCTCTAAGATTCCTCTTGCTTTTAAATCTATGATCTTATAAAGAGGTGGTATCTGATCTAGACCTTGAACGGAAGGAAAGATTTCAGTAGGAGGAGGTGGGTACAATGAAGTGGGGGTGCTGAAGAACCAATTCTAGGCTTGGGCAGTCTGAACAGATGCTCAGAGGCTCTAGTAAGACAGAAGAATAATTGTCCATTTTGGCTGGAACAGACAGTTTTCAGGGAATCCCTAAGGTCAAAACTATTTTCATAAGACATTTTAATTTTGAACATAGAAATTATCAATTGATTTAATCCACATAAACATAAGCTCTTTTTAGGGGGTCCTCAGTAATTTTTAAAAGTGTCAAGAGGTCCTGAGACCAAAAAGGTTTGAGAACCACTGGGCTAGATGTGGGCTTTTCAAAATCAACAGTTCAGTTACATCTCCTTCTTAAACATTCAAGTGGCATATCTGCTGTAATTTCATGATATATCTGAGATGATGAAAACTGTGGAAACTAATTTCACTTTGGCATCTGATAATATTTATTTGGTTTTACAAGATTCGGCGGATGAGACTGAGAGAATTCTACTGTGAAGAAAATCCATTTCTGAAAAGATTTCCAATTTTTATGGAGCAGATGGAAGAAGTTTTGCCTCTGAAGGTGAATAGTCATATGATTTCAATTAATACTCATGTAAATTTAATTAACTGCCTTAAGAAGAAGAAAAAATCCCATCAAATCTTAAAATACAAATCCAGTCTATATCAATCTGACCTAGTATTTCTTTATCCCCAGGTAGAGGAAATGATAGCAGTAGCAATCACTGATTAGAAGGGGTGCTGGTCTGGAAGTAGAAGAAGAAGAGAAGGGGCCCTTTTCTTCTGCTTTCCAGTTGAATATACATTGAGCTAATCTTCTCTTTTCAGCAATTGAATTTTGTCTTTAAAATTGCATTTCTGAGTATGGGATTCTTTTATTTATTTGTGATTATGTGGAAGAAATACTAGACCCAGTCAACCCGTCAGCCAACATTTATTAAGCCTCTATTGTGGCCCAGGTACCACAAGTACAATAGATAGAGCACTAGGCCTGGAGTCAGGAGGACTTTAGTTCAAATCTAACCTCAGGCACTTATTAGCCTGGAGAAATCACTTAGTCCTGTTTGCCTCAGTTTCCTTATTTGTAAAATGAGAGGGGGTGGTAGACTGCATTATTTATGAGGCTCTTCGTAGCTCTAGTATAAAATCCTGTGCTTTTAGCATCCTCCCTTGACCGCATAATGTTCTTATTTTATGTTTTCCGTTGCTGAATATATTTTTGAATACTTGTGACCTCTTTCAGATTACAGTCGTACCTAGGGCATATTTTTTTTTCAAAAAGTTTGTGACACCATTTGATGTTCTTTGAATCTGAAGAAAAACTTTCTATACCACGGCTATAGTGTACGTATTATGAACTCCCAACATGTGTCACTCGAGTAATTTTACGTAGCCTTGTATTACAGAATTCCAGTATGCGTGACATGTCCTTCTAAACTTAAACTGGCTAATCCTCACAGGATAATCATGGTAACAGTGATTATAATATTAATTACTAAGGATGATATTAATGGTGAGTATAAATAAGGATAACAGTAGTAATTACATCTTTAATGAAAAGATACAGTAATAATAATAAATTAGAGCTTTTCAGTGTTCCTTTAAGGTATGGACACAGCCGTACATTTTATGTCATTAGTGCCTTACAACAACCCGGTGAAGCTCTTATCATCTCCATTTTACCAACGAGGAAATTAAGGCAAGCAGAGATTAAGTGACTTGTCTAAGGTCATGCAGCTATTAAAAGTCCAAGGCAAGATCTGAATTGAAGTCTTCCTGACTTCAGGTCCAGTATTCTATCCACTGTATCACCTAGCTGCTTCTAATTAAATTATTGCCTCTAGGTATATGACATCCAAATCTATATAGCTTGTTCTAATCTTTCTCCTGAATTTTTCAGTCTCATAGTTACAACCATTTAGGTGTTCCATTGGAATATCATTCTCAGCATGTCAACAATAGAATTGATCTTTCCTCCTAAACTTTTTTGTCCTTCATATTTCTCTATTTCTGCAGAGGGCATCATCTTTCTTTGACTCCCTCAGATTGATGTCCTTGGAGTCTTCTGTGACTTTTCTATCTCCTACAACCTGGTTCCATCTTCCCTACCCAGTTTTGTTTCACATTATCCTCTTTAATCTATTCTACTGGAATACTCGATGTTCACCAAACTAAGAATGCTATCTCATTCTTCCATTTATTTGCAGGAGTCATTCCTCCTGCCTGGAATGCCATCTCTCTTCATCTCTGGATCTCAGAACTCTTGTTTTCCTTTAAAGTTCTCTTCAAGTGCCACCTTCTCAGAATACCTGATTTCTGAGTCATTCAGAGGTAGCTAGTTGGCTCAGTAAATAGAGCAATAGACTGAGAATCAGGAAGAACTGAATTCAGACACTTACTAGCTGTGGCAAGTCACTTAATCTCTTTTTGCACTCATTTCCTTATCTGTAAGATGAGGATATTAATAATATCTACTTCTTCCCTAATTGATAAATGGTCAAAGGATATGAACAGACAGTTTTCAGAGGAAGAAATTAAAGCTATTTGTAATCATATGAAATAATGCTCTAAATCACCTTTGGTTAGAGAGATGCAAATCAAAACAACTCTGAGATACCACATCACACCTACCACATTGGCTAACACGACAAAACAGGAATGTGATAAATGTTGGAGAAGATGTGGGAGAGTTGGAACACTAATTCATTGTTGGTGGAGCTGTGAGCTGATCCAACCATTCTGGACAGCAATTTGGAACTATGCCCAAAAAGCTACAAAAATGTGCATACCCTTTGATTCAGCAATACCGCTTCTAGGACTGTATCCCCAAGAGATCATAAAAATGGGAAAGGGTCCCACATGTACAAAAATATTTATAGTAGCTCTCTTTGTGGTGGCCAGAAACTGGAAATCAAGTGGATGCCCATCAATTGGGGAATGACTGAATAAATTGTGGTATATGAATGTAATGGAATACTATTGTGCCATAAGAAATGATGAACAGGAAGACTCCAGAGAGGCCTGAGAGGACTTATATGAACTGATGCTGAGTGAAAGAAGCAGGACCAGGAGATCTTTGTACACAGCAACAACTGCAATGTGCGAGGAATTTTTCTGGTAGACTTAGTACTTCATTGCAATGCAAGGACTTCAAAAATTCCCAGTGATCTTTTAAGGCAAAATGTCTTCCACATCCAGAGAAAAAAACTATGGAATTGGATCACAGAATGAAGCAGATCATTTTCTTTTGTATTATGTTTTGGTTTGTTTCATGATTTTTCCCATTCATTTTAATTCTTCTATGCAATATGACTAAGGTGAAAATGTATTTAATAGAAAAGTATGTGTAGAACCTATATTAAATTGTATGCCATCCCATGGAGGGAGTGGGGAGGTAGAGGGTAATGAGCAAGAGGGAGGGGAAAAATCTAAGATGTGTGGAAGTAGTTGTAGAACACTGTAAACAAATAAAATAATAAAAATAAATAGTATCTACTTCCCAGGGTTGTTGTGAAGATAAAATGAGATAATATTTGTAAAGCACTTTGCCAACCTTAATTTGATATATAAATGCTACCTATGATTGTTGTTAATGCTTTGCTCCTCACATATCATTATACTTATTTACATGCAAACTGAATCCCCTAAGTAAAATGTTAGCAGTTCATTGAAGGCAAAAACAATTTCATTTTTGCCTTATATTCCAAATGCCTATCATTTCCTTGCTTATATTATGCCCTTGACAAATGGAATTTAACTAAATACTGGTTACCTTACCAAGCCATAAGTCAGTTCTTTCCATTTTTGGATAGCTTTAATTGTTAAGAAATTTTTCCTTATTTTGAAACCAAATCTACTTCCCTATGAGATCATAGTTTTAAAACTTGGAAGAAATTTACAGGCAATCTAATCCAAACCCTTCATTCTACAGATGAGAAAGTAAGCGAAGGGAGGGGAAAGGATTTACTCAGTGGTATAAGTAGTCATTGGAAGAGGTGGGATTTGAACCTCAGACTCCAAATCCAATGATACTTTTCACTATACAATGCTACTCGCTTCTCCCCACACTGGTATTATTTCTGATCCAATGGAGAATTAATTATTAAAAAGAAGTTAATTGTTTGCCTCTTGAAGAGTCATTTGCTTTTAAAGCTCATTGGGATAACATTTTTTTTCCCCTAGAATTAGGTAAATTTTACACTCTGAAACTTTTTATGGAACTTTAATTGGTGAAGAGATTTCCTTTTCCTTTTTTTTCCCCAGTGTAGCTTATATATCACTGGATCAGGCCCAACAATGTCTGACTTTATGTAAGAATCTTTCAGTTTCCTTTCCAACCCATAAATGTTAATTAAGTTTCTAACGGTATATGATGTATCAGTATATGTTCTCCTCCCATAGTAACAAGTTGGCAGCTATAAGTTGTAGAGTAATATGAATAATAGGTGATGTAAGACATATGAAGAGACACACAGAGTGTAGTAGAAATGTTTTGTTTCAGAAATCAGAGGTGGAAAAAGTGAACTCTATGTCCACTTGTGACCTATTTATTGGTCCCCAGTAGTGTAGCAAATTCCTCCAACATCTGCTGCTTTAGGGTGAATCCTTCAGGAACTCTTAATTGCCATTCAGTTTGATCCAAGTTTATAGAGCAAGCTATCCACTGAGCTTTTGTAGCTAAAAGATCATCTTGGCAACCCCTCCAGCAATGCTATATCTGTAAGTGGTTAAATACATGGTGACTGTAATCTTTTGAGTGCTGCCCAAAAAAGAACTGGTAATATTGGTGGGAAAGGGCACCTCATTCAGAAAGGATGATCTCAACCATGTGACTATTTAGAAGTGATTTTATGTGGGTAGGAGGCTATGCTATTGAAGGATCTTGTGCTGAAGTCATATATTCTGAAAGGGCTATGGAATCTAATGACCCTTTGCTTTGCTGTACAAAGGCAGTTTTCTCAGAAGATGGCTCACTGGGAGGGCTAAGGCAGTAGGGAATAGGGAAATGGAAATGAAGCGGATCCTACGAGGAGCTCTAGAGACCTTAGTTGCATAAAGCAAATGGTCTGCCTTTTTCTTCTTCTCTATGCCCCCTCCCCCATTAGATTTTTGTTGTTATTGTTTTTTTAATTGCTTAAGTTTGACCTTGGCAAATGAATGAAACGCTTCTTGCATATAACCAAGGATTCTTAACATAACATGGTCTGTGCTACATTAATCATGTGGGAAGATTTCCACCTTAGGGGGAAAAGTTCCCAAACAAACCAACTCTTACATTATTAAAATGGCATGTGGTATTTGTGGGACATTTACGTAGGGCTTGATTTCCACCCAAAGAAACCAGTGGGTGAACTTAGTCAATCCAGGCAAAAATTTGCTTTCTTGCCTTCAGTTTGCTCATGGAGATGTAGCAGCAGCCACATAATGAGTGTGGTGAATAACATTGAGATTGTCACCTTAATATCTCAGAGATGTTTAGTTTTTTTTCACTCTTCCCTAAAATCTGTGTCTCTCTATTTTTTCTCTTTCCCTTCTACCAGGGGTTCTTCATAATTTTTGTGTCATGGATTCCTTAAGAAATCTGATGAAGCCTGTGGATCAGAATAATGACGTCAAGTGCATTACAAATACATAGGATTACAAAGGAATCCAATTATATTGAAATATAGTTAGCGAAACATTAAAAAACGTTCATAGATCCTAAATAAAGAACCCCTACCTTCTATTACCTTCTTCCCATTCCCCACCCTATTGGTAATTAATTGCAATAGTCTTTCTCTTTGAAGAGGGTCATGGTAGAATTCACGGAGATGATATGGAGTTAATACCATTAATTGTCTAAAACAGTTTAACTGAATCCATTGTTATTTCATAGAGTGGAATGGCTTATGATAGACCTGGATTGTGATAGTAGAGGTCAGGGAGACCAACCTGTGTGATCTTGAGGGGTTGGGAGGGGAAGGAAATCACTTCACTCTCTAATCTTTGGTTTCCTCATTTATAATTTAAGTGGATTCTGTGATTCTTAACAGCTCTTTTAGCAGGTTCACGGCTTTGTGAGTCTATACTTCTACCTGAATTATAGCTCTGGGGATTCCAATGGAATAGTGCCTCAATGACCTTTCTCAGGTCACCATATGTGACTCTCTTAAGCCAAGAACAACAAGGAGACATACTAGATACAATAAATCCCTGTTGATTGAGTGAATGATTTATTGCTTGATGTGGCCCCTGGTAGTTGTTTTTAGGGTACATACAAAAATATTGTTAATATCACTGAACTTTACAGCCAAGATTTGTAAAGATTATTGGGCTTGTATCCATGATATCACTTCAATACACCTGGAAAGACTTCTTGACAATTTCTCACTCATATCCTCAGGCCCTATTTTTCTTGAGTGGGAAAACAGTTTTCACAGTTGTTTACAAACTCTTTGATAGTAGAAATATTGTGTAAGTTTTATTAAATGGTGTAAAGAGTAATGTAAGTAATTATGACACTGATTACACATCAGTACTATTTCTACATCACAAAGGAATAGTACTTATTTATAGGAAAGCAGATCTATAGACCAGGAAAGACAAAGAAATAATCTGTAGACATCATTCCTATGGAAGAAATATTTCATTCAGGATATTCTATAGATAACCTGGAGAGAAGGAGGCAATAGCTGAAATGTTTGGAAAAATACTTGTAAACCTGTTATTAATTACAACAAATCAGGAATAGGGGACACTAATTATCTGACTGTCTACAGGTAGGGGACACAGTGGATAGAGCACCAGGCCTGGAATTAGAAAGATCTGACTTTAAATGTGACCTAGTTGTCTGACTATGAGATATTTACTAGTTGTCTGACTATGAGGAAGTCACTTACTGCCATCTGCCTCAGTTTCCTTATCTACAAAATGAGCTGGAGAAGGAAATGGCAAACCACTCCAGTGTCTTTGCCAAGAAAACCCCAAATAGGGTCATGAAGAGTCAGATGCAGTCGAAGCAACTGAACACACACACACATACACACACACACGCACACACACACACACACGCACACATATACACTGCTAGGATTATCGGTCTAAAGAAAGGCAGTTAATAATTTCTGAGTTTGTCTTGATAATAATCTCCTCCTAAAGACAGAGGAAACCACAAGAGGGAAAATACTATTCTTTTTTAAAAGGGATTAACAAAGACTAATTTTATTTAAAATATTTATAAGTTATAAGGGGAAGGGAGTACACATTGAAATCTACTAGCTCTAAGATAATATTAATCTTTTCCAGACTTTCATATGGTAACAGACTTCAATAAAAGCTTATAAATCATAGGATGGAATTAAGGAGTTGAATGGATTTTAAATATCATGTAGTCCAACCCCATCAATTTATAGGTGACAAAAATAAAGTCCATAAAAACTGAATGATTTGTCTAAGGTCACATTAAGGAGTGGCCCAGATGGGATTCAAAACTAGCCCAATTCCAGCTACAGCATGATTTCCACTATATCCCAGTGTCTATAGAAGTGGACCAAAGAGTGGCAGGTGAATTTTTAACAGTTTTAAAAAATGGGAGTTTCTGAAATATATGCCACAGTCCAGGAGTTATTATAAATTAGGCTATTATTGGGAAATAACTTTTGTAATGATGCTTTAGGCGGTTTGTTTTGGGATTATGTGGTCTAAACAGTACTACCTCCATTTTACAAAGTGAGAAAATGGAAAGTCAGAGATCTTAAGTGACTTTTTTGCAACAAAATGATTAGTAAATGATGAGTGTGGGATTGAACAAAGAACTTCAGATTGCAAGTCCAGGGTTCTTTCTAATATAAAATGTATTCTGCTTTTCTAATTGTACAGATAAGAAGTGTAACAAACTGTTAGGCATTAAGAAATGTATTAAAAAGAAAAGAGCAAATGTTTTACTCATATAAAAATGGTGACGTAACAGTACCCATGTGGTACTAAAAGAGTAATTAAAATAACTGAAGGATGAGGCTTAGGGAATTGCAATATTTAGATAGATTAAAAAAATGAGGATCCTTTAGTGTAATAGATACATGGTGAAAGACATGATGAAAATCCATGAAATAATGTGGGTGAATGAAGAACATGACTTGCTAGTCAAATCTTAAGATACCAAAACACTCTATGAAACTTGAGGGAATTAAATGCTTAGAACAACAGGTTACATTTGTTTAGCACTTTAAAAAAGTTTTCATATCCCTTACTTCTTTTGTTCTCCATCAAGAACCCTGAGAATAAAGTTTTCCTGAAAAAGAAAGTGTTGCTTCATACAATGGATATGAATCTCTTTACAGAATAATTAGAGTACATAACAAGTTTCAGAAAGGGTTTGGACAAAATTATCAATTAACCAGATACAAAATGACTACTAAGAAAATCTAATTTTTTAAGGATGCATTCAAGGAGGAAAGCTTATTCTTGTTTATACTGACACATTGTAGTCCTGGCACCGGATAATTATCATGAATACATTTAAAGAATTGTATTTTGGAATGGTATACCTTTTTCTATGTTTAGGAATATAGGAATTTCTCTACTAAGAATTCATTTTTCCTAATGCTGCCTAAACATCAGATAAGTCCCAGGACTTATTGACCTAAATTACTACATCTGACTTTTTTAGCTAGAAGAATTTTGTTCCTTCAGGTATTCACATGGGAAACTCCTTTTTTTTTCCTGTACTGTATAGGGACTGCTAGTCAATATATTTATGAAGCTGAGCCTATATAAATGATCATTTATGAAAAAAGTTTTCACATAGTCTTTCTAAAAAAAAAAGAAAGCTAGTCATTTCATGAAATAACAGTTATTATATAATAGTCCAAAATTTCCACGAAAACATATTCAGTACACTGATTGGAACAATATTTTAAAAAGAAAAATAGTAGAAATAGACTTGTACAAAGACACTGAGTACAAACATTTTTGTTGTTTGCAAATTTCTTTGGTAAAATCTTTGTTACATATCATGGATTTATGTAAGATTTTATTTCTTATTTTATATATTTATTTGATTCTTTTTTATTCATGGTTATATTTGTAATAGAAAATGAAAAAAAATTACAAAATTATTTAAAACAAAATGTTAAGGCGCAAAAAGTACCTAAGTTAACGTAGCCCAGTTCTGAAACTAAAGCTTAAAATGTCCAGTATGTTTATGTTTTAGGAAATTTTAAGCTAGGGCTAGACCTTTTATTTTTTAAGGTGTTTGACACAATTCAATGCCACTGCCATCTTTCTGGTAAAAATGGATAGCCAAAAGAACATGATCAGCCTCACACCTCCAACTTTTTGTGTATATTATAATACAGAAGTATGTCCTACTCACAAACAGATATTGGGAAAGGAGACAATTACAGTCAACACGATTGAACTGATGTTTAGCTTTCTGAAGAAAAGCTTTCCTTACTCCCCAAATTCCGAACTCCTGGTTGTCTCTGTATTGTAGCTTTGCTCTGTATTTCTCCACTAGTCACCGGCTGTTTACTTGTTACAGTGTCGCCTCCTGCCCGAGTTCTTGGTACTTCAGAAGCAGGTCCCAGGTTGACTGCTTCTGCGCGAGGGTGCCGAGGCCAGGCTGCTGCTCACTGCTGGCCGGGCCCGCTTGGCATTACCTTGACCTCAGGTTGGCGTGAGCGCCTTTGGCAGAGTCGGGAGGCGTGGGGGGCTTACACTGGGCTGTTATCTGTTTCGGCACCGTTTTTGTTCAGGAGCCTTCTTTTGAGCAGCTTCCTACATTTTCTTGTTTTTTCTCTTTTTCCGTTCTTCCATCAACTGTTCTTCCTCTTCTTTCACTGTCTCCGCTTAGTTTTCTTTCCACTTCCTTGTTAGCGTTCAGCTTCCAACTGCCCCAGCTGTGTAAAGCACACGGGAGGAGGCGGGAAAGGGGCAGAAGGTCTCGAGCGGTCTCAGTCCGTCCGCGGCGCTGGGGGAGAGCTGGGGCCGCTGCCCAGCCGCCTCCACCGCCTGGGACCAGTGAGGAGAACGTGGCAGCGGAAGAAGAAAGGATGGGAACCTTGGAGGCAAGTGAGAGCTCCATTTAGAGATTTTCATGGGGAAAAGAGGAAAGCCAGGCTCAAGCGGACCTGTGCCCTGATTTTAGGAAACTGCGTTTTAAAGGGTTCAGAATAAAATAGGAAAGATTGCATTCATTACAGTTCCCCAGAGTAAAGAGACTCAGGACTTTTAGGAAGCTCTTAAGGACGAAATTCTGAAGACAAGACCAGAAAGCGAAGTTGTTTAAAGAAACCAGTGTGGATTCAAAGAAAACTCACCCTCCAACTTTGACCTTAAAAAGAAAATTCCTGCTGACCCAAATTCTGTGGTTTAATTAGGAATATAGCTCCTAAACTCGGAATTGGAGATACGAATTTTAGGAGTCCTCTGCATAGCAGTCATTGAAGTCATAAAAATGAATGAAATTGCCAGGGAAAAGGGTATATTAAAAGAACAGGGCCAAAGGTAATGCACTAAGGAATCGAGGAGAGAAAGAAACCAGAGAAGGAGCATTTAGAGAGATGGGAAAAGAACCAGGAATGTTTGATATCCCTGTACACAGGCAGGAGGAAGTATGTAGGTTCGGCAGCATTGAAAGCTGCAGAGAGATTCAAGTCTGAAAAAAAGGTTAATTGGTATTTAGGAGGTATTGGTATTGGGGAGGTCTTTGGTCATCTTTGAAAGAATGGATTTAGTAGAGTGATGGAAGCAAAGGTCCTCCTGCAAGCATTAAAGAGGAAGTAGAGATACTGAGCTATAGATAGACAACTTTTTCAGAAAGCTTACCAGGGAAGGAGAAGAATGGAGAGGAAAAAAAGGGGAGGGGGGAGAGAGAGAGAGAGAGAGAGAGAGGGAGAGAGAGAGAGAGAGAGAGAGAGAGAGGGAGGGAGGGAGGGAGGGAGGGAGGGAGGGAGGGAGGGAGGGAGGGAGAGAGAGAGAGAGAGAAAGAATTGTACTGAAGTGTGATATAAAGATTAAGAGGTTTTTTTTTTCTCTTCTGAGGGGATATTTGGGGAGACTGAAGAATATTTTTAGGCGGATAGTAAAAAAACTAGTGGTAATAGAGATTTCTTCTAAAGACACTCAAGGAATGGGTGGGGGAAGACTGGTGCATTTTTGGAAAAGCCATGAGGAAATATTATCTTTGTTCCAAGTGTATACTGGTCCCCTCTCAAAAGAGAAGATGAAGGAACTTAAGGAATGTCTCTCCAGATTGTCAGGGACAATGACATATTCCTTAAAAAATGGAAGTGAGACTTCAATGGGAGGAAAGGTAATGACGCTAAAGTTGGTTTGAACCCTGTCAGGAGGTTGGAGAGTAGAAGAATGCCTTGGAGATGAGAAAGCAAAAGAAAAGGACAACTGCATAGCTGGAGCTCAAGAACAAATTTGAAGCCATTTTTAAAAGAAAGGAGCTACACACTTTGAGTAGGAAGCTATTCTTACAAACAGGAGCAGCTGTTTGTAAACTTGATAAAAATACTATAGAGGCCTGTTGTCATGCTGGGACATATGTTCAATAAATAGCAGAGAACCTTTTAAGACATGTCAAAACATATGACCAGTATCCACTTCTGGTGATTCATGTGACCACAAATGACACAACAAGAATGAACCTGAATGTATTGGGGAAGATGAAGAGTTATCAGGCAAGCAACTGAAGACCAAAGGGGCGTAGGTTATGTTTTCCTCACTGTTGTGTATTAAAGACAAGAGATGCAGAAAAGAAAAAAAAATGGTTTAAGAAGGAAACATGTGACTCATTATAAAGATGGTTCTTGAGACTGGGACTTGAATTTCTGAACTGTGGCTTAAAACATAGAATGACACAGACTCCTGACTGAAATGAAATATGTCTAAAAAACAATGTAAAAATGAATTGACTTGGGGTCTTACCTTAAGGGCTTTAAACCCTTAATCTAAAGGGCTTTAAATGTAAAAGGTTGAGCAAGGGAGAAAACTATTTACATATATCTGCCTAGCTAGAGACATTCAGAGTATCTAAAATGAAGGGAGAAAATAGTATTCCAAGAAGTTCAGAGGAGACAAAATTCAAGTGAGTACCCAGTAGTAAAACTAGTGTGTTTTCCATTTTGATTTATGTTTCTATTTTTTTACATGCCCCCAAGTCAGGCAACAAACATGAGACCCTAACCCTAATGTTTGGGATTGAACATAATTGAACATAATTGATTTCATAGTTATCACTGATTCTTGGTGGGATGAAACTGGATTATGGCTCTGAATGAATTACCTTACTTGAAATAAACAAGACTAGTATAAGTAAAAAATACGGGCATAAAATTGTATATTAAGAAAGTATACTCATAAACTAATCAAAGAAACAGATGGAAAAAGTATGATAGAGAGCGCTTAGGTGAAGGTTACTGGCAGAACAAATATTAGTTATTTTGTTATCAGATTATAACCACAGATCACGGGGACACAGAGAGGAAATAGTTGAAGAGTCCAGGAAACAGTTCAAAAGCTTGGTACAGAGGCAAGATATAGTAGTGATGAGGGACTTTAATTATTCAGATGTCTGCTGGAGTTCTCTCTGCCAAAAACTGAGTGGCTACTAACTTCTTGACATACCTTAATGTTTATTTCAGACTTCAAAAGGTTCAATGAAATAGGCAAAAATTATATTGTGGATCTGATTCTCACTAACAGGGAGGAACTGGTTGCAAGAGGGTGGGATTGATGAAACGTTGGAGGAAAATGGTTTTTCCTAGAGTTTGTAAAGAAGGAAAAGAAGGCCAGGGATAATGTGACATGCATAGGGTTCAGAGGAAGGCTAGGGAAGATTACATGGAATACATTCTACAGAGTAAATCACTCTAGGAGAATTTGCAGATGACACAGATCTGGGAGAGATAGCTAACACACTGGATAACAGGGCTGGTCTAAATCTAATAAGATGAAATTCATCTGAGAGATAAAAAAGTCATGTTAAAAACAGGCAATGGGCAACATCCATTTATTAAGCACTTACTGTATACCAAGAGCTGTACTAAATGCTGTTAATAAAACTGGAATCTCTGCCTTCAAGGAGCTTACATTAGCTTTTTTTTTTAGTAAGCTTCTATTTATATCTTTTGTTTCTTATATTTTCATAGTTATCCAAATATTTCTTCCTTCCCCTTTCAGAGTGCAATACTATATAATAAATAGTGTGTATATTGTGTATATATATATATATATGTAAAATACACACACATATATATGTGTATGCATATATCCACACATTACACCACAGGTTACATATATAATGCACCCATTATATACACACATCACATATGTGTTACATTATATGTGAAAACACATACATTATATATGATACACATGTATACACACATGCATATATAATGTTTTTAGGTGACTTCAAGCCCCATATGTTTCCGTGTGATGTGGTAGATAAAAAAGCTAATGTAAACATTGACTGCATTAGGAAAAGCATCATAGTTTCTGGCATATAGTAAAGGCTTAAAAAAAACTTGACTGATGTTAATTGTTCCTTTTTATTCTTTCCTAATCAAACCACACTAGGAGTACTGTGTTCAGTTCTGGATACATATGTATGTGTGTAGGTATAGGTGGAGGAAGAGGAAAAGAGTGAGACAGGGAGAAGATGAGAGAGAGGGAGAGAGAGATGCTTTATAGACCTTAAAGAGAAATATCAATGTTTCTTCCTCTTTCTTCTTCCTCCTCTGCCGACTAGTTCTTTTGTGTGTTTACTTAGGGTGGAACAGTATAGAGAAATTTGTAAACTGCAAAAACTCCACTAAATGACCCCTCTTGGTAATGGAAAAAATGTTCCCTGTCTTAAGTTGAATGTTTTTGCATGAAGTTTGTTACATTCATACCTAAATCTAGTGTATAAGACATAGTGCCTAGGTAGTTATAATTTGTGTATGCCATGAGTACTGTCAACAACTGCAGTCTTTTATTTGCCCATTTGTCATCACTCAACTCAGTAAATACTGAGAACATTTATCCGGCATGAAGTATAAGGTATGACCCTTGACCAGAAACAACAACTTCCATTCTAATTTAGGAGATATTAACATATATATGTATGTATATGTGTATATACACACACACACACAGGCACACACACACACACGCACACACACACACACCATCTACCCCTGCAGTGACTCCCAATTGCCTCCAAGATCAAGTACAAAATTCTGTCTTTGCTATTTAAAGCCCTTAGTAACCTAGCTCCTCTGGCTATTCCACGAACTATACACTCCATCTTTCAGCTTTAGGCATTCTCTGGCTGTTTCCCATGCCTGCAATGCTTTTTCATCCAATATTCCCCACCTCCAAATTTGACTACTGATCTTCCTTTAAGTCTCTACTAAAATCCAATTGCTTACTGGAAGCTTTCTCTAACTCTTCATAATTCTAGTGTCTTCCCTCTTCTAATTATTTCCTATTTGTCCTGTATATAGCTTTGTATGTATTTGTTTTCATGTTGTTTATCCCGTTAAACTTTAAGCTCTTTGAGGGCAGAAACAGTCTTTTATAATCAAAGTAGTACTTGATTAGTTGCTAAATCCACTGTGACAATAATGAGTGGAAACCCAGAATCTTTGATTTGGAAAGTAACCCACAAGTCATCTAGTTCAAATCCTAACCTGAAGAATGAGTCCCCTCTACAGCATTCCATATGTGATCATTTACAGAGCTCAAATTTGACTCTCTGAGATAGAAGCATTAGGTGTTAGCCGTACTTTGTTCATTTGTTTACAGATATCCAAGGCCCAAGGTTTTGTTGTAGCTCCTTTCTTGAATCCTAGTTTATTCTTTCTTTTTGTCTTATAGCTACCTTGATAGTATCTGTCTTTGTGAAAATAGCACTTTTCTCCCTCATTTAAGCAGTAGTCCATCCATAAATCCAAGTCCCATTCTTCTCCCTGTCTTTTTACACACCTATTTGCTTCCCAAAGCTGCCTTCCTTTTCTGAAACCCATGCCTTTTGTCTGCAAGTGATGACTTACATCTTCCTCTAAGGCCTTCTGTTTCTTTACTAAGAGTTCATAATTTTAAGTTACTATAATCTTCTGATTAAACCAAATTGCTTTTTGCAGTTTAATGAAATTTAGTTTAAAATATGGTTACTGTAAAAATAATCAATAGTGCTTGATTCTTCTTTAAATCTTGTAGGAGATTGCAGCAAGATACATTATGAATGAGATAAATGAGAAGGATCCATTGTATCAGCGAATTGTAGCACATTACCCAAAAATCTTGGAAATACTTGCTAACTTCAGGGAATGTATGTTATGTGGAAAATGCATTCTATCCTCAGGGATAGATATTGTACTTTTTGTTCCTCCAATGAAGGTAAATTGTGCTTTCTGTATGAATTTGAATGGTATACTAATTCTTTCCCTTATTTAACCTTTTGAGACTAGATAACTTTTTTTGAGGAATTGATTTTCATATGTAACTTTAGAGTTCAGTGCTTCTCCCTTTTCTGTAGAGAGATACAGCAGTCATTGGGTTGATTATAATTAAGAATTATATAGTTACGTAGTCAAGGGAACTTAAATTAGTGAGAGTTCCATATTTTAATTAGCCAACGGGTAGCTGACAAATACTTTATCCTTTATTTTTCCTTATGTAGTCATCCTGACAAGAGTCACTTTATAGTAGGTCTGGAAGCGTGAGCAAACTAAGTGGTTGCCCTTCCCCCTGTAAATGATGATCACTTTCATGTACTTGGCTCTGAAGTGGCTCATATTTTAACCCCTTGTCAGTTGGGTTCCTAGTCTTAGATATGAAATGAGATTTTGTCTAGATATTAAAATATGAATCTGCTCTTTATATCAGACTTTGAGCACCAACCCCTTAGGTGATCCCATTTTCTCAGGCCACTTTCCATTGTCATTCATAAGTTCTGATAGTATGTTTTGCTCAAATAGTCTATTGCAAATGGAATAAAATTCAAAGGAAACCAGATACTAGAACTCTTATATGGAGACAGTTGCCACCATTTTTCTCCTTCATCTTTCTCCTTGTTCCACTTAAATCTCTTGATATGGCTAGATTTAAAACTCATGTTAATGAATATTAAAGCTCATCAAAATGAGGGGGCATTCACTTCTCATATCAAACTGATATATTTAAAGGAAAAGTGAGCGGGTTCAACCAGCAATAAACAAGTGAGAGTCTTGGTGACTCCTTGGTCTCAGTGGCTTGTGGAAGACACAGGTCGTGCTCTCTGTTTCTCTTTGTGTTCCCTAATCACTCTTAACTCCCATTTCTCACACAGAGGTTCAAATGAGGAGGAAAAGGAAAAACAGTTAACAAACACACATAATACTTCTTTTTCCCTATTGTACAATTCCTTGATATAGCAAATCCTTTTGTGATCTAAGGCTAAACCTCTTCTTACGAGAACATTCTGTCAAAGAGAGGTTAGGGGAATACTCATTTCCGGTGTAGGTGCACAAAGAATTATCTGAATTTTTTTTCTTAATATGATGGTATTAAAATAATTTTAGACCTACAGAAGGATTCTGTGTGGCTGCAAATTCTAGTCTTCTAAGGCTACACAAAATTATATTTTTTTTCCTTTCTGGATAGATGCTTTTCTGTAGAAAATGCTTGTAAATTTCTGTATAGCATCACATTTTATGGTTGACCAATTATTAGAATTAGAGCTGTGTATATGTGCCATGAAAAAAGTTTCCCTATAGACTTTTATAAGGGGCTTCTGGAGATGGATCTCTGCAGGTAGTGCATGTCTTAAAAACCCATTATCCTAAGTTGAATTTTTTTTTTTTGTAAAAAGAATTATAGTCTGTCTTGTGACATTCTAGGCATTATAGTATAATCAGGTCCTGGCACATGACCAGAGTGACCTAGATGACATCTCCATATAGAGAATCTTAGGAGACTACTGAGAGAATGAGGATAAAATATGATGGAAGTCTATGTGTGCAGCCTTCTGTAACTCGTTCCAGAGGCAGTCAGATGGGACTTCACGTCGGGCCTGGTGCCAGGAAGATCTAAATTCAACTCTAGCCTTGGACAATTGCTTTTTGTGTAACTGAGGAAGCTATTTGACTTGTCTGCCTAATTTTCTTCCACTGTAAAATTAGTTTAATAATAGCACTTATCTTACAGGGTTGTTTTGAGGAACCCTGCCCACCTTTATGAATGCCTTCCTTTTGTTTTTTGATGTCTTTGGAATACAATTAGATCAGTCAGATTCATCATCTATTAATATCTCTCATTCTTGCTATGTGACAGGTCTCTTTTGACGAACCCTTCTAAGGCAAACAGAGTTGAATGTGATTAGTAAAGTATAAATTTAAGGGGTGTATATTGAAGTAAATTTTTATGGAGTTTTACAAATCTGGCATGTGTTTTCAGTCTTGATAATGAGAAAAAGTATTGAGATGTAAAGGTGAGTAATAATGAGAACATGATTATACTCATGACCATTTATAAACAATAGCGGAAAAATAGCATGGTTGTTAGGAAGCAGAATATTTCTGGTGGTGAAAAGTGGATCCCAGTGAGTGTTTCTGGGATTCGTTTAGTGCTGGAATATTATTTATATACTCAAGAAAGAAAGAAAAAAGGTCTAAAGGGAAGAGAACAAAAAAAGGAGAAATTACATGTTGAAAATTAAAAGGGAGTTGGAGATCAATGTCTGAAAAGTTACATATAGTCATGTGGGAAAACGTAAACAGCAACCAAGCCAGGGGACATTCAGGTAAGTTGAGCCATAAATGTACTTAACAGTAGACTCCAAAATGTATAACAAGGATCAGTAGTAACCCATTATTAAATTCAAGGGAGAGCAAACCAATTATGATCTAACATTGTAGATGAACTGCCTTTTTATCTTTTCTTTAAAGAGAAAATGATATTTAAACAGGAAAAAGTATATCAACATTGGAAATAGTCAAAAATCTTGTAAACTTGTAAACAGGTAAAAAGACACTTTACATAAGTGAATCTGGGAAAATCAGCAAGTATGATCTAACACCAAGTTGTCAGGCAGCTGGGTGGAGCAGTGTGAATGGAGCATGGGACTTAGAGTTAGGAAGAAAAGTTCAAATCTTGCCTCAGATGCTTACAAGCTGTGTAACTCTGGCCAAGTTACCTAACCTCTGTCTCTCAGTTTCTTCATCTGTAAAATGGGAGTAATTATAGTGCCTGCCTCACAGAATTGTTGTGAGAATCATAACATGTGTAAAGCACTTGCAGACCGTAACACACTATGAAAATGTTAGCTATTCACAACAATAGCAATACTGATGAGGCACTGAAGAGGCACACTTTTTAATATATTATATAGATGCATATTTTTTAATGGTAGAAATTACCCTTCTCCATGAGATGTAGAATATCTTTTTTAGATGACATTAGGTCACATGTTTACAGTAGAAAAAGTAATGCTTCTTGTGGACAGTCGAAACAAGGGATATGTGTTTTTCAAGTGTATGCTTCCAATTTTACAAACCTGCCTCAGCTCCACAAGTATCAGGAAATTGACTTGTTTTAGGAACTAAGTTTAACAAAGTGCTGACCTTTTGTCGATTCAACCATGAGAAGAAAACCAGTTTCCTAATGTTAGAGAAGCAGTAAGATACTGTGGAAGAAGTGTGGTTGGATTTGGGGTGAAAGGGTCACAGGATCCTGGGATTCAACTTTTAGAGCCAGAATAGACAATGGAGGCCATTTAATCCAACTCCTTCATTTTAGACCCTGGGCTGAAAGCCTCCCTCTGCCACCATACCTGTGTGACTTTAGATACAGGTAATCTCTCTGCTCCTTAGTTTTCTTATTTGTAAAGCAGAGGTAGACCAGATGGCCTTTAAGGTCCTTTTTTTTGACTAAATATGGCGAGCCTGTTCATATAGGGAAGGGTAGAAGAGTTGGATCTGATGATCCCTAAGATCCCTCTTAGCTCTTAACCTTTGATCTTCATCTTTGCCCCCTCCCACTACATAGTAAATTTTATGGAACTTCTTGTTTTGATGTGTTTTGCAACCTTTAGTGCTGTTGCACCATAGATGGATGTTTCTTCTTGATTTAGAGTACTTAATGACAGCAAAATAGGAAAGGGTGTTTGCTTTGATTTGGGTGGTTAACAATGATCATGATATTAATAGTAATATAAGAACAGCCAGTATTTAAATAGCCCTTAAAGGTTTGCAAAATGCTTTACAAGTATTTCCTTATTTTAACCTCTCAACTACCCTGGGAATTTGCTGTATTATAGATAAGAAAACGGAGGTATATAGAGGTTAAATGATTTACCTAAGGTGACACTGCTAGTAACTATCTGAAGCAGGGTTGTGAATCTAGGTCTTTCTGATTCCAGATCCAGCATCTCCACCTTGTTTCATCTAACATGGTCATGTTGTTGTGCTTATCTTTGAAAATGTTTTCCTACTCCTTTCATAGTTCCTATTAAATAAAATTTATTTTATTATTCTTTATTTGAATCCTTCCTCATAGCTATAATAGGAATAGTTCTTATTTCTAAAGCAATGCATTTACTTAACTATTACCTGTTTTAGTACCATTAATAATTTTAAAACAATTGTTTTTCTCAGCTGTGACTAAGACCTGAAATAGGAACAGATAGATCTCATTTTAGTCACTACCAACCTGGGCCACGTTTGAACTAATGACCTAGAGATACCATAAAAATTCTTATAAACCTCTTACAAAACACTTGAGTCACCCCATGCCCAAGATATGCATTTGATGGTTTTCATTTCTTATAGTTACATTAGTTGAGTTTAACATTTCCCCAGATCCTCTTAAAGTGGAGGAGTTTAGGGAATGAACAGTTTGCAAAATGAACTCTCAACCCTGCATTGAATGATGTAATGTAATTAAAACTAACCTCAAAAGAGATTCAGTTGAACGAACCTCACTACAAATGCGTGAAAACACAATCTGCCTCATGAAAATACTTGTAATGTAACCCTAGTTCCATTTTTTATGACAAGCTGCCAGTAATGAAGCATGCAAGAGATTATATTTTCATAATTTTACTCATTACTTCTAATATAAGATCCTACTTTACCACAAGTTATTTCCATTCTAGATACCCCTGACATACATTGACAAAGCTTATAATCTAAGTAACTTGATTAGAAAGATCAATGTCACTTTTCAATGCTGATTATTCAGCAATCAATTCAGTTTACACTACACATTCAAAAGGATCCAGAGTCTCAATTCATATTCTAAACATCAGTGATGATAAATGCATATTCATTGTTCTGAAAACTCAAGGTGAGGATATAAGGTTCTCATTTTGTCCAACCAAATTCATTGTCTTTTTTATTTGTTCTTCATTTCAAATTTGGTTACCTCATGACTCCCTGGATTACTTCTCTATCCAATAACTTTCTCACTCTGGTAATACCTTAACCCCTGGCATCTTTTCTTCTGATCTATGAGTTCCTCCCCAGAGCCTCCACTTGAGAAAGTACCCATGCCAGCCATAGCTACTTCCAGCCCAGCTTAACCCTTGACTTTTTGGACTACTCTACTTTACCCAGGATTTTCAGCCCCCTTTTTTGTATTGTCTTCTCCATTATCATATCAGCTCCTTGAGGATAGGAACTACATTTGTATTCCATGTGACTAGCACTTGGTAAGTGCTTAGTAAATGCTTTATCTGTCTGCTTATCTGTCTGATCTATCCCCATGGAATCCTTCATATCCCTCAAAAAAAAAATCACATCCTATTTCTTCTCTTGGATGGTGTCATAGTTACCAAAACGATTTGTTTTCTCCAGTGGGTCCAAGAAGTGTTTTGGACTTGAAGCTGTGGATAGCCAAGGTGTCCACTCATATAAGAATTCATTCGACACTGAGTATGTCATGTTCCAAATAAGAGATCTTTAGGTAAACTGACTCCTCTAATGACTGGATGACTGGTAACATACATACTCAGGTCTGAAATGGAAAAAAAGCCTTACCTTCAGTGGATGTAATGATAGGTTTTGTTGAGAGTCCTTAATTTGATGGGCATACTCAACCAAAGAAGAGAACAACACATATGATGCATGGTTTCTCTGCCACACTGAGTCACTGCTTTGGTTTGGTTCAGAGGAACAAAAAACACATCTCAGTTGCAATTCAGGTAACTGGTTCTACTCAGGTTATATCCAGACTGGTTTCCAATGTTTCCCAGATTTCAGTGATACTGTAGTTTTATGCTGAGACCTGCAAATGTCACCTTTCTAAAGTTAGTGGAATCTTAGGTACTTTTGAATATGCCAATAAGAGCAGGTTAGATATTGCTCAAGACAGGAGTTGTTAGGATTGCTTTGTAGTCAGGGTTACAGTTATGGGTATTCATCAGCTATTTTGGTTCCGTTTTCCCATCTCCTCCCCAACTCCCAACCAAAATTAATCTAAAGTCCATCATCTGGCTTTGTTAATGTTATGTGTGTATATTCATTTATCTGTACTGTAGCAGTTCAAAGTGCTTTTATTTATTTATGTTTGCAAACCACTTCAATATCTTTATTTTTTCCTTAATAGTATTTTATTTTTTTCTAATTATATGTAGTTTTCAACATTAACTTTTTTAAGATTTTGAATTCTGAATTTTTTTCTCCCTCCCTCCTTTGCCCCTTCTCCAAGATGTCCTGAAATCGAATATAGGATATACATGTACAATCATACTGACTATATTTCCACATTAATCATGGTGTGAAAGAAGAATCAGAACAAAAGAGAAAAACGAGAAAGAAAAAAAAGAGAAAATAGGTGTTTCTATTTGTATTCAGACTCCATAATTCTTTCTCTGCATGTGGATAGCATTTTCCATTTTGAGTCTTTTGCAATTGTTTTAGTTCATTGTATTGCTGAGAAGAACTAAGTGTGTCAGAGTTGGTCATCCCACAGTGTTGCTGTTACTGTGTACAATTTCTCCTGGTTCTGCTCACTTCAGCATCAGTTCATCCAGGTCTTTCTAAGTTTTTCTGAAATCCACCTGCTCAGAATTTCTTATACAATGATAGTATTCCATTGTATTCATATATCACAGCTTGTTCAGCCATTCCCCAGTTGATGGACATCCCCTCAACTTCCAATTCTTGGCCTCCACAACAAAGAGCCGCTATAAATATTTTTGGACATGTGGGTCCTTTTTCCATTTTTACGCTCTCTCAAACTGCTTTTAAAACAAGAGACAGACAAGAGAGAGTTTTGGAATAATCTCATGATTATTGTATTCTAAATTTTCAGCTCAGATTGGTCAAAATGTTTCAAGCAGTGAGAAGTATACGATATTTTCTCTGTCCCCAAGGAAGTTACAATCTAGTTGCAAATCATACAAATACAAATAATACACAGAAATAAATACCTGACAATTGAAGGACACAGTAAGTGTGTAAGAGTCAAAGGTTGCCTAAAATATAGGCATGAATATTATGCATCTTTCTTTAGATACTATTGCCACATAGATAACACAAGTGGAAAGTACTTTGGACTTGGAGTCCAGAGAGGCTCTGCTACTCTCTTCTGATAGTTTCTTCATGGGAAAATGGGGATAAAAATAACTTTAGTATATACTTCTTAGTCTTACTGTGAGGGTCAAATGAGAATGAATGTCACGTACTTTTATATCAAACAAGCAAGCTTTTATTAAGCACTTTTTATGTGCCAGGCATTCATTGTACTAGGGATATAAAGAAAAAAAACCAAAAAGTAGTTTCTACTCCAAAGGAATGTATGTTGTCATGGGTGAGACATGGACATAAATTGGTATATACAAGATATACTCAGAGTAGAATGTCAGTGGTAGTGGTGATGGTGGTAGGGAGTAGTAGTAGTAGTAGTAGTAGTAGTAGTAGTAGTAGTAGTAGTAGCAGTAGTAGTAGTAATAGTAGTTGTTAATATTATTCTGCCCTGGCCTGATAGCATCTGGAATTATATGTTCCATTTTGGGTATGACCTAAGAAGAAGGACCTGAGTTAGAGAATGTTAAGACAAAGGAAACCAGAGTATTGAAGTATTTATTCATTCACTGATTAAAGGAACTATGGGTATTTGGTTTGGAGAAAAGAATTCTTGAGGTGAAGGGGGAACATGAAAATTGCCTTCGAGTATTTGGAAAGTTATTCCATGTAAGAAGCAGCTAGGTGACATATGCTCCACGCAGAGTTAGGAAGACTTGATCAAATCTTGTGTCATATACTTTCTGGTTGTGTGACCCTGGGCAAGTTTTTTAACCTTTATCAGCCTCAGTTTCCTTATTAGGACCTTTACAGGATTGTTGTGAGGATCAAATGAGGTAATTTATGTAAAGTCCTTCACAAACCTTAAAGTGTAGTATATACACATTAGCTGTTATCATTAAGAGCAATTAGTTTTCCTCTATTTAGCCCAAGAGGGAAGAAAAGGTACATTTAGATTGTATATAAGAAAAGTCTTCCTTAGCAATTAAAGGTATTCAAAACCAGAATAGGCTGCCTTAGGAAATGAGGAGTTCCCATTAACTCTAGGTATTTGAGGGGAGAGTTGATGACCACTTATTGGGGGCTTTGTAGCGGAGATTGCTTTTCTGGCACAAGGACTCTCAGTAGTGGAGTGAAGTCAGAGGACTTTTGTTCCAAATCCAGCTCCGTCACTATTATCTGTATGACTATGGGCAAATCAGTGTCCCTCAGTTTGTCTCCAGATCTGTAAAAGTTGAGGATTAGGCTCAAGGTTCTCTGATATTTCTTCTGGCTTCAAATATATAATCCTATGAACCTCTGAGGTCAGAGCAGTAATTAGTAATTCTGATGTAAATTGAATTTGGTTGTGTTTAGGGGAAACTACCCTCTGAAAGAGGAGCAGGGAGGCAGGAGTCTCTAACAAGTGGAATTCCAGGTCAGGGGCTCAGAGGTGTAGTGAGGATGGTGGAGGGGAGGTGTGGAGGCAATGGAAGTCCCATGTCATCATCCTGGGGTAACGCTTGGGGCTTTACCCAATACTAGCTATGACTCTATTACTCTGATTATGTTCTTTTTGTTGAGTTAAACAGAGTTGAACAAGTAATCACAAGTTTGGCCATTTGGAATATGTTTTGGTTTTATGGAATTTTTGCTAAGATAATATACTCAGAAAGAAAAATGAAATTCTAGACATGGATAGGTAAACAGATTTTCTTTCCTTCCAGCCTGAATTTGACATGATTATGCTGTGAAGAAAGAATGCTCTTTAAATGAGAGTCATGATAATTATTTTCTTTGATAGTGTTAGGAGATTTTAATTTGTTTATAAAAAGAAGTGGTTTTAAGGAAGAACCTAACATTGTTCCCCTTCATTTACTCCCCACTGAAAATGACCTTGTAGATGACATCTTTGGCAATATTTATATGATGCTGACAATGAAAAGAGGACTTCGGTTGGATGCTGAGAGTTAGCAGTTTTGTAGCTTTCCTATTTCCATGTACACATTCCTAAGACAATAGTGACTGTCAGTGGGAAAGTGTTTTGCAAGGCACTTCTAAGGCATGGGGAGGGGGTGAGGGTGGAAGGGAGAGGTAAATTTATCTCCATAGAAAGTTCCAGGAAATTATACTGGGTGCTCAGAAAATATAATCTTAGGAATAGAGATTAATAAGTTGAAGAAAAAAATCACCAGCAGCACTGCCACAGCAAATTGATAATAGCCTTTGGTAAAGTAAATATGCCCCTAAAATGCTAAACAAAACATTATTTTTATTTTAACTAAACAACCGTACCCCCAAGAATGGGAATGAGAGACATAGATGCCTTGCATTCCTAATCCCAACAAGAGCCAACCTAAACTCTGTCTATGCAATCTTTAATGACACAAGGGAAATGGCTTTAACCACACTGGAAATAGAAAATGTCTTTAATAGTTTCTATAATAAACTTTTCACTTCATGGAGACACTGGGCAAAGAAAACCAGATACCTCTGAAGAATGTGAAATAGGCAGCAGGAAATTAGCAAAGTCTTTTTTGATAACTGAATTATAAGTTGCAATGAATACATGTCAAGAATTTTCTATAGAGCAACAGACTCATGAAATGAATAGGTGCTATAGTACTCATCCTTCAAGTGAAGAATGCTTTTTCTACTCACATTTAAGAGAAATTGACTTTTGGAAAATGGTGGAAGGGTCAAAGCTGGTCTTCCATGACTCTTTTCCTCCTCACTTTTATATGAAGAGAAATTTCAGTTTTTAAACAAAAGCTTTAGTTACTTTTTAAATATTTTATTATTAGAGATGGGGTAGCATCTCATCTCCTTCCTCTTCCTGATTTTGTCTTCACGCTTGTCCTGATCCTCCTGTGACTCCACCATTTGTCTCTTTTTCTTTACTTTATCACCATCTTCATTTTTTTCTCTTTTCCTATCCTTACCTATTTTTTCTTTGCTCTTGCTGCTATAGCTGTTTTTCTGTAGTTTCTCAAGTGGGACCCCAACCCAAAAAGACATAGGAGTGTCCTTTCTCTCCTGCTAAACTCATTAACTCTTGTGGAGAATAGGAGAGCGCCAAATTAATTACCCATTCATGGAAAGCCAGCAGAGAACAATCAGCTTTTGACTGTCATTCTTCAACCAAAATTTCAACTCTTCTACATTATGTTATTTTATATTATCTCATGGAAAACTATTATAGTCAGATAACTATTAGAGCTGTTACAGACAGATAGCTGTTAGATGATAAGCCATTTGAGGGCAGGGGCTTTTTCATCTTCTTTTTGTCCCCCAGTGATAAATATGATACTTTGTATGTAGTTGGCATTTAGTTCAAACTTTGGCAAATATTTATTGTGTTACAGTATCAAAGTCTCTTTTGTGTTGTAATTATTTGTATATATGAACTCTTCCCAATGGGACTGTATCCTCCTTAAACAGAGAGACCAAGCTTCATCTTTGCATCTTTTCTGGAGCTCAGCACACATGGCACGACTCATCTGGGCTTAATAAATTTTACTTGGTTTGAAAGTACGAGAAAAATATTACCTCATGTTATCTTTCTAGTAGCTCTCTTAAGCATTACTGTTATCTCAGCTTTACAGGTGGGGAAACTGAGACTAGGAGAAGTTAAGTGAATTGTTTAGTCTCACAGCTGGTATCTAAAGGCTAGACTTCCTTTTTGACATTAAGTCCAGATCTCTGTTGACTGTAACTGCTTGTGATATTTGAGTTTGTCACTTAATGATGGGTTAATTATTTTCATGTCCATCTATCCTCCACCAGATTCTTCAGATGCCTTCTTTCAGGTGCTCCTTCCTTCTTATCCTTATCATCTTCCCCATGTCTGGAATGTCTATTCCTTTCTTCCTCATTTTGTTGTGGGCCAGGATACTGGTTGAATTAATCTTCTCTTTTCTCACTTCCCTCTCCCCCTGACCCCCAGTTATTCCAGGACACTAGTAGGAACTCTTGTGAGCAAGTTAGCTGTGGTGAAGACTTAGGGTAGTTTAGGTTAACTTTGCCCCAAGATTGATCTTGGACCCAGTTATGGGTCTTCTGGGCAAGAAGAACCTGAAAGTGTTTTTTAGGACTTTGGCCCAAGCTCCTTAGACCTCAGGGAACCTCTTGGCCAATTGCTTTTAAATCTCTTTGCTCTCCAGCTTTCATTTACTTAGATCTTCCTGAGGTGCTTTTTAACTGCCTTGGGAACTATTTTTACCTGGGGGTATTTGAATATACTTTTATTAAGTAGATTGTTCATTTAAACCCTTGGATCCTGAATTATCCATTGTGTCAGATCCACACTCTGCAAGGAAAATACATATAAAATATTATTCTTTCTTTAAAACCCAGTAATATCCCGTATCTATTATGAAGCATTATTCATAGTGATCCCTTCACTATCTGGTTGTACTTTATGAAATCAAGGGCTTATTATTATATCTATTAACTCCTCTCCATTTTTGTTAGCAATTGAGCCTGCCATGATTGTCTGAAAGGGAAGAGGTCCCAAGTACAGCCCAGAGTTTGTTTTCTTGTGGCTAGTCTTCAGGGAAGAGAGGAAAAGTAGAAGGACAGATGTACTCCCCCAAATAAACTGGACCCCATCTTCCCCCTGAAATGCACCGGAAGAAAACTCCAAGAACCCTTGCCTACTTCTGATCAAGTCAGGCAACATATAGTCCTTAACGCCCCCTTCTTGGTGGTGATGTGATTAATACTCATCTACATTGAAAGTTATTTCAGTGGAGTGGTCAGTTCAGATCTCCTGAAATCTTGGTCCAAATATGTATTAAATTAAGAGGATCATAGTCCTTCAGACTATGGAATATCATCCCCCTCATCTCATCACCTCACTGGGGATGCTTCCCATGCTGGCAAACTCTGTGGGAGAAGCTGGACTCCTCTGCCACCCTCTTTATCCTTTAGACGTTGTCAGTTGTTTTATATGATTATGATAAATTGTGAAGTAAGGGACATAGACAAAAGGTAACAACTAACTAGGATATTACCAAAGAAAGTGGAGAATTTGAAGTGCCTGCCCATTAGAAACTATTATTAACATTACTCACCTAATACTTCCTACTTAATACTTCCTAGAGCAAAAGTTAGGGTTCAGAGGATCATAAATTTAGAATTGAAAACATCACTAAAGATCATCTTTTCTAGATTAACCTAGATTCTAGGAATTTGCTTTTTAAACAGATATTTTCATTGCTGTATTTCAATATTTTTAGTTTCCTTTATAATCCCATATGTTTTATGTTTTAAAAAGCATTATCTTGAGAAGGGGTCCATAGTCTTCACCAGATTGGCAAAGGGGAACGTGTCACAAAAAAAGATTAAGAACCCATGATCTAGTCCAACCATCTACTTTACAGATGAGGAAACTGAAGGCCAAAGAAATTAAATAACTTGCCCAAAGTCATTTAGGTAAGGACCAAGATTTGAACCCTCACCATCTCCTTCCGAATTCAACCCTCTAATGTATCATGTGGCCTCTAGATTTTACCTAGTGAACTGGGTTATGTTTTTATAATGAAGGTGAGTCAATAGCTAAGGTTTTCATTTTTTCATAGACATTCTTCATTTATAACATACAATGCCCCTGACAAGGTTTTCTTAATCATGGCATGGTATTTTAAATGTTGGGTTCCAGAATACTATACTTGGAGCACACAAGCTCTTTCACGTCCTACCATGCTGCAAGAACTTTGAGTATGGGCTTTGTGATAGATAGATAGAGTACTTGTCTGTTGTCTGAGGACAAGCTTAGCAGGTTTCCCTATTTTGTTACCAGATTATCTGTTGACATTGAAAGTTCTTCCAGGGGATAATCAGTTTGGATCACCTGGAATCAGATTCCATTAAATGAATAGAAAGTTTCCTCCCTTGCTTCCTGCAGGGTGATAAATTTCTTCGTCATACAAACTCTTAAATACCATCTTTTAAGTAATAGAGGGGCAGCCTGCAGTCTGAATTGCTAGAAGAACAAAATGGCAGACCATTGCAGTGTTGAAGTATATACAGATTTCTAAATCACAGAATAACTGCATCTGCTTTTCTAGTATTCACAATTTCTACAGTGTAAATTTGAAGACAATTTGAGGTATGCTTCTTATAAAGAAATGTTTTTTAAAAAATATTTTGTTAAAATTAACTTTTAATATTCTGTCTCTTCAACTTTCCTCTTTGAAGGGTGTAAGGGCAAGTAAAATAGGATCTTTTGCTGTTTTTGTTTTAGTGTAATCAAGAAGTATAGTGCCTCCATTTGAATGTGACTGGGGAGGATCTTTCATACCCATCGTTGGGCCTGAGAAGATTTGTAAGAAGGTCCACACTTTTTGTTAATGAGGCACTTGTTCTCAAGGGATGTGATCCCCTCAGGTTCTAAAAAGTATATAAAGACTCTGAGGGTGAGGTTTTATTTTGGGGCTTAAGTTTTTGTAAGAGTGTTTGTTTGGCCAAATGAGGATTCTGGGAAGCCCCTATGGAGTTCCCTGGCTTTGAGAACCCTGATGTTGTGCTTCCCTCTCTGGTAACTATGGTCAGACAGCTGTACCTGTCTGTTGAATTATGGTCAGGCAGAGGAAGCCATATCTTTTAATTATTTTGGGGCTTACTGACTGGATGTCTTTGTTTGACCAGAGGAGGACTCTGGAAAGTTGCTAAGGAGCCCCTTGGCTTTGAGAACCCAGATGTTGGTGCTTCCCCCTCTGGTAACTATGGTCAGACAGTTGGGGTCCAACTGTCTGTTGAATTCAGGCAGAGGAAGCCATGTCTGTTGACTTTTAATTTCTCTGTATTTTCTTTGAAGTTCAGAGTGCTGACTCCCTGAATGAGGTGAATGGTATATGTGCTTGGTTAAAGGAATTATACATGTGCTTGATTTTTAACCCCTCAAAAGTTACCTGTCCTTTTATGAATGCAGATCTAAGGACCTGTGATAGCAGACCCCCTTGTGTATGTTGGGGTACTTACTGTTACAAAGTGAGGGAATATTTTTTAATAGTGATCTTAGCATTTATCCCAATTTCAAGGACATAGTAACAGCAAAAAAGTTGTTAAATGATTTAATGCTTTTATATTTTTAAAAATCACTGAGACTAGGTTTCTCTATGTGATATAATGTTTTGTACCCCAACCCATAGAATATGAACATTCTCAGTAGGATTTAAATTCTTTCAGAACAAGGATTCTTTTATTTTTTATTTTTGTATTCCAAGTACCTAGCAAAGTACCTGGTATATACTAGGTGATTAAATAAATATTTACTGATTGATTATTGATTGAACCAGTGCATTTTGTGGTTAGTGTAATGTTGGGGACCTTCTGAGAAGTCAATACTTCTTCATTTCTCTCAAAGATTTGTGATTTCATTATTGAGACTAGTGATACTATCAATAAGCATTGATTAAATGCTTACTGTGTGCAAGATACTCCACTGGATGCTGAGGATGCAATGAAAAGGCAAGTACAACCTTTGTCATGAGAACTGTAACCACTTTGTGCTTCAGTGGAAAATTCATTACCTGGTGGTCAGCCTTTTAGTGATGAGATTTTCTCTCAGATGATAATTTTTGCTACGGAACCATACACACAGCCATTTTAGCATAGCACAACCTTTCATAGCTTTTACTCTCAGAGTGGTTAGTGGTGTTGATTGTTGAGAACCCAGAGTCAGTGACAGGTAATATTAAGATATTAAAGTAGGACTTTAGTAGAAGAATAGTAGTGTTAATCGTTGCTTAATAGCTTGTTAATTCATTGTTAATTCAAATGTTAATTGTTGTTAATGATAACAATAAATGTTGGAAAGAAAAATAATATATATAATCAGTCACTAAATTTTAAAGATCAGTGGAAGCATTTTTATTGAGGATGGTATATAGAGATTTTTATATTTATTAAAAACATTCAATCTCTTAAAGAATTCTTAATGATTTCTTCAGTACATCATCAGATGGAAAGCTCCTATACATTTGTTTTTACTTGCTAACTTAATGATAGCAATGATCAGTGTATGAACCAACCTTTGACTGCCCAGGACTAGTTGGTTGGCAAAGGAGATGATACTTTGTCTTTAGGCACCTTGTACAAGATTTTTACCAGTGCACAAATAGAGTTTTGAAAAGTTTTAATATAAGATTATATTGGAGTTGGTACCAATGAGCATTCCAGATATGGAAGAAAGAGAATTAGGAGAAATGATGAATGTTCACCTTAACATGCTTGAATAATAATACAGAAAAGTCTGTACTATGAGCTGTGTTCAGTGATATGTAGCTTTTTCTTATTAGTAAATGTTTTCTCTCTCTCATAGAATAAGAAAGTCAACTATAAATGGTTTGGGTAATTTACATACAAATTTCATAATACCTCTAATGAAATTTAACTTTTCCTTCATTCATTCAATACTTGGAGGAAATTTGCCTTTCATTTATTCATTCAATGCTTACTGAGCACTTTATTTTTCTTTTAGAATTGGAAGACAAGTGCTGATATAAAGGAACTACCCCTAGAAACTGTAATGTGCTCCCAAACTTGCTTTGAAAATCGAGCTCCTCATCTCTTTCGACTTAAGAAACTTTAAAACACTCAAGCAGATCATTCAACTTGGGTTTGATTTACATCCCCAGATGATCCACTTCTTAGGAGTTAAGTGCTGAATCTCTCCTCTTAATTTAAACAAGGTCAATAAATGAAAGAAAAAATAATAGTTGAATTGTGTTTATACATAAAAAGCCATATCTGTGATGTTTTACTTGTTTTCCTTTCCTTGCATTTTTAGTTTCCTGAAAACCATTATTAACCAAATTCTTGTTGTTCCAGTAGGATAGGTAATTACACTGCAAATTTTTGACTCAACTAGTTTTTATTTGACAATCCCCTTTTAGATGATCTTGAAATGTAAATATTTCTTGTTCAAGATTAAAAATAAAAAAAATTGGCAAGGGATTTTTAATAGGTCCTCTGCTATATCTGCTATACTCCTCGTTTTATGGGTATTTTATAGTAACATGAAAAGTTTCAACATGAGAAAAATATTTCTTTGATGAAATTTTCAATTTATGAAAAGAGATTTGTGGACTAACCTAAAATCTGCCTTGTGTCCATTAGATTTCAAATGGTTCTTCTTTTGAAAGTGGGGCAATACCTCAAGTACTTGGAAAAACAGTCCTAACTATGCTTAGAAAGAGGCTCCCAAACTCAAGCTTTTCTGCTACTGATGTCTCCTTGGCCTACTTTTACTGACAAGTCAGAAATGTTTTTGCACAAAAATCAAGCTGATAGGAACTTGGGCAATAGCAGTAAATGAGAATTTGGCTTATTGTTTCTAAAAGACAACAGAATAACAAGGTCACATTTTGTAAAAACCCAGTGGCATGCATGGCATAGGCTGAGTCAAGCAAAATTGCTGTGGGCTGAGAAGGGGAAGGAACTGCCAGTATTTTCATATGTAAACCCCACCAGGAATATGCTGTTTCTTCACATATCCTTTTGGTGATACTCTTATGGATGGCACTGGGAATTCTTGCCCTCTATCATCACTCCCTTGCAAACCTTACTAAAAACAAAGAAACCAGTGTAATTACCTCATTATCAAATTGACTTCCAAATCTATGCCTTTTAAGAGTTCACTTTAGGACACATTCATTTCTGCCAAAGAAGTTCCTCAGGCATACCTTGGCAATTAAACCAGTGGAGCAAAGCTGAGATATTTCAAATTCCAATGTATACTGATGTTCAGACATGACTCAGAAATAGGGATACCCTAAACCAAACTCAAAAATAAAGCTCATTCAAATCTGTGTAGCAAGAATTTAAAATACATATCAGAAGTGGGGGATCATGGGGAATTATATTTCTTTGCTTACTGCAGTAATTCCCATGACCCATATTCTTGAGCAAAATATTAGAGTATACAGGAAAATTCTAGTGTCCCTTTAAACAGTGACTGCCCTTTATACTCTTTTGTCTTTGGGATGAAGTCCAAACAACTTAACCTGGTTCCAATATACCTAATTTATCCCATGGTTTACTCCTTAACGTACCCAATGGCTCAGCCTTAATTAGACTACTTGCCATTCCATAAAACCGCTATGTGTTTCCCAGGCTCTGTACTTGACTTATCTGTTCTGGATATGTCATGTCTCCTTTTATAGCTTTTTGAATTCTACCCCTTCATCTTGGCTCAGCTCTATTATGACTTTTTCCTTGAGATTGGTATTTGAAGCAATAGGGTGTATGGCAAAATATTCCTTTGGGGCAGATCCTTGCTCTGTAGAGCAAGGTAGAGGGGATGTGAATTTTGGTCTGAGACTAACTCAGGGTATAAATGATGGAGTAGGTAAATTTACTCATCCATCAATCTATACAACTTCAGGGCTGAATCTCAAAGATGAGTAGATTAACTCCTGTGGGATTATAGGGCATGTTATATAGCAGTCAGGGATAGGAAATCTATTCCCTGGTGGGACAAAGGAAAACATGAGCAAAGAAGGTGTCAAGATGCCTTTGCTGTATATAAAAAAATGAAAGGAAATAATTTATCTTTTAAATCTCACTAAGATTTATCACAATTTAAATATGCCAATTCTGGGGGTTGAGGGAATGTGTAGGACAGTATACAGTCCCAGAAAACTTCAGTGAAATTATAGGAGAGCTGTTGTGAGGGTAGATAGTGATGGGTCAACTTTTAGTTATGTTATTTGAAAAAGAGACAGATGAGGAAGAGTCCCAAAGAACACTGTCCTGGAGCCTATCCCATGGCAGAAAGATCACATGAAATACAAGGAATTACAATGAGGTGAAACAAAACCCAAGAACAAGAAAACACGCTCTCTTGGGAGGAAATGGCAATAAGAATTATGCTTGCTATTATATAGTATTTTAAGGTTTACAAAGCACTTTTATTTTCATTTTATTATTTAATTTCCCACACCAAGTCTGTAGGGTAAGTTCTGTAGCTGTGGTTAATCCCATTCATTTTAGAAAGTCACTTGTCAGTGGTCATTCAGCTAGTGAGTATCAAAAAGGGAAGATTCAAAGCCCAGTGTGTTTTGACTTCAAATTCAGTATTTTTTCTGCAACCATATATAACTTTTGCTCAGAATTCAGCTAAAGCTTGGTTCAAAGATTAATTATAGAATATGTTGTTATAGACGTAGCTCATGTTTTGCAAATATTAACTGGTTGCTACCTGACAGAGAAATTTCCTCTTGTCTAAAGTTCAATAGTTCTGTATTTGGAAAGTTGGAATTTATACTATTGATTTATGGCAAGAGGAGGGAATAAGAGAGTATAAAGGACAAGGACAAAGACCTCTACCTTCTCTATATCCAAGCCTCCAGGTGAGTCATCCCAAAGAATTTAAGCTGATTGTAAAATTCCCTAAAAAATACCAAATGCCTCTTTGGAAGATATGTTTTCTGTAGTCACTATTTAGAAAAATACTTGACACTATCAAGAAAGTGTTATTATAGTGGATATACTTAATAGGAAAGTGGGGTTTTGGAGGTTCTAAAATTTTCAGTGTTAAATAAAAATATAAATTTTACAACTGTGTATAAGATGCTAACCTGATATATTATAGAATTAAAATAAATCAGCAAATATTACATTTATTAATATATTATATATGATTGTATATATCATATTATTTTTGTATATTATTATATGTTAAGCCTGCTTGGACCAGGTGCCATGCTAGGCATGGGAGACAGGGCCAGATTGTGAGAGAACCTTAAATGTCAGACTAAGAGTTCATACTGTAAAAAGTAAAAAGCTAATGAAGATATTTTCTGAGTTTTTTTGTTTTGTTTTGTTTTGTCTATCAGGGTGGTATCATAGCTAGACTTGTGCCTCTAGAAAAATTATTTTGCTAGTTGTATGAAGATTGAGCTAGAAAAGAGAAAGAGGAAAAACTTGGAGAATTAAAATCACAAGTCTGGGCAAGAATTTTTACAGGTAATTTGCCAAGCAGTATTTTAACTATAAAAATAGTAACCAGCTCTTGAATTCTGCTTATACTTACCAGTTCCACAAGTAACTTTTATAAAATGAAAACCATGCGTTGGTGTCACAGATAATGATTTCTGAAAATGTTTCTTTTGCTTTATTAAAAAACATCTAGTATCTCTGGGGAAAGTTATATTGTGCTGCTAAAACACTTGGTATATTCACTTTTCTATTTTCATTTCAATTTACTAGGTTTCATGATATCTATAGTTAAAGCATTTATACAGAGGCAAGTAGATGCTATAGTGGGTCATGAGCTGGGTATGGAGTTAGGAAGTCTTGAGTTCAAATTTGTTCTTAGCCACATAGTAGCTATGTGACCTTGGGCAAGTCACTTAACTTTTGCCTGTCTCAGTCTCCTTGTTTGTAAACAGGGATAATAACAGTTTCTACTGCTTGGGGTTGTTGTGAGGATCAGATGAGGTATTTATAAAATGCTTACCGTAATTCCTAGCACCTATTGGGCAAAACTATATAAATATTACTTGTTATCATCATAATCCTTGTTATTACATATTACAAAGCATTTTCTTCTCTGTCAGTAACAGTATTTGTGAATCACAATGATAACCCTAATGGATGATATTGCCTGGAGTTAAGACTTTTAATTTTGTCTTTCTGCTGCTTTTATTTCTTATTGTCTTTGGATTAGTTTCAGTTGATCTTACAGATTTTCTTATTAAATTGATTATATATTAGTCCATCATGATGGAGATAGGGGTTGGGATAGGGCATGTGATTTCATAGAATCATTTCTGGAAAGGACCTTTGAAACCATCAAGTTCTACCCCCTCCTTTGGCACATGGAGAAACTGAGGCTTAGAAAAAGAAAGTGATTTGCCCACGGTGACATCGCTAGTAAGTATCTGAAGCAGTATTTAAACCTGGTTCTTTCTGACTCCAAGCCCAGCACCTTCATGGGTGGTAGAGAGTTCCTAGCAAAGAACTTCCTCAGTCAAAGCAGGTCTGAGACTTGCCTGAAGCACTGAGAAATTAAGTAACTTGCGGAAAGTCACAAAGCCGACATTTATTGTACTGGCTGAAATGAATGATATTGAGAGGGAGAACAGGGATTTTATGGTACTTTTAAATTCCATACAAAAATTTTTTAATTTTGATTTTACACATTCAAATGAAGCAAGGAGAGTAATGCTACAAAACCCATCTGTGCAGTGAGACTATACAGTATGACAGTGGTTGCCCCCATATATGCAAATCTCATCCCATTTGCTCATAGTTTATTAAATCACTGCACTGCATTTGCTGTTTGTTGGCGCATGTAAAATTTGTTAGTCAATAAGCATTTACTAAGTGCTTACTATGTGACTGGCATTGTGCTAAGCCCTGGCAATATAAATTTAAGCAAAAAACATAAATGGTCCCTCACCTCAATGAGCTTATTATATTCTAATGGGGAGAGACAAAGGAAGTTGAAAATGGGGGTAGGAAGAGGAAGAGGAGTTTTCAAGGAAGCTGAAAAGGGAGCATGAGGGTGGGGGATGATGAAGAAATGTGGAGCAAAGCCTGGTGAGAAACAAAAAAATGGCTGGCTTGGATCCCCTCCTTAAATGGAGATTCTGGGAGAAGGCATCCCATCAGAGGGAAGGGTCACAGGTAAAGTGTCTTTCTGAGGTGGACATCCTAAGGGCTGAGATTTTCCAGGTTGAAGAGGTTGCTGGAGGAGCCTAGAGAACAGCTGGTGAGAAAGAAAAAAAAGTCTTGTTTTTGTTGACTTTGATTTATTTTTACCTTTTAATAGTATTTTCCCCCAATTACACGTCAACCATTTTTAGCATTCATTTTTACGAGATTTTAGTTCCAAATTTTTCTCCCTCTTTCCTTCCCCTTCCCTCTTCTGAAAATGTTAGGCAGTTTGATATGATCTGTATATGTGCTTTCATGCACAAATATTTTCATATTTTTCATAGTTGTGAAAAAAGAATCAGATCAAAAGAAAAAAAAACACAAAAGAGAATAAAGTAAGCAAAAAAGCATGCTTCGGTCTGTATCCAGAGTCCACCAGTTCTTTAACTGGGTGCGGAATGGCATTTTCCATTGTGTTGCTGAGAAGAGCTAACTCATTCATAGTTATCATCACACAGTGCTGCTGATACTGTGTACAGTGTTTTCCTGGTTCTGCTCATTTCACTTTGCATCCATGTGTACAAGTCTTTCCAGGTTTTTCTGAAATCTACCTTTTCATTATTTCTTATTCCTTAATAATAGTCCATTACATTCATGTACCACAGCTTGTGCAGCTGTTCTCCAGTTGATGAGAATTTCCCCTCAGTTTCCAAGATTTTGCCACCACAGAAGGGCTCTTTAATATTTTTGCACATGTAAGTCCTTTTCCGTTGGGATTCAGACATAATAGTGGTATTGCTGGATCAAAGGGTATGCATAGTTTGGTTGCCCTTTGGACATAGTTCCTAATTGTTCTCCAGAATGGTTGAATCAGTTCACAACTCCATCAATTTTATCACATCTTCTCTAACATTATTTTCCGTTTTTGTCGTATTAACCTATCTGATACATGTGAGATGGTGCCTCAGGGTTGTTTTCATTTGCACTTTAATCAAAAGTGATTTAGAGCATTTCTCCATATGCCTATGGATAGCTTTGATTTCTTCATCTGTAAACTTCCTGTTTGCATCCTTTGACCATTTAGGAATTGGATAATGGCTTGTATTTTTAAAAGTGCATTTCTCTATATATTTGAGAAATGAGGCCCTTACCAGAGATACTTGCTGTAAAGATTGTTTCCCAGATTTCTGCTTTCCTTCTAATCTTGGTTGCATTGTTTTTGCTTGTTAATTTAATATATTCAAAATAATCTATTTTAAATTTCATAATGCTGTCTTTCTCTTGTTTAGTCTTGAATCTGTAACTCACTTCTTTAAGAATTTGGGTGCTATATCACTTGGTGCATGTATGTTTAGTATTGTTATGACTTCTTTGTCAATGGTACCTTTTAGCAAGATGTAGTTTCCTTCCTTATCCCTTTTAATTACCTCTATATTTGCTTTTGTTTTGTCTGAGAACAGAATTGCTGCCCCTGCTTTTTAAACTTCAGCTCAAGCATGATAGATTGTGCTCCAGCCCCTTACCTTTATCTCTGTGTCTCTGCTTCAAGTGTGTTTCTTGTAAACAACAGCTTTAGGATTCTGATTTTTGATCCACTCTGCTATCCACTTCCATTTTATGGGAGAGTTCATCCCGTTCACATGAAAAGTTATAGTTGTAACTGTGTATTTCCTTCCATTCTATTTTTCTTCCTGTTTCTCCTCCCTTTTCTTTCATCCTTTCCCTACTGAACAAGTATTTTGCTTCTGTCTGCTACTTTCCCTGATCTGCCTTCCCTTCTCTCAGTTCCTGCCCCCTCTTTACTTAATCATTAACCCTCTCTTCCTACTTCTCTTTTGGGTAAGGTAGATTTCTATATTCAACTGATTGTATCTATCTATCTATCTATTATTCTGTCTTTGAGCCTTTACTAATGCGAGTAAGGTTCAAGTGATGCCCATTGCCCACTCTCCCATCTTTGCCTCCTCTGTAATAGATTTATTGAGCCTCTTCTTGTGAAATAATTTATCCCATTCTACCTCTCCCATCTTTCTGCATCCTGTGTACTCCTCTTTATTATCCCTTAGCTATTTTTTTGTCCTTCCCTTCAAATTCACTTTATACCCATACCCTCGTCTATTATTTTACTTTTTGCTGTACTATTAGTGGTACAGTCTTTAAGAATTACAAGTATCATCTTCCTATGTATGCATGTAAACAATTTAGCTTTTATGTTGTCTTTTTCCTTTTTACTTGTTTATACTTCTCTTGGGTCTTGATATTGGAGATCAAATGTTTTGTTCAATTCTGGTCTCCTTATGAGACCTGGAAATCCTTGTATTTCATTGAATGATCATTTTTTACTTGGGAGTATTATACTTAATTTTTGCCGTGTAGGTGATTCTTAGTTGTGGTCCTAGCTCCTTTGCCTTCCAGAATATCATGTTCCATAACCTCCAATCCTTCAATGTTGTAGCTGCTAAGTCCTGTGTTATTTTGATTGTGGCTCTCCAATATTTTAGTTGTTTCTTTCTGGCCACTTGCAGTATTTTTTTTCCTTGACCTGTAGGTTCAAATAATGGTTCTGTAATTTGGCTATTTTAATGTTACTTGGAGTTTTTATTTTGGGATCTCTTTCCTGAGGTGATAAGAGGATTCTTTCAATGCCTATTTTACCATCTGGTTCCAGGATATCGAGGCAGTTTCCCTTGGTAATTGCTTGAAAGATACTGTGCAGGTCCTTCTTTTGATTATGCCTTTCAGATGGTCCAGTGATTCTGACATTGTCTCTCATGGATCTTTTTTCCAAGTTAGTTCTTTTTCCAATAAGGTATTTTACATTTTCTTCTATTCTTTTCATTCTTTTGAACTTGTTTAATTGATTGTTGATGTCTCATAGAGTTATTAGCTTCCACTTGCTCAGTTCTAACTTAAAGGACTTGTTTTCTTGAAAGGATTTTTGTAGCTCCTTTTCCATTTGGCCAATTCTACTTTTAAGCAGTTTTCTTTTTCTGATCTGTTGACTCTTTTTTCATAATTCTCTTGCATCACTTTTATTTTTCTTCTACTTTTTTCCATTTCCCCCATTTTTCTTCTACTTCTCTTACATGATTTTAAGCACCTTTTTGAGTTCTGTCATGAGTTCTTTCTGGATTTGAGACCACTTCCAATTTTCTTTGGAGTTTTGCCCATGGCTGTTTTGACATTGTTAGTCTCTTCTGATTTTGTGTATTGATCTTCCCTGTCCAACTTTCTATGGTCAGATTCTCTTTTTGATGTTATTTTTTGCTCTTCTCTTTTTGGCCTTTTTCTTTTCTTTTAAATTTAAGCTCTGCTTCTAGGGTGAAAGGGGCACTGACTCAGGTTTCTTGTGCCAGGGGCTGTAGACCCTGGCTGTTTACCGGGTCCTGCATTGAGGGGATCAGTTGGGGATAGCTGGTGCTACTGTAGTCCATAAAGGTCTGGCATCTTTCCTGGTTCTAAACTGAGGTCCTAGTGGTGGTGTCTGGCCTGTGTTGAGGCTTGTGAGGTATTTCTGTGTCAGGGATACACTGAAGCATTTGTCTGTCTGGCCAGTGGCAGCTGCCAGTTTGCCCTAGGTTATGCTGCAGCACCTTGTGGCTTTCAGACTTGTAATCTATTCCCCAGCTATGTTGATGTGTGTATGTGTGTGTGTGTGTGTGTGTGTGTGTGTGTGTGTGTGTGTGTGTGTTGGGGGGATCCTGATGTTGGTGTTTCCTTGCTCCATCACTCCTGGTTTGCTGAAGGGGAGCTTGCTAACTTAGTGGGATGCTTTCTGCCATGAACTGCATTTCTCATTTGCCTGAGTGTGACAGACCTTTCTTGCTAGTCTAAGTTTCTTGGGCTAAAATATTGTTTTGCTCCATCTTTTTTCCTGCTTCTTCTGTTCAAGGACTTTTGGGGGGGGTGCTATTTTATGATTGTTTGGAAGTGAATATGGGAAAGTTATGGCAATTTACTGCTTACTCTGCCATCTTGGCTCCCAGAAATTCCTGTTGTTGACTTTAATTTGAATGCCATTTTTACTGGGGCAAAAAAAGGTGGATATATTTATGCATGTATTCTACTCAGTAATATACACAATTTTGATCAAAGTTTCACCTTCCTTCTTACCATAGATGGAGGGACATGTGTTATGCCCCACATTTTGGTAAACTGTATATAACTGTGACTACCTACCTCTGCTAATGTTATTTTTTAATATTTGGTGCTTGTAATGAATGTTATGCCTGTCTTCCATGAAGACTGGAATATTTCATTATATGTTTTCTAGAACATGTACTAGTTTTGCAGTTACTCAAAGTCTCACTTTGAGAAATCTTTCCTTTTATGTTGTTTTCCCCATGTATATTCTTTGGTTTTTTTTTGGTTCTGCTTGTTTCATTTTGCATTAATTCATATAACTTCCATGGTTTATATGACATTCTCATGTTCATCATTTCTTACTATACAATGTCATTCCATTCCATTCAAATAATATATTTTTTTCTCAGTAATTTTTCATTTGATGGGTGCCCAACTTGTTTCTGGTTTTGTTCCAGTACGGATGCTGCTACTAATATTCTGATTTACATTGGGATTTTGTTTCTTTCTTTGACTTCCTTGGATAATTCTAGTAGTATGATCAGCTTCCTTATGTAATTCCTTATCATTACACAGAATGGCTGGACCATATCACAGCTCCAGCAACAGAATCCCTCCATAACCTCTCCAACATCCCTTTTGTGGAGTCATCTTTTTCAGTTTGCATGTAGTGAGATGAAACTTCAGAGTTGTTTTAATTTGTATTTCTCTTTCCATTAGTCATTTGGAATACCAGGTCTGCTTTTTGAAAGCTATTCCTCTCTCCTGACTGTTTTTCTATTGGGAAATTGTCCTTGATGATTTATATTTGTGCCAATTCCCTACATATTATGCAGTTAGACTAAATGATACTTGATTTAAGTATTTCCCACTCTACAGTTTCTAAGTCTATCTTAATTGATCTTATTAATGCAAAAGCTTTTAAATTTTGTGTCAGTAAATATCTACTTTGATTTTCTCTATCACTAGGGTTAGGTTAAGAATTATTTCTCTAGTTGTAGTTGTAAAAGTTTTCTGATCTTCTCTCTTTTTTATAGTATGACCTTTTATATTTAGGTCATATAATTTGAGCTTATTGTGGTATATGGTGGAAGATCTTGGTCTAAATCTAATTTCCTCCAGTAATTTACATTCATGCATTTATAAAACACTGGGTGATAGTTTAAGTTTGCTTGTGATGAGAGCTTGAATTATAGTGATTGTAGGTTTGGTAGAGAGAAGCAGATGCATTTAAACAATGGTATGAAGATAAAATCCATGAAAATTTAACACTTGCTTAAGAATTAGAAGACCTGAATTAGAATTTGGGCAAGTCACTTAACCTGTCAGAGCATTGGGCTCCTCATTTGCAAAATGAGTGTGTTAGATTAGATGACCTCTAAAGTCCTGGTTCTAAATCTATGCTCTTATGATTCAGTGTCCGAAATAGAATGAATTATCTTCAAACCTCGCAATTCTCTAAACTCTCTTATTTCTGTTGAGGTCATAACCATTCTCCAAGTCATTCTCCAAGTCCCATGTCTAAATCTCCAGGTTCATCCTTGATTCTGACCCAATTATCTCTTCCACTGAGGGTGTACAGAAGCCAGGTCATATGGACTGGACAGAGCTGATTGTTAAATTTTCTGTGTGAGTATTTACATCTCAGAAATAGGGAAATGCCATAAATCAGAGTTTGTTTTGTTGATTGTCTAGATTTAAGAAAGTGATGGAGAAAATGTTAATAATGCAGGTTAAACTTGAAGTGTTGTGGGTACAGCCCCCTGCCAAGAGCTGCCTATTAAATATTTACCAGCACACCTCTACTCTCACTCCCATATTTCTTGAGGACCCAGGTCTTCTTGACTCTATCTTTACCACATTTCTAGCATCTATGTTGCTTTTCTCCAATCAAATGGTTATTGTATCTAGTTTAAGACCTTATTTTCTTGACTGTCCCATTTCCCTTGACTGTTACAATAATGTTCCAATTGGTTCCCATAACTCCCAGTAGCATCAATTCATCCTCCACACAGCTCCCAAAACAATCTTTCTAAATGCACACGTGGGATCAATCTGCTTTAAAAAATCTTTAAGTATTTCCTGTTACCTTTGGGTAAAAGTACAGAATTCTTCAGCCTGGCATTTGAGGCCCTTGATAATCTGCCTTGAACTTCTTCAACTTAAAAAAATTTTCTCCCCTTTAATCAGGCTCCATTCCAATATAACTGATCTACTAACTGTTTCTTGAACTGAACATTCCATCTCTTACCTCTAGGCATTTAGATCTGGTGTCCGGTGCCTGGAATTATTCCCTCCTCATTTCTCTCTCTTGGAAAATTTTCTTTCTTTCAAGGGTCAGCTCAGGTACCTTTCCTGATCCAAGCAGTTATTAGCATCTTCTACTTCATATTTACTTAGCTGTTACATGTTGTATTTCCACCATTACTCTCATAGCAGAATGTTAGAGCCTTGAGGAAAGAGACATTTTGTGTGTCTTGTCTGTTTCTATCTTTAGATGGAAACTGCCTACTGGGAATCTTTCACATAACGTATGCTTATTAATGTTTGTTGATTTGAAAGGGTACTGAGTAGGAAATGGATTAAAGATTAGAAATTGAAGATACAGAGACTAGTTTGGGCCTGGTGAAGACCTTAGAAGTGATCATGACCTGAGTTAGCTAGGTGTCATAGTATTAGAAAAAGAGGGAGAGATTATATTGCCAAACACTTGATATAGTTCGGTGATTGATTAGGTGGCTTTGGAGGCAGAGGAACATACTTAGGGAGAGTAAAGGGCAGATGGCTTGGAGGTTTTGAGGCCAGGCAACTGGAAAAAATGAAAAGATAGGGGAACATCAGTGGAAAAGGCCATTTGGGAGGGAGGACTAAAATGAGCAATTAGGATTTTTACATTTTGAATGTATCCTGTTGGAGATCGCCCTCTTACAAACAGTTGGAAAAGGAGATTGTTTTATAGGAGGGAACATAATATAGTGAATTGTTCCCTAGTCAGCATAAAGGGTTTGTAATTTTCCAAGAGGGGCAGTGTCCATAGAGTATAGCTTAGATTCAGAAAACCTTCTGGGGTCCAACATCTCCCTCTGCTTCAGGGCAAGCCACTTAACCTGCTAGGGCAGACTGTCAGTTACAGACTAGCTGCTGATCCTTCTTGATAGAGGTAGTTTCCAAAACCAGAGTGAACCATATAAATGAAATCATAGACTACCTTACCCCCACAAATATGCAAATAGATAGTACCTTTGATAGCTCATGGTCTGTTTCATTTTCTGTTTTTGTACTCCCACCACCTGGCACTGTATCTGACACATAACAGGCCTTGAATAAGTTGTTGTTGAATGGAATACATTTAATTGTGTAAGTAGATTTTTAAACTAAACATTTATTGATTGCTTTTAGATCACCTTCATTTTGGAATTTCTCCCCCTTCATCCTCTACCCATCATACTTTCCTTTGTAACAAAGATTTTAAAAGAAGACAAACAAGAAACAGTTCAGCAAAATCAAGCAATCTATCCGTATATCCCGAGGGTGCATGTGATCATGCAGATCCATAGTACCCCAGTTTGGCAATGAAATCAGTTCATTTTCTTGGTTCTTCTTTAGGACCAAGATTAACTGTTATAATGACCTAGAATTCTGTTTCACTTTGTCTGATAAAAAGGGTGTTGCACTTTGCAAGAACCAGACTCATATGTGATGATGGGCTGTTTAGCAAACTGAGTTAATTGAGATAGCAAGGAGCCAAAATATGTGCAGGAACATCTGTCCGTGGGGCAATACATTAGGCCCTTGGTGGCCCCTTTCAGACTCTGGTGTCCACAAAGGGCACATGGAGTGTTGTTTCTGTGGACATTTGGATCATTTAATACAAAGAAGCGCTTGAGCTTAGCTTCTTTACATACAGACCTCTGCATTTATTTTATTTCATTTTCACAAAGGATTAAGGCTCTGGCACATTGAACTGTGTCCTGACTTATGGTTTAGTACCTGATGCCAGGAGGAAAAGAGAAAGCCCATAACAACAAGATTTCTGATTTCAAGGCAATAGGCAAGTACATAGGTTTCAGTTACGTATTTTGAGGGTTTTTTTGCCTCTCTTCCCTACCCTCTCTACCCTACTCACTGTTTCCCATAGCTGGGAAGAAATTGGAGATCAGAGAAGCAATTGGCCTTATAATTATGGCTTCCTTCTGACCTAATGAAAACCTCTCTCTCACCATGTTATGGTTTTATATCTTTGGTTTGAATGTTAGAAGCTGTATCAGAACTCCAGTGGCTTTTACACTGTACCATTGCCTTTAGGGGGTGTATTGGAAAAGTAGATACCAGAGCACTGGTTACCCAAGACTTCCAAGTTGATACTTTCAGGAAACAAAACCTATCTAAAGTTAATTTTTGACTTGGTGGGTCTGTTTTAAGGACTGAAATGGATGACTGTGGTTTGGTACCATGAAAGATCCACAAAAATCCAGAAATGGTGTATATTCACTTGGCTCTTATAAGGGGGAGTGGTAAGGACTGGAATTGTGATTTCATTGATATTGGGAACCCTCTTTACTACTGCAGGTTGGTGCCTTCTTAGAGAGTTACTTAGAGCTCCAAGAAGTTAGGGGACTTGTCCATAGTTACACAGCCAGAGCCAAAAAGAATGCTAACTGATTTGAGGCCAATTCTCTATCCACTCTATGGACAAGCTGCCTTGTCCACAGTCACACAGCTAGGAAATGTCAGAGGCAGGATTTGAACCCAGTACTTACCAACTCTAAGCACATCATTCTATCCACTTATCTAGGTTGCCTCTGTATATCTGTGGCACTGAATATGTAAATTAATTTAGGTAGAATTGTCATTTTTATTATGTTAGCTCAGCCTACCCATGAGCAACTATGTTTTTCCACTTACTTAGATCTGACTTTATTTATGTGAAAAGTGTTTTGTAATTGTGTTCATATAATCTCTGAGTTTGCTTTGACAGGTAGACTCCCAGATATTTTATAGTGTCTACCATAGCTTTAAAGGAGATTTCTCTTGCTGTTGGACTTTGTTAGCAATATATGTAAATGGAGATGATTTATGTGGGTTTATTTTGTAACCTGCAACTTTGCCAAAGTTGTTTATTATTTCAAGTAGTTTTTTACTTGATTCTCTAAATATATCATATCATCTTCAAAGAGCGATAACTTAGTTTCTTCTTTGCCTATTCTAATTCCTTCAATTTCTTATTCTTCTCTTACTGCTACAGCTAGCATTTCTAATACCATATTGAATAACAGTGATGATAATGGACATCCTTGTTTCACCTCTGATCTTATTGGAAATGCATCTAGCTTATCCCCATTGCATATAATGCTTACTAAAGGTTTTAGGTAGACACTACATATTATTTTATGGAAAGTTCCCTTTATTCCTATGTTCTCCAGTGTTTTTAATAGGAATGGGTGTTGTATTTTGTCAAAAACTTTTTCTACATCTATTGAGATAATCATGTGGTTTCTGTTAGTTTTGTTGTTGATATGATCATTAATGCTAATAGCTTTTCTAATATTGAACTAGCCCTGCATTCCTGGTATAAAACTTACTTGATCATAATGTATTATTCTTGTGATAACTTGCTGTATTCTTTTTGCTAATATCTTATTTAAAATTTTTGCATCTATTTTCATTAGAGAAATTGGTCTATGATTTTCTTTCTCTGTTTTGGCTCTTCTGGTTTAGGTATCAGAACCATATTTGTATCATAAAAAGAATTTGGTAAGACTCTTTCTTTGGCAATTTCCCCAAATTGTCTATATAGTATTGGAATTAACTGTTCTTTTAATATTTGATAGAACTCACTTGTAAATCCCTCTGGCCCTGGAGATTTTTTCCTAGGGAGTTCATTGATGGCTTGTTCAATTTCCTTTTCTTAGATGGGGTTATTTAAGTACTCAATTTCCTCTTCTGTTAATCTGGACAATTTATATTTTTTAAAATAATCATCTATCTCATTTAGATTGACAAATTTATGGGCATACAGTTGGGCAAAGTAATTTCTAATATTGTTTTAATTTCCTCCTCATTGGAGGGTAGGTCACCCTTTTCATTTTTGGTATTGGTAATTTGGTTTTCTTTTTTTTTAAATCAAATTGACCAAAAGTTTATCAATTTTATTGGTTTTTTCATAAAACAAACTCTTAGTTTTATTTACTAGTTTTAACAGTTTTTTTAATTCCAATTTTATTATTCTCCACTTTGGTTTTCAGTATTTCTAATTTGGTATTTACTTGGGGACTCTCAATTTTTTCTTTTTTCTAGCTTTTTTCAGCTGCATGCCCAATTTATTGATCTCTTCTTTCTCTATTTTATTCATCTAGGCATTTGAAGATATAAAACTTGAACTGCTTTTGCAGTGTCCCATAAGATTTGGAAGGTTGTCTCATTATTGTCATTCTCTTGAATGAAGTTGTTGATTGTTTCTATAATTTAGTGTTTAACCCATTCATTCTTTAGGATTAGATTGTTTAGTTTCCAATTAGTTTTTGGTTTATATTTCCATGGCCTTGGATTACATATAATTTTTATTGCATTATGATCTGAGAAGGATGCAGTGACTATCTCCGCCTGGATTGTGAGGTTTTTATGGCCTAGTACATGGTCAATTTTTGTATATGTGCCATGTACTGCTGAGAAAAAGGTATATTCCTTTCTATCCTCATTCAGTTTTCTCGAGATCTATCACATCTACCTTATCCAGAATTTTATTCACCTCCTTAACTTCTTTCTTGTTTATTTTGAGGTTGGATTTATCAAGTTCAGAGAGGGGGAAGTTGAGGTCCCCCACTAGTATAGTTTTGCTGTCTTATTTCTTCCTGTAACTCCCTTAACGTCTCCTCTAAGGATTTGGATGGTATACTACTTGAAGCATACATGTTTAGTAATGAAATTACTTCATTGTCTATGGTGCCTTTTAGCAGGATATAGTTTCCTTCCTTATCTCTTTTGATTAGATCTATTTCTGTTTTTGCTTTGTCTGAGATTAGGATTGCTACCGCTGCTTTTTTTTACATCAGCTGAAGCACAAAATATTCTACTCCAACCTTTTACCTTTACCCTGTGTGTATGCCCCTGTTTCAGATGTATTTTTTGTAAAGAACATATTGTTGGATTATGGTTTTTAATCCATTCTGCTATCCATCTCTATTTTATGGGAGAGTTCATCCCATTCACATTCACAGTTATGATTACTATCTGTGTCTTTTCCTCTATTCCCTTCCGCCTTGTTTATGCTTTTAGTTCTCCCTTCTCCCTTCCCCTCCACAGTAGAATTTTAATTTTTGACCATAGCCTCCTTCAGTCTTCCCTTGCTACTTTCAGTCCCCCTCCTTTTTAATTCCCTTATTACTTCTTCCCTCCCTTTTATTTTTTTTCTCCATTTTCTTTCATCCTTCCCCTCCTACTGCCTAGAGCTAGGGGCAGCTAGGTAGTGCAGTGGATAAAGCACCAATGCAGGAGTTAGGAGGACCTGAGTTTAAGTCTTACCTCAGACACTTGACACTCACTAGCTGTGTGACCTTGGGCAAGTCATGTAACCCCAATTGCCTCATCCTGGGTCATGTCCAGTCATCCTGATAAATATCTGATCGCTGGATTCAGATGACTCTGGAGGAGAAGTGAGGCTGGTGACCTGCCCAGCTCTCCCTCACTCAAAACAAAGTCAATAAGTCATGTCATTATTTCTCTGATGGCATCATCTCCTTCAGCAATAAAGGATGAACACACACTATAAAGCTAGTTGTATTTTAAAACTTAAATGAGTTTGTTGTGCCCTTCTTGAATCCAGTCAGATGAGAGTACCTCTCAAACAATGCTCATCTCCCTCCCCTCTTTCCCTGTACTATAATATATTTTTGTACCCTTCCTGTGATATAATTTATTCTTTTCTGCCTCCTCCTTTTCACATCTCCTATTACAATCCCTTTGCACCCTTAAATCACATTTGTTTGTCATCACATCATGTAATTTATACCCACTCACTCTATCTATGTATACACCTTTCATTTTTCATAATAAATGTACAGTTCTCAAGATTAACAAGTGTCATCTTCCCTTATAGGGATATAAACAGTTTGCCCATATTGAGTAGCAAATTTTTTCCACCTGTTTACCTTTTTATGCCTCTCTTGAGACCTGCATTTGAAGATCAAATTTTCTATTGCATTCTGACCTTTTCATCAGCAATTCTGGAAATTCCTTATTTCATTGAATGTCCTGTCTCCTTGCCTGAAATACTGTTCTCAGCTTTGCTGGGTAATTAATCCTTGGTTGTAGTCCCAGCTTCTTTGCATTACGGAATATTGTATTCCAATCCCCTCGATCTTTTAATGTAGAAGCTGGAAGGTCCTGTGTGATCCTGACTGGAGCTCCTCGATATTTGAATTGTTTCTTTCTGGCTACCTGCAGTATTTTCTCCTTCACTTGATAGTTCTGGAATTTGGCAACGATATTCCTTGTTGTTTTTAGTTTGGGGGTCCCTTTCAGGAGGTCATTGGTGGATTCTTTTGATGACTATTTTGCCCTCTTGATCTAACACTTCTGGGCAATTTGCCTTGATTATTTCTTGGATGATATTGTCCAGGCTCTTTTATTCATCATGGCTTTCTGGTAGACCAATAATCCTTAGATGTTTTTTTTCTCCTAGGTCTATTTTCCACATCACTTGTTTTTCCAATTAGCTATTTTACATTCTCTTCTATCTTTTATTCTTTAGATTCTGTTTGACTGATTCTTAATGTCTCATTAGAATCATTAGCTTCTACTTGCCCGATTCTAATTTTTATCAAATTATTTTCTTCAGTTAACTTTTGTATCTCCTTTTCCATCTGTCCAATATTCTTTTTATTTCTTCTGTTTTCTTTTTTCATATTTTTAAAATTATTGGTCAGTTTTTCTTCTATTTCTCTAATTTGGATTTTAAAATCCTTCCTGAGCTCTTCCAAGAAAGCTCTTTGTGCTTCAGACCACTACATATTTCCTTCTGAAGTTTCAGATGGGAGTAAAGCCTCAATGGTGACCTCTTTGGTAGTATTGTTTTGGTCCTTGTTCCCATAGAAAGATCTATGATCTTTTCTTTTCTTTTTTGCTTCTTACTCATGATAATCACCTTTTTCCTGACTTTTTTTGTGCCTAAAACTTGAGGCTTTGTTTGTGGTGACCTCTGGTTCTTTAAGCTAGAAGCTAAAATGCTGCAGCTTACCTAGTACTGTGCTGACTGGTGTTGAAAAACAGAGGCCAGGTGAATTCTTTTTGTGTTTCCCCAGAGTTACCCTAGAGTCAGCTGTGTTAAGTGTGAGGGAGGGGTGGTGTGTCAACAGGAGTTCTCCTCTGCTGAGCTAGATCATAGCCAAGTTCAGAGGTTGGTGATCCCATCTGTACTAGTGTCTTCCCAATCCCCCTGGGGTGTTGACGCATGCATGGATTTACCCTGCCTGGGGCTCAGGATCTTTTCCCATTTTGCTGAAGTGGGGCTGTCTGGGACAGCTCTGGTCCTGCACTGGTCCCCTTCATGCACAGCAAGAGGAATACTTCTTAGTGATCTTCCTAGCCTCATGGGCTACCCCTTCATGGGCTCTGTTTACCCCTTCAGCTGCTCCCACTCTTCCAGGGTTTTTCCTGGGGAGATATTCTCTGGGCTCATCAAGGTCAACAAAGGGGGTGGGATAGCAATTACTGATTACTCCGCCATCTTAGCTCCCAGAACTGGAAATCCCTCTTGATACATTTTTGGGCCAGGATTCCAAAATGGGATGGGTTTATTATTTATTAATAAATAATTATTTATTAATAATTAAATTATTATTATTAAGATATTTGGAAGAATAGAAGGAGAACATTCTAAATGGGAAGACACTGAACTGATTCAAACTTCTCTCCTCATGAGAGGACTTATTTATTGTTAGAGGAGTGACCTGCCCCCCACCCCCAGTTGCACTGTTGGATCGCTAAGAACCTCAGTGCTCCAGTTGTTTCTAGCTGCCCTCTACCAATAGATTTTCCAGAGTACACATCCCATAGTTATTTCTGCATCAGAGGAGGTGACTGAATTTCAGAGGGGGCCAAACAATGCCTGTGGCTGCATTTTAGGTGAAAATGGAAAGTCAGAATGCTTGGGTAAGATGGCAAGTCCAGGAAAAAAGTGATGGAGGTCAGCCTTAGGTATACAGATTGTTCTCATTTAGTAGCTACTCTGTGGAATAGAGGATTCTTATGCTACTGTAGCATTATATGAAAACACTGAATTATATATAATTCATACCTGCCAGGTCCATCATAAGCCCTCCATAAAGCCCTCAAATCCTAAAAGAATGATGATTTTTCCCCAGGGGAAAAAATAAATAGAGCAGATAACCGAACTAGGTGATATCTTATGGTTCTTTCTGGTTCTGTGATTACATAAAAGTACTAATATTTGTGTAAGCTAGTGTGATTGCCCATAAATTAAGGGGAGGCCATTTCAGCCAAGAGAGCTGCATGTCATTCATTAAAAAAGCTGGGGGAGGTTGGGAAATTCTAATGTTTCATGGAGAGTACTCTGGTTTTGTAGAAGATGCTCCTGGGCATCCTAGCCTGATACATTCTGAAGTATCAAGACACAACCTAGAGCAGGGAAAAGAATACTAAGCATGGAGTCAGAGAACCAAGCATGCCTTATTATGGTCCAAGTGACCTTCTCTGGACTGGATCTTAGAATGAGACATTTAGAGCCAGAAGGGATCTTAGAGGTCATCTAGTTCAATCCCCTCATTTTACAAATAAGGAGACTGAGACCCAGAGAAGTTAACTTTCCCCAGGTCACTCAAACTGTAATAGAGCCAGTATTCAAACTCAGACCCTGTGACTCCAGATACAGTGCTCTTTCAATTGTACTATACTTTTCCATCTCTTGTAGAATGAGAGGTTTCATGGGATCATAGCTCTAGACTGAGAAGGGACATTAGACATCATCTAGTGGATCCAGGGGTGCCTAACTCACAGTTTGTGGATTGTATTACAAACAACACTCCTGAGTGCTACCTGAACCAGTTTAAAGTATTGAGAAATAGTTAACAAAATAAATAAAAATACAATAAAACATAGGTAGCATTGCATTTTAAAACAAAGTCACCATGGGTCCTATAGTTTGATAACTTCTTGCCTCCCATTTTGATTTTAGTTTGGTATCGCTGATCTAGGCCAATCCTCTTGTTTGGCAGATGAGAACATTGAAGTTTAGATAGGTTAAATAAATTCTTCAAATCATGTAAGTAATAAATAGCAGAGTTGATATTTAAACCCTGTTCCTCTGATTCCAGATCTAGTATACACAGTCATTAAGGAGGAGGCACTAAGCAGACAGGTGGGTGTGTTTAAATCCAGCTTAGATCCATCCAGGATCCATCTCTGAAGAGTGAGAGAAACTGGACTGGGAGAATGGAGCATAAAAAAAGATGGAAATGAAAAGATTTGGACTGTGTGGGAAATATTTTACTGATATGGCAAATGTCAGTGTTTATGTTGTCCTTATGATTGAAACATCTAGCAAAAGAGATCTGCTTTGGAATTAGAGGGCCCAAGTTTGAATCCCAGGCTTTACTGTTTTATTGTATCTCTATGTTGTTTATCGTTATCTACATCTATATACCTACATGCATATATACATATGTATGGAAAAAGTTATTTAATTAAATGTATGCTACATACACACACATACAATATACATATACATACATATATATGCATTTAGATGTTGTAGTGTATAGGTCACTGGGCTTGGTATCAGAAAGACTCATCTTCATGAGTTCAAATCCAGCCTCAGACGTGTGACCCTAGGCAAATCACTTAACCCTGTTTGTCTCAGCTTCCTCATTTGTAAAATGAACTGGAGAAGGAAATGGCAAACCACTTCTGTACCTTTTCTAAGATAACCCCAAATGAGGTTGTGAAGAGACAGACATGACGAACAATAACTGAACATTTATTAGGCATATACACATACTATATTGTACATATAATATATGCCATGCATACATATATACATGAATTTTTGCTATTTTCTATTTTAAATAACTTTATACATAAATTCTATTGCCCATTCATGCCTCTTGACTTCCATCTTTTGGCACGGTCTTCCCTCCATTTCTGCCCATTTCCCCTTCTTCTACCTTTCATTCTCTAGTTTTTACAATTTTATTCCAGGTTTGGGACTTTAAAACATATGCTTACCCCAAGGGGGTCAGATGAGGAATGTAGTAAGCCAGGGGAAGCAAAAAACAACTTTAGCACTTGTTTTGAATCTGGAACTAGTTTTATTGTTTGACCAAGCTTCACTTGTCTTTCAAATTTAGCAGTCCCCAGACCTCCATGAGTTCTTGCTTGGGTTCTTCCTTTCCTTTCCCCCTTCTACCTCGGGTTCCTCAAAGCATAGCCACCATCACTCTGAGTAAGGGATGGTGATAAGGATGCTGTTCAGCTCTGCTACTTCATCATCTTTAGTTGTTACTTTTGGGTAGCTTCCTTTGCTTCCCTGCTTTTTCAGGGAAGTTAAATAGATGATATTCTTGCATGACCCAAGAGCCTGTCTCTTATAAATAAGTACATAGCATTTAGCACAAATCCAGTCCTGAAGATAGATTTTTTAAAAGTGCATTTTTAAATTGCACTTTTAAAGTTGCTTTTTAAATTGTACTTTTTAAATAACATTTTCAAAAAGTTATTTTTTTTAATGAGTCATTTGAGCAAAAGTTATTAACGGCTGTGTTTCTTGATCATGCCCTTGTCTGAAAGTGATGGAAAATATTGATGGAGAAATGAAGATACTCTGTGTGTGTGTGTGTGTGTGTGTGTGTTTAAGTGTGTGTAAGTAAATAGTGTGGTATGACAACAGTGAAAGTCATTTGTTGTTTCTTCCCTTTTTTTAAAAAAACACCTGGTTTTTCTGAACAAGTAAAATATCTTGTGGCGTATTCTTAAGTAAACTTAGGGAAATCAAGTATTTTATACAAGTCAGACTCAATGTGTCCCAAACAGAATTCATCATCTTTGTTCCTAAATCTACTTATCTTCCATACTTTAAAAAAAAATTTCTACAGTAAGTACTATCATTCTTCCAATTTCCTTGATGTTATCCTTGACTTTGCCCCATCCCCCATATCCAATCATTTGCCAGATCTTGCCTTTTCTGTCTCTGTACCTTCTCTTACATCCTATGCTTTGTCTACATTGGATATTTGATAATACCTTGTTTCAGATCCTGATTATACCTTTTGTTTGGATCATTGCTCCTCCTGACTCAAACCTCTCCCCATTTTAGTTCATCCTCCACGCTTCTGCCAAAGTTATTTTCCTTAAGTGTCTATCTGACCACACTCAGTTAACTTCAGTGATTTCCTCTTGCCCCAAGAATCAAAAAGATTAGCTTCTGAAGCCCTTCACAATCTTGTCCTGAACAAGCATTTTAGCCTCGTTGTACGTTGTGTCTACTGCAGCATTCTGTGGTTCAAACTGGCTTCTCTCTGTCCTTCAAGCACAACATCATCTCCTGTCCTTGTGCCTTTGCATTGACTGCCCTTCTTCCCTGCAATGTGCTTCCCCCTCAACTTCACCTCATAGAGGCCCCCCACGTCATCCCTTCAGGACTCAGCTCAAGCACCATGTCCTGCATGAAAGCTTTTCTTATCCCCTCAATTACTAGTCGTCTCCTTTTCAAACTACTCAAACCCAGTGGTACTTCACTAGTCTGTAATGATTTGCGTTATTCTTGTTTCACAGGGTGTCTCCAAAGTCTTAGTTCAGTAGGTTAAAACTGCATTATGACTTTTGAGATACCATATTCTGGATATTTATATATGTTTTTCTTCTCCTTCTAATTAGCATGTAAGCTTGTTGAAAGCAAGGATTGTTTCATTTGTTGTATTTGTACCCCTAAGGCTTAGCACAATGTCTGGTACAGAGTGGGTGCTTAATAAATATTTGTTGATGAATTGGTTGATTGATAGGAAAGTTTTAGTACTTGGTTTTTTTTATAAGAGCAGTTCAATGTGCCCAAATTCCACAATCTTACTATTTTGAGATCATCATAATTGCAACCCTTGTGGAAAGCAACATGATGTAGTACTCAGAGGGCTGGACTCAGAGTCACGAAGGTCTAGCTTCAAATCTGGCCTCTCCTAGCTGTGGGATAAATAATAAAATCACTTTACATTTATGAAGCTTCAGTTTTCTCATCTGTAAATATGGAAAGGTAATAATGCCTCCAATACGGCATCACTTTTGAATCAGGAAAACTAGAATTCAAATCTTGATTCACATACTAGCCATCACATACTTGATTCACATATTAGCTGGACAAGTCACGCTATCTGCCTCAGTTTCCTCATTTGTAAAATGGGGACAATAATATTCCTTACCAGGTTTATTGTAAGAATGAAATTTTGTAGAGCACTGTACAATGGCTGTTTTTTTAATGTTTATTTTCACCCTCCGCCAGAAGTGAGAACAAGGCTCTGTTTTTTTAATAAATATTTTTTGAATTGGACACATTCAAAATAGTACAGTCAGAAAGCATGAAGAGAAAGTTTTTACTATCCAATTGAAATATGTGTGCACAAGGGAAAGAGCACAATTTCTCCTATAAAAATAAGGTTTAATTTATCTCCTAAGGGCTGTCATTAGCAACTATGTAAACAGAAATGCCAAGATTTAGAGGGCAAGACTTCCCAGGTGAGCTTGGGATGGAGGCCCACAGGAAGTTGGACTTCCTTATTCTAAAGAATGGTTTAATTGGAACTGTTGTGCTTTCTATAGGACAGAATTATTTTTAGTTTCTCTGCTTAGTCTGTCTTTGGGAAATTAATTCCAACATAGCAAAAGCAAACATTTTAGAGGGAAAGGAGCAACTAGAAAAAAAATCTGATTTCTTTCTCTGAAAAGAAACATTATAGGAGATGTATTCACACCCATAGTTAGGACTGACTCCACGGATGGGGACATGTAATTTCTAATAAATTATCCATTTTCCCTTCCTGACTCATTCCTTTGAGGAGAAACGAAGAAACTCAGGATTCCCACAAGTCTTGAAATGTTGTGAAATAGGGTCGGTATTGAAACATTTATGAAAGCTTTGGGTGAAAGTGGTCCTGGGGGAGGAGTAACTATGAAATGTCTTGAAGTAATCCAGAGACTTGGGGACTGAGGACTGATGGGGCCAGAATATGGAGAATTCATGTAAAAAACTGGTTTATTCAAGAAATTATTCATTAATGAAATTTAAGAGACTTCTCCTTTGGGCAAGCTCAGGTGCTAGTTCCAGTAAGAGTAATAAGCTTTAGATGTCTCGGAGATAATGTAGTGCTGCGGGGATCATGTTTTTGTGAACTGACATGGGGTCTGGCATAGTCTGGAAAAGTATATTTCCTGTTCTCTTTGCAAAGATTGTTTATATATGTGCATATATGTTATATATACATATATATATATATACACGAAAAATATTCTGGAAAACTCAAGACTTGTAATTCCAACTATGCACATACATACTTGTACTTCCATGTTGTTTCCTCTATTTTTGACAGTGTTTTGACTCTTGGACTATGGTTTTGGTTATGTGAATGAGCACTTTCATATGAGAAAGAAAAAGATTAAACAGGGTCAAAGTGAAATTCCTCTCAATGGCCAATTTATTACCACTTGGATTCTTCAGTTAATTTTGCTTACTTCATTCTAAATGGATGTATTCTGCAGCATTTAGCTCTTTCTAAAAGTTTAACTTACTGGGCTAACTTTGTGAGATAAACATCTCATCTCTCTGAGAAACCCTGGAGAGAGAAGTCATCTAATAGTTCTGGAGGCAGTTCTAGTAACAAACCAATAGCAAAGAATTTGTGATAAAGAGTATTGCTTACATCTTTCAGTTTAAACTTTGGGGAAAAAATGTATTTTTTGCATAGAACCTTTTGGCACATAAAGAAAGGAAAAGTAATGGTGATGATGATGATGATGATTAATTATTTTTGTCCTGGTAACGGTAAAGGCTAATTGTAGAGTAGAAAGCTGACCGTGGAGTCAGGATGATCTGGCTTCAAATACTGCTTCTGACACTTACTAGTTGTGGGACTCAAGGCAAGTTATTTGAACCGCTTAATATCCCAGGCATTTCTCTTTCTCTCTCTGTCTCTCTCTCCTCTCTCCCCACACCTTTCCCCCAAGTCGGGTTAAGAGACTTCCCCAAGGTCACATAGCTAGTGAGTGTCTGAGGTGATATTTGAACACAGGTCCCTCTGACTGCAGGACCAGTGTTCTCTCCACTGCACCACCTAGCTGCCCCCTATTTTTTTTTTTTATTAAAAACAGAAACACATTATTTTCTAAAATGATAAAAGAAGCACATTTACTGTACAAGCAATAATGTACATAATGGAGAATGATATGCAGATTAGAATAAGCTCAGATGTAAAGAACAAAAATGAATAAAAACTAAAAATTCAATAAAAAACCCACAATACTTCATTACTGACAGTTCTCTAAGACTGTAATTTACCAAGAAGATGCTGATGTGGTAGTCAGCCAGTTAACATTTATTAAGTGTCTGCTAAAGCTCTTGAAATCCTTGACATTTTTAATCCTTGGATCTTTTTAGTGATCTTACACTGAGCTATCCAGCTTTCTAGGACTCATTTTCCTCTCGAATCTCATAAAGGAGTTGGACTCTAAGGCCTCTGAAGGATGTGTAACTTTTTGTCTTTGGACACTTGTGGGTGCACATACAATGTTCACCAGACTCTCTATGCCTTAGCAGAATTCCAAGGAGGGGCCTCTAGTGAAAATGCTTTTTATTTTCAATGCCAAAGTTCCATTTAATGACTGGCTTAGAGTTATTGTCAATAGTAACAGTTTCTCTTTCCCTCCCAGCTTCATTTAGTTATTTTTTTTCTTTTGCTCATAAAAAGGGCCATTCCCTGACTACTTCTTAAAGAGACTTGTTCACTCAATGGGTGTTACCTCCCTCTAAGTGAATACCTGAAAAGGCTAAGGTCTCCCAGTGCATCCTGGGTTATCTCCAGTCATCCTGATGAATATCTGGTCACTGGATTCAGAAGGCTCTGGAGGAGAAGTGAGCCTGGTGACCTGCACAGCCCTCCCTCACCCAAAACAAAGTCCAGTGCAAGTCATGTCATCATTTCTATGATGTCATGGTCTTCTTTGAAAATGAAGGAGGAACACAACAACTATGTTCCTGCCACCATTCTAATAAGCGCCTAAATGTCACACAGAAAGGCAAAAACAGTCCATGCCCTCAAGAAACTACCAATATGCTGGGGTATAGCATGCAAACAATAGATAACTATCTGAACAAGATATATACAGAATAAACTAGAAATAACCACAAAGGGAAGGCACTACCATTCAAGGGACTGGGCAAAGCTTCTTGTAACAGGTGGGATTTTAGCTGGGACTTGAAGGAAGCCAGAGAATATATGAGACATAGAGGGTTAGCATTCCCTAACCTGAGAAGATGACTGGTCTGTTCCAAAATTAAATATATAAAGCCGGGATTGAGTGATTACCCTTTTATCTATCCATCCATTAAGCTTTTAGTCTACACCTCCTTAATATTCAAAGTACTGAGACTATACAAAGATAAAAATGAACCATCCTTTTTCCACTAGGCTTTAATCCTGTGATAAATTTTCAGAAGATATTTCTGTTGTACAGGACTTTTACAAGTCTTCCAACCTATTCCAGTCATTCCACAGCTAGGACTGGCATCTTCTGGAGGACCACAGCTAGCTAGCGGATATGGTTAGATCAGGCAAACCATTACTTAACAGGAACTAGATTACTCAACAATTAGTCAACAATTAACTGTCAACAATTCATGAGTTCCCCACGAAGAAAAAAGCCTTAAAAGTTTGAATTTCAGGGATATTCCTAGTCACAATGGATAGTGAACAACCTTCCTACCATTAGGTGGCACTATGACTTCATGCAATTGTGGGTCCATTTAACTGGATAGTTTAACATGAAGGTCTGGTTTAGTATCACTAGCAATACTATTAATAAAGCAACAATATTGCCTCATGCATTGATTTCAAGGTTCTAATATTTCACGTGTACTTATGCACACAATTCTCAGACTAAAACACAAATGTATGCAAATAATTCTGCATCTACACAAGTTTTTAAGATTTTTAAAGGCCTGTTCTTAACAATCCTATGAAACCGATAGTACTAGTATTATTTTTCTCCCTTTAAAAAGGGAAGGAATAAAGACTCGTATATATTAAGTCACTTGACCATGATTCTGTAATTAATGTCAGAATGAGGACTCAGAATTAGGTTTCTTAATTAGGATACAATATTTTTTCTACTACCACCCACTGCCTCAGGTCTAAAAACCATGAATGGGACCTAAAAAAAAGCAGAAGCAGAAATTTTAAAAAGGTGAGGGATTCTTCTTTCCTATAAAAGAGCTTAGCACAAAGCCTGGCACATAGTAGGCACTATATAAATGCCCAATCTCTTCTTCCGCCCCCTTCCCTCCCACCCAGATCTGTTACTGGTTTTTAAGTTGTAATAAGAATGTGTGTCTGTTGGGAAATGTTGAGTAGGTTTGGTACAGACAGATGCTTATATGATCTTATGCAAGTTGTTTAACTTTGTGGGCTTCAGTTTCTTCATTTATAAATGGGGAGGGTGTTGGACAAGATGGTTTTTGAAGTTCCTTTGAGCCCTAAAATCACGATCCTAAGAAATTAAACTGATCTTTGAATCATGGAAGTATGACATGGATATGGAAAAAGGAGTGAAAGTGGTAGGATATAATTCTTAATACCTGTGGTGCTTGCTGATGAAGTGACCGAAGGAAGAGTCCCGACTCTACCCCTTATTATGTATGTGACATTGGGCACATTGCTTCATTTCTCTGGGTCTCAGTTTTTAAAATAATAAAAACCATTTACAATAACGATATTGATAATAACTAGCATTTATGTAGTGTATGAAGGGTTGAAAAGTGCTTTACAAATATTATTTTATTTAATTTTTATTTAATTTTATTTAATTCTTATTATATATATATATATATATATATATATATATATATTCTTATAATAGCCCTTCAGATAGATACTGTTATTATCTTCATGTTGCAAATTAGGAAACTGAGGTTGAGTAGTTGAGCGATTCACCCAAGTCCAACAGCTGTCAGTAGTCTGGGTCAGGATTTCGCTTCTGGTCCCCCTGACTAAAAGTTCAGCAGAATTTCTCCAAGGCTCCATCTGGCTCACTAGGAGAGATGGACTAGATGACCTCTAAGGTCCCTTTCATCTCTGAACCAGTGTTCCTTATGCTGTTTAGGGCCCTAAGGTTTGGACAGGTAGCCTTCAAGAAGACAGCTTATTCATGCATTTTGACTATTCTGGGGCTCCTTACTGTGCCCAGGAAAGTTTTACTCCCTTTCTAGAGACATCATCCTCTTGCTACATGAATGCAGTAGGGATCAGAGTGAATATTTGATCACTTTATAGGGGTTACTTGTCCTTTCCCAGGTATACAAGGGCCTAACTACCTTTACCAAACTACTATTTCCTGACATTCCTTCCCTGTCTCTTTTAGAGACAAATCGTTGAGTCCCATTAACATTCCTAGCTCCCTCAGTCGTCTGGTACTGTGAAAATTTGTCCTGCCTTCCAAGGAGACGGTCACTTGACTTTGGATATAAATACTGTGAAGTTTGAAGTGTTTTTGTAATAAACTACTTTTTGCTTTCAACGATAAATGATGGGCATGTTATATGCATTTCTTGTTGTTATATGCATTTCAAAACAGCATTCAGAAATTCAATTCAGAGTGACTCATTAGGCACCTCATATGCAGGTACCAAGAATAAAAAGACAGAAAAATTTAAAGAATAGGAAAAGAAAGAAGACTCTCAAAGAGTTTTGTCAGAAACATTAAGATCAGAACAACTCTAGAGCTAATTCTCTGGGTGCAGCAGAAGGAACACTGAGAGTTAGGGTTATTGGATTATAGTCTTAACTTTGCCCCTGCCCAGCTTCATGATTGTAGACATCCTATATCATTTATTTGAGATTTCAGTTTCCTGGGTTAGGCTAGGCAATCTTTAAGGTCCATTTCCACAAATAAAATTTTATGATTATATTACTGTCATTTAAATTCAGAGTAGGACCATATATATCCATAAATTCTGGGATGTTGGTATTAAGTCTTACTCCTTCATATGTTTCTTAAACAGAGGACAATTGGGATTGCTCTATTGGAATCTTGTGCCCTCTGAAAAATTCTGTCATTAACAGGAAGAGGTGCCTGTTTAGGATTTTAAAGCCAAAGGAAAATTATAACAACACTAATAGAAACAATAGTACTGATAACTAGCATTTATATAATACTTTACAATTTGTAGACTCCTTTAAAAACATTTCTTTATCTTAACATGCGAGGAGAAAAATGAAATACATAGTCTCAGCCTTTAAGAGCTTATATTTTTGTTTTAAATAACCTCTTACAGAAAGAAGGAACTCTACTGTGCTAAATTCACTTTAAAATAGTATTCAGTGTATCATTTACTTAATTTCACTCCAACAATCGTGAATAGATATAATCAGTCAGAAGATATTTTGATCATGGTGTACATTGTACAAAGGCATCCATTTAAAATAGAATAACTCAAATTCAGTTCAGTTCACCCAGCACTTATTAAATATTACAAGATGACTTATACAGCACTGAGCCTGGAGTTGGGAAGACCTGAATTCAAATCCTGCCACAGACATTTACTAGCTGTGTGATCTTGGACAAGTCAATTAACCTCTGTTTGTCTTAATCTACTGGAGAAGAAATGGTAAATCACTTAAGTGGTTGTGGCTCACATGGGTCACAAACCACTCATGGTCCATGGGGTGGATCATGAAGAGTCAGATATGATTGAATGACTGAAAAACAACAAAGTGCTAAGTATTGTGCTGGCTGCAGAAGATAGAAAAACTAGAGTCTCTGCCTCAAAAGAGTTTACATTCTAGTATGTACAGGGTACACAACTAAGCGTACAATGTGTTCCATATAAATTCAAAGTAGAAGAAAAAATCCACTTGCATTTTGGGAGACTGTGGAAGCATATGCCTAATTAATTAAGTGATGATTTTAGGAAGTCTAGAATAAATTATCCACATTGTCTATCCTGTGATATTTGAAAGAAATGAAAAATATTTCCATTACTATCCTCTTGAGAATATCCAATTCAATTCAATTTAAGAAACACTTATTAAGTACCTATCAGAAACAAGGCATTCAATGCTAGGCATTGGAGATACAAAATCATTGATACAAGCCTTAGTTTAAAGGATGTCATGTTTTATTAGGGAGGATCATGAGGTGACAGATACAGGGAGAATGGCATAAGTACAAACCACTTAAGAAATGTGTTCTGAGAAATCTGAGAAGAAAAAGATCTCCTTCACTTGGGGAAGGGGGTGGAGGGGAGAAAGAGGAGAGTGTCAGCAAAGACTTCATACTATCCAAGCTGGCCCTTGAAGGAACTGGGCAGGAGCACCAACAGAATGTTAACTCAAGCACTTTGATGGAAGGATCAAGTTTTCTGACTAGAGTAAAGTTCTCTTTTTATTAGAATAGGTGTAGGATATGGACATGCAGTAAAAAATAAAAATAAAAGAATTTATAGGGGAAAATGACTTGGGTCCTTTGTCCTAAGATTTTGGTTGAGAAAAATTGTATTCTTTTGGAATAATAGTAGAAGACTGAACAGGGAATAGAATTAATCAATCCTCAGCTTTCGCAGAGGTAATGTTCTTAGAAAATGGCACAAAGGTAAAAGACCTTAATATTGATATATTGAACCTATATAAATAAGAGGGTAGTTAGGTTTTCAAGACCAGCAAAAACTAGATACTGCTGAAAATACACTTTTATGAATGTAATTCTTTATAATGAAACATTAATTCTGATAATATGCATTGTTCTTAAAATAGTAACCATGGAATAACCCATAAAATACACTTCACACAATAAAATTAACATGCAGTGCATTCTGTGACCTTTTGTGCTAACATCTCAAAAAAAGCCCATTGATTTCAAACAGTATTCACCTTTCATAAAAGAGAAAATCTACAGTACCATTAATACCATACGGTAAATAAAATTCTTAAAGCTAAAAGTTTTTTCAGCTGAATTTTATCTTCTACATGTCACACGGTTGCATGAGGGCATTGTACTGTATAAAACTAATTATCTATTTGTTAATACCAAACTCATGGTTGACAGGGGCTGTAGACATTCTGGCATGAAGTGTAACACCTTTATTTTCTCACTAAGCTGCATCACTGATTTTGCATACTTACAACCCAAAGGACTGGCACTATGCTTTTGGGGCATAATCACAACACAAAACTTGAGTTTTCAAGGTATGCAATAAGGTATATAGTGGTAGGGTGAAGATCAGTGAAACACAGCCACTCCACAAAGTTGGATGATTCATGCCTTTCTCTACTGTGCATAGCCTTTAATATGCATGGTTGCCCATGCAAAAGTGAAAATGAAGTTACTAATAAAATCACAGGAATGCTTAAAGTTAAATGTCTCCTTCATCTAGTTGACCAAAGTAGAGCTTAAATTTACCCAAATGTTCCTAAGTATCTTTCACATGTTAGTTAATAATAGAACTGACATTTCTGTTAGCGTAGTTTCATGAAGTTAGGTCCTTCATTTGTCTATCTTAGTTTCTTCAACTGTAAAACAAAAGTAATAATTACATCTACTTCCTAGGGCTGTTCTGAGGATAAAGTGAAATAATATTTGTAAAGTGCCTGATACATAGTAGGCTCTTTATAAATGTCTATTTTGTTCCCCATCCCTCACTTCAGATGTGTACTCACAAGTACTTTAGGTACTTGAGTCCTAAGGATAGAATATTTCTTCAGCACTTAAAGAGTATTTTAAATGTCATTAGGGTAAGATGTCTATTTATCCATCAAAATAGAACAAAATCTGTCATGCCTCTTAGCAGCCAATTTTATGAATGACCATAACCAAAACCAGTGATCATTTAAGAGCCAACTCTTAGATCATAAAAGTTTCCACATTTAGATAGGCTAGGCCCCAGAGGACATTCCAAGGGCCCATACTCAGCCTCTGTGGCTTGATGGGACTTACCAGACCATGCATACCACTGACATAGGCCTTGAGAACCTAGCACCAATTTTGTGCCATAAGGAGACAATGGCATTGTACTAGGGAAAGGAAGCAGTGGGTCACAATTTCTCTACCCCCACCCGCAATGTCTTAGAATCTTGGAGTTGGAAGAGACCTTAGAAATCGTTTAAGTCAATCCCTCCTTTTAAAAAATGAAATTCAGTATAGAAGATAGTAATTTGTCCCAAATCACATAGCTTGTTAATTAGTTAGTTAGTTAGGTTGAGGGTTAGAATCTAGTTTTCTTGCCTCCCAGTCCTTTTGATGTTTAGCCCCCAAGATGCCAGTTGATTATCAATCTTCAGAGTTCAATATTTTACATATGTTTCATTCTGTTAAATATCTTTTAATATATCTATATATAAGAGAGTTCACCTATTATATGTGCAGTCATGTATGTGCATATATAAGTCATAAATGCTAAACATGTTTTTGACATGGTACAGAACAGAATCATAATCCATGCCTAATGTAAACTCAATAACTTCTAATAGAAAATTACAATTAAGATACAAGTAAAGTGAGAGAGTGAGGCCTTTAAGTCATTATACACAAAATAGCATCCTGTTCATCTAAAAGAAATATTGAGTCAAAAGATGAGGATTCTAGATTTAGAGCTAAAAGGGACTTTTGATATCATGCAGGCCAGGGGTTCTTAACCTTTTTTTGTTGTGTCTTGGACCCCTCTGGTAGTCTGGTGAAGCCTATTGATCTATTATCAGATTGTTTTTAAATACATAGTAGAAAATACATAGGATTAGAAAGGAATTCAATTACATCTAAGTATAATTATCAAAATATTTTGAAAACAAGTTCATTGATCTCAGGTTAAGAACCTTTGGTTTGGACCAATACTTTCATTATATAAATGAGAAAACTGAGACTCATTCATAAAGATGATGTGACTTATTCATGGCATGTAAATGACCAGTTAGCAAAGCTGAGATTCAGTCTGTCTTTTCAGTTCCAATCCAACATTCTTTCCCTTCTATGTGTATCCAAAGCCCTTGAAGGTATTTGAATTTCATAACATGAAACTGCCATTGATAGCCTGTCACTGAGCGCATTTCCCTTTTAATTTATTTCTCTTGATCTCTTGTCCCCTATTATGATTCTGCTCTTTGTTACAATGACCCAGCAACATGAATTTGCAAAATAGATTTGGCCACCAAGAGTTTTAGAATGTTACTTTGTTCAAGACATCAGTGTTAACTGAAATATGAGTTACATTGTTCCTGGTCGATTTGAAACAGACAAATAGAAACTGACTTTAAACCCTGAATATCAAGGATCCATAAGTTTCATGATTCTATTTTACAAATAAATGGAAAAATACAGCTCAGACCATAATAAAATACTAAGCTGGATAAGAGGACACTGAACTGTTAGAAAACTAAGATTTCCCTGGCTGGAAAGCTAATTGGTTTAAACAAAACAGAATAGTTTGGAAGCAGTCATGTCAAGGCCTCATTGACAAACTTCCCAACTGAACTTCCCAATGGATCAGTTAGAAGTATCCAAGAGAGTGAGCTAACTTAATAGGACTACTATCTTGTAAGAACACCCAGAAAAGTCCCTGTTTATGGTGTAGAGAAAAGTCTACCACTAAAAGACCAGTATTAGAAATGGCTCTTAGGTTCACTTCATGGTGAAGGAGGGCGGACTGGCATCCTGCCATTTTTCTCTAGGATGTAAAGAATAAAAGGAAAGATAAAAGTCTTTGACAAGGATCTCTAGCACTAAATGTCTAATGAAGTTGCCAACACTGAGTATAGTTCAGGAAGATTATTAGCCACCCACCATTACTGACTATTTTCTAAGTGCAAGGGGTACCATACTAGGTTGCCTGGAGAGAGACAAGAAACAGAAAACCAGGTTCACGTCCCTTAGATATCTTACAGAGTCACGAAGGATACCAGCCAAATACATACAAGGCAGACAAAGGAACACAAACCAAGAAAATTTGTGAATGTGATTGCAGAGAACTTTTTATGTACCTATATACAAAAATAAGTTCATATTGACAGGACATTGAATTTATGGAATAAGTAGATGTGGTGACATATAAACTTGGGAGGCTTCATGAAGAAAGAGAATTTTTATTCTAGCGCAATACCTGGCATATAATAAGTGATGAATAAATGTGTCTTGAATTATTGGCTAGGCTTTTAAAGGAGAGTAGAGTTATTTGCAAGTATGTAAGTTGAGAATGGAGTTGTGAATAAAGAGTTGAACTTGGAATCAGAAAGACAGCAGCTCTCTAAGACTTTCAGTTATAGAAAAATTATCAATATAGAGATGAAATTATGGTCAGTATCCCTCCCTTCCCCCCAAAAAAGTCCACCAAAAATCAAAATAGATGGAAGAGAATAAGTAGTGTGTGGGGGTGGTATACAGATTCCATGCAGTGAAGCAGAGTTTGAAGAGGGAAGGTGAGGCACTCAGGGTTCCTTCATTTTAAAGACTGTGGGAACCCTAAGATTTTGTCCTGTGGCTTTGGAGGTCATTTTATGAGACTGTTAGTAGGTCTTGAAGTACTTACTTGCAAGTTTGGAGTTCAAAGCTATTGATTACTAGAAGTTTTAGAGTCAACATTTGGGAGACAAAGCACAGTATAGTGGGGTAAGCACTGGATCTGAAGTGGATGTAGGTTCAAATCCTGCTTGCTTACTATCTGTATAGCCCTAGCAAAGTGTCAACTTCAGTTTTTTCATCTGTAAAATGAAGGAGCTTGGACTAAATGGCTTTCAGTTTCCTTGCAACTCTAAAATTTTTAGAAAGTGATTCTTGCTGTTGCACTATATGTGAGATGACTTAGAATGGGGAAAGGCTGTAGACAGAGAAGCTGTCTTTTCAGTGGTCCAGGTGATCTGGGCCTGTAACAGGAAAGGGTCCATGGAGATGAAAAGGAAAGAATGAATTACAGGAGCATAACGAAAGAGGAAACTAAGTGAGACTCGGTGATGAATTGGATCTGGTGAACAAAGAAGAGAGGATGATGTTAACATTGTGAGTCAATAGAACCAAGAGAAGAGTGGTGTCTTTGACAATAAAATAGAAATTAGAACCTGCGTGGGGAGTGGGGTGGGAATGATAAAGGAGTCTAATTTTTTTTAATGTATAATCTGGAAATCAAATTGAAATTTCCCTCTATTTGGCATATGGAGGAGAGTGAAAGACATATGGAACTGGAGAGTGAATTGATATCAGCTACTGAAAGTTATGTAAAAGCTTATCTAATTTTCTTGAACATTATGAGTCTGTCCAGTTGCCCTGGGAGTCTCATGTGGGTGAATAGACTTCTTCATAACGATTTTGGCATTCCTATTTATGATCTGAAGTGGATCTTCCATAAATCAAACTTGTATTGTGAGGTTTTGGCACTCCCTAAACAGAACATATAAGTATAGGAACCAGTTGAAACATAGAGATAAAATAAGAAAATAAGTGAATTTGTTGTATGGATCCTTGAAAAAGATTCATCTAGATCAGGATTTCTTCACTTGGGGTCTATAAACTTGTTTTTAAAATATTTTGATAATTATATTTCAATATCAATTGGTTTCCTTTATAATCATATACATTTAACAATATTGTTTTGACAAAGTATCCATAGGCTTCATCAGATTGCTAATGGAGTCCATGATACAAGAAAAGTTAAGAACCCCTGATTTAGATCGTTGAAACTTTTTTTTCCCCAGAAGGATCAAAAGACACAGAATTAGTTTATATTTGAACTGGTTTTCTTCCTCCTATTGGTTCCAGAACATTGTAAAACAGTTTCTGTTTCGTAATTGTGAAAATTAATCTTTAATTTTCAAATATAGTAAGTTTGTCTGTGTTAGTTGAATTCTTATATGTAGCACTTTTTGTTAATTCATTCAACGAGCATTCATTAATTCTCTGCTCAATGCCAGGCTCTGGAGTTACAGAGAGAAAAACCAAAATAGTTACTGCATTTATAGAGTTTACCTTTTATCTGTAATCATAATGGGTTATCCAAAATGGTTTAAATTGAGCAAGCAAATAAAAATTTCTGTTAATAAATTTCACTTTAACTTTCAATCTCTATCATGAAATCATAGACTTATGGAAAGCACCATAGAATGCCAGAGTTGATGGTCATCTGTTCTAGTCTAACATCCAATGCAGAAAAACATTCTGCCACATCTATATCAGGTGATCCCCCATCTTCCAAGTAGATTGCAAATTCATGACCTAATATGTTTTGAGGCTTTTGGGGTGGGTGGTAGTAGGGAAGGTCTACAGAACAAGGATCTCAGATGATTCCAAAATAGAATTATTAATGATTATTTCTGAAGGAAATAAACAAAAAGCATAAGACAGTTAAAATGATGCAATTTCTCTTTGGAACTCCTGAGGTTGATGCAGCTTTGTTGTTGACACAGTGATAATGATGATAGCAAATCTCAGGTGGTTTCACTTAGACATGAGAACATAAGAAAAGGGTCTGGAAACACTGCAAGCCAGAGTCTCAAAAGGAGGTGATAGTTATAGGAATGAAATAGTTTGGGCAGTTTGGAAATTTTGACTACAAAAGGGAAGAAAGCAAAGCAAATTATAACCTGCGAACAAAAATATCAATTGCATATATGTAAGGCACTGATAGGTTGTAAGTTACAAGCAGGTATATGTCAGAGCACTATATAGGAAACTAGTGAGGTCATCCTTGGAAAGCTGAGAAAGTAGCTATTCACCTTAATTTAAAAACAAATGGAAAAAAGGTACAGCAGGGGACCAGAGAAGTGTCCAAGGGATCCAAGAGTTTTGTTATTCTAAAGGCTTCCAGAAATCAGCTTTGTATTCTCTGGACGAAAGGGCATTAAAAGGGGCCTCAGTGAACTATATACATAGTATTCTCTTTCTTGGCTGTCAGAGTTTTATTTAATAAACTGTTTCTTTGGTATAATTCCAATCGCACAGCTCATAAATGCCGGCTTTCTTTCTTTAAAAAAAAATGATGGTCTCTCTGAACTACTATAAAATGTAAAAACAAAGGGGATATGCATTTAATGAAACTATAAAAATGGTATAGGCACCAAAAATCTTTGGGGGACACTTTACACATTGATTTGTGCCATACTGTCATTTCTCAATAAACACCAGTCACAACAGAGTGTGTGTGAGAAGTAAAATAAGAGAAACAGAGAAAACCCAAGGAGCAAATTGCGGGGGGGAGCCGGGGAGAACCCGTAGCCACAAATATTCCATCCATTGTCATGCGTATTTTCTTAGTCAGTGGGATGAAGTTTCACTTCATGAGAACTGGAAATGCCTTCCTCCAGACTGGGCAGCCGGCTACCTGAACATTTCTCTATGAATGAAAACCTCATTTCACAGGGAATAAAATGATGAGAAACATTGAACAGATTTCCGTAGCTTGCTTTCACATGAGAAGAATCGCCAAAACGTAATAGGCTGCAAACAAAGCATCGAATCGTTCTCCAAGGGAGGCTAGGTTCTGCGAGTTAATTTTGCACTCCAGAGCCTCCAGCAGCTTTATGCTTATGCATAGCTTGGAGGGAGAGACTGGACTAGTTGAGAGCTTCCTGGTTGTATTAGCATAGCCCAGCCCACTTCCAACACACGCCCAGCACTACCTCATTAACCATTGGGATTGTAGCCAAAAGCATAAGGCACTACAGTGAATATAAGGGAGAAATGACGGGATAGAGAGCCATAGGCTAACTTAAGGCTAGACCTATTACTTTTAAAAGAACATTAACATGTTACACTAACAAGGGGCCATTTCTCCATTGCCTTCAGATGAGGATGCAAGGCTTAAATGCATATTTGGAGTTAAATTAATTAGCCACCCCAAAGCCAACCAGAACTCAGCTCTAGATATTTAAGTGTTTCTCTTAATCTATCTCTCTCCTTATTTTTTTTTTTCCTTTAGCTTTGACATTGTTAAGCACTGGAAAGACTGGAGGCTAGCACTGAAGGGAGGTGTGCTTGAAACGACTTTCCTGAAGAAGAAACTTTTGGGAGGAGGGGATCTGGAAAATGACAGGAGCGAAGAGAAAAAAGAATAGTGTGGTATGGAGGAAGATAAACTCCTTCCACTGTGCAGACATTAAACAGTGGTGTCTAAGGCGGCTCCCACTTCTGGAATGGGCACCATGCTACAGCTTGAAGGAAGATTTGATTCCGGATACAGTGTCGGGGGTAATGCTGGCAGTCCAGCAGGTGACACAAGGTAAAGTAACCTTATTTGATTTTTTCCCCCCATCTTCTGGAAACCAGCTTTCCCTTTTCCCTCCTGGGTATTATGAAGAGACCAACTATGAAAAATGCAGCTTAAACAATACAGTTAGGAAATAACAAGTGGGCATCTAATTTGCTTTTGGGCAATAAGCACCTGGTAATAATTTGACTGTGAATTCAGTACATTAAACTTAATTTTTACTTTCTCATTTTTGAATCTGTGTTTTAATAGTTTGTGAGGATATGTATATATATATATATATATATATATATATATATATATATATGTGGATATATATATAATATATAGTGTTTATGAAAATTAACTTTATAAATTATAAAAAAACGGTGAATGTAGCTGTCTATCAGTATTAGAGCTTGAGCTTGCAGATAAGGTTATCTCATCCCAGTAAGTCAAGCTGTAAACACTTCCTGCCTTGAGGTGTTATTTGCAAACATTATTAGTAGCACCCAATTACCTGTTGCAGCCCTGAGATTTGCTGTGAGCGAGCAGCAGGGCTTTCAGCACATAAAGGAGGCTCACTGCCAAGATTATTATTTGCAAAGAGAATCCTGTGCGTCTCCAGAGCTTGGGTTTCGTTGTGTATGTTGATTTAATTCTGTATCACATTACCTAAGCCATCCATTTCTCAGGGAGTATTTTAAACTAAGGGAGCAACCTTGTTGTAGCTGCTCCAGACTCACTATTTGGATTTATCTAGGTAGCTCACAAGGTAAAATGGAAAGAATGTTTTTTAAGACAATTGAATGGTCCATGGTTATTGACTAACCCAGGTAATAAGGTAATAAGGTAAGCAGCTGTGGAGAAATTGGGAAATCTAAAGGCTTCCTTACTGTAAAAGCATATAGAGCTGTTTGTCTGGCTCAGATTCTGTATGTCTGTCGTTCTTTATAGATTCACAGACTTGCTGGTCCTAACTGTTATTCATACTGCTAAATTTTAAGCACTCCTTTAATTGAATTATTCTGTAGCTGGAACCAACTGGTTTGTGTAAGTATTTGTGTTTTTAGGGTAATTAGGAACATCTGCACTGGCATGCTTCGGCTCTAAAAACCATAATACTGCTGTACTCTTGAGAATCATTTTCTTTTTTGACTGGCTAGTCCTATAACATAATTCTAATTACCATTGGGTTAATACCGATCTTTACTGATTATTCAGAATGGATGAATAAAAATATGTTCTACATTATGGGTAATAATATTAAGCGCTAGTGGGAGCAGTCAGTTATCCATAGGTTTAGTTAAATTGCCCTTCAAAAGCAATTGAGCTCGACCAGTCAAGGTACAGTAGAAAGAATGCTCGCAAATCCCATGTGTGACATTTTCTGCCTTTGTGCCTTAACCGACCTAGATCTTAGTTTCATTCACTGTAAAATTGAGGGGACTTCTAAAGTGCCTTCTAGATCTGTGATTCTATTGGTTTTTCTATTTTGAAAACAGAAGTGACCAAACTCTTTCCCAGATGATTTTAGTATATGTATTTATATCATTCTGCTTTAATTTGATGGGGAAGGTCGGGGGGGGGGTCTATTTTCTATTTTTTTTAAAAGATGGTCTAATTAGGGGAAAGAAAAGATGAGGATAGAAGTTTAAGAGATGCCATGTTCACCTGTATTGAGGAACATTTTCCCTTTTTTCTCTGGTTGTCACTGGCATAGAATTGGATTCTCATTTTCTTGGGGAGGGTGGGGGGGTGGTGAGGATTTCGTTTGAGAAAACAGCACAGCAAAACAACCAAACCAAAAAAAGACTCAACTGAACTAGTCCCCGGGTGGTTCTCATCTGAGGGACATAAAAAGTCAGTGAGGTGTGGGAAGATTCTAGAATATGACATTGTGGCTAATGGAAGGGAAAGACCAAGTGAGGAAGGGGAAGGCATGTTGTTCTAATCAGCAAGGAAATCATTCTTTCAAAAAGTTCACAGCAATTTAATCTGTTTAGGGGAATGCCTTCTTAAACAACTCAACCACTTATTGGATAGTCAATCAATTCAAGTCAAATTAAGTCAATAAGTATTTATTAAGAGCTTGCTGTATGCTAGGCTGTATGCTAAGGTTTGGGAATATGAATAAATGCAGAAAGATTTTCTCCTTGCCCTCAAAGAGCTTTTTAATAGCAAAAGACAACACATAAAAGAGAGCTGAAGAGAGGTGTGTGGATGGGAAGATAGGAAGGTAAAGGGAGAAATGGGAAAGAAAATCTAGAGTTGAGAAAGTCTGATGATGATATGGTTGGCATGAATGAATGAGCCAGGAATGAACACATTCAGCAGGATTTAGGGGAAAATCTCCAAGTCCCTCTTCAAAGGTCTCACAAGAGAGAAACTGAAAAAAAGCCCCCTGAATAGGAGCTTGGGACTGGTGCCCTAAAGAATTGCAGAACATGTAAAAATGTAAATAGCCTGAGAGGAAGAAACATGTAATGGCATGAAGAGATGGGGAGGGAAGTGAGGTACTTTAGTGGTGAATTGTTTAGCTATGGATCAGGAGGTCCTTGGTTCAAATCTGGCCATTTTCATTTCTTTAAGAAAGAAAATAAAAAACAGTATGCAGTAGAAAGAAGTTAGTATTTGGAGTCTGATGACTAGAGACCAAGTCTTGGCTCTGGTCCAAATTCTCTGAGCCTCATTTTCCTCATCTGTAAATTGAGAGGACTAGATTAGGTAACCTTTTAGGTCTATCTAACTCTAAATCAAGTCCTTATGAATGACCTTTTATGGTTTTGTGGGTGATTGCCCTGCTCTGAAGCCAAACTCTTTGAGTTTGATGTGAAGCATCAGTGCCTGTATTACTTGGCTTTCCAGGATAGAAAGTGGCTGAAATCAATAGAATTACTAGCTTCTCTTTCCCCTAAGTCTCTTTCCGCACTGTATTCTCTAATCTTTTTCGTTTCTTCCTCAACTCAACACAATTTAATTTGAAAAGAAGCCTTACTCTTCCTGACATGTCAAAGTTAGGAGACAAAAACAACACTATGTAGGTTTTTCAAAATGGAGAAGGGACAACAAGTGATGGACAGTTGTCTCTGCTTCTTTGTCAAGTCACAAAATATATGCTCTTTCAAACTCCTTTGTATTTAGTCTTTTCCAGACATTACAGCTGTAGTTATAAGAATTAAAGACAAAGTGATGAGAAAAAAAATCCAGCAGGGAATAATGCAAACAAAGAGCCCAGATCTCATGAGCTTCTCATTATGTGAATCAAATATTGGCAATCAATGCCTGTTCTATTTTCTTAGGAAAGTAAATTGAAAAAAAATTAAGGGGGACAAGTGGGGTGAGAATCCTAACCATGACAAAAGTCATCCTTCTACTTACTGAAATTAATGTATCACTAAAGTACTCATCCTCCGATGCTTTGTTGTGGTGTGGAGGTGACCCTACATTCTTGAGGCCATGCCAATGGACTGCAAGCTCCAGTACTTCCTAACAAGCTTGAAAGGCTTCCAGTATCAGACTGGTAATGGATTGTGTATCTGTCAGCAGAGGCCAGGCCTTGTTAAGTACAGAGAAGTTTGCCACCAGAACGTTGGTCCCCAGCTGATGATTTTTTTTGGCCATGCTATCCATAGTAGAATAGGAGGGGTTGCTATTTGCATCAGTGGAGGGAGTACCCACATCAGTGAAATCCTGGATCACTTAATAAAAAAAATTCTTAGCAACTTTGTAATTGTGTGATATAACAACTTTTCTTATACTTCTTTCTATAGGAATGTAATTAAAATAGACTATATATATGTATGTATATAAAGCTGTACAGAGAGAAGGGGGAAGGAAGGAGGAAAGAGGGGACAAGACACTAAATCTTACCCTAATTCTTCACCTGAATCTTCTAACTATAAATTTCTTAGTGTTTTCCCACAATTCACCTAAAAGTTCTACTGTAATGATCCTTTGAAAGCTCTCCTGTTTTACATGCTAAGGAGAAGCCATGTTTCAAGAGAAGTCATGAAAAAGAAATCCTCACTATGTTTAAGTGCTTCTCAAATATTGTTTGGTTTTGGTTTGTTTTTTTTTACATATTCTCTGCTTTGAGCATTTGAGAGCTTTCCCTGTCATAGAATCAAATGACAATTGCTGACATTTACTGATACACCTTGATGAAAAGAGCTGGTTTTCTACACCTTAACCCTTCAGTCCTGCCATAAGGCAGCCAGCAGTAGTAGGTTTTACCACCACAGCATGCATTCATGCAACAGAATAAACAAGCAGAGAATAGGTTTGACTCCACTAGGTCACATGACCTGTAACCCTGTCAATCAATCAGTCAATTAACTCATATTTATTAAGAGCTAGAAACTGTTCTAGGCACCGGACAAAGAAAGATAAACAAGAAAAGAAAGAAGGAAGATAAATTGAAAGAAAAAAAAGAATGAGGAAAAAAATTAAAGAGACTTACATCTTATTAGTGGAGATGGAATAAATACAAAATAAATATAAAATGGTTAAACACAAAGTAGTTAGGGAGGATGAACATTAGTGATTAGGAGAATTTCAGGAAAGGTCTCACATAGCAGATGCTTGAGCTTAATTTTTTGAAAGTGAAAAATTCTGTGAATCAGAAGAGAGGAGAGAGTGTATTCTAATACAGAGAGATGGGAAATGGGAACTATGTGTGAAGAGCTGAGAGAAAGAAGGCCAGTTTGTCTAGATGAGGAGTAATGAAAAATGAGACTAAAATCAAAGGCCAGTTCCAGATGGTGAAGGTCTTTAAAAATCATAAAGGTGTCCTATGATTTAATCTAGAGGCACCTAAGATTCATTAAATAGGGGAGTGACATTGTCTGATCTGTATTTAAGGAAAATGACTAATCAAGAATATTACATGCCTAACCAAATTCAGATTCAATTTCTGTCTTTTCCACAAAGACTTCTATGATCTACCCAGTCAGTGAAGATTATCCTTCCTTGGACCCCATATATAACTAATTTGTATCCCTCACTTGTATTTTGTATTTTATTTATTTTTTCCTTATTAGTATTTTATTTTTTCCAATTACATGTAAAGATAGTTTTCAGCATTCATTTTTGTAAAATTTTGAGTTTCAAATTTTTTCCTTCCCTCTATCCCCACTTCCCTCCTCAAGTCATCAAGCAATCTGATATACATATTTCTACATTAGTCATATTGAGAAAGAAGAATCAGGACAAAAGGGAAAAGCCATGAGAAAGAAAAACAGAAAAAAAATGAAAATAGTATGCTTCAGTCTGCGTTCAGGATCCATAGTTCTTTCTCTGGATGGTGGTTATCATTTTCTGTCATGAATCTTTTGGAATTGTCTTGGAGTCTTGTATGGCTGAGAAGGGCTGAATCTATCACAGTTAATCATCACACAATGCTGCTATTGCCGTGTACCATGTTCTCCTGGTTCTGCTCACTTCACTCAGCATCAGTTCGTATAAGTCTTTACAGGTTTTTCTGAAGTCTGCCTACTCATCGTTTCTTATAGAACAGTAGTATTCCATTACATTTATATACCACAGCTTGTTTAGCCATTTCCTAATTGATGGGCATCCTCTCAATTTACAGTTCTTTGCCACCACAAGAAGAGTTGCTATAAGTATTTTTATAAATGTCTCATTTGTATTTATGATGAATCATTTCGCATGATAGTCATCAGTGCTTGGAGGATCCATGGGGACAGGTGTGTCAATCTTTGTACTTCCTCTAGTTCCTACCTTTGCTGAGAACATTTCAATGCTTCAAGGATTTATCATTTCATCAGCGTGAGTACCTCCTTCCCTGACATAGATCTCAGGTTATTTATAATTTAGTACTGTAGATGGTCGTCCGCAGTAGCTATTGTTGAACAATTCAGCAATGGTAATAATATCCAACACATATAGCATTGTAATGTTTATAAAGTGTTTTACAAATATAATCTCATTTGATCCTCATACCCACCCTGGGAAACAGGTATAACTATTATCCCCATTGTACAGAGTGGGAAACTGAAGCAGGCAGGTTAAGTGACTTGCCCAAGGTTGCAGGATTTGTAAGTGTATGAGTTGGAATTCAAGCTCAATAGCATTCTATCCACTGTGTTATCCAGCTGCCTATTGATACTAAAGTAACCAATGTCTCCAGGTATGCAGTCATCCCATTAGCTTCTAGAAGGGGTGACTCCTTGGAGATGTTGATGCTTTGAGTCAAATGCAGAAACTCAACAGTTCCCTTAGAGGGAACCAGAGAAATTTGAATCAGAGGAGCTGAGGGAGAGTCTGTTTTATCCCCATATTCCTAGAACCATAGTAAAAAGTCAAGTCCTTGTTTGTATAGTTGCTAGCACATAGTAAGGGCTTCACCAGTGCTTGTTTCCTTTCTTCTTCTGTAGTCCTGGCTTTACAGTGGTGACTCTTCGAAGTCTGATCCCAGATCTAGGGTGAGTTTCTTTGAGATGGAAGAGGAAGATGGTGAGTCTCTGCAGTAGCATAAAGGGTTTGTCACTATTGCTTCCAAAACTTTTGGTTGCATCTGAGCTTCACTTACCCTTCTCTTGCCCCTGCCTGCCCCACAAAGCATTTCAGATCCTTACCTGATCTGCCTTTCCAGACTGATTTAATCTCACTCCCACTTATGTACTCAGAGTATTTGCCTAACAGTATCTTGTTAGCACTGTGCCTTTGCACAGGCTATTTCCCATATCTGCTATAGTCTCTTTTGTCTCCATCTTTTGCATTTTCCTAGCTCCCTTTGAAGGTCTAGAGCACCCTTCCAAATTCACATCAAGATTTTTGTTTCTGATTCCTCTCTTGCCAATTGTTGATGCCTCCTCCCCCTGTAATTAGTGTGTGTGTGTGTGTGTGTGTGTGTGTGTGTGTGTGTGTGTTTTCACAAAATCCTATTCCAGTGCCTGATTGGGATGTGAACACAGCTCTTGGTTCTTGAAAGCTCTCTTGGAGGATAAACTCTTATTATGAGCTATACCATGATGGAAAGACTTTGAGTATCCTCCTGGCATAGGACTGACTGACTTTATGATATATGTTCCTTTCTGAATCTGTTTTCTGAGGACCAGCTTACCTAAATATGAAGAGGAAGAGGTGTCAGTAGCCCAACCACTAGTGATGAATTCAATAGGCATGAGAATGCATGAAATAAAGAGAAGTACAAAATAGACTTTAGTCCTGTATGTTCCCTTCCGTGTATGCAGTGGCTGTGGCAGAAAGAGGGGCATAATGTACTGGGCATAAGTTTTTAGACCATGTAGACATTGCAGTTTAGTCTTTGGTACTCTACATGTGAGATCCTTCGTCAGGCACTAATAAGTGGGAAGACCACTGGTAGAGTCACATCATTTTAATTCCACCTATAAATGAAATCAGAAGAAAGAAAGAAGCTGAGTAGAGGGAAGAGTCATAGGTACTCTTTGGAAAAGCAAAGCAAGGGAGTGGTGGAGCTGATTTTCTTGTATGATCAAAGGCAATAGCAAACATTATTTCATGGGACATTTGGCCACCTCATATTGCAGTTCTTGGTAATTATTTGCAAAAAAATTCATGGAAATAATTGCAACTTATCTTCCAACATTAGTTGCAGAATTTGGAGAGACTGAGAAGCAGTACAAAAGCTAGAGAGGACCCTCCAAATTAAATCAGCATACACGTTGATACCTGGTGACATCAGAGCAAAGATGGAATGAGGAGAAATGGTGTGAAATAGATCAGAAATCATGGATCAGGAAGAAGGAAAAGTGGTGGTGGGTTTAAAAAAACCAAAAAATTACTTACAGACTACAGTGAGGACTTGTGACTTTACTTCATTAATATTTGGAGGAAATAAAAATTGTCAGGCACTAGGTGTGGCACATGCTGAATGACATCACAAAAATAAAATTGACTATAACAGACAAAAAAAGAGTCTTTTTGATGTGGGAATTGTCCTGAATCATTTGTCTGTATATTCAGGCCACAAATTTGTTAAAGATCAGAATTAATGTAAAACCAGAACAAAGATGAGAACAAATACTAATAATGAGAAAAAAGATATAGCATATAATTAAAACAACCCAATCCTGAGCTACAGAGATTTTATTCTGGAAAAATGGATACTAGATAACAAAGACTGATTCCAGTGGTGATTATAATATTTTTATGTGTTCTTCTAAGTAATGTAGATCGACAAGGAAACCGAAAGAGCCGAAAAATCATCGCAGTCAGCATATAAGTACTTAGTTGCCAAGTGGAAAGAGATGCTAGTGGAAGCAGTACCGATTTAAAATATAAATTGATTTGTAAAATTATACAAGGAAGGATTGTGAATGATTATCACCTCTTAGTGCAGAGAGTATCAGATGCTAAAAGCAATTCAAAGAAAGTCAAGTTCGTTTTAGTTTTCTAGGTGACGCCATAGTACACAGAGTGCAGGTCCTGGAATCAGGAAAACCTGAGTTCGAATTTGACCTCTGGACACGTACTAACTGCATGAACCTGGGAAAGTCACTTAACCTTTGCCTGCTTCAGTTTCCTCATGTGTAAAACGGTGATAACTCTAGCATCTATCTACCAGGGTTATTGTAAGAATCAGATGAGGTAATATTTGTAAAAGTGCTTAGCTTAGCACAATGCCTAGTACATAAGCAAGCATTTGTTGTTGTTCAGTTGTTTTAATTGTGTCTGATTCTTCATGACCCCATTTGGGGTTTTCTTTTTTTAAAATAACTTTGTAATTTTTATTTTATTTATTTTCAATGTTCCACAATCACTACCATACAACCTAGATTTTTCTCTTCCCCTCCCTTCCCCTCCCTTCCCCCATACCCCCTGTCCTCTCTGAGATGGCGTACAATTTTATATAGGTTCTACCCATACATTCCTATTAAATACATTTTCACCATAGTCATGTTGTATAGAAGAATTAAAATGAATGGGAGAAATCATACAACAAACCAAAATTTAATACAAAAGAGAAGGATCTGCTACATTCTGTGATTAAATTCCATAGTTCTTTTTGGATGTGGAAGGCATTTTGCCTTAAAAGACCGTAGGGATTTTTTTTTAAGTCCTTGCATTGAAATGAAGGTCTAAATCTACCAGAAAAAATCCTCACACACTGTGGTTGTTGCTATGTACAAAGTTCTCCTTGTTCTGCTCCTTTTGCTCAGCATCAGATCATATAAGTCTTTCCAGGCCTCTCTGAAGTTGTCCTGCTCATCATTTCTTATAGCACAATAGTATTCCATTACATTCATATATCACAATTTATTTAGCCATTCCCCAATTGATGGGCACCCCCTTGATTTCCAGTTTTCAGCCACCACAAAGAGTGCTGCTATAAATATTTTTGTATGTGTGGGATCCTTTCCCATTTTTATGATCTCTTGGGGATACAGTCCCAGAAGCGGTATTGCTGGATCAAAGGGGTATGCACATTTTTGTAGCTTTTTGGGCATAGTTCCAAATTGCTCTCCAGAATGGTTGGATCAACTCACAGCTCCACCAATAATGAATGAGTGTTCCAACTCTCCCACAGCTTCTCCAACATTTATCATCTTCTTATTTTGTCATGTTAGCCAATCTGATAGGTGTGATATGGTATCTCAGAGTTGTTTTGTTTTGCATCTCAAATCAATAGTGATTAGAGCATTTTTTCCATATGACTATAGATATCTTTAATTTCTTCCTCTGAAAATGGCCTGCTTGTATCCTTTGACCATTTATCAATTGGGGAATGACTTGTCTTCTTGTACATTTAACTCAGTTCTCTATATATTTTAGAAATTAGGCCTTTATTACAGATACTAGTTGCAAAAATTCTTTCCCAGTTTTGTACTTCCCTCCTTATCTTGTTTGCATTGGGCTTGGTTGTGCAAAAACTTTTCAGTTTAACGTAATCAAAATGATCCATTTTGCACTTCTTAATGCTTTTTGTCTCTTGTTTAGTCAAAAATTCTTCCATTCTCCATAAATCTGATAAATATACTATTCCTTACTCCACTAATTTGTGTATAGTATCAATCTTGATCCCTAGATCATGTACCCATTTGGACTTTATTCTTGTGTACGGTGTCAGGCATTGGTCTATACCTAGTTTCTGCCACACTTTTATCCAGTTTTCTCAGCAATTTTTGTTGAACAGTGAGTTCTTATGCCAGAAGCTGAGGTCCTTGGGTTTATCAAACAGTAGATTGCTGTATTCATTGCCTACTATGTCTTGAGTACCTAGTATATTCCACTTCTCTATCCTTCTGTTCCTTAACCGTACCAAGTAGTTTTGATAATTGCTGCTTTATAATACAATTTGAGATCTCGTAGAGCTAGGCCACTTTCCCTAGCATTTCTTTTCTTTAGTTCCCTTGCTATTCTGGACCTTTTGTTATTCCGGATGAATTTTGATATTATTTTTTTCCAGCTCTAGCAAATAATTATCTGATAATTTGATTGGTATGGCACTAAATAAGTAAATTAATTTAGGTAGAATTGTCATTTTTATTATATTGACTCAGCCTACCCATGAACAACTGATGTTTTCCCACTTACTTAGATCTGACTTTATTTATGAGAAAAGTGTCTTGTAATTGTGTTCATATGGTCCCTGGATTTGTTTTGGCAGATGGACTCCCAAATATTTTATAGTGTCTACCCTAGTTTTAAATGGAATTTCTCTTTCTATGCCTTGCTGTTGGGCATTTGGGGTTTTCTTGGCAAAGATACTGGAATGGTTTACCAACTCATTTCCCTCCTCAGTTCTCTAAATATGTTTAGGGATAAAATGAAAGGACAACAAACAGAAGTGCCAAACATCCACAAATGTTTTAAAATAATAAGCTGATTTCACCATCAAGGGCAATAGAGCCATCACATATGAACTCAACACTACTGTCTCAGGTGGTGTGCTAAGGCTATGAAAAGCAACTGGTTTGTGTCTAGTGGCCATAGAGAATGTCTGTGCTTAGGTAATAAAATTGTGAGGGTGTTGAGGGATTGATATCTTTGGGATGGCAAATCGGGCCATCATTTGTCTCAATTCTTACCATTGAATGGGTTTTGTTGCAGACAAATTGGGACCTGGGAAAGACCAAAATTTGGAAAGGCCAAGGTCACCCTCTACTTGCTTTGCTATCACCAGTTGTTGACTTTTTGCCTTACCCCTGGACTCAGATGACTCTGGGGGAGAGAACAAGGTTAATGATTTTGAGCAGCTCTGCCTCACTCAAATCAATTCATATGTAAGTCAAGACAACATGCCTGTGATGTCATTGAGAATGAAGGACAAACAATTACAACAACACAAGTTATCTCATCACCTCTTGCTTGAGTTTGATTTGGTTTCTCTAACTCTAGTGTCTCCCCAATCCAATCTATTCTCCACTTATCTACCAAAGTAGTTTTTTTCCTTTTTCAAATGCAGGTCTGATTTTCTTTCGGTTTTGCCCCAATGACTCTCCACCCCCTATCTGCTTGCTTCCAACTGACTCTCCACCACACCTGGCTAGAATGCTCTCTCCCTTATCTCTGCTTCTTGGATTTCATGGATTAATTTAAGGCTTAGCTCCACTTCTGCCTTCCACATGAATCTTTTGCTGATCTAGAACATTCATTGATCCTCTTAAAAAATGAAGTGCAAATAATGAGATTGCTGACCTTTGAGTCAGAATGACCTGGGTTTAATTTTTGCCTGTGATGCATAGATGTATGTTGACTGTATGTTAGTGGGCAAATCATCTAACCTCTCCAAATCCAAGGCAACTCTCTTAAGACTCTTAAGTTGCAGAGTAGATGCCAACCTGCCTTGGTAGGAGTTTCCTCACCCAAAGTTCCTTAAATTAACAAAAACATAGACCTGGTGAGAGAGAAAGATATACACATAGAGAAACAGACATAAACATAGAGAGACAGAAAGGTGTGTGGGGGGGAGAAGAGAAAGAGAGAGGGAGAAAGAGAGAGAGAGAGAGAGAGAGAGAGAGAGAGAGAGAGAGAGAGAGAGACAGTGTTAGAGAGAAAAAAGTGAAATAGAGTCATGAGTCTTCAAACTTGAGAGGCAACTTGATATTACTTTTTTTTTTCTTCCCTACTATGACTTAGTTACCATCTCACCCAGGAGATCTAATCCAACTTATTCATTATAGAGATGAGGAAGTTAGAACAAACAGAAATGATATACTTGTTCAAGGTCAAAGAGGTAATTGACAAAACTGAGATTGTTACACTTAAAAATAAGATTCTACTGTAAATTCATTGTTCTAATGAGAAAGCAGGTATATGGTTCACTAGTTGATAATATTTTATCAGTAATTTTTATTAGAGTAGCACTAACTCAGATTTCCATTGTTTTGGAATCTTTCCCTCTTTAAGATGTTTTGAAAATTGATCCTCAATTACCTGCAGTAATAACACTTCCTGCTCATGTTTCTTTCTGTGTTTGATGAATTCCCAACTTCATTTTAGGTACCATAGCGACTTTTTATAATATGCCAGCTGCTAAGGTGGAGTCCAAATGTAGATGACGATAGCTATTTATGAAAACAGATTGCCAGAGAAATACTGTCAGATCTGTTCCATTTTATGTCTATTTGTTTTCCTCTTCCTTTGCCCACAAAGGCTCTCAGTGATTACCTGGCTTATCCAGTTCTCATACCAAATTCTCTGTAGGCTTATTTTCCTCTCAACTGCTTTTGGCTATTTTGTAAGGCAATTCTGCTTATAATCTTCTGTCGTTCTCCTCCCTAATGTTTTACAAATGGTCTTGTTCTTTAAATGTTACCCTTGGCTGCTATATTTCTCCTTTGGCAAGGAGAGCAAGTGGTTGTCCTGGTGAAGCCTCCTCATTGTGTTGACTGTTTTGAAACAGCTCAACTTCTCCATGAAACAGTGACAGAATCATTGTCTTTACTTTTGTCTATTTCCCATTTTTGGAGTTTGCAGCTTGTTTAAGCAGGTAGCAGTGCAGTTGCTGCAATTGTCTGTATTGTCTTCTCATTTTTAGCTTTTCTTCAACTTTCAAGGATAAAATCAGTACCATATTAGACATTGCTTTTGATCTTTATTCTCCCTGGTTGATGACCTAGCTGAGTACAAACAGTTTATTCAGAAATGATTCCCATATGGGGAAACGAGGAATTCCCTTTCTGTTAAAATGTAGTCATTGTCATTTTGGGGGAGGGAGTGTTATTTTCAGCACTGTCCTCCCTACCACATTCTTGACTTATTATGTAAATAGAATACAGCAAACATTTATTAAGTGCTGACTGTGTGCAGAGAGCACTGTGTTAATCGCTATATAAAAGTGGAATTCGTTATTAGATAAGACATACATCTTGCCTTCAAAGAATTTAATAATTTGGCTAGGGAGATTATAGTCCAGTAAACTTCAAGAAAATACTCATGATACACAAACTTGAAACCTATGATAGTCTACAAATCTTCGTTCTTTTATTCCATGAACCACATTTCCCACATATTTTCACCATTATCCATTATACACCCCTTTGCATTGAATCATAGATTATGATGTTACATATTTATTTGATTTGGATAGTCTTCACTAGTTTTTCATGGAATTCCTCTGCTTCGCCCTCTGTCTGTAATAGATGTTAGCACATAAGCTATATATATATATATATATATATATATATATATATATACATATATATATATGTATATATATATATATATTGTAATCAATTTACTTATGTTCATGAATACTGCAAAGTGATCTGACCAAGTGTCCCATTAAATGTTGTTCTTGTCTTTGGCAACACAATGAAATCAATTCCTTTGTTCACCTCTTCAAGGAGAATCAGGAGGCCATAATTCCATTTGGCTGCAACTTATTGATTATTGGACAAAGATTGTACATACAGATTACCAACAATCAAGTTAATGTTTGCAGATGAAATAAAGACTCCGCAACTTTTTAGCAATCTTTCTCCCCATTTTCCATTACTGTGGATATGGAAGGGGATGGGGGCAGCATAAGAATGAGTATTATAAATGCTCTATCGGGCCTTTATTTAAGTGCTGTGTCTAATTGAGAGTTCCACAGTTTTAAGAGGGAGGCAGGGGAACTTGGAGAATATTTTATGGACAGTTACAAAAATGTGTAAGGGCACGAAGGTTAAGTAAACTGTAAATAGCTTGGAGAGAAGCTTCATGGATGACAGCTAATGATCTTCAAGTGAAAGGTTATTATGCAGAAGATGGGGGAAATCCCTTATCCATCTGCAGTCTGTCCAAGATACATATATATCATGATGGTTTCATGAAAGAGATAGTCACTTAAAAGGTAGTTGCTTATCTAGAATGTCTCGGATCCAGTTATTCTTAAAACAAAGGAGTAGAGCATGTCAGCTTTGAAGAAATTTTAATCGCTCTGAAAAACATATTCACCCTTGAACACTTATGAGTTGAGAAGCAGTATGTCTTAGTGGATAGAGAGTTGTCCTTGGAGACTTGGGTTCAAGTCCAGTCTTTGATGTTGGGCACATCAATTAACCTCTCAATGTCTCAGACTTTAAGTGGCTGAGCAGGTACCAGTGTGCAAACCCCCATCATCAGGAGCTCCTCACCTTGATGAAATCAGAGATCTGACAAAAACAGCATCATCAAAAATTCCCATTTCCCTTGTTTTCATAATTCTTGTATCATTAGGCTAAAAGAACGCAGTCATTTGTATTACAAATATATTTGATGTGTAAAAGACATGTGTGTACATCACAAAAGAAATACAAGAGAAAACAGAACCTAATGCTATCATTCTTGCTGGGTCTACCTTGACTGATTTGCTGTCCTACGCTAGACACAAAAACCAATGCTTATTTTCAGGGCTAGACTAAAGGATATTTACTGGCCCATTACCTTTTAGATCTCTGTGATTAGCAGCTATATTTAATACATTATGCATAAAATAATTTAAATTTTCCAGAAAAAGTGGGAATGTACAAAATTTGAAGTATTATTATCTTTACTGTGTTATTATGTATCAGGATAGCTTCCTTGCCTGAGGTTACATTATCTTCCAAGGGAGTTCCAACCTTGACTGAAGCTGGTCAAATAAACAATGACTCTCCAGTCTGGTTGATTGTCCTCAATTAAAGATGCAAACTGTTTTCCTTGGGTAGCTATTTTGCAGTCTTCTTGTTTGTTTTAGTTTTTTTTATGGTTGTAGGAAGCTAGGCATAACGGTCAATCTATTCCTCTCTAGAAGTAATTGGATTTTCCAGGAGAGGTAAATTTAACTCTTTCAGAAGCACAGGGAAGCATACTCATAGAAATAATTTACTACATTATAGTCTTCAAGTGATTTTCATCTTTGGGGTATGGGTCCAAGAGAGTAGTTCAATCATATTTTTCCTCTAGCCATAAAGAATTAATAATCCTGTTTCCTAATTTAAAAAAAAACCCAAAAAACTATGGGCATAATTGAATAGCCTCTTTTTATTAAGTAGAACTAGGAAGAAAGAACTGATGTCTTAGTATGAAGAAGACATTTAAAAGGGCCTGTCCTTAGGTCTGCATTCCAAGACCTATAGTTCATATTGGCCCACTGTGGCATTGTAGATAGAATACTGGATTTGAGGTCAGAAAGAACTGAGTTCAAATCCCTCTGCTGATCCTTACTAGCTCTAGTCATTTCAAGACACTGAGCCATAGTTTCCTCTCCTATAAAATGAGGATAACAAAATCTATAATGCAAATTCACAGTGTTATTGGAAAGCACAAGTGAGGTAAAATACTTCTGCAAATTTTAAGTATTACATAAATGTCATCTATTGTTACTGTCCAAAGACTACATCTAAGTATACAACTAGGTCTTTCCTTTGAATAATAATAGTTAACAGCCATATATCATTTCATATATGCGATCTCATTTGATCCTCACAACTCTGTGAAGTAGGTGCTGTTGTTCTTAATTCATAGATGAAGAAACTGAGGCTGAAATGGGTTCAGTGACTTGCCCTGAATCACACATCTAATTAGCATCTGAGGTAGAATTTGACCTCAGGTCTTCCTGACTCCGAGTCCAGCATGCTAGCCACCACACCACCCAGTTGCCACAGTAGCATCCCTCCTTCTAGTAGGGCCATTTGGCATTTTGTAGCATTGTTTGCTTCTTAAAATAGGAATCCCTTTTGTAGCAGCCAGTGCTCCAAACCATAGGAAGGATTTCTTATTTGTCCCTCCTATATTCAGGACTGCAAGAATCTCCAAGGAATAGGGGAAGAGTAAAGGGTTTTTAACAAAAATTATTTTTTCCTAACCAGTTTCTGGATCTTTGCATACCTCTTGTCTATGGTCTCCCCAGACACTGGCAGGATTTAGTCAGGTCTGTGGGAGAAACCTGAGCATGTGACCAGCTGTTTCCTTATTTACCCTCATGTATAACTGTTTCATGTTTTCTAAAAGTTGCTTCTTGGCATGGAGGACGTTAATAGTTGTACATTTATCGCTTTGGGGCTAATTAATATCTTCAAAATGTTCCAGTGAATCATTTTTGGGAATTGCTATTCCCACACTGCAAACAAGAAGTGACCCTAGCAATGAAAATGGAAAGAATCCTAAACCATTCTGTAATTGTAATGAATAAGCTTGGCCCTGAAGGATAGATATGAGGGTGTTAGTCTTTCCCTTTTGCTTAGAGGTGGGGGCCTATGGAAGTGGAGAACAACATATACCATCTGACTTGATTGATATATTCATGAGATTTGCTGAACTTTTTTTTTCTTTCTTTTTTTTTTGTTCTATGTTTAAGGAATGGCTCTTTGGGTTGGAGAGGAGAAAATACTTATTAGGAAATGAAGCTGAGGTAAAACAAACAAAAAAAGTCTTTTTTTTCTTTTTAAAAGAATATTCCTGACAAGAGAATTAGAAGGAGATCGGAGTTTTCTTGAAGTTCTAACTCCTTACAGGCCATCTCCTCTTATTGGTGAGGATGAGCATTCTGTTAGCTCACCCTTGAGAAGAGTTCTGAAAATACCCTCAGGCTTAAATGGCATATTGTTGAACTTAAAGTGTGTGCCTGAAGGAAAAAGGGACAGCTGAATGTCAATTTCTCCAAGAAGTGCCACTGGAAAGTAATTTACCTGTCTTCTAAATAAAGTTCAAACTCTTTTGTTTGGCCATCTAAGTTTTCTACATTCTGGTGACATCCTGTGTTTTTCCTAGCCTTTTGTCACAGATTACACCCTATATCCTCTATGCTCCATCTCAACTGAATTAAGTATTGTCCTTTGGAAATTTACTTACTACATATTCCCACCTCTTCAGCTGTGCTCATACTGTCTTCTCTGCCATCCTCTTTTCCTACATCTATAATTATCTTTTCTATTAACATCTCTATTTGTTGAAAACCTGCCCATTCATGAAGTCCCCAGCTAAAGTTCTTCTTTTTTTTGGAACTGATTTTATTAACATAGGGAACTACCAAATAAGGAAATTTTCCCTACCAGTGTAGGAATCTTAGAAAGCTGCTTAGGGCACTAAGAAATTAAGTGACTTGCTCTGGGTCACACTGAGAGTATGTGTTCAAGGTTTGACTTCATTCCCAAGCCTTTGTGGCTGCTTTGTGCCTGGCTCTCTGTCCAATGTACCATGTTGCCTTTTCTCAGCTAAAGTTCTACTACCTTCATGAAAATTCTCTCCAGTTAACAAATGATGTTTCCTTCCTTGGATTGAATGTAGCACTAGTTTGTACCTATCTTGTAAGTTTGCAGTTGTATTTCATACTATAATTATTTGTGTGTGCATTGAATCCTTACCTTGTTAGATTATACTCTCTGAAAAGGCAGAGAATATATCTTATTAAATTTTTTATAATTTCCCCTAGCACTTAACATAGTGTTCTCTGTGTAGAATAGGTGATTAATTTAATCAATACTTGTCTAACTGAATCATATCCATGTGTGTATATATATATATACATATACTATATATATATAATATATACACACATATATACATACTATATATAATACATACACACATATATACTATATATATAATATATACACATATATATTATTTTTGTATGTATATACCGTATTTTATGAGTATATGCTATATTTATATGTATACATATGTATATATACTATGTATAGCATATATGTATATGTTGAATGTGTGTATGTATACATATATACATACATATATATGAAAGTAACAATAAGATGAATCAATGTATAGATATAGAGGATTGAGCTATATGGCATAGTGTAAAAAAACGTTGGACCTGGAGATACAGGATTTGAGTTTGAATCCCAGCTCTTCTACTTGGTAACTGAGTGACCTTGGGCAATTTTTTAACCCCTCTGAGCCTCAGTTTCTTTATCTGTAAAATAAGAGTTGGATTAGAGTCTCTCTAAAGTCATTTTCTGTTCTAGTATCTGGCATATAGTAGGCACTTAATAAATGCTTATTTAATGAATGAATGAACAAAAAAATTTCCTAGTCAATTTGAATAGGTTATTGAGAATTATGTCTCTTTGTGAGGAGATGGATATGTCCACTGGCAACTCACTGAGAGGATTAAGGACAGTTCCTGACCATAGATGATATATGTCATCAACCAAAGTAATTTTCATCTCACTAGGGATGTACAATTGAGTCTCATATTACTGGAAGTAAATCAGTTGGCTTGGCCAGCTGTAGACTACCCCCTTCCCTCACTTGTGCTGAGCCTTTAAAATGGCTTTTAATTATTGAGTTGGCCTTTTCAGAGAAATGTAAAGAGAGATCTGGGCATGTGCCAGAAATCATAATCTGAAAACTGACATAGATTCTAGAGAGAGGTAGAGGGAGGAGTGCCTGTGTAGCTGTACAACCTGTGCTGCCAATACCCAGCCTAGGAGTTGTTGATGGGAGCCATGGAAAAGAAGCATTTCAGGTGCATTTGCAGGCTAATTGAGTACTCATCTAAGGTGGCACAGTGGATATGTCTCTCTGACAACAAGTCCAGTGCTCTAAGTTCAAATTACCTTAGATATTTAACTAACCTGGCGACCCTGGACAAGTCACTCTGCCTCTTTCAGCCTCAGTTTGTTTGTTTGTAAAGTGGGAATAATGGTAGCACCTCGTGCCCAGGGTTGTTGTGAAGATCCGAGAAGATGACATGTGAAGCACGTTGCAAACCTGAAATGCTGTGTAAGTGCTGGTGGTTAGTTAGTATACATGTATCCATATGTAGATGTCATCATCATCATCATCATCATCATTCTTACCATTATCTTTATTGGCATGTGAGTCCAGAGGTGGCAACAAGAGGCAGTGGTGGAACTCCTCAGGCACACGACCCCAGGAGAGTTCTTGGACCTTGATTTCCTGGTGGTGCCCTGGAGAGGTGGAGGGTGTGCCGAGGGCACCATGTGACTCAAGGGTGGCAATTTCTGAGCTTCAGACTGCTGGGAGTTCCCAAAACCCAGCTTTATGGGAGAGTCTGTACTGAGGACCTAGACATGATACAGAAGACTAAAAGAAAACCAAAAACTGGGCTTTGACCTTCCCTGCTGCTTTGAGTTAGCTAGGTATTCCAATCCAAGAAACATTTATTAAGTACTGGCACTGTGCTAAGCATTGGGAATTTAATTAATGAAAAAAATGCCTTTCACCCCAATAAGCTTACAATTGAAAGGGGGAGACACTGCACAGATAGGAAAGGGGAGTGGGGATTGGAATACCAGGTGGTTCTCAAAGGCATTTTGTTCTGTGGAGTTGACATCAAGGGCAGCAGCTGCAAAGTGGAGTGGACTGAGAGTCCGGCTTCTACCCTTCACCAAGGAAGGCATTGAGAGCTGTTTGGTACAGCACCCTGCAGCCAGAGGGAAGAGCCAATGAAGGCTTGAGTTAGCATCACAGTGGTGAGTTTAGAAGTGATAGGTGGGAGAGGCATCTCGTTTGCTAGAGCTGAAGCCTGGCAAAGGGAACAGATGCAAAGTGGATTCCCACATTCTGATGACAAAGGAATTTGTCTCTCTAGACCCTTCTAATTCATCCCTTCCAAGAGGGTTGTGAAGTGGATTAAAGCACTGAATTTGCCGTTACGAAGTTCCCATTCTCCTGAAGATACTTACGAGCTTTGTGCCCATAGACAAGTCACTCAGCTCTCTCTGCCTCAGTTTTCTCATATATAAAATGAGGATGATAATGGAAACTGACCACAGAGTTGTTATGAGAATCAAGGGAGATAACGTACGTATAATACTTTGCAAGCCTTAAAGTACTGTATAAATGCCGCAATTATCATTATGTAATTTTATTCATTATGATCGTTCAGGGCATCCTTCAGGATAAAGCCAGAGATTGCTAATTAACTATTATCACAATGGGCAGGAAGGTAGCAAATTAGATAGAGCACCACGCCTTCAGTCATGAAGACCTGAGTTCAAATTTAACCTCAGACACTTACTAGCTATGTGACCCTGGGCAAGTCACTTAACTTTGCCTTAGTTTCCACATCTGTAAAATGAGCTGGAGAACAAAATGGCAGACCACTCCAGTATCTTTGCCAAGGACTTACCAAATGCGGTAACAAGAAGTCAGACGCAAATGAAATGACTGAACACTAACTTATCATAGCATCATAGATTCAGGTCCCTCAAAATGACCTGAAAAATTGCTTAATGTGTTGTCCCCTACTTTATAGATAAGAAATATGAAGTCCAGAGAACTTGCACAGCTTGCCCAAGGTCACACAATTAATGGCACAGCAGAGGCTTCGGTCTACACCATCAACTTGTTATCATGATCTTGGAGGCCTGAATGGGTGGGTGGCATGAAGGAGAGACTCTTTAGCATATCAAGGGTGAGGGAGCACCAACATGAAGTTTGTTTTTCTTCTGAGGGGAGGACAGGTCTTAATGGTAGAACCAGGAGCATGGAGGTGTGTATGGGTCCTGAGGATAAATGTGAAGGAAAAGAAATTTGTTCCACCCAATTATGGGATGTTTTGAGTACTTCTAATTTCTAGTAGGCAAAACAGTGCCTGAAGTTCTAGAAGAAATTCTCAATGGGAGCAAAATGAGCCAAAAAGTTACAATTTTTCAGGGCATTTTCCAAGATAAAGTCAGAGTTTAGGTAACCTGGGCTGCAGGTCTCACTAAACAGTAAAGGGCTCCACTGAATGGAATCAGTGTTTGAAGACAGTCAGAAAGCATTTTTTAAGCACCTGCTGTATGCCAGACATGGTGGTAAGCAAATAATATATATTTTTAAATTTTATTTATTTTTTAACATAGTTCATATCACATAAAACAATTTCAACTTTTGGTTAGGTGAAACTTCTTTTTAAAACATTTACAATATAGACCACAAACAAATTTTTTTTTAACATTAATCAACTGAGACACAAATAATAACTATGTATGCTGACTTCACAAGCCCTTGACTTGTCTCCACACTATTACTAAGAATTAAAGGGCTCTAACTTGTTGTTTGTCTAAAGTCCTAATAGCTTAATTTTAGACTTAACCTCGGATGTTCACCTACCAACAATCTATAATTTAATAGATCTGGTATTAAGCTTACAAACCTTTTGATGATAAAAAATTGCCACTAAGATTAAGGATATTGCAGGGAAACAATATCTCCCCAATTTCATGTCAATTCCAGGCAGGAGTAGATGGTCAACTTGCATTCAGTCAGGTTTAAAGTCTGCCAGTTGTCAATGGGGAAATTGAGTCAGGAGAATCCTACCTCAGTGCAGGCTGAACAGCCACTCTCCCATCCTTCCCATGAGATCACCTTTTGCAGTTCATACCAGCATCTCACAGGCTTACTGGTATCATGGATTGGAGGCTCAGACCACCTTTGTTGCTATCCATCCCTGGAGTTAGAGGAACAGTCAGTTAAATCCCATAGAATCTTAAAATAGCAAGTTCCAATAACCAGGTTTCAGATATGACTATAATTTCACATTGGCGAAGGAACAGCTTTTGAGACAAGTTGTAAGTGGCTGACATGCCTTTCTATACACGGTCTAGTTCCTGGTTAAATAACAATCATAAAATCAAATTTACTATTGAAACCTTAACTTTTCCATCAGTGCCAAATTTTACCCAAGGTTACCTGCCTCTAGGAAACTTAGACTAAAATTCTTTTCCCTAAACTAAAGATGTTTCAGATTTAGTCTCAGTAATTAATTCAGTCCATTGTTTTAATACTAATTGCTTTTACATCACTTTGTAACATGTCTAGTTTTTCTCCCCATCTCTCACGTCCCCCCACCCCCAACACCTTTCATTCTGATTACCCCTTCTCTCAATGGCCCCTCCCTTCTATCACAGCCCACCCTTCCCTTATGCCCATCTTCTCTCTTTTCTTGTAGGGCAGGTACATTTCTATACCCATTCCCTGTGCTTCTTATTTCCCAGTTACATGCAATAATGATTCTCAGCATTCATTTCTAATACTTTGAGTTCCAACTTCTCTCCCTCCCTCCCTCCCCATTCCCGCTGAGAAGGCAAGCAATTCAATACTGACTGAATATGTGTTGTTTTGCAAAAGACGTCCATAATAATCATGTTGTGTGATACTAACTGTATTGCCCTCTATCCTACTGTATCCCCCCTTATTTTTTTATTCCCTTATTTGACCTTGTCCCTTCCCAAAAGTGTTTATTTCTAGTTACTCTCCTCTCCCATTTGCCCTCCCTTCTATCATTCCCTTTACCCCACATTGCCTCCTCCCCTACTTTCCTATAGTGTAAGATAGATTTTCACACTGAATTTAGTGAGCATGTTATTCTGTTCTTAAGCCACATGTGAAGAGAGTAAGCTTCACTTTTCCCCTCTCCCCTTCTCCATTTTCTCCTCCATTGAACAAGATTTTTATCTCTTTTATGAGTTATAGCTTTCCCCATTCCATCTCTTCCATTTTCCTCCCAATATTTTCCTCCCTTACTCCTTAATTTTTATTTTATTTTAATTTTTTTTGTGGATATCATCTCTTTTGATTCAACTCAACTTGTACTCCGTGTGTGTATGTGTGTGTGTGTGTATGTATGTATGTACAACCCCTCCACCTCCCTAAATAGTGAGAAAAATCTCAAGAATTACAAATATTATCTTTCCATGTAGGAATGTAAACAGTTCAGCTTTAGAAAATCTTCTATGATTTCTCTTTCCTGTTTACCTTTTCATGCTTCTCTTGATTCTTGTATTTGAAAGTCAGATTTTCTCTTCAGTTCTGGACTTTTCATCATGAATGCTTGAAAATCCTCTATATCATTGAATGATCATTTATTCTCTTGAAGTATTATACTCAGTTTTGCTGGGTAGGTGATTCTTGGTTTTAATCTCAGTTTCTTTGACTTCTGTAATATCCTATTCCAAGCCCTTTTGATCCTTTAATGTTGAAGCTGCCATATCCTGTGTTATCCTGATTGTATTTCTCCTTGACCTGGGAACTCTGAAATTTGGCTACAATATTCCTAGGAATTTGTCTCTTCAGGTCTCTTTCAGGGGGTGATCAGTGAATTCTTTCAATATTTATTTTGCCCTCTGGTTCTAGAACATCAGAACAGTTTTCCTTGATAATTTCATGGAAGATAATGTCTAGGCTCTTTTTTTTGATCATGTCTTTCAAGTAGTCCCATAATTTTTAAATTGTCTCTCCTGGATCTGTTTTCTAGGTCAGTTGTTTTTCCAAAGAGATGTTTCATATTCTATTTATTCAAACTTTTGTTTTTGTTTTTTAACTGTTTGGTTTATCTCATAGTCATTCAGTTCCCTGGACTCAATTCTCTCTTTTGAGTGAGCACCTTCTCCTCCATTTGGCTAATTCTGCTTTTTAAAGTCTACTTATTCTCATTGGCTTTTTGGACCTCTTTTTCCCATTGAGTTGGCCTCTTTTTAAAGGTGTTATTTTCCTCAGCATTTTTTTGATTCTCCTTTAGAAAGCTGACTTGCTTTTCAAGTTATTCCATTGCCTGAGTCTAGTTTAAGCTCACTTTGGAGGCACTGGAGACAACGGCCTTGACTTCCTGTGACAGTATACCTTGTTCTTCCTCATCTGAAAGGATGGGAAGAGACACCTGTTCACCAAGAAATTAACCTTCTGTGGTCTTACTTTTTTGCTCTTTTTTGGGCATGTTCCTAGCCAGTTACTTGACTTCTGAATCCTTTGTCAAAAGGATGGTCCTATTGCCCCTCTTCTCCCCAGTATCATGTTCAAGGCTGCGCTTGGACTCAGCTGTTTGATTACTCCTGGGGCTTTGTGTGGGGCAGGGTTGTCTCTCAGAGCTGAGGTTTAGATCAGCTGCTCCCTACAGCCAGATACTTTAAGCTGAGCTATCTGGACAATGGACACCTGTTGCTTCCTGGTCACCATAGCTGCCTGTAGTCTGCTGCTGCTGCCACCCTTGCCTAGGGCTATTGCTGGAGAAACTCACTCCCTCTCACCCAGCTGGGAAAGCCCTCCCACAGTGACCTTTGGAGCTTTCTTTGTCACTTGTGGGTTAAAGGATCTGGGACCCTACCTGCTGGGAACTCTGGCCCAGAGGTCTGTTCAGGTCCTGTTCCCCCCAGTGCTGTGTGGCCAGGGCTGGGCTCCACCCTGCTCAGTGTCCCTTGAGATCGACCTTTCCTGTTGGCCTTTCAGGTTACCTTTGGCTGGAATCCTCTTTTTCTCTGTTGTTCTGCTGCTCTAGAATTTGTTGAGAGTCATTTTTTTACAGGTATTTTGTGGACTCTGGGGGAAGCGCTACAGCATTATGCATCTTTCTACTCCACCATCCTAAGCAGGTAATATATTGAGGACTGCAATCACAGATCTGCAGAATGTAGGATCTTAGTGTTGGAAGGGATCAGAAGTTATCTAGTCCAACCTATAAATAAGCATGAACACCCCCCAAAACATCCTTCATCTTCATTTCTTCAGAAGATCATCTTCAAGGGTTGAGTTGCTTTGGGCACTTTTGGCCTTTACCTTCAAAAGGGAAGATGGAAGAGACCAACTTCACTTAAGGATGTTGAAGGAAGAAACTCTGGGAAGATATGAGAGGAACTCATGGTCTCCATCTGGTCCCTGTGCCCAGATTGCTTCACTAAAGACTAAAGGGAACTTCCTTTTGGGTGGCACGTAGGAGTCTCTCTCTCTCTCTCTCTCTCTCTCTCTCTCTCTTAGTTGAGCTGAGTTATTATACTCTCTGTGGGAAAGCTCTTTCACTTTATTTCCCTGGTTTATATTCTCATATGTGTACCATCTCTGCTTTCTATTTTGCTCCAATTTGGATAAATGGGTTTCTTTGCTATTTGCTACATATGCTGATTTTAAAACTGGCATTGGATAACATCAAAATGGCTTTCCCAGGCTCACAAAGGCAGAATTTGGCAGAGACAGGATTGGAACCCAGTATCTGTAACTCCAAATTTATCAGAGCCTTGAATATAAATCCTGGGATCCTCCCTTCCCTCAGTAATGACGTAGTGATTAGAAGTTAGATATAATCTGATAACATACCCTGGACTAATAATATTTAAGGGAACACATTGATATAATTTTAGCTTGGTGTTTTCTCTTTCTCTTGCTCTCAGAATGACCAAGCTGCTGTTGGCCTTAACCTCCTGCTTCCTCTCCTGTGGGAATGGTGAGGGAAGAAGAAGCTGGAGATATGTCTAGACTGCCTCCTGAGCCGCACAACTATATCCCTATGCTACATATAGGGGGACAGGGTCTGGGCCACAAGTGGAGTTCTCTGCATTTATATTATTCTCCTTCAGACATTACACATTCTGTGCATTCATATAGACTGTTCTCTATGCTTGGAATGTACTTCCTTTACTTTTCAGAGACAGCTGGTAGTACAGTGGATAGAGTGCTGTACCTGGAATCAAGAAGAACTAAGTTCAGATCTGATCTTAGACACTTCCTAGGTGTCTAATCACCTAGGGAAAATCACTTAACCTCTGTTTGTTTCAGTTTTCTCAACTGTAAAAGGGGAATATCAAAACACCTTGCAGAGCTGTTGTGAAGATTACATGAGGTGGTATTTATAAAAGTGTTTTGCACAATGCCTGTCACCTAGTAGGTACTATATACATACTTCCTTCCTTCCTCCCACTTTCAGGATCTGCATTTTCTTTCATGGCTCAGCTCAGGTATCACCTCTTCCAAGTAGTCTTCTTCCATTTCCCCAGCTGAAAATTTTTATTTTTCCTTAAATTTTTGTAATGTAATTTGCTCAATTTGTTCTCATGACCCTGTCCTACCCAACAATGCATGGATACATGTTGCATTCCATCCTTGCATTCAAGCTAACAAATGAACTCCTTTTGGATGAGGATCAAGTTATTTTTATTTGTTTATCTCCAGTGCCTAGCACTGTGCTTTGTATGTAATAGGTACTGCAGTATTTACTAAATTGAATTGATTTCTAGTCACCTTACCATCCTGGTTTCTCTCTCATGAACTTAGTCCTCTCAGAGTACATGGACTGTATGAACTAATGGAATCCCCTTTGTCTAAACCTAATGGTAACCCCTTCAGAAACATGCTGTTGAGGGGATTGGGCATGTTTCTCTTCTTATATCCTTAAGCAGTTTTGGCTTTCATTGTGGTTTTCTAAGTGCTCTTTTCTTGGTCTGCATTCTTGTAGCAAATGACTTCTTTTCTACAAGAAATAAGATGTTTGAATAATATACCCTTTGTTGTTGGGCTTTAGCATTTTCTTGCTCTTGGAGATTAAATTTTATCTGTCAGTTGTGGACACTTGGTTTCTGATAAAGCTTACACTTGTTGAAAGCCTCAACCTCACTTTCCCCCTACTTTCTTTTAAATACTTTCTCTCTCTTTCCTTCTCTCTGTCCTGTCATGGAATTCAGTACTTAGTCTTCATTACCTAATCTGGAGAATTTTATAGATAGAATCATAGATGTAAAATTGCAAGGAGTTTTGTAAGATAAATCCCCTCATTTACACGTGTGGAAACTGAGACCAAAATGACTTTTCCAGGCTCACAGAGGCAGAGTTTGGCAGAGACAGAATTAGAACCCTGTATCTATAACTCCAAAATGTAGTGTTCTTTCTACTATGTCATGTCATTTAAAATATTTTTGTTTCAGCAAAGGAGAGCTTATGAGAGATTCTCCTACCTGATTAAAGATGTCCCATGGCACTCAGTCTACTTGTAGCAACCCTGACCCAACCTAGTTTCCCTTGAGAGCCTTAGAAGTAATTACTAAGCTTTCACTTCTGGGTAATTATTCTTCATGTGAAGTAACTTTCCAGTTTGTTTTTCAGAAAAGCTGGCAACATGATTTGTAAGGACAAGTATAGTGTGTTTGGTTTGGGGATATCTATTCCGAATCTAGGGCTCATCTTCTAACACTAAAGCAATCCATGCATGGGACTGAAACACAGAACTAAAAAACTTAATTTTCTTTTAATTTGACTACTTAAAAAAAGACAACCCAAAATCCACCACCAATTCAAAGAAGTCAACTCTTAAGAAAACAATCAAGTGAACAATATGGAAATTGCCAGCCAGTCAGTGGCAGGGAATAGAGCCTTCCATTTATCTGCAGGATAAAAACCTGCTGATTGACTGCATTAATTAGTTGTTCGATATAATATGTTAGGAGCAACCTGAGAGCCTGGCCTAAGAGTGTGTAGAGGGGATTTGGGGGACAAAGTATCTCTCAAAATTTTACATACCGGTCTGGATTCAGCCTCCTTAACATTTTTATACAGGCTTTGTTTTCATTTATACCAGGGCTTAGTGAGTATAATGGGAAAATGGAATTATGTCATTTCTTGTGGAAACTCCATTCTTCCTAACCCACTGCCACAGTTCCAGATGTAGTTGGTTCTTCCTTATTCTCATTTGGCCTTTTTAAATTTCTCGAGGTACCATTTCCTAGACATTACAGCAGTGGTGTTCTAAGAATTCTGGCCTTTTTTGGAATCATTAAAACACATTTTCTTAGTAGCCATATAACAGGTTGCAAAATGATCATTCAAAGAACATCTATGTTTACTATATTGTTCTTGTGTCTCTAGCAACCCCAAGTTCATTTCCTTTCAAAGGGGTCATAGGATAATAGGATTATAGGTTTAGAGCTGGACCAGAGATTATCTAGTTCAACCTCCTCATTTTATGGTAAAAAATATGAGGCCCACCAGGTTTAAGAGATTAACTCTCTAGTTAGTATTTTGTTTGGTCATTTCAGTAATGTCTGACTCTTCATGATCCCATTTGGGATAGTCTTGCAAAGATATTGGAGTGGTTTGCTATTTCCTTGTCCAGTTTTTACAGAAGAGGAAACAGATTACCATGTAATCTACCAGCTTCTAGTCAATATGAAGGGTTCTGACATAGAATTTGTCAGTAATTTGAGTAGAAAATTCAAGACTGGAGATTTTAAAGATTTTCAAAGTTAAGATGGAAAACTTATAATATAATTTAATATTTATTTAAGGCTGTTGTGTTAATGTTCAGAATGTAGTTTTAAGGAGCCTCCCTTGCTCCCTAGGTAGGCTGTAATAAAAACTGAGACAGAAGAATAAGGAAAACTATATCATAGCATTGTAAGATTAAAGATTTACAGCTGGAAGGGGCCTCAAGCTGTCTGATCAAGGCCCTTCATTTTATGGATGAGGAAATGGAAGTCAGGGCGTTAAATGACTTGTCCAAGGTCACATTTGTAATAAGGATTAGGGCAGAATTTGAACCAGATTCTCTGTTTCTAGAGTCAGTTCTCTTTCTGCAAATAAATTCTAGAAAAAAGGAATTTTAGTGGAAGAGTTGGTCTGTTGAGCTCAATTAGCTAAAGAGTATCGGGTTTTGTTAATTGGGACTTAGACATATGGATTTGGGTCCTTTTTCTACCACAAAACCAATGATTCCAAGTTCCAGTTGCATAAAGTTTACCATATAGCAGAACTATGGACATCTTACTCAAATGTCTTTTGCATTCTTAATTTAATCTAGTGCGCTGCTATTTATGTAATATGTTGTTGTTCAGTTGTTTCAGGGTGACTCTTCTTGACTGTGTTTGGAGTTTTCTTGGCAAAGGTAATGGGGTAAGATGCAGGGCCTTCAGTCCTTACCATCTGCCCCTTCCACTGCCCCCTGACCTTCTCCAGGATTTATCATAATAGCTAGCATTCATTTTTGGAAACCCTTTACATTAGTTGTCTCACTTTTATTCTTACAACAATATTATAATTGTCATTATTACCCCAACCATATCCAATCGTACCAGAAATTAAGGCCGGAAAAGTTAAGTGACTTGCCCAGGATCACACAACTAGTCTGTATCTGATGTAAGATTTGACCTCAAGTCTTCCCGATTCCAGGTTCAATATGGCTGTCCATTATACCACCCAGCAATGTGTTCTACCTCTGCCTCTGCCCTGTGGCCATACCCTGTGTTCATTGTCACTGTCTTCTGGCCTACTTAGACAACTCAAGGATATTTAGGCTTTGTCATCTGTCTCATTGCTGGGTCTTTCTCTGTGCCTGCAGATGAATGTTCTTTATGGCTTGTCTTCTTATTAGCTATTAGAATGATCTGTTTGAGAAGAGAGCTTGTCTAGATTTTTCTGTTTGTATAACTAGTGCTTACCATCGTGCTTGGCGCATATTAGAAGATTTTCCATTCATTCATCAAATTATGTAAACATTTTACAAACCTTAAGTTGCCATGTAAGTGGTAGCTATTATTATTCATCCACATATTCATTCAAGAATTGATTCTTTCAAAAATAGTTTTCCAGGCATTATTCTTTTACAGCAATGTCAATTTTACCAGAGTGACATAACCAGTATCATCATTTCTTTTCTGGTCTTGGTAGATAATCAGATATCTGAATGATCCCCGGTTTTGTTCCCCCTTACTCCTCTTCCTCCCTATCCTGGCTTTTCTTCTCCTTTTTCCTCCCCCTTCTCCTTTTACTGCTTTCTCTTCCTCTCCTTTTCCTTCTCCTCCCCCATCTTTCCTCCTTCTCTTCTGCCTTTTTTCTCTTCTTTGTTTTTCTCTTCCTTTTCTCTCTTCTCCATTGAAAAACTATTCTTTTAATTTGGCCTAATGTACAGTTTATTTTTAATCCTTAGTAGCTCTTTCTAGAGATTTTGATCTCACATTGTTTGGGGGTGTTGATTTTGCCCTCCCCCTAGATTACTGAATAGAATTCTGTAACAGATATTCATGATTGATTATACTGATCTGCATTTCAGATCCCCATGACAGAGTTGTAATTGTAATTTTTTTAATATGTAATGCATATTGTGGTTTATCATCAATAGGCAGTGCACATACCGCTAATCCATAAATGATAAGGGAATCTATTTGACTGAGTCTAAGTAATTAGTATTTCCACTGAAGGTTTTTTAAAGGTTTTTTTCCCTCAAAGAAAAATGTTGCAGAGTTTATAGAGTGAATAGAAGTATGAAATGAGAAGAGAGATGAGGCTTTTCCTTTCAGGGAGGTACTTTTGCATGCCTAACTTCTTGTAGGAGATTGTCAGTTTTTTGAGTAAGCTATGAGCCTGGGACAATGCTTCTCTTGTCCATTGTTCAAGCCCACTGCAGCCCTGAGCCAGAATTTCCATGGGGTGTGAATAATACCACTGCTGAGACTGAAAGTTCTGTATCCATTTACTGTGAGGTCAAGGAAAAGGTATTGTGGTCTCTAGTTCTTGATGCAGTCTTGTGGAATTTATTTAAGTGATAACACTCTGCATTGTACAAAATTTCTAGATCTTCTTTAGGTTCAGTGCATGTCTCACCAGCATTTCTTTTAATTGGATGGTGGTACGTAATCTAGGGAAAATCATTTGTTTGTCTATGAACCTTAGAATTTAAATGGCATATAGAACAGTGTGGGCAGCTCCGTGGCTCAGTGGATAGAGTGCCTGGCCTGAAGTCAGAAAGACTCCTAGTCTTGTGTTAAAATCTGGGCTCAGACACTTGCTACTCGTGTGACCCTGGGCAACTCATTTAACCCTGTTTGTCTCAGTTTCCTCATCTGTAAAATAAGCTGGAGAAGGAAATGGCAAACCACTCTAGTATCTTTGCCAAGAAAACTTGAAATGGGGTCACAGAGAGTCAGACATACCTGAAACGATTGAACAACAACACAGAATGGTATCTTGTTAATAGTGGTTGCTTAATAAATGCTTAATTGATAGTAAAAAGAACCCTGGACTTGAAAGCAGAAGACCGAAGCTCCAAAGTCCTAGTCATAATCTTTTTTACAACTTCATATCTTCATTGGTAAAATGGAAGATCTAATGATGCAACTCTTAGACTTTATGGTAAATGATCCTAGGCAGCGTAAGATTATAATGTAAGGTCCAGAAGGAAAGTAATCAGTCATCTCTTCCAATCCCCTCCTTTTACAGTTGATGAATTCAGACCCTAAGAGGTTAACTGACCTGCTGTAGATCACACAGCAAAAAGCAAAGCTGAGATTCAGATCAGATGACTCAAAGTTCAGCATTCTTTCGATTGTACAATGCTTCATCTCTCAGACTCAGTTTCTTAATAAAAAAAATTTAAGAAAGCTATCCATGGTACTTAAGTCATAGGTTTTAGTGAGGAACAAATGAGATAATATATGTTAAGAGCTTTGAAAACCTGAATGAATCATATAATAAATGTCAGTTACAGTGGTGATGATGATATTATGATTGTATTATCTACTTCATAATATAATTAGAGAAACACTTTGTAAATTGTGAAGTATTAAACAGCTAGGTCCTGATTTGTACAAATAATGAATCTTGTGACATGGTCACATGTATTGAAATTCATGCAATTTGAAGTAATAATTATGCGAAATATGGTAATTGATTCCAGCCCAATGGAAATATACAGTGTGAATTTTAATAATGAAACCACTTTACAAAATTTATCATCCATACTAATCAGCATATAGCTCTGTAAGTAATTGAAGCTTAGTGTAGAATAAAGAAAATTTTGTCTAGAGAGCTCAGTCATTGGAGCATCATCAGACTTAATCTTAGGCTTCAGGGTTTAGTTCTGTTTGGGAAAAGATGGTCTGTGACAGAAGCAGCACGGTATGGTGTATAGAATGTTAGACTTGGAGTTGGGGATCTGGGTTCAAATCATGTCCCACACATTTACCAGCTGTATGACCATGAAGAAATCACCTATCTTATCTCTTCTGCCTCAACTTCTTTATCGATAAAATGAAGGTAGACTTGGACTCAATAGCCTCTAAAGTCTTCATAAAAACACAATCTACAAAAATCATAGCTCTCATTTCTGTTAGTATTTTAACATTTTAAGAGAGACAGAGTTTGCCCTGATGACAGAAAAGACTTCCTAACAGAGCCATTCAAAAGTAGAATGGGCATCTCAGGAGATCATAGTCTCCCTTCACTCACTAAACCTTTCATTGGAGAACATGAGACCGAGGTGTTACGGTGCTTCTGTCCTAGCCTAGTTTCAGTCCTGCAGGCAGGACTCTGCCCTTACTCATCCATTAGCCCATTTCTTGCCTATTTTTCTAGGTAGATAGGTGGGTTTTTATGTTTTTTTGTGAAAAATATATAATTTTTCATAGCATAACATGCTTAGTCATCCAGGAGGTAGGGTCAGAACTGAAAATTTAGGGTTAAAAATATTTTTCACGAAAAAAAACTAGCAAAAACTTATCCAGTATTGTTTTCAAGACTAGGGAATGAGGATCATTGATGGTATAAATCAGAATCTGTTACCTATAGCTATCTTTAGCTATACACACACACATTTCATTCACTACCTATAGTAATAAGAATAACTAAGTTACTACTTAAAAATCTGTAGTTTTGTGATTAGAGGCCCTCCATTCACTAATGTAGTTCATAACTCCTGCTTTACTTCATAGTCTATCTTCATTATTGTCTGAACCTGAAAAAGGCCCAATTCATCATCTATTTCTCAACTTTTTTGATGATAACATTCACAGCTAATCCATGGGCCTATTTTCAAAGCTTTTTCCGTTTGTGAGGACCTGCCAGTATGTGGGCTGTCCTGGCACCATCTTTGAAAATCCAGTGTCACCTCCAAATTGTGATGAATATCTGAAGTAACTCTGTAGTGGATGGCTTTATGCCAGAAAAAATGCATTCTTAGAATTAAGTTTTAGATTGGGGAAGTTAAAATTATTTTTAAAAAGTATTCAAAATTGAGACCAAAAAATTGTGATTTCATTGTTTAAGACCCTGTGCTATGTCTAAAGTGCAGAAATTGTTTATTTTAAGTACAGGCTATGTCAATAACTTTATTAATTGCTTTGGACAAGTTCTTTAAGATGTCTAAAATGACTATCAGAGAACTGGCTTCATTGGTTATAATCAAAAGATTTTCCATACTCTGTCTATATGGCATTTTTGCAAGTACTTATACTTATTGTCCATGGGATGATATTAAAGAATTACAGTGAAAATGTTTTTGGTTGTATTTATTCTAACTCCAGTCATGTAGACATGGTCATCCTATGTCTGCATGTTAGTTTTCTCATTTATATTCAATATCTAAAATTGATTCAACAGACATTTATTAAGTGCCTACTAGATACAAGGCACTGTTCATACTGGAGATACAAAACAAAATGAAAAACAGTCTTTGCCCTCAAGAAGATAATGTTGTACCGTAATGGGTTATGTAACAGTGTCTTCCACTTGGAAGAAGAGTTAGCAGATTCATGACTTACTTTGTGCTTAATCTTCAAGCGAGACGATTCTTTAGCTCATACGTTAGATCTTAATCATAGGACTTCAGAAGCCAGTGTGCCATAATAGAAGATGGCACAACCCACAATCAGGAGATCTGGATTTCTTTTACAGATTGCCTTACACCGTTCACCCCTCTGGGTCTATGTTGCCTTCATTTTCAAATGGGTGATAATTATATTTACCCCTCATCTATGCCATAGGAATAAAAAAATGCACATAAAAGTAAGTAGGAAAGGTACATATGTTATATAAATACAAATTATTTCTAAGTTAAATTATATTTATGTTTCATAAGTGTGCTTGTGTATCCTTCCCTGATACATAGTAAGTAATTCATAAATACTTATTGACTGTTGGCAGACAAGTAGGTCATCCAAAGCAATTTATATTTGTACAGGCTCTTTGGAAGTGAACTTTTCTTCATCTTTGCCTCTTAGGGGATCTGACTTCCTTCAGTGCTCAGCTGAAGAACCTATGCCTACATGAAGTTTTTCCCAATACTCCAAGAAACTAGATCCCCATTGAGACTACTTTGCATATATTGTGTATTTATTTATACAAGTATATGTTGCTTTCCTCAATAGAAGGTCACCCCTTTATGGTGTAAACTGTTTCCTTTTTGTCTCTGTATCACCATATGTTATCATAGTACCTGGCACATAGTAGGTTTTGGGGATTGAAGTGTAAAAGGTGGATAATGTATAGATCTTAAAAGTTGTTCTTCCCTGCAGAGGTTTATATATCTCAGCATAAATGCAACTCTTGATGGTAGATACTAGGTAGGTTATATCCTTTGTGCTTTAAATGAGGCTAAGATAATTAATTATGGTGATGTGTTGGATTTTAAATCAAATAAAATTGAAGTTTCTTTCCGTTGTTTTTATGGACCATGTCTTGGGAATAATTTGCTCGTAATTAATTACCATTGCTCTTATTTACAGGGTTGGCCTTTGCTATTCTCTCTTCTGTCCATCCGGTGTTTGGTTTATATGGCTCTCTGTTTCCAGCCATTATTTATGCCATCTTTGGAATGGGGCGCCATGTTGCAACAGGTAAGGATTTATGTGTACTTACGTTTTGTGGCTTAGTAATGAAAGGGACTCAATTATTTGAAAAACAGAAGTCAGGTTTCTAAAGTATTTGTGACTTCTAAATACTAAGTACTTTTGTTAGCAGTAGACAGTCATCTCTGTAATGCAGTGGATAGAGCACAGGACCTGGATTCAGGAAGACCTGAACTCAAATCGGCCTCGGACGCTTACTAGCTATTTGACTCTAAGTAAGTCACTTGACCTGTCTTTGCCTCAGTTTCCTCTCCCTGGGCATAATAATAGTACCTACATTCTATAGTTGTTGTGAAGAAAAATATGGATAATATTTGTAGAGCACTTTGCAAAACTCAACGTGCTGTGTGAATGCTAGCTAATGGATATAATGCTATTACCTATGTATATACGTATCCATCTATCAGTTCATCTGTCTAAAGAGATGTTATGGGAATAAGATGAGAAAGGAGAAAATAAGAACTTTGAAAAATGAAAGCATTATATAAATCCTTGCTACTATTAATGAATCCTTTCCTCTTTTAAATAAGTATTGTACCTTGTAATTTCTAAAGTTATTCTCCCTTTGTGTATCTGGATATTGAAGAGAAGTGGAGAACTCCAGAAAAGACATTCTTTCCTGAAATAGATTATTATGAAAAAGCATTTTATTTTCCAGTTATCCAGATAATTTTCTCAGTTGTCCCATTGGTATGTGTGTTTTACATCATTTCATCTTTTATGTTTCTGCAGAGACTGTCTTGTACCTGGAGGTACATAAATTTGCTTTATGTTGAAGTTGAAATAAAATAACCTCATAAAATTATTTAGGGTGTACATTCTCCTAGGTGTTCTTGCCGTGTAAAAGCCAAAGGTGATAAGAACTTGAGATCATGCGATTTTCTTTTGTGTTAAACAAATGCAACAAAACTCTTCTAATGAATAAGAAGCTGAGAATTCTCAGACCCTTAGCCATTAAACATTTCACTCTTTGCCTACTAGCAAATTGTCTTCACATTTTAAAAGAAAGGAGGAAGATAAGGGATCAGATTTGATCTAAAGATTAACCCAAAACTTTTCCCCTGTTGAACCTTTGATAGAAAAGGCAGAATGAATTCACACAATAGGCCATAATGGATTTGCTTTAGGAGGTCAAAAATTTATATTTTGATAAGGGCCTAAATACATATTTACATAGTTTTGTTTCTTAAGGCTCTATGGCAGACTTTTGACTGGCTACATGATTTCAAAATAACATGTATGTCTGTAGTTAGCAAATATCTTTAAGCCCTCCATAGATACCTTGTTTCTACTGTGCAAGTACAGTGCATTCTAAAATACCTATCATCTACATACCAAGAAAACACACATTCTGCAACTTTTTCTCAATTCTTAGCTGAAGGCATTTTATTTCATTGTGTGCTCCACTGAAGGACAAAGAGTCAGCTGGACCTTCTCATTTCTTGGCTTGGTCTGATGCAAATCTTTAAGGTTATTTAGAGTAAATTAGTCACATCAGCAGCTTTCTCCACATGGTACTATGTATTTTATCGGTGTTTATGTATATATCAGAGTAATTACACAAACTGATATGGCTTAATTATTTTTTGACCTAGGCATGATCTTTATTTAGAGAAACAACTGGAGTCCTTGGAGTAAAGACTGCCAAACTTTTTGTTTATAAAGCATTTCATTTCCATATAATATTTTATTTCAGTAACAACACTGTCCCTTCTGCCCCTCCACTTTCCTTTTTACAAATAAATACTGTTTTCATGAAAGAAAAGGTCGCTATAGCTGTCATTTTGCCCCCATTTTAAGGGCAGATATTCTCTAATAATTCTCAAAGTGAGAGTCTCACTTTGGTACAACTTTGACAAACAGATGATGTTTTTATCTAAAAATCAACTCTTTAGCAGAAATACAGAAAGCATAATTTGCTCTAATTATCTTGCCCCAAGCTGTGTTTTTGTTTTACTTTCTGATTTTGATTTAAAATGACCTCATTTATGAGGATGGTGAAGTGGATTGGTTATTCTTCATGGCACACAGGAAATTTGATCTGATTTCAGTGTCACATGAGAAATAGGGAAGAGAACTTGGGTTTAAGAAATTTGGGGATTCTGGAGGTGTATTGGTTGTTGAAGAAGATAGAAAGACAAACTGATAAATGATGATTAATGTGGGCTATGCACTGAAGCTAGTAAGATTTGGCTCCATTTAAGATTTTGAGGAGGAATGAAATAGGTGATGACTCTGAGGAATGCTAATTAGGATTAGTCAGCTTCGTGTATTTGGTTGGAGTTAGAAGAATAGAGTTGAAATCCTGGCTCTTTCACTGTGTAACCAGCCACATCACAAATTCTCTATGGCTCAGTTTCCTGATCTATAAAATGGGGTGGTTCCTTGGCCCCTCAGGTATTTTCTAGTTTTATATCTGTGATCTTATTGACTTTTTATCCCTGTACTCCACTACTGTTAATAGAGAGAAAGAATAGGTACCAGACCTCTGATTTAATTGATTAGGGAATGGTTGGATGAGGAAACTCATCAATTACCTCAATTTATTCTGTGACCTGTTGTCTCAAAGAGCTACCTAAGAAGTGAAGTGATTAGAAATAGAACTAGTAGCCAGATCTTCCTGGCTCCAAGGCCAGCTTTCTAGTCATTATGCCATGTTGCCCTGTAATACTAAACTATGCTTATTAGAATACAAAGGAATCTCCGTCTCCCTCTCCTTTTCATTCTTCCCCACTCTTTCTTCTTCTCCCTCCTTCCCTTTCTCCTTTCTTCCTCTTTCTTTATCCCCTTTCCCTCTTTCTTTTCTCCTCTCTCCCACTTTCTCTCTGCTCTCTTGCCTCTCTCTCTCTGTCTCTCTCTCACACACTCTCTCTTTCTCTCTCACACTCTCTCATACACACGCACACACACACACATGTCAACTGAACTAGTCTCTAACCTGTGGATGCTGGAACCAGACAGAGCAGGCTAGAGACAGGAGAATCAAGAATCAAAAAGAAGTTTAATTTCATAGGGAGGGGAATGACTTGCAAGCAAGGAGGGTATGTAGACACATGTGCTGGCACCCCTTGCCTAGTAGGGTGACCTGCTTTAGTGCGATTGAACCTTGATCTGTATATTTGTGGCTAGACAAAGAGTCAAACTGTGGAGTGTAGCAACAGTAGTGAAGCAAAGTTGTCTCAGGACAAAAGTCTGTTCATAGCAGGGCTTCATGTCTGGTCTTGTAAGTGCTTGCCTGAGCTCAGGGACCATCAGTTCATCCAGAGAGTGAGCACAAAGGATTGTTGTTATGTCAAGCTCAGGGTACAGCTTGTTTGGTGAGTCTTAGCTCTGGAAAACATGATATCTCTCAGTATCCTGACATTTCCCCCTTTTGGCAAAAAGGTGGGAGTTTGAAAGAACCCCAACCTTTCCGGCCAATAAAAGAGAGGGAGATATAAGCCAAGATACCACGCAAGGCAAGCTGGGCTAAAACAAAATGTTGAGTTGAATAGGTCTTATCTAGTCTTTGTTGACTTGTGAGCAGAAGGGTGGGGCAAGAAGGTAGAGGGAGAAAAAACCAACACATCTTGAATCAGGGCCTTGGTGGTTGGGCACATAACAAAAGGGAAGAGAAAAAACCAGGACAGTATCCTCAGCCCTCATCTTGAATCTTTGGACAACTGTTTCATCTGGACTTTGACTGCTTCTGGGTCTGTACTAGATGAACGTGTCATCCAGTCAGGAGCAGGGGCTTTCTTCAGATGATCCAGGAGCACACATCCACGAGTTTGGCAGCTGTGGGAGTAGGCAAAGGACCTGGTAGGAGCCCTTAAAAACATGATTGATTGTCAGTGTTCAGGGGTTGCTTGAGAAGTACAATTGTGAGAAAATCCCTTGTATCAATCTTTAGATCTGAGTTTCTTGTCAGCATAATATAGATCCTTGGTTAAGAGTTTCTAAACAACATATAGAAATGATCCAGTTTCCCAGCTACACAGAACTAGTTTCAAATAATGCAATAAAGTTTTTCTCCCAGCTCCCATAATTGCATAATTACATTGTCAGGTATATATCAAATTACTTAGAGATCTCTCAGTGTGCTAGTTCTGAAAAGGAAGATTTACATTTCCAAAATAACCAAGAAAACTTAAACATAAACCAGGATCTTGAGTCTGAGATCAGAAACAGAATCTCGAAGGCTGAGACTAGAGTCACCAATGTTAATTAACATCAAAGCTGCTTGTATCATAGCAACTCATTCTCAGTATTCATTTAACCTGCAAAGATCCCTGATGTCTCATGTAGTTATCTGGTCGCTAAATATCTCTTATTGGACAATAGTTTTTATTCTTAGGATAGCTCCAAAAAAGCTTTGCTTTTCTTGTTCCAAATCTAGAAGTTTCTAGATAATTCTGACTTATTATAATATAGTCATTTCAATTTGGTCCCCCAATTTTGAAACTTCAGAGACTTTCAGTTCATATACCATTTGTTGTTTCTATCTTTATGTAAATCCCTATACCTGATTTAAGAATCTTCTAAAAATTTTGCTCTTCTACCTTTTAAAATTATCAGACAAATACTTTAAAGATAGGAAAATAATTTCATTTTCTTTATCTTTATCCATACAATTTATGTATAAAATCTTAATCTGATTTTGAGAACTTAATACTAAAGAATACTCTAAGCCTGAATTTCCATGGTAGATAAATTTGGAAGTCAATCATATATGTATGTGTATGTGTGTGTGTGTGTGTGTGTATGTATCATTGTCAGAGAATACAGTCTAATCCTGTTGCTTTCTTGAAATTTACTATTCGATTGATTTAGAAAACTTATTGCATCTTTGTCTTATCACCTTATCTAATCATTTTCCTCTTAAGAGGATATCATTACTAAATGGTAATTTGATCATAAATACAGATCAAAATTGTAAGATATTCATACTTGCATCCTAGTATAGTAACTCAGAGATGTTCCAATATCATTCTGTTATTTAATGAACTTGTTGTTGTACTTAGAAAAGTTCTTGATTATAGACATTAGCTATAAAGGGAAAAAGAGGGACATAGTTATAGCAATGTCATGTATCATAACGGGGGAAAACTCCCTGAGCTTTGTTTGATTCCAGGCATGATTCATATCTGACAGCCAATTATGTAGTCACAGGGTAGTGAAAGCCAGGCTCAGGATTAACCAGGTGGGAAAATTTCCTTTTCAGAAAGGAAACAGTGCAATGGGGAAATAAAATCCTGAGAACCCTGCTTGGGACCATGCTGAAGTCATCCTGAAAACTTTTCTGACACACAGACATCACCTTTAGAAGTTTCCAGATTGCAGCACATGCCATTTTCTACTATTGACTTCATGACAATTCAGACAACTGTCCCTGTAACAAAAGCTCAAAGCAGTAAATTAAGGCCCCAGAAATTTTTACCTTAAATAGCAAAATTTCACTAATCCCATTTTAGGGCTTGAATATCTTTCCCGGTATTTCCCCAACAGTTAAACATTTCATTTATCCTTTACTTGTAAATTAAAACTACCAAAGTTCTGGGGCTTCAGACACGTAGCAAATAATTGACTCATCATTAATATGTTGAAGCTACATCTTTAAATCACCTTATACACATTCATAATAGTCAAGATTTTAAAATGAAAATTCACTATTGTAGTAAACTTAATATCTGCTTTATAACAAAATATACTTCATTAAATATTTAACAGTTTTCAAATATCTATTTTTTATTACATTCTTTTAAAGAAACCCAATTCATGTATGCAGCAGCCAGATTAAAAAGTTGTTTTCTTTAACAGCATTCCTGTT
>CM053773.1:122597487-122623145 GCA_028658325.1 Potorous gilbertii
AGAGACAGTCCCTGCTTTCAAGGAGCTCAGAGTCTAATGGAAGAGGCAACATGCAACAACTAGGTACTAGGTACAGAAAAGATAATAAAGATATGCTTGTATTCTCTCCTATTCTTTCATGATGCTCTGTGAAAATAAGAGAGCTTACACCTATGTTTCCATCATACAAAACAGTTGAATAAACAATGAAACAAAAAAAGTCAACATATAGATATTTTAAAGTATCTAAATGTTTGACCTTTGGACAAAGCATCTGGATCACAGATGTACAATTTTCACTCCATCCATATGTTCTGGTATTACAAAGACATAACTATATGCCCCCTCCCCCACCTTCCAACAACATCAATAAAAATAGGGCAGGGTAAGGAATAAATTTTGAACCAAATAGCTAGTACTATTAGTTACATAATTATGGCTCTACTCTCCATATCTGTTTTTTTTTTAGCTGACACTTTTTGTATTTAAACTACTCAGTTCTGGAAACTGTCCTCTTCCCCACCCTCCCTAACACTGAAAATGAATCTTTTCCTGTAACAAAGAAAAATAATTAAACAAAAACACTTCAGTTAGTGACTGTATCTGATCATGTACACAGTTCTGAACTAGTAGCTCTCTACCTCTGTCCTGAGAGCTTCTTTCCCAAATCTTAAGATCAAGACTGAAAGAATTAAGTTATACAAACTGAGTTTACTTAGTGAGCAGTTTTTGACTTGTGGATCCCAACTCTGAAATTCTCTTTAAAGAAAATATTAAAATGATAAGAATGACAAATATATTGACTCATCTGGCAAAAAAAAAAGAAAAAAATTTTTTTTCTCTAAACCCATAACTCATGATTCCCCTCTGAGAACACAGATGTCAAGGCACAAACAGTATCCTCCCCAATCCATGCCTATTTTAAAATCCTTCCTAATCACAGAACCATAGTACTGGAAAGGACCCCAGAGACCCTCTTATTCTCCCCCATCATTTTACAAAGAAGAAAAATGAGGCCCAGAGGGTTTAAGTGATTTGTTCAAGGCCACACAGGATTTAAACCTGCAACCTGTGATTCTAGAACCAGCAACCTTGGCCTTGGACTTGGCTAAATTGTCATTTCTTTCATTAACTTTTTGCCTGTTCTCTGCAAGGGCAATGAATTCTCTCCAAACTAAACCCTAAGAGGATTTTCATTCTATCTCCATGTTCACAGTCTGCCACGCACATAGCGATCTGTCCACCTCTGTCATTTGTCCTCCTGTCTCATGAATATCTCTCCCTCTGCTTCTTTATTTTTTTAAAGCAATGAGGAAGGACCATTCACTCTTACAGTGCCAATTAAAGTGTGCTACACATAGAATAGGTAATCAATAAAATGGCATTCATAGAATGAGACTAGCTTTAGTAAGCTCCTCAACGGCAAATTAGCCCCATTATTTTATAGCCATAGTCATGTAATCAGGGACTCTTCATACAGATGGGCTGCAGTTGCAATTACAAAGAAGATACAATCCTTGACTAACTATTAAATACTACTTCACTATGAAATAAGTTAGAAGGAGATGAAGTCTCAGGATGAGGAGGGTTTGTGGATGGTTTTGTTTTTATCTTCAAAGGAATAAAGCATTATGGGAAGTTTTTAATAAGAAAATGAAATGATTAGATATGTGCTTAAGGAAATTTACATTATGTGAAGAAAGAATTGAGATTGCTCTATTATTTAACAGTAATACAGGTGCCAGCGGATGAGGGCTTGCACTAGGGTGGGAGTCATATAAATAGGAAGCAGTAGATGAATACAAGAGAATTTGTGAAGATAAAATGAATAAAACAATGTAAGTGAAGGATACAGAAGATGAGAGAGAGGGAGGCATTTTATGGTCCTAAATTCCTTTGTGTTTGCAACTACAATTTTCCAAACTTGGGGAAGGATGAATATGACTTCAATAAAAACATGGAAACTGGGAAGAAGGAAGAGTTTGGAGAAAAAGAAAATGAATTCTATTTGGACATATTGAGTTTGAGATGCCTACAAGATATCAACTCAGAAATGTCCAATAGATATCTGGTGATGTGGAACTAGACTTTAGGAGAGAGACAAGGACTGGATATTTCAATCTAGGAGTTAGTCACATCATGATTATAATAGCAAGAATTTAGATAGTGTTTTGAGGTTTACAAAATGCTTTATTTATTACTGAATGTGATCCTCTAAATACTCCTGTAAGGCAGGTACTGTTTTTACTCATTTTCTTCATGAGGAAACAAAGGCTAGGAGAAGTTACATTACTTGCCCAGTATGGGCCAAGATAGGAATTTAGATTTGGCCAATTTTAAATCTAGTATTCTACCTTGCCACCCAGCTGCCTATCCACATAGAGGTGAGAGTTGAACCCATGATCCAGAGATCATTGAGAGTATGTAGAGGTACAGAAAGAAGGGAGCTTTGGGATTAAGGATCATCTGAGAGGGAACAGCTGGACTGGTAGGAGGGGAAAGAGGACAAAGAAGCATCACAAAAACACAAAAAAGAAAGAGTACCCGCAGAATGACAGAACTCAAATACTACTGAAAGATCAAGGCAGATGAGGACTGAGAAGGGATAATCAGATTTGGCAATTAAGAGATTACTGGTAGTCCTAAAAAGAACAGTTTAGACATCTGAAGCCAGATTGCAGGGGGCTGAGGAGTGGGAGGAATGGGGGTGGATATGCCAAATTTAGCTCACTTTTTTCTAGGTATTTTGACTGAAAATGGAAGTGAAACATGGGATTATAGTTTGAAGGGATTATAGGGTTTCTTGAAGGTTTCTAAAAATAGCTGAATTTGGCCACATGTATAGGTAGCAGGGAAAGAGAATGGAATTGAAACAAAGGAGGAGAGAATAGGAGATGATGTCAATGGGTTTTGAGATATAGAATGGAGGTGGGAGGGGGAAGAGATCCTTCAATAAATATTCTAGAAAAAATGTGTTTCCAACATGTGAAGAGCTTTAAGACTTTAAGTTCTAGGTTAGACCAAATTTTTTGACTCCCTTAATGACCATAATTGCCCATGGCTACAGAGTGTGCAGTGAAGTGGTATAGTGGGCTGAATACTGTATTTAGATTCAGAAAAAAAAGATAAGAAAAAAATTGAGTTCAGAGTTCTGCCTTAGACCCTAAAAAATCTGTGACCCTGGGCAAGTCACTTAATTTCTCTACATCAGTAAAGTGAGGGGGATAGCCTCCAAGATTTCTTCCAGCTCTGAATCTAGGATTCTATGAATCACTGCATACTAGACTTCTCGGTTTCTTAGAAATGAAGCAACAGAGCAGTTCTTTCTGTACTTATTGATTAATTCACAATGGTCCCATGACTGCACACATACCAGAAAGAGGGAGAAGAATGCAATGCCCCAGGGCCATACCAAAGTTGCTGGAATACGCATTTCAACTACATATGTTTGCAGTCATAAAAAAAAATGACCACCCCAGAATGAAAGGAACAAACCCCAGGGTATTGTCTGGATAAGACTACAATTTGCAGTTCAAGGCTCAACTCCTAAGACGCTTGGAGGAAAGCATGGGGGAGGGTGGAGACTCATCAAAAACACCATTAGAATACAATAGAAAATCTGGCTGGTGGAGAATGCAACTATAATGAGTGTCATGTGGGGAATCATCAATGTGGATGATTTATCATGAAAGACAAAATTTTCTTGTTTTATTTCTATGATTCCTGTCACAGGCACATAAGACACGGACACACACATATCACTTATTTATTTATGTATTAACTTTTTGTTTGTTTTTGGAAATGCTTAAAGTGAAAAGCTAAGTTAATATGACAAGTCCCAGATAACACAAATTACAGGAGTTAAATGCTCATAATAGGAATTACTACCACTCAAATTTGATCAGAAAAAGGAAATATTCAGCCATCCGTGTCTGGAGCTCTCTATATACACAACTGATTTAACCATTTTAAACTCACTGTCAGTTTGAACAAATGATTCATTTGATCAGCTGAATTTCTTATTTAGACTGACCCTTCTATATAGTTTAAAAGGACAGAAAAATTCAGCAATGATTTTTCTAGAAATATGAATAAAATGTCTTCCATGTATTAACAGCTGAGTTTGAATTAATCAAAGGATTAAGTATATATCCATGCTACAACATATTTACTACCTTTTAGAAGGAATTTTTTCAAGTCACTATTTTCCAATTATATTACATTTGGAACAAAATACAGATCATGCCATATGATATACTTCCATTAATGCTGTTCAATTGGAATTGCCCATTCTCTATTATGAGCTCATGTCTCAACAAGGTTTGCAATGAGCAAATAAATCAATACAAGAACAGTTATAACGACACATAAAACAGACAGTTCTTAACTTTGAGAATTGTGAGTTTGTCTAAGTGTTCAATGCTGAAGCCTCACACCTAGTCCTCACTCAAAGAAGCAAGAAGCAGCCTCTCTTCTTTCTACCATTCTTGGACTCCATTACAAAAGCAAACCAATAAAGATTTCAAATACTATTCCCCATTCTTCCTTCCCTACCCTTAGAGACAAAGCATTAGATCTCCCATTGTAGTAAAATGCAATTAATGTAAATAATTAAACATACCAATGAACCTGAATAATTAGATACTCAAGTCAAATATAATTATTTTCTTTGAATTCTACTCTGGGGGAAAGGAAACATAAGCACAGACTAATATTTAAGATTTAGTAAAAAAAACAAACACCTTCCCAAAGAACTTTCTAGGGTGATAATTCAGTCTTTCTTCTGCTCCCTCTATAACCTGATATCCATCACTGAGATTTGTAACGACCCTCAATAAAATCAATCAACAAGCATGTTTTAAGGCACTCAGGGAACAAACAGAAAAGTGAGTCCATTCCTGCCCTCAAGGAACTTACATCCTGCTGAGCAAAAACAAAAGGTACACAAGTAAGGAAATACAAAGTGGTATAGAAAGTAATTTCAATGAGGAGAGGAAAGAAACCAGTAACTAGGGAAATGATTTCACGTTTACTATATTTTATTCACTAAGAAAGAAAAAGGCATTTATATAATTTTAAAAACTTCTCATCAAACCTTAAAAGAGAAATGGTTCTCTATTTAACTTCAGCTAAAAATTCAGTCAGAAAACTCCTTTCCCTCTAAGCATCTACTTCCTAAGTAGATTAGGGTTTTATAGTGAGTTTCACAGAGATGCCAAAGAAATAAACGTTAAAAATTAATTATTTTAAGTGTTTCCTAATGAAATAAGTAAAATACTGAAATACATATCTCATATTCTATTATACCTATAATAATATAGGTAAGTCCTGCCTCTGACACATACTGACTGTAACCTTAGGGAAATCATTTGACCTCTCAGTCTTTTAGGCAATTCTCTAAGACAAGTTTCCTTATCTAGGAGTTTCCATTATCAAGACCCAGTTTCTACTGCCTATTTTATTATTCATCCGATACTATTTTTGTTTGCAGTGAGGTTATTTCTTTCAGGGCTGGGTATAAATCTCATCAGAAAAAAAGAAGTGGGATTATAGTCACCAAATATTACTACAATGGCATGTCCCTTTGTAGGATCCATTATAATAGTTACTATGACAACTACTCCACAGCTTATATCAAGGATTCTTAACTCCCAACATATGATGCTAAGGCCCACAAAACAAAGATCCTTAAGGAGGACAACATTTTTGGTGTAATCTGCTTTAAAGCTTTTAATAAAAAATTTTGTTCAGAGCATTTCCCTGCTCTGTCAGAACAAGATGTCACTTTTTAAATGTTTTTTTCTATCCTTTTTTAAAAAATGGGATATTATGTTTCCGTGTCTTGAGAATCTTACCTCTAAAAAGAATTCTATTTTGAAGAACATGCTTAGCTGATTCAAATTAGCAATCCTTGGGGCACAATTCAGAAATATATGAATTATGACAAGGAGAAACCTATTATTTGTAAAGTCTTTATTTACAAAAATATTTGGTGGAAGTAAATAAGTTGAAAAAATGCATTTAAGTCTCAGGACTCTTGGAGTTAGAAGCAACATCAGAAATCATCGAGGCCAACTCCTTACTGAAACATTCAGCCCATCTACATCTTCTCTAACATATGACTGGTTATCCAGACTCCATGAAAAAATGGTCTGAAAAGGGTACCTCACTGCCCCAAAAGCAGCCTGCTGCACTTCTGAATAGCTCAAGTGGCTAGAAATTCTTCCCCCAGCCTTATATTGTCCCTGTAACTCTAACCTTACATTCTGTTTCCATTGCTGTTACACTTTAGTTTCTAGGCCCCAAAAGAACAAGTCTAATCTCATGACTACACGAGAGTGTATCAAATATTTGAAGAGAGCAATCAGATCTCCCACCCTGAAATTCTCTTGTCCAAGATAAACAGACACATATTTTAAAATATCCACATATGGCAACACAATTTGATTTTTAAAAAATAATTAATTCTGTGTAATATGCCAAATGGTTAATCCAACTGACCATTGCCAATCAACCTATATCAATTTAAAAGTGATCAATCTGGCACAACATATTTGTCTAGATGAAATATATTCTTAAGAACAAGAAGAGAAAAACAGTATTTTCGGTCATTTGATTGCTTGTTTCAGAGGCATTATAAGCAAGCAAAGGTGATTACAGGAAATTGGGATATGAGAGATTGATAATACACAATGTCCAACCTGGGATGGGAATCAGCAGTCTCAAGACCATATGTAGCCCTCTAGGTCCTTAAGCACATCATTTAACTGTATCCAAATCCCCTTTATAAAAGGATTTGTTCTGTGAGGTTTGGATTCGGTCAAAGGGCTGCACTTGAGGATGCAGATGGCCACATATGACCTCAAGGCTGCAGGTCCCCCAACCCTGGTCCAACTTTTTAAACCAGCAGCTGCTGGGATCACCTTGAATTAGTAGATATAATTGACCAGATGTGAAGAGTAGGAAAAAGCCCTGGATTCTGATTCACAACAACTAAGAGTCCTTCCTCTGAATTGTGCTAGATGTGCGACCTAGAGCAATCCACTGAACTCCTTTGAGACTCATCAACTCTAGCTCTGCAGGTATGATTATGAATGATCCATAAAATGGAAATAATGACACACTCATGTGAAGAACTCCCAGGGCTACTATGAGTATCAACTGAGATAATACAAACAGTATTTTGCAACCACAATGCATCATAAGAATATTATCTATTGTTGTTTTACTATTATATCACAGGATCCTCAGTTAATAAATGGAAGGGACCTTAAAGGTTGTCAAATCCAAACCCTTCATTTTATGGATGAGGAAACTGAGATTCTCTACAAAGAATACATGCTTAATAAATACTTCTTTTTATTTTATTTTATTTTATTTTTACATTGCCAGAGGGATCAGAATGCTAGAGTTTTGTTTCTTTTAGGTGTTCAAATCCCTTCACAGCCTGACCACCCCCCCACCTTTTCAATTATTTTATCCTTACTCACCCTTAGTGACACTGGCCTCCATGTCATGTCATTCCTCAAATAAGATAAGGTATATCCGAACTCTGGGAATTTTCACTGGTTATCCTCCATGTATGAAACTCAGCTCTCTTCATCTCTACCTGCTGGCTTCCCCAGCTTAATTCAAATTCCAGCTAAAAACTCATCTTCTAAAAAAAGTTTTTCCTGGTCCCCATTAATGCCAGCACTTTCCCCTTGGATGTTTGGTGTGTGTGTGTGTGTGTGTGTGTGTGTGTGTGTGTGTGTGTGTGTAGTTGAGAGCATGGTGTTTCCCCAATTTAGGGTTAGGTTTCTGCCTTTCTCTGTACTCCTAGTACTTAGTACAGTACAATGCCTGGCACAATATCACTGCTTACTAAATGCTTATTAAGTGACTGACCCTATGATTGCTCTGATCTTCTCTGTGAATCTAGATCCTATCCTTCAAACGGATTGTGGGAAATGGAAAGCTCAAGAGCCTGCAGAGCTTAAGAAGGAAAACTTCTATTTGGAAGTTGGAATGGGGAGCTTGATGTAGGAACTATATGGACGGGGAGTGCCATTAGTTTGTCAGGACCAGTCTCCATATCTGAGACAGTGTGGGTAGGTGCGCAGGAGGTAAGCTGGGATAGATGTTATGTCACTGAAACCTCTCTGAGCTGCACACTCTGCAGCGATATTCCTTCCTTCCCCTTTTCCCTTCAGGATCCCTGGCTCTCCTCTCCAGAGCCAGGAAAAAAATCTGTTTGGTTTTTTCACATGTTGACTGTTCTTTGCTCACATGTTTATTTTGTCTCTTAATTCATTAATTGTGATAAATTGTTAACCACAGACATTGCTAATCTGGATGCATTTATTGGGAATTCATTAGAGAGGAGGCAACTGTCAGACTGTGTACTGGGAGAAAGAAATTCTTTAAGCTGATATATATTTGCCAGTAATCTGCTGGCTGAGGGTTCACAGCTAAAAAAAAATACAATCACTGATTCATTTTTACAACATCCCAGGAGAGAGAAAATACTTATTCAGGGACCCTTCTAATCAGTCAATGAGTCAGCAGGTTCTGGAGGCGGGGTGGGGAGAATAGGGTGGGTGGAAAGCTGTGACCAGCTGAACTAATACTTAAACTTCCCATCATTTTTTGACCCAGACTAAATTTAAGGAAGATTCAGGGGGGAAATCCAAGGGATTATCCAGAGAAAAATCATTATCAAGGAAAGGCATAGTAGTCTAGACCCTCAGAAGATGAGAAGTGAACGTGAGCAATTGACCAACACAACAGCACACGATAACATCCCTTCTGGAGATTATCTTTTCTTCCAAATTAGATTATAATCTCCTTTAGGCCAGGCACTCTGTTTATTAATCCTTTTAACTTTTCCAGTGCCTACCACAGTTCTATAGACACACAGAAGTGGATTTTCATTACAATCAGTTCCAGGAAAAGAAATTCACCCAGGATCATTCAGGGTGTGTGAAGAGGTTCCGGAATGTCAGAGACAGGAGTAAGAGAAAGTCATATTAAAAGGTTTTGTAGCTCCCCAAAGCTGAGGGACAATCAAACAACCAAAAGGGTGAAATGAGTTGTATAGAATGTTGACACATGAGGGCATCGGTTATGAGCTAACTCCTTCCATGCTGGTAAAAGCATTCCACTTATAACTTTCTATCTAAGTGATAATCAGATATCTGTACAGGGCAGTACAACTGGCAAGACACTGATATTTCTGTGCTTTTGTTGACTGAATCAATGATAGCCAGACTACCGCTGATTGGTTCAACCAAAGTCATAGCCAACTTTTGAGCAGTTCTGAAACAGTTCTGTGGACACACAAAAGTGGATTTTCATTACAGTCAGTTCCAGGAAAAGAAATTCACCCAGGAGCATGCAAGGTCTGTGAAGAGGTTCCTGAATATCAGAGACAGGAGTAAGAGAAGGTCATATTAAAAGGTTTTGTAGCTCCCCAAAGCTGAGGCCCTTCAAAGGAGGGAGAAGAGGGGAGGAAGGAGAGAGAGAGAGAGAGGAGAGGAGAGGAGAGGGAGGGAGGGAGGGAGGGAGGGAGGAAGGAAGGATAGATGAATGGATGGATGGATGGATGGGGAAAGGCCTCTTGAAGGAGGTGACACAAAGCAGAATTTTAATGCAGATAAGAATTCTAAGAGACAGAGGTGAAGGAGAGCATGCCTCATATAAGGAAAAACCTACACAAGATCAATTAGTTAACTAGATTTATATAGAGCCTACTATGTACCAGGCATTATGCTAAGCACTGGAGATACAAAGGAATGCAGTTCCTGCTCTCAAGGAGCTCCAAGTCAAATAGGAGAGACAACATGCAAATACCTATGTACAGACAAGACATATATAGGATAAACTGAAGATAATCAACAGAGGGAAGATACTAGGATTAAGGGATACTGGAAAGTGCCTCTTGAAGAAAATAGGACTTTAACGGAGATTTGAATACAAGGAAACCAAGAAGCAGAGATGAGGCAGAAGGCATAGAGATGAGAGAAGGAATGCTAGGAACAAAGAAGAGCAAATAGGTTGGAACAAAGTGTGAACAGGAGTAACATCTAATAGGTATAAAAAGGAAGAGTGAGGTTGGAGCAAACAGGGCTTCAAATACCAAATAGAAGATCTTATTTACAAATATGTAAATATTTATCTTTTTGAATTTTATAAAGACTAGGGGGTGGTTAGGATGAGGAGAGGGTAGTCAAGATGGTGGATTAGAGACAATTCAGTTGAACTTTCTCAACATTCCCCTCCAAACAACTTTAAAACAACTCTTCAAATAAAATTTTGGAGAAGCAGAGCCAACAAAGGACAAGGTGAGATATTTTTCCAGCCTAAGAAAACGTAGGAAGTCAGCAAGAAAAGTCTGACACAAGTGTGGAAGTCTATCTGGAGCCCATACAAATGGTGACAGCATCACTGGCAACAGCTCTCAGCCCACAGATATTAAGGGTGTTGGATAATTGGTCAGAAAGAAATTACAGGAGACCCTCTGCCTAACACGGGGTAGAGCTGGCACTAGGTGCCAACTCTACTATCCATATACAGTTTTAGGCCAAAATTGTAGGATGGAGAGGAGTGCTTTTGATTAGTCACAACAGAGCATGGGCTCTGGTCACAATTACAAAGCAAGGAGAGCATTAGCACTTCTGGCTACAAGAGACCAGGGGCCCTGGTTGTTGTCCCAGACCCAAGAGAAGCACTAAAATTTGTGGCTGATGGAAAGCAGGGGCCCTTCCTGGATAAAGACAGAACATAGACCAAGAGAGAAGTGACCATACCTCTCTCCAGACATATCACCATGGAAGTACCAAAAACTTGCACATCCCCAGAACTAACTCTGAAAACAAAGGCATACAAAGGCCTGAAGCCTGGGATAATATTTCCCTATCTCTAGGTTAGTAGAGTCCAACTTGAATATAAAGTCAAGAAATAAGCTAGAAAAATGAGTAAACAACAACAACAAAATGACCATAAAAAGCTACTACTGTATCAGAGAAGACCAAGTCATAAACTCCAAAGGAGACAATGTTAAAGCTACAAACAAAGCCTCAAATAAAAATGCCAGTTGGATCCAAGACCAATAAGAATTCCTAGAAGAGTTGAAGAGTTAAAGAAAAAGATGAATGGTAGAGGAAAAATGGGAAAAAGAAATGAGAATGATGCAAAAAATGATTCAAAATTATTAACAGTTTGATAAAAGACGCACACACACAACTTAAAAAGAATAATACCTATGGTAAATGAAGCACAAAAATCCACTGAAGAAAATAATTCCCTAAAAATCAAAACTGACCAAATGGAAGAAGTACAAAATTTCACTGAAAAAGATATGATGCCTTAAAAAATTAAAATTGGGAAAGTGGAATCGATTCCATGAGACATCAAGAAATAATAAAACAAAGTCAAAAGAATGAAAAAAATAAGAAAATGTGAAATATTTCACTGGAAAAACAACTCACTTGGAAAACAGATCAAGAAGAGATAACTTAAGAATTATTGTATTAACTGAAAGCCATAATCCAAGACACAGCCTATAACCCATATTTCAAGAAATTATCAATGGAAACTGCCTTGACATCTTAGATTCAAAAGGTAAAATAGAAATTGAAACAATCTACCAATCACTTCTTGAACAAGATTCCAAAATGAAAATTCCCATGCATATTATAGCCAAATTCCAGAGTTCCCAGATCAAGAAAAAATACTTCAAGCAAACAGAAATTCAAATATTGCGGAGCAGCAGGCAGAATCACACAAGATTTAGGAACTTGAATATTAAAGAAGTAGAAGGTTTGAAATACTGATATTCCAGAAGGCAAAAGAGCTAGGATTACAACCAAGAATAACCTACCCATAAAAAAGTTGCACATAATCCTTCAGGGTTGAAATGTAAATTATTGAAATAAAGGACTTCAAGCATTCCTAATGAAAAGAGCAGAGCTGAAAAGAAATTTTGACATTGAAACCCATGACTCAAGAGAAGCATAAAAAGGTAAATATGAAAGAGAAATCATAAGGATCTCAATAAAATTAAGCTTTTTACATTTCAATATGGAAAAATGCTACTTGGAACTCATAAGAACTTTATAATTATTAGAGCAGTTAAAAGGAATTTACAGAGATAGATGGCATGAATATGAGTCAATTATGTTGGCATGCACTCCAAAAAAATGAAAGAGTAAAAAGAGAAAGGCACTGGAAAAAGAAGGAAGGGAGAGGTAGAAAGTGAAAATTTTTTCTCACATAAAAGAAGGAAGACATCACATTCAGGGAAGAGCTTTCACAGTTGAGAAGTAAATGGGGGAGGGACAATGCTTAAACCTCATTCTCATTAGGATTGGTTTGAAGAGGGAAAATACACACACACACACACACACACACACACACATACACACACACACACACTCAGTAACTTACCCAGTAGGGAGAAAGGAAGGGAAAGGGATAAACAGAAAGGGAGGAAGATAAAAGGGAGGGCATATTACATAAGATGGTTGAGAAGCAAAATAGACTTGATGAAGGACAGGATAAAAAGAGAGAATGAAGAAGAAACAGAAGAAAATGGGATAGAAGGAAATACATTGTTAGTGACCATAACTGTAAATAGGAATGGGATAAGCTCACTCATAAAACAGAAGCAGATAGCAGAATGGATTAGAAACCAGAATCCAACAACATATTGTTTATAAGAGACACACTTGAAATAGAAAGACACACACAGAATTAAAATAAAAGGTTGGAGAAGAATCTAATATGCCTCAGCGGAAAGTAAAGGCAGAGGTAACAATCAGAATCTCAGACAAAGCAAAATCAAAAACAGACTTAATTAAAAGGGATGATCAGGGAATTTTTATAACAGATGATAGGTAGATAGAGAGAAAGACAGACAGATAATGCATTCTTGTTTGTCATTCATTTTCAAAGAGCACCAATGACACCAAGGGTAATGTCCTGACTTGTATGTGAAGTGGATTTAAGTAAGGCAGAGTTGTACAAAGTCATCAGCCTCACTCTCTCTTCCAGAGTCATCAAAGTCCATTGCAAAACAATGCAAGATGACTGGCAATGGCCTGATGTGCCTTGATTACCTTGGCATCTTTGATGTCTAACCAAGCTCTACATGCTCTACAACGCTTGCTTCCATTGCTTTCATGGACATTGGAACAAATTGGTTTTAATCTGCTCTTTCCACTGGGAAAAGTTTTCACATGCTTGGATAGACATCCCTCTAATCACTAATGGGAGACTCAACCTGGTTTAATCCATCTGCCAAGATGGTTTGCTGAGCACTGGGCATGCTACAGCTTCTTGGAGACACAGAGAAACTACATTTTGCTAAAAGGTATCATAGACAAGGAAGTAATGTAAAAAAAATTTATATAGTGTCTCTGATAAAAGACTCATTTCTTAAATATATACTGAACATAGAATTGAGTCAAATTTAGAAAAATAAGAGCCATTCCCGAACTGACAAATGGTCAAGCAGAAAGTTTTCAGTAGAAGAGATCAAAGCTCTCTCTAATCATATAAAAGTGTTCTAAATCACCATTAATTAGTGAAAGGCAAGTTAAAATAATTCTGAGATACCACCTCACACCTAATAAAAAATGACAAATACTGGAGGGAATGAGAAAAAAATATGCACACAAATGAAATGTTGGTGAACTAGTGAACTTTTCCGATTGTTTTGGAGAACAATTTGGAACTAACCCAAAGAGCTATAAAACTTTGACCCAACAATACTACCATAAGACCTTTATCCCAAGGAAATGAAAAAAAAAGGACCTATATGTACAAAAATATTTATAGTTTTTTGTGGGGGCAAAGCATTAGAAGTTGAGGAGACACATCAATTGGGGAGTGGCTGAAGAAGTTGTGGCATATGAATTTGAAGTAATACTATTATGTTATAGGAAATAACAAGAGGAGTGATTTCAGAAAAATACAACAAGACATATACAAAATGAAGCAAAGTGAAGCAAGAAGAACCAGGTGAACATTATAGCAATGTTGTAATGCTGATCAACTGTGAAAGACCTAGATGCTCTGATCAATACAATGAAAAAGGACTCATGCTAAAAAAAATGCTATCCACTTCCAGAGAAAGAACTGATGAATTCTGACTTCAAACTAAAGTAAAATTTTCTCACTTTATTTTTCTTGCTTCTTTAAAAAATATTACTAATGTGGACATAAGTTTTGCGAAATTTCATATATATATATATATATATATATATATATATATATAAAATATCATACTGTTTGCCTTCTCAGTGAGTAGGAGAGAGGATGAGGAGGGAGAGAATCTGGAACTCATGAGTCTCCTATACCATTCTTCTGGAAAATATGGGAGAAACACAGGCTAGATGGTAGTAGTTAGGTGAACTGGGACAGGTTGAATGGTAGAACTCAGAATTCCATGTCAACTTGGAAAGAGATGTCTTTACCTCCCCCTTCTACCACTGCATCTCAACATTGAGGTATTTTTTATTAGGTGTGTTGCAGAGGAAATTTTTATTCAGGCAGAAATTGGACAAGATAGCCAATAAAGTCCCTTCCAGCTCTGAAATTAAGCATCTCTCTTTCTATTGAGGCTAATAAAGTTCTTCATGAGATAAATAATTATATCTAACATTGACACCATTTTGGGTCTGCTATATTTGACTTGCTATATTTGACTTGCTATATTTCTCATTATGTCTAATTTATAGTTATTGAGATCTAGTGCTGAAGTCCAACAGAACTTTACTAGCTGAAAGAATATTAAGAAATAAATCAGGTTTTTGTTGTTATTTAACTTATATGGGTCTCAGTTCTTTATCTGGACAATAAGGGAAATGAACTATAATATCCCTACTAGATCTAAAGTCCTGTGCCTTTTTGCCTAGAATGAAATGTTATTTGCTACTCCTGGATCTATTTCCTTTATGTGTTTCGCTGTTTAAAGCAAAGACCAAACCCCTACCCTGAATAAGAGATATGAGAATAAACTTCCTTCTATTCTTTGAAGAAGTAGGAGACTAAGATTGTAGAACACTGAATATACTAACTTAATCAGTTGATGTGCTGATTTGGTTTGCAGAACTGCTTTTTCTGTCTTCTTTATTATAAGGAATAATGGTGCTCTTAAGGGGTAAAGGGGAGAGTTATTTTGGGGAATGAAGGAGGTGTAAAGGCAAGAAATAGCAATGATATTTTACAAAGATTAAAGTCATATTTTGCCCAAACTGAAAAGAAAAAAAAAAGATATATGCCACAAGTCATCAAGATTCCCTCCCCAAAAGAGTTAACATAAGTAAGATGTAAAGAAAACAGTCAAATAAGTCTCATCCCCAGAGTCTCTCCTTCCATCAGCCCAAGCAAAACCCAAAGGAGAAAAAAGACAACATTCCATTTATTAAGAAAGCTTCCATCCCAACATCCTGATCAGTAAATGCAACCCACATTGGGAATAAATCCATTGGCTGCCCCAGCAGGGGACAATTTAAGCCTAAGACCCAAATCTTAGCTGGGGGAAGCATGGTATAAGTTAGAAGGCCAGAGGCAGAATGGGTATGTGAAACCTTTTTGGAGCAAACTTGCAACTCAGCATTCCAAGGCCCAGGTGGCACCCAGCCATCCCTTGTTTAGAAAAATGAGTTTAAGTTGAATTACTTGAATACTGAATTTTGTGGTGATGCATTTTTTCAGTGACTTGTGGGGGTTGGAAGGAGAATAGCCCAAGATGGTTGAGTTGCAAAAACATTTGCTCTCTGATATAGAATACTAGGGTAACCTTTGTTACAAATTCCCATATAATTGTCCCATGTCCGAATTGGACCTGCCACACTGTCTGTTCCCCACATCACTGATTGAATCAAGCTGGACCTCAGCAATTCCTTCTCCCCACCCCCGTCATTTACTCCAGCCATTTTTCAGGGTATATTGTGATGCACAAGAGGAATGTCACAATGTCTACACAGAAATGTGGGATTTAATAAATCACTAAAGCACGTTCTTTATTCCAAAATCCCAAAGGTCCTATGTCTTCAAAGGAGATTTGTTCTCCACATAGAAATCTCATTTGTACATATTTAATTGTGATCTCATTCTCTATAAAAGAAAATGTTTCATTGGCTCAGCTTCACTTTTGACATTTCTATCCCACTTTATTTTATTAACATTCTGCTTTTCAGCCCTAAGGGGTGTCTAAACCAGAAAAGTGCTTGTAGTTAAGAATGTGTATATTAGGGGTGGAGAAGAGGATTGGGGGGAAGGAAAGGTTGGAGGGAGGGGGAATGAAATTGCTTTCCAGTACTGAAATGCTACATTTTTTAAGTAAAAAATAAAACTTCCAAGAAGGGTAGTTTAAATATATTGCCAAACTTGTCTTTTGCTCTTTGGTCTGATGTGTAGAACTGTACACAATTATGTACTACAGTATGCATATAAAACTGATGTCATGGCAACCAGCTTTGCCAAATTCATTGTATGCTGCTGCTGACTGAGATACTGGCGCCATCTCAAAGAAATCCACATGTGCTAATATGCGCTAGGAATTTTTGAAATTTTTATAGTGCCTTTTGGGGAAAACATCCTTTCCAATAAAGTGATACTTCATCATTACTCAATGATATTTTGAAAAAAATTATTCTAAAAGGTAAACATTTTCCCTATTTTGGAGGGAGTATAATAAAGAATGAGGCAAATCTTTTATTCTATAAGGAAGTCAAGGACATGTGAATTTAATGTAAAAGCAGAATTCTCAAGACAAAAGTATTTTCTTTGTGCCTCTAATATTGCCATTCATTATTTTCCATGTATTTATTACAGTATACAGTTAACAAGACTGGTCTGTACTGAGGTTTCTCTTATGCCCAATAGATGGCAATATTCCTTTAAACTAGAAACTTAAACAAAAAAAAAATGTAGGGTTTTCCAGTGCAACCTAGAGCTCAAGATTATATAGATTTATTCTCTAGTGTGATCTCTTTCTCTCTCTTTCTCTCTCTCTCTCTCTCTCTCTCTCTCTCTCTCTCTCTCTCTCTCTCTCTCTTTCTCTCTCTCTTCCTCGCTCTCTCTCTCCCCTCCCCCTCTCCCCATGCCTTATGAAGATTAATAAAACCTTGCCCTTGACTTCAAGAAATCATAATATTAAAGAATTCCAGCATGAGAAGAGATCTCAGAACCTGCCTAAACCCCTGCACACATGACAGAACAGGAGTCCTCACTACTAGACAGCTGAGAAGCAGCCATCCATGCAGACTTTTGCTTGAAATTCTCCAGTGAAAGGGACCTTATTTATTCATTATTTCTTAAGGTTTTTCATTCCTATCTTGGACAGTTCTAGTCGTTTTGTTTTTCCTGACATTAACCCTTAATTTACCTCTTTGCCACTCTGTTCTTCATTTTGTCCTTTGGCAACAAACAAAGTAATTCTATCCTTCCACCCAACACTTCTTCAGAAACTTAATAACAATCATGTTCCTTCTTCTAGATAAACATTTTCAGTTTCCTCAGATGATCTTGATGACATGGACTCAATATCTTTCCCATTCTGGTTGCCTTTCTTGGAATGTTTTCCAGTCTTTCCTAAACTGATTCCTAATAGAGAATATAACACACCGAAGGTGATTTGACTAGAGTAAAACCATATCACCTGCTTCCTCCTGTAAACTGACTTCCAAGGAAAATGCAAACTAAGAGAGTATTTGTGTTTTGGGATGTCAAATCACACTACTGACTCATAGTGAGCTTGCCGTCCACTAAGACAAAGACAGCAAAATGTCCTCTCACCACAACTTGAACTTGCAAAGCTGAAGAAACTAGGGAAACTTTATCACACGATTTCTCTGATCTACCACTTTAGCAACCCTGTCAAAAAAAAAAAAAAGGAAATACTATTTATTCTGTAAGGTCCAATTCAGCAACCGTCTTCCTTATAAGGTCTCCCCTTATCCCCTAGTTGAAAGCAGTTGTTTCTCTTTGTACTTTACAGTATTTTGTAACTTTTCTAAACATACATTGTAATTTTTCAATTGTTACTTGTACACACCGTTTATCTCCCCTACAAGGTAGATTTTTAAAATGCAGTGACCACAAAGAGCCATCATTGTTTCAGCAGGGGCAGATCATGCCAAATAAATGCACCTTACTCCCCAGCATGTACTCTTTGATCCAGTGACACAGGACTCCTGGCTGTTCCACAAACAAATCACTCTATTTCTTGGCTCCAGGTATTTCCTCTGGCTATCTACCATTCCTTAAACACTTTTCTTTCCTCTGCTCCACCCGCTGACCTCTCTGGCCTCCTTTAAAGCCTAACTAAAATTCCATCTTTTATTAGAAATCCTTCCAACCCCTCTTAATTCCTTTTTCCTTCCCTCTGTTAGTTATTTCCTATTTATCATATGTGTGTGTATACATAAATATATTTGGGGAGAGAGAGAGTTTGATGTGTACGTATGTGCTTGTTTCCCTGTTTGACTGTAAGGTCCCTGAGAGCAGGGATTGTCTTTTTTCTCCTTTTTTTGTATCCTACGTGCTTAGAACAGTGCCTGGGACATAGGTGCTTAATAAACATTTATTGATTATTGATTATTTTCTTAATAATACTTAATAAACATGTAGTGATTGACTATTTTAAAAAAAGTAAAGATGAGAAAAAAGGATAGAAAGATAGTAAGGGTGGAATAAATTTAAAGCTGGGCAAATAGTACAGTTTTTTGGAATGCTATGAAACAAGTTAGAAAAGTTAGATTTGAGATGAATTGTGGAGAGCCTGGAATGCCAGGAATAATATTTGTATTTAATTCTATATACAATCAGAAGACATTGAAGGTTTTTGAAAAAAGGGTTGGTGTGGTCTGAGTTGTGCATTAAGAAGACTGCTCTAGTAGCTTTAGATGGGGGAGACAATGGTAGTAGAAAACCATTTGAGATATCTTTGCCATAGTCCAAATTAAAGGTAATCAAGTTTTATTTGGGTATCTTAATCCCATGCATCTGATCCAGGCTAGAATTTATTCTCACTTCTCCTACGTAAGTGATCCGGAGGCAACTTTAGGCTTTTGTTTCTAGCACTGATTACTCTAAAACTGATTATACTAATGAGTACATTCCAAATGCCCCATAGTAAACCATGCACAGTATGGTATTCCATGGTTAAGTATAACTCTTAGCAAACCACATGTTTTTGACTAAGCAATGACCTCATCCACCAACATGCCAGGAAACAACTTTTAACTGTTATTAACCTCAAAACAGACAGGAGCTGGGTACGTGTGTAAATGGGCCAAAGTGCTATACTCTCACAAACAAAGAACTCCCCTTCTCAATATCTTGTCATCACAATACATAGTGAAAACCACCTGAATTAAAAGTAATATGAAATCAGCATGGAGCCAGCCCCCAAGTCTTTAATTCTACTATCATTTTATCACAAGACCTTGGTCACCAAATGTTTCAAAGTAGGTGGAATGGGAAAATTTAATCTGAAGAAAAGAAAACCAGGATGAAGAAGAGAAGTTGCTAGCACTTTTCAAGTATTTAAAGGATTTTTATATAAAAGAAAGATTAGAGTTCTTCTATTTGGGCCAAGAGGTCATGGGCAGGAATAACAATTAAAAATCAGGCAGATTTGAGTTCAAGACAAGGACAAACTTTCTTGATTATTATGGACCACTTCAGTGACCACAGCGGGAGAACAGGGAGTCCAGTCTCTGAAGGTTTCCAGGAAAAATATTAGAAGACCTTTTGTTGAGGATATTACAGAGAGCATTCAGCCTTCACCTAGAGGCTGGACAAGATGACTCGAGACTCTACAGCTCTTGAGATTCTGTGCTTCTGTCAAAAATTGCTTTCACTTCTCTGGCACTGTGTTCATCCGAGAATGAAATACAATCTTGTTTGCCACCTACATAACAAGGCTATAAAATGACAATTTTACGTGCTAAGGAAGCATTCTGAGCTTATTACCTAAGAGGAGAATGTGAGATAACACTGGGTACATAAACCTCCAGTTATATACACATTTATTTAAATATGTCACACAGAGCTAGACACAGTGGGGGAAAGAGGATGGTTAGGGGCGGGGAGACAGAGAAAGAAGAGAAATGGAGGGCAGAAAAAGAAAGAGAAAGAGAGACACAGAGAGAGGGGAGAGAAAACCAGAGAGAACCCCATGATCCTATTGTAGATATAGAATTTCCATTCAGAAATTATTATAGTATTTTGAACAAGACACTGACTTGGATTCCAGGAAGTCACTAAAATTTTCAAGACCAGTCTCCTTATATGTCACATGATATATAATCTCCCTTTCTAACTCTTGACCTGTGACTGTAGACTAATCTGACTCCATTACACCTCGTGCTCTTGCTCTGTGCATAATAAATCACTATTGCTGCTGGAAAGAACTGACACTAATGCAGGGTGGCTACTCACAATCTCTGCCAGTGTCCTAGACCAAATACCTTGCCGAGTCACCACCTCCCAATTATATTGTATCCATCCATTGAGATATGGGCTCTTTGAGGGCAAGGACTGCCTCACTTTTGCATTTGCATCCCCAGAGTCTAATACAGTGCCTTGCATTTTTGGGGGGTTTTCAGTCATTCAGTCATGTCCAGCTTTTCATGACCCCAGGCACCATAGCACACCAATACTGCCCATGGGGTTTCCTTTGCAAAGATACTGAAGTGATTTGCCATTTCCTTCTCTAGTAGATTGAGGCAAAGAGATGTTGTGACTTGCCCAGGATCATACAATAAGTGTCTGAGATCACATTTGAACTCAGGTCTTCCTAATTACAGGCTCAGTACTCTATCCACTGAGCTACCTAGATGCCTGGCACATAGCAGGCACTTAATTTATACTCGCTGAATGATTTTAAAGATATGTCAAGATATCAAAAGCCTTTGATTTTGTTTTTAATTTTTTCTGGGCAATTGATCATTTTACCAATAATGTTGATATATTTTCTCATTTAATAATATTTTATTTTTTCTAATTACATTTTCAACATTAACTTATAAAATTTTGAGATCCAAATTTTTCTCTCCCTCCCCTCCCCCATCCCCAAGATGTCAAGCAATCTGATATGTTATACATGTAGAATCAAGTAACAATTTCCTTGGGCTTCCCTTTCTCCAACCATAAAAGGGGTGTTAGACTAAATCAGGGGTGGGGAACCTGTGGCCCTCTAGATCCTTGAATGGGGCTCTTTAACTGAATCCAAACTTCATAGAACAAATACAAATCACCTTAATAAAAAGATTTGTTCTGTAAATTGGACTTAAAGGGCAGAGAAGAGGTACAAATCTGCATTGGTGGAGGAAATTAACTTACTAAAAGCTCCCTATACCAATGGAATTACAATTACATTCTACTAGAGGGGGGAAATATCTATCTATATTTATATCCATACATAGACATAGATATATTTAGATAGGGAAGTAGTGGTCAGGAAGGGAAACTTTACCTAGGGAGTTACAGGGATGGTGAGTTGATCCATAGGGAAATCAATGTCCCTAGGGTGAAGGTGGGATGAGGTGTGAAATGTGATCTGGTCTAAGACCAACTCTATATATTGGGATAGATGAATTTGCACTCACCAATCAAAACAGCTCTAAGTGGATTATGTCTCAATGACTACAGGCATGATTTCTGGAGTTGTACACCAAAAGGTACTGGTCTATGCGGAGACATATGAGGCGGTCGTAGTACAAGAGGAAAGATGGCCCAGGTAGAAGGCTAGATGGTATATGAAGTATGATTTGGACTTGGCCTGGTTAGGTTTGTTTCCACAAGGTGAGTTTGCTTCCACTCACTCACCAATCAAAACAGCCTAGCCCAGAGACAGGAGTTCTAATTCTGAAGAGTAACTATGATCTCATGTGGTAGAAAAGATCAATTCACTCCCAAAAGACATTTCAATCTACTGCACATGAGCAGATTATTTATGGATTTCTGATGGCAGGCACTAACTGCCAAATCTGTTACCACTCTGAGTCCATTTCCTAGAACCTGAAGACTTGACCTAAAAACCAACAAACCAACCAACCAACAAAAGCCTTTTCCTATTCATCACAGCTGCCTGCTGGTCTGATCTAGTTTCTCCAAAGTGTCATATTTTTGGTGCTATAGTTTAGTGAATTCTTAGAAAAAACAATTTTCTGTTTTTCCTGCCTAACCCAGGCAATTCAGTTTTCCCAATCCCCAATTCAGTTTCAGTTCTAAATGAATTTCCTGGGAAGATGATCATGCCCTCTCCACACATAAACAATCCAATCCAATTACCTACTGATAAGTACTAGTTGACTAGGCAACAAGCATAATGAATACAGAGATCTAGTCTTGCAATCAAAACAACTAGAGTCCAAATCTTGCCTCTGACACAAATGGCTAATTGCTCTAGGTCACTCTTTAAGACTATAAATTGCAGAGAAGGGGTACAAATCTGCATTGATAGAGGGAATTACCTCACTGAAAGTTCCCTATACCAGTGGAATTACAAGTCTGAACAAAAATAAAGAAATAAACCCACTTGTATGAGAAAATTTCCATAACCTTATTATTGGTGATCCCATTCACTACTTGTATATTCCATAGATTAATTTGAACTATCCAAAAGTACAATGGGCTTCTCTAGAAGATAGTGGGTTTCTCATCATTGGAGGTCTTCAAGCAAAGGTTAAGATTACCACTAAATGGACATCTTGTATTTGGGACTCTGGAGTACTGAAAGAACTGAGTGGTTGCTGAAGTCTATCCCAATTCTGAAATTCTACAATTTTGTGATTCTAATTAAAATGCTAAAGAAGTTATATGTGACCTCTGACTTATGCATTTCAGCATAGAATAAACTAAATAGATTCTGCTTTTGTTTGATCTGGGGTCTGAAGTTAAGCTGATGACGAAATTCTGGTGTTTGAATTTCTACAGGAGAAATTGGCCCCCTTGATTGGTTTTCCAATATCCCAACAAAGGCACTCCTGATCAGGGTGTTGCCCATGGAATAGACTTCAAGGACAGTTACTAGTCTTGCATTGCTAAATCAATTCCTGGAGGTGAGGTTTTCCTGATGGTGCCTGGTGCCTAAACTCTGCCTCCTTCAGGTTTTGATCAATCAGTTCAAAGCATGTGGTATGAGGTCAAGTCATTGTCATCTAGTCTGATAATGCTATATAATGCTTTGAAATCAGGGGCTATTTTTGTTTGTTCTCTATATCCCAAGCTCTTGGTACAATACCATGTATATCATCGGTACTTTATGAATGCTTTTGAATTGACTCATCAGCACTTTGAAAAGCATAATCCTTTATATATGACATCTCCTGGAGAACAGACCCCAGTTTGTTGAGTTAAAGTCATGCAGATGATTAAGATTATATGGTGCCATTAATTTCCACAGTCCATGTGATGTCTATCCACTCATAAGAATGACTTTAAAGAATAGACTGACAAAAGACAAGTTCACTGCTCAAACCTGCTTTATCCATTGTAAATGTTTCTAAGCTCAATCTAGAGCTAGAAGGGTCCTCCAAGCCTGGGTAGCCCAACTCCTTCCACTTTACAGTTGAGGAAACTGCCCAAGGGTTTAAGTGATTTGCCCAAGATCACACATGTAGTAAACAACTGAGGCGGAATTTGATTTCAAGTTCTTAGGTTCCAGAGCCAGATTTCAATGCACAACCACTGATGAACCCAAAAATGACATCATGAAATCATCTTTAACATCACTAGCAGACTTGGTCCTAGGCAGATACCAGGCAAGTTTGACTGACTCTAAAAGTTTGCTTGACTATACTTTCACTTATTCAGAAGGTGTTACAGTAAATAAAAATTATCAACTCCTGGGGAGTCATGGGGTTTTTTTTAAATCAAATTCCATGAGAGCCCACTGTAGGGCAAGAAAATTAGATCAATGCACAAAACCTAACAACCTTTTTGCCCCTCCGTGCCAGGTGGCTTGCTGCTGAATCGGCTGTCTGAAGATGGGATTCCTTCTGCCAATGTTTTAGCAGGGTTCTGACCGAAAGTCATGGGAAGAATTTTATACGGCATATGGTTTTGTTAGGAAACTGGATCAGTCTTGGGTTAGATGGTTAAAGAGTGAATTTAATGGCATGTTTGATTCTGCAAAAGAAAAATAAAAGAGTCATTTGCTCTTATCCTTGCCCAATTACAGCATAGTTTTAGTTTGCCTTGTGAATAATTTTAAATTAACTATTTCTCATTTAAAATTGTATTTCAAAAACCATAGAAACCTTATGTGAATAAAGGGTATGTAGAGAGATAGTTCAGTATAGTACACAGAGCGTTGGACGGATAGTTTGGGAGATCTGAATTTGAATCCTGCCTTGGGTACTTAAAAACTATGTGACTCTGGGCAAAGCCCCTTAAAACTCTTGGAACCTCTATTTCCTAACTGTAAAATGAAAAGAATGCTAACTACCGCCGGCCTTGAAGAGCTGCCCCAGACTCCAACGAAATGAGGCATAAAAGCCTTTCACAAACCTTAAGAAACCAGACATGCCATTATTAATTTTTATTGTTAATGCTATTATTATTTCACAATGGAAAAAGTGTAAATTTAAAGCCATGGGATCTGAGTTTGAATTCTGCTCCTGTCACTTCCTGTGTGACCTTGGACAAACAATTTAACTTCCCTGGGCTTCAGTTTCTTTATCAGTAAAATGAGGGGACTGAGCTAGATGACCACAATGGTCCCTTTCAGTTCTAGATATGTGATCCTAATATAGACATAAACCATATTCTTCTTGTTGAATTAAAGATAAAAAAGAAAACAAACAAAAAAGAAGAGGAAAAGGACACGACAAACTCACATAAAAGAATCCCAATGGTCCTGAGATATACGGCATTTTCATTCCAAGGAGATACTTGACTTGTGAGGTCACAACATGGGTGGCAGCTCCAGTTGTCATTGCACTGATCACGGGCTCTGTTAGCAAGAAAGTGGCACTGCCCAGATGCAGCACAAACATGGCAATCTAGGGAACCAAAGACAAGTAGGCATCATTTGTAAGTCTATTCAAACACAATGCTCCTGAGCTCCTAAAATGATCATTTTTATTAGGAAGCACTAGGCTTTCTATAAGGAATAGGAAAACCCATTCATGAATTCAAAGTTCCTTTTGTCAAAAACTGACTTCAGTGCTAACGCAATGTGAAACATATTGTACCAATTTGCTTTATGCTCGCTCCTAAATAAAATTCTAAAGCCTTTTAAACAATAGTAGGTGTAAAAGGATAGAAAGTTCAGTTAAAGCTGTTAAATTTCCTGATTTCAAAATGGAAACAATCCCCCAAAAAAAATCTTTTTAAAGACATGTCCATATACATAACAATAGCAATAGCATATACAAACATATTCAAGGAAACAAAAAAAATAAGGAAATTGACAGCAACCCATTGGTAATGATGAGCCTAATTCACTCCTCCACATCCAGTGGACTTGAGTCTTCCCAGGCAAGAAGGAAAGAAAAGGACCTTTTTGAGTCCTCCAAGATTCTAAGACTTAAGCCCCAGCTGTTTTGGCTCTGTTCCCTCTGACAGCAGCTGAAAGAAGGCTCCTTCTTGGAGTTGATATTCTGAGTAGAAATGCAAAAGAGGGGAGAGAGGAGGAAAGAACCATCTATAGAGATGACAGAAATTATAGAAGAATCATC
>CM053773.1:122623645-122644365 GCA_028658325.1 Potorous gilbertii
ATTAAAAATAAACTTAAAAAAAGAAGTCAAAGGTTTAAATACTCCATATTATTTTTCTCATGAAATGGGAAGCCTCCAAGAATAGAGCTTGACTTCCCCAACCTGTTCCCTTGGCTGGGAAACTGACTAAAATTATTTTTGATTTCTCTTTCCTAAAAGATACCACAGGAAGTTGTAGAGGTGGAATAAAGGATCTGAGAGAGGGAAGCAGCCTCTGAAGTTGTTTCTGGGAAGCCTGTGTGGTCCATATACAACAAGTGGAGAGAAAACTGGGTGCTCCTGATGATGTGATATCTTTTCATGAGACAAAAGCTATGAAGACTGTAGCACATGGGAGAAGCCTAGAGAGGGGTACAGGAATAATGAAATAGAATGGAGAAGCTCTGAGATTATTCTTTGCTACTAAGAGAAAACCTTATTCACTGTGACACTGTTAAATGAAAGCTATGTAAAAGGACAACCTGCAATTTGGCTGGAAAAGCTGCTGAAAATGAGGGTTGATAACACTGTAAGAGATTAGGGAATTACAGGCAGAATATCAAGCTACACTCAACAGGCAGCCCAAGGAGCCATCCATCACTCCATTAACAGGCATTCATTAATCGTGTGAAGGGCACCATTTGAGGTTTGGCCACAAGATCCTCCTCACATTTGCCGAGTTTTGGTGATGTGCTAAGAAGGAAGCCACTCTAGACTTGACTGGGAGCTCTGTAAGTGCCTGACTGTATACAGGCATCTGGCAAAAGGCTGTTCAGTGATGGGCCCTGTTATTTTGGAGGAGTTCTAGTATCAGCTTTCATAAGTTTTCATGGACCTGTAAACAAACAACTTCATTCTTTGAGTCTGGGAATACATGTATTTATAAGAGAAGTTTATGATTATTAAAGGAAATATTTATAGAAAGCACTTAGCACAGTATTAGCACATTGTAAGCCATTAATAGATGTTTTTTAAAAAGGGTTCGGGATAGCACACTATGCCGTCAGAAAATAGGAAATGTCCAGATTATCTGGGAGTGGGAAATGAAACAAATATGCCAAAAACACAACTCAGACCTCTGTGACAGGTGAGAATCACTGACCCAAGAGTCATGCTTTTGTGGACAAATCTTTGGTCCTCCTCCATCTAAGACCTGGCTTGTGATAATACCTATTATCCTTTCACTCAGAGAATGAAAGCAAGGGAGGATTTCCTCATTAGAGAGAATTCCCTCTATTAATTCAGGTGAGTGAGTACCTTCTCTGCAGCTTCTTGCCTATAAGAGAGGTGTCAAACACCAACCACATGAAGCCCACAATACTCCTGAGGGTGGCAGGAATCAGATTAAAATGTAATCAGCAAATATATAACAAAATAAATAAAAATACAACAGAAAATAGATAATGCTAATGTGTGGTTTTCTAAGTCAACATGCAGCCTACAGGTATTTTTATGTATGATTTATTGTTGTTGTTCAGTCACATCCAACACTTTATGATCCCATCTGGGTCTTTTTTTTTTTTGGCAAAGATACTTGGAGTGATTTATTTGCCATTTCCTTCTCCAGTGGATTAAGGCAAACTGTGGTTAAGTGACTTGTCCAGGATCCCACAACTAGTGGGTATCTGAGGTTAGATTTGAACTCAGGTCTTCCTGATTTCAGAGTCAGCACTCTATTCACTGAGCCACCTAGTTGCCTCTTATGCATGGTTTAGTGACTCTCGTTTCCATTGGAGTTTGACACCACCAGAGCACTGAGAGGTTATATAGCTTCATGCAAGTATGTGTAAAAGGCAAGACTCAAACCTAGGCCTTCTTGGATTTGAGGCAGATTTCTATCCATTATGTATCACTCACTGTCTTTCATGTGAATAAAAGGTAGAAAAATTTAGTTTTATTTTGTTATGTTTTGGTTTTTTTTCCAGTGGTACATATATTTTGTCACTGTGATATTGTTACCTGAATTCCTTCCTCTAAGCAAATTTATAATTTGAATATGAAACTGTCAAATAGGGTTCTGCATTCAGATTAACCTTAATAGCAGATAGACAAAAAAGGGGCATTTTCTTTGGCAATAGTCTGAGACAGCATTATATGCTAGGTAGTACTCTGGACATCTACAGTCATACAGTCCTGGGTTTGAATCCTGCCCCAGGATTAGTGGCTGTGGTGACTCTCGGCAATTCTTTTCACCTCACGGTACCTCAAATTTCCTCATTTATTTAGAAGGGGGCTGGACTTTATGACCTGTAAGTGTTCTTTAAGCTCTAAATCTGTATCTTCTGGTACTCCATTTGAAAGACTGTCCATAAAAGTTTTTGTATTTGTTTTCCGTCAAAAATGTAAGTAATTGGACTAGCATTCATGCAGCACACATTCTTTAGCAGTTAAAGCAGACCTTTGATGTGTGCTATTGATGATTACATTTCTATTGGCATATATTTTTTGATGCCTTGATTCCAAAATCAATTAACAAAGCAAACTGGATATTCCTTATCTGTTTGAATTAGCTCTTAAACCACCTATTACACATTAAAAATTTCCAGAACTCAATCTGCCTTTCTTTTAAAGGCAATGTACATTTCTAGGCTATTATTGGGTACTTGAAAAAAATCCTAGTAGTTTATAAAATACCTACGTTAATTTCAGTAAATCCATTTTCTGGAGAAAGAAGAATCAGACCTTCTTTGCTAAGATGTACATTTAAAGACAAGGGGGAATAAAGGTCAATCAAATTTTACTTACCCAATCTATTTTATCCACATTCCAATATTTTTTTAAATCCCGGAACTGTATTAGCATTCCTTTCAGTCCCACAACAATGATACTTGCAAGAACACACTATAAATTTGAAAAAAAATTAATAATAAAAATTCGTTCTTCCAAGGTATATATGCATATTTATGTATTTTTACATAAACAGTACTTATTTTAGATAGATGTGTAAATAGAGATATAGGTAACCATTATGTTGATGGAGAAGTTGCTTAAAAGGATAGATCAATAATGAGCCTTCTCCTTCCATTCAGAAGTAATATATTAATCTTCTATCCTAAGGTATTCATGATCAGTGCCATTCAATAAAATAAGAGAGGTGCTGGATTACCAAGTTGGAAGGTACATTGAGATATCCCTGACTCCTGATTATGAAGAACTTTTCACTAATTATATAAGCATAAAATTAAACAGAATATCTGCTCAATGCAAATGAAAAAGATGAATAATAGAAATAATGTACACATGTGTGTAAAGTTTTTCCAGAAGGTGTTTTGATAGTCTTATGAGAAATATTTAATATATTTTACTCATATAGTTAGCATTTCCTATTATTTTATTAAAGATACACTTAATAAATGCCCTCAAAGTTAACTGTGATATTATTTACATCTCACAAATGAGAAACTTACAGCAATTAATTAGAAGCAACCTCTCCAGAACCCTGGATTGTCACTGGCATGGAGATGTGTCAGTCTGTGCAGGGCAGTTTGAAATTTGCCAACAAGGTTACAGGGTGTTGCATGTAAATATATTTCAAGGACAAAAAGAGATTATCTTGTTCCCTCTTTCAACCTCACTAGAAAAGATAATGAGGCTATTCATAAAGAAACCAGCCAATGTAGATTCTCAGTTTAGAGCAAAAATCATACCGTACCATGGGCAACCAGTAAAGCAATGGTCCTACTGCGTAGATGACAATCAGGACCAAAATACAAGATATTAGGCAAGCCACCTGAAATATAAAACAAAAGCATAGGCATTTGAAAGAATTTTTCAGAATGTTTTTCAATAATTATAGCAAAACAAGATATCCTAGCTTTGTTTGATTAGAAGTTGTCAACAATTTTTAGAATTGTTAGGCTTCTAACGACCCACCAGAGAGGTAGCATGGCATAGCGGAGAGAGCACTAGATCTGGCATCTGAAGAGTACTCCATTCAAATTTCACTTCTGCCTCTTCAAGAGCCATGGGACCAGAAACAAATAACTTCAAGTCCCATTAGAATTTGTTTTATTTTTGGAAGAAACAGTTCCTTTTCTCCACTTCCTTTTCCTCCCCCCTCCTCTTTTCTCTTTAATTTGTTCCTGACACAGAACTTAATAAATGAGTTTTTTCTGACTGACTGGTATGGACTCAGATTCTTTCCTTGTAAATTAGTGATGGTGGCAGCTAGATGAAGCAGTGGATAGAGTGTTAGGTCTGAGGATGGGAAGACTCTTCTTCCTGAGCCCAAATCTGACCTGAGATGCTTATTAGCTATGTAATCCTGGGCAAGTCACTTAACCCTGTTTGCCTCAGTTTCCTCCTCTATAAAATGAGCTGGAGAAGGAAATGGTCAACCACTCCGGTATTTTTGCCAAGAAAACCCTCAATGGTGTCATGAAGTGCCAGGCGTAACCGAAAATGACAAAAATATGAATAATAATTACTATAGTTACTCCTTCACACAGTCGGTCAGAATCATAGATCTAGAGACCTGAGAGGTCCTTTACATCCAACAAACTCATTTTTATGCCTGAGGAAACTGAGACCCTTTGAGGTTAAATTATTTATCCAAAGTCAAAAGGCTGACAGGGCTAGGATTCAAACTCTGGTCTAAATCTAGCATTTTTTCAAATGAGATTGATTGTCAAGAGTTTAGCAAACTTTTAATCATTCTATAAATGTCAACTGTTAGCATGTATGAAGAAAGTGAAATAACTGGCAACCTGAAACACTCATATTCTGATGATAAAATATAATAGTTATGTGGCATCTTTTTGAAAGATAATGGGCAAAGATGACTCAGGATGAAAAGGAATAGAGAGATTGTGTGCTGTAAAGGTAGAAAAAATACCTCAATAAGATCACTGATTTCTCTAAGTAGCTTTTATTTATGAAGCTGACAAGATAATAAATAAAGATGAGCAGAGATTTGGAGCAGTGGCTTTCTATAATGGAAAATATTTAAGTAAATTTTCTAGAACATAGCAGGGTAGACAGAAGACCAGCCTTAGTCTTTGCCTTTATTAAGTATTCCAATCCACTCCAACTCAGTGACCATTTATTAACTACAAACAAGGCGCTGTGCTTGATGTTGGGAAAACAAAGAAAAGGAAACAGAACCAGGGGCCAAAGAGAGCCAGCTCAGCCTAGCAATCCAATTCAATTTAGTAAACACCTATTAAGCACCTGCAGCCTGCAGACACTGGTCTAAGTGCTGAGGTGGATTTAAAGTTGAAATAAAACAGAGCTCCTGCCCTCAAGGAATTTACAGTCTAGTAGCTCACTAAGCAGCCTCTATAGTTGATGGCACAAAGTTCCTTAGATGTGAGGATGGATAGAGTCTACTGGCTCCTCCATATTCAGTCACTTTGTTAATACACACACACACATACATACATATATACATACATACATATACATATATATGTATATGTATATGTATACATATACACACATAATATGCTATAGTAGAGAAGCACCTTAATATGTGTGTGTGTGTGTGTGTGTGTGTGTGTGTGTGTGTGTAACATACATGCATATTTGGCCAAGATCTATTATAACCTATCTTTGGGAAGCTCCTGGTATAAAAAACCCCTCCACTCATGCAGAATGAATGTGTGAGTTAATAAAGTATTTATTAAGTATTTACTATATACAAAGCATTGTGATAAGCACTGAGGATACAAAGAGAAAAAAATAGTTCCTGCTTTCAAGGAGACAACATATAAGGAAAATTTCCACTGCAAATCAAATGGAAAGGTCCCATAGTTCTTAGAGTAAAATGCCAAAGCAGGTGCAAAGGTCTCATTGAGAATGGTAAGTGACTTGTTTGCCCTTGATCAGACAACTAGTATGTGCAAAAGGCAAACTCAGAAGCCAGGTCTTCCTGTCACTCCCTTGATTATGAAGAAGATCAACCTGGCTAGAAATTCAAAGGAATGGTAGGTACCAAAGAGAAGGCACACTCTACTCTACCATATCACTTCTATATCGAAATCATATGGGAGGAACTTATGTTTTGGTGTTTTCATATGTTGTGAGTTTTTGCTTAGACCATAAATACAATGAATATATCATGAGAGTTCAGTGGCTGAGCATACAAGTAAGGCTTATACATTCCACCGGGATGACATGGTAAAAAAATAAATCCAGGCACAGGCAACTGGTGGGAAATCAACGTTCCTGTGCAAACTGAAGAGCACAGACATAAGTGTATTAGAAGACAGGGTCAGGAACGAATGAGATGTGTAAAGAGCAACTTTCAGGAAATACATCAGATAAATTTGAACCCCATAAAATTTAACGACCCAAAATGTAAAGGCTGCAAGATCTTAGAGTCTATCTAAGCCAACTTCCTTAAGTGGTAGATGAGAAAACTGATGTTCAGAGTGGTTACATGAGCTGTCTAAAATAACAGCTAGTTCAAGTATTTTGCCTCCAATATAATCCATCACTGTCATCATTTATAAGTTGAATAACATTACAATGGAAGCACAATGAATAATATAGTCTACTGAAATTTTTAAAAAACCTCTCTTTAATTAACATAGTGTTTTGTTTGGAATATAAAATCCAAGACATGTAGATCTAAATTAAGTTTAATACACTATAAATGGGAAGTGAAAATTGTTTCTATGGAAAAGGTAACTAAACCTTTACCTCTAGTAATTTACCATTAGTGACTTGATCAGTTCTGACATGCTATAAGGGAATAAGCATTGGATTGGGGCTTAAAAGATCTAAGCTGAAGTCCCAGTTCTGCCATAGAACTTATTATACATCCTTAGGTAAATCACTGACCCCCTGTGAGTTTGAATAAAATAGAGATAATAACGCTTGAACTGCTTCCTTCAGAGAGTCTTTGGTGATGAACCAAGACATAAAATAACTTTTAAAATAACAGCTGCAATATAAACGTTAGCTATCATTACAAAACTCCAAATGAGCTAGACCATGGGAGCAAACAATTTGAGACAGCAAGCTTAATCCTGCCACAAATTCACTGGCCTGACCTTCCTTTGCTCTTGGTCCCAACACTGTGACATCAGCATATCTATTTGGCCAAACGCCTCGTAGAGGTCTTGCCCTATGCAGCTACTTCCAAGTCACAGAAAACCCTTCATAATATCATATCCTTGCCTATTAAATTTTCAAGCTTCTTTGTTCCAATTCACTCTCCTATAAAGCTTGGGAATCTAAGAGCTAAAAGGACTGCCTCCCTTCCAAAGATCATAGAATTTGGGAACTTGAAGAAACCTGATTATGCATTTCAACCAGCTCATTTTACAAAGGCAACCAACCCAAAAATTGTAGGAGGAAGTAAGTTCAATTCAGTAGACATAATTTAATTATAAAGGACTTACTGTCTCCAATGCTCTACCCCAGGAGCTAGAGATAAAAAAACAGAAATGGAAACAATGCCAGCCCTCAAGTGGGTAAATTCAGTATAGGGAAGGTGCCTATATCAGCTGCATTTACTGAAGAGCAACATCAACTAGTCAACCTGTTGATTACTTTCTCCTCCCGATCTTGTCCATACAGGAAAATCACAATGGCAGCAGATATTGAGAGAGAGTCAGGGCATGGAAAAGAGCCATGCCATCTGCCTACTTATTTTTTTTCTCTAAAGATAGAAATACCAGCCAAACTGTCCACACATTACAAAACAAATGGAGATTATATTATTTTGAAAACAATAAAGAGTAAGGGTCCTTTTCTGAAATTTTCTCTCAGAACCAAAATTCCCAACCATCCCACCATCCTTTACCACTTCAAAATGTCATAGAATTATGATACTAACCAGAGCATTAAGATTTGCCAAGAACCACATGAGGTAGGTATTATCATTATTTTCATTTTATAGATGAGGAAACCAAAGCTCAGTGCTATTAATTCTCTTGTCCAGCAATGCACAATTAGTATACATCTGAAAAAAGTCTGAACTGGTGACTTTCCGACTCCAAGTACAGCAAATCCTTTTACCATGCTATTTTATAGACAAAGGCCAAGGGAAAAAATGTTTTCTTCTGAGTGATTTGGGGCAAGTGAACAAACAGTCTCTAGATTTCAGTTTTCTCATCTATAGAATAAACAAGGGGGTTGAATTAGATGACCTCTGAGATCACTTCTAGGTCCAGATCTATGATCCTAAGATCAAACCTACTAATTTTCAAGGTTTAGTCCCACATAAATAATCACAAAATTGTTCATGCTTTCCTGTTGTTAAATACTGGGAAGTATTTATTATATACAGCTGTCCTTGGCTGTCAGTAAGGATAGAGCAGGGGTTACTATTATCCAAATGTGTCAAGCATATGAGAAAACTAATATGTCCTATCCCAACTGGCCCCATTAGGGAGCTGGGTCTGTCAAGGAGAGAGCTCAGCTGATCTCCACAGCAAGGTCAGTCTCAGGGTGTGTACAATGAGAGGAAGAAGTTTGATAACTACATAAAAGGGGAACACCAGAATCCCAGAGCCAGGCCTGATCTCAAAGACTATGGAAGTCCATCCCCTCGTTAATAGGTGAGCAATGGATGGTCCAGAAAAACTGTAACACCTGCTTGCCCAAGAACTTCTTTAGCAGTCAAGGGGTCATTATCACCCCTTGACATAACTTGCATAGGGGGAAGATCAACTGGTGGCCTTCTATATATGAGAGAAGCTTGCCCATTTGACCAATGTATAGTCTCTCCATGAAGCAATCACTAAACCCATGAAGGGTTTAAGCCAGATAGTGTCCAGACATCAAGTCAGAGGTCAACAGCAGAATGGAGAGAAGAGAATAAAAAGTAGGGCTTCCTGAATTTGACAGCTTAAGCCACTCAAGCTTCCCATGTGTTACCACTTATGATATTTATCACTTTGCTTGATTAAGCTGTTGCTGAAGCCTTCCCCGACCCCTCTTTTCCAGTGCTTTCCTGCTTTTAATTACTTCTAATTTATCTTGTATATAGCTTGCTTTGTACATATTTGTTTGCAAGTTGTCTCCACCATTAGATTGTAAGGTCCTTGAGGGCAGGGATCATTTTTTTTGCGTCTTTTGTATCCCCAGTGCCTGGCACATAGTAGTTGCTTATTAAATGTCGATTGATTGATCGATTGCCTGAAAACAGTGGCAATGTGTTCACCTCAAGGCACCTGGGTAAAGTGATCATTTTTGGTACACTGCTCTAGGAATCTTTAGGCTCCCTAAACGGCTTCATATTTTCTAAGGCTTTTTGACTACATGCAACTTTTGACCTTAGGAAAAATAATGCCTTTTTAGGGGTTGTTTTCACATTTACGTCACATAGAAAAGTGGTTCCATCTGAAATAGCATCTCTTAAATCGGACCTTTAAGTTTTGGCTTATCTCTTCCAAACCATGTGAGCTATCAGGATACCCATATAATCTTTATAGCTATGTGATGTTAAAAGGTCTGAAATGACTACCATGGGAAAGCATGCTAGAACTGGGTATGGACACAGAGTTGGATTCTTTCTCCATGTGACTGGATGGGAACTGTCATAGACTATAGGTCATCTCAGCAAGCTACATAGGATATAAATGCTGCTTATTTTCAGATGTTTTATGCTGGAGAGTATTTTTCCAGTTTTTTTTAACTACTTCCAGGGCCTAATAGACCAAAAAAAAAATGAAGAAAGTTCTATTTCAAAATGCTTGGCAAGATTTTTATGTCTTAACCATTCAAATTCAAGGTTTTTTTTATCCTCTCATATGCCTTACTGGCTATAAACTATTGCCTTTCACCCACCCCTTACCATGTTTTGTTATTTGCTCAAATGTATGCTGGACCAAAAAGATGAGCTTCTGAAAATCAGCCTAGCATAATAACAGCTGGCATTTACATAGTATCTTAAGCTTTGCAAAGCACTTTATATACACATCCTTTCATTTGAACTTCACAGCAAACCTATGAGATCAGGACTATATGTATTATTTTCTAATTTTTCAGTTAATCAAGATTCAGAAAAGTTGAATGATTTGCCCATGGTCATGGTCTTACAGACTTAAAAACAGGATTTGAATTCAGGTCTTCCTCACTCCAAATCTAACACTCAGTTTACTATGTCACAGTAACTTTCCCACAGGAATAGAGGAATCAGAGAAGGAAAATTCCTTAGAGAACGTTTGATCCAAAAACCTCATTTTACAGGTGAAGAAACTGCAACTCAAGAAAAGGAAAGTTATTTGTCCAAGGTCACATAAGAACTAAGTAACAGGGACAGGATTTGAATCCAAGTCTTCTCACTCCCAAACCAACAACTTTTCATTATGTCACATGACTGTCAGCAGATAAACCTAATCATATCAATTTCTTTGGGAAGTAAAATAGCAACGGAATCATACAAATTCAAGACAAGATCTTTTAGGTGTTATATAATCTAGTCTTTTCATTCCATATGTGAAGAAATTAAAACCCTGAAAGATTTTAGTGACTTGCCTCAAATCACTAGGCTAAGACAGAGGCAAAACAGAGACTAGAACTCTGGTTTACTCTCAGTCAAACGATGTTTCTGTAACATTCCCCTGAAGAGAAGCACTGTCTATCATACACTTAGGAATACCAGTCACCACTGAAGATATATGCCGTAACTGTGAACATACCATCCTTGGAACCACAGGGTCTACACACAAGGGAGGAAAGCCTCTCTGTTACACAATACAAGGTGAATATTTCAGGAGACATATTTCCTGGCAAACAAATCCCAAATCGGCTAAGATATTTGGGTATACTGAGTGCTATAAGCTTAAGTTTGAGATACTAGGGTTTTATATATAGTCAAACAGGTTTCAGTGAAATAATAACATACTGACTCTTTAGACTCATGAAAATAGAGTAACTGGTAGCATGACTGAGTTTTTCTACTTTTTGGCTAATTAGACACAATCACAGACCACAGTTATTTGCCAACTTATAGTATAGTAATATTCCACTAATGTCCCAATACCTTATCACAGAATGGAACTGACCCTCTTTTCCTTAAAATCTAAGCAAGAAGCAAGCAAACTATTTCAGGTTCTACTGAGCATGGCAGGCTTTGAATAGGGCTTGCAATATAGCTTGTTTCAAGTTGGAAAATATAATAATGCATTTAAAATTTGTTTTTTATTACACATAAAAATATATGCCATGTAGTAACAGGAAGATAAGCTCAGGGAATATTATTAAGAGGTTGTTAATTCACCAACCATTTATTAAACACACTTACTTGATGCAAAGCAATATGCTACAAGCAAGATCCCAGTTTAAAATGTTGCAGTTTTTGTTATTTTTGCTATTGTTCTTAACATTTACATCACATTTTTTGTTTAAATATAGTCTGTAAAAAACAAATTTTAAGCACTTAAAAGAGAACTTCATTTTACTTTTTGAAAATGAGTAAACTGGCAGAATTATGACGCTTTAAAGTCTCCTATGGACCACTAGAGGGAGCTTTGATTATAGTAATTGTTACAGTAGCATTTTAGTCTAAAGGAGAGTTTTCACTTTTTTCTGTGATTATCAGCTTAAATGTTTTTGGTAAATGCTTATAGGAAAGAAGAGGCATTCTTATAGGGAAAATGTATTAAAAAGATGAAGTTTAAGCATGCTCAGGACCCGCAAAGAAGCTGTTCATTAACATCTCAACTGCTGAAATCCACATTCTAGCCCCATAATTTTTCTGAAAGACAATTCTCCAAGGTCACCAGTTGCCTTGCCCCTAGAATACCTTAGAGGGTAGGGAAGGGCTGAGGGGTCACAAAAGAAAAAGCTACTGTTGAACTTGTGACATAGTCACCTATACCCAGTTCTCTGCCTTATTCTCTAGCTAAAATAGCAGGCCAGTCCAATGCATAAACTTTCCAGGGAGACAGCCAACGTGGGCAGACACAAATATCACAAAGAGAAACTATCTAAATAAATAACTGGATTCCCCAGAACTGCCACTGTTCTGCCATGAAGAGGCTTCCCTGGAACCTTTTGTTCTCCTTCCTTTGAAAACACATAGATCAACAACCACAGTATGATGGACAAGACTAGCTAGCCCAGATGTTTAGGGACCTTACTTTTCAAGGCTTCCTACAAGTAGCCTCAGGGTGGGAGACAGGGAGATGTCCTTATTAAGGCAGGCTTCTATGCAGTTCCCTGACCATGGTAACATCAATGATCCGTCAGGCCAATAAAACATCTCCCCTCCAGTGCTTCATCTGTTCATCTCTCTTCAGTATTTTTACTACCATACAATTCTCTTCCTTGAGGACCTCTCCACTTCTGGATACTGTGACTGATTTCTCCTGGTTCACTCCCTTGACCCATCCTTTCTGTGCTTTTCACTGAGTCCCCTTCTTTCTTCCACCTTCTAGGTACAAACATCAACCAACGCTCACTCTGGTCCGTATTCTGTTTTCTCTCTAAATCCATTCCTTTTTCAATCTTATCCACTTGGATGACACCAATTAACCTTCTACGCAGATAACTTACAAAGCAGTATTTCCAAGACCATCCCTCTCCTGAGTTCTAGTTCCACATTTTCAGCACCTCAAACTCTAAATACCCCAAACTGAATTCACTGTCTTCCTTTCTAAACCTACTGCTCCTCTTAACTTCCACATTTCTTAAAAAAAAAAAAAAGACACTACAATTAATTCTTCCGGTCACCTAGGTATAAAGTAGGTGCAGTCACCTGGGCACCTTGGAATAGGTCTCATCTCTTGTCTTTCTCTTTCCTTCTCAGATTCTCTGTCACTTCTATGATAGTCCTTCAGCAGGCAGCCAAGGTCTTTTACAAACTGGTCCATTTACCTTTCCAGTCTCATTTTATATAACTTGTCATCTCAAAGGCTCTATTCTTATTGCACAACATTTTATCTCCTCTCACCTGAGTCTTTAAACGCATGGTCTTTCAGGTGTGGAATGCATTGTTTCCTCATCACTTTCACATGCAAACCCTCGCTTCTTCAGACATACATCAATTGCCACCTCTTTCACCAAGTCTTTTCTGAGATTCTTCCCCCCTCCCCCGCCCCCTGCCTCACCGATTGTTAAAACTCTCCTTTTGAGAATTTGTATGTAGTTTGTATTTACCTTTATGCATGTGTGCTATGCCCCCACCCAGCAGAATATAAACCCTTTGAAGGCAGGACTGGTAGAGTGCCCCCTGTACATAGGGGGCACTTAACAAATCTCACTGAATTAAATTGACTAAATATTTGTGGCACATTAAATCAAATTCCCAAGGCTGCAACTCCTCACACGACACTGTTGTGTTACCTGTGTCTTTGATCCAGTACTATAGAGACCTGCTGTCCTTCCCATTGCTGCAGCACTCGGTATACAAAAGAAAAAGGAAGGAATGACATTGCTGAGGCCATGAGCCAAAAACTCCTGCAAAGTTAAAAAGAGAATATGCAATTTAGCAATCACAGGAAACCAGTTAAAGACACATTAACAACCTCTGTAAATAGCATTGGGGGACTACTTTTCAAATCACAATGCAAAAATCAGCACTTTCAGTTTGGGGAAATCTCCGTAGGTTTTGGCCTTAATCTTGAGTAAGAACCGTCCCTTGACAGCTGGAAACAATGTCTCCTGACAGTAACTGTTCTTACAGCTGGAAACAAGACATATAGTTCAATTCAACTGAATAAACACTGACTGAGCAAAAACTTACTGTGTAATGCCCCGGGCTAAGCCCACCTGGGGGCTTGGCATCTGCCTCCCAGAGCTCACCTTGGAGTAGGGAATACATTACAAAGAGTCATGTGGGAGAGGTACAGGAAAGAGATGATGAGAGTTCAAAAGAAGGTGGCCACGCTAGTGACTGAGAAAGAGACAGGGTTTGATTGGTGCCTTAAGGCCTGGGTAGGAATTCATCTGTTGAAAAAGTTAGGGGATGGGCATTCCATGCTGAGGCCTGGGAAGAGTAAAGGGAATTATGTGAAGTAAGGCTGGGCAGTTAAGGGGGCATCACCTTGTTGACAGTAAAGGGCTAAATGACCCTCCTCTCAGATGCATATTGACTTAGAAAACCACTCAAGAGTTTCTCAGCTACAAGTTTGGAACTTCTGATGTAGGTCATTAATATAAATAAGACAATTAGGAGAAGGGACAGGACTTTGGGGAAAGAGGATGAGTTCTGGTTTGGGATATCTGCAGGATGAGAAGTACTTTACCTGGTTGTCATCAACTGAATAGTTGAATTTTTTGGCAGAACCTTGGGCAAGGGCTAATGAGGCTACATATCCAACTAGTGCAACTCCAAATGCTTCAGTGACAACTTTTGAAAGAATATTCATTGGGGGTGCCCTGGGTGAAGGAATTCTGCAGAAAGAAAAAACATATTGTTATCATTAACCACAGTTTAGATCCAGCAATTCCTTCTAATCAAATCAATTTACATAATGACCCTGTGGCTTACAGAAGGCAATTAAAATATATTACCATGAGAAATTTAAGTAGGATTGTCTTCAAAAACTATTTTCTTGATTTAAACATATTTTTGTGATAAAGGACATTTGCAGTTCAAACTACAAATCAACATGCAGTCATGAAGTACCTACTATGTGCAAGATACTGTTAGGCACTACAAATATTGAGGAAAAAAGTTTATATTTTATAGGAAGAATATAATCTGCACACAAAGTATTTCCATCAGCAGGAGGGTGCTAACCATTGGAAAGGAGGGGAGAAAGATTAGGAAAAGTACCATGACAAAGATGGCACCCAAGCTGAGCCTTGACAAGTCTCTAAGTGAGGAAGGGTGGGGAGGATCTAGCAGATGTAGGTTATAATTCTGGCTCTACCACCTACCAGCTGGAAGATACTGAGAGGTTCTTTGAAACTCTCTGGGCTTCAGTTTTCTCACCTATTGTCATTAAGTCGTTTTCCAGTTGTGTCCAACTCTCTGTGACTCCACTGGGGGCTTTCTTGGCAGAGATACTAGAGTGATTTGCCATTTCCTTCTCCAGTTCATTTTAACAGAGGAGGAAACTGAAGCAAACAGGATTAAGTGACTTGCCTAAGGGTACATAGCTAGCAAGTATCTGAGGCCATATTTGAACTCAGAAAGATGAATCTTTCTGTGGTTCCAGGCTTGGTGCTCTATCCACTGCACCATGTAGCTGCCCCATATTCTCAGCATAACATGGGGATCATGCCTACATTTGTACAGGAGATGGAAGCAAGGACTGCTAATACAGAATGAATGTGACAGCATACCATAAGGGGTGCTAAAAACTTTTTGAAAAGTTAATGCCAGTGATTAGTGCCAATAACAGTGAAAAACAATTTTAAGCTATGATGGAGGCAAGAGTCAGATTTTTTAAAAAGGGGAGTGGGTGAGAGTGAAGTATGATAGAGAGAAAACAGAACTATTCACTTCTTAAGTTTTCTCTAGAAAAGAGAATAATTTTCAGGAAAGCAAAGATGGAACAAAAGAAAACAATAACGGACTTGATACCCAAAAGAAATGAGATGTTTTAAAAAAAGCAGCAAGCAGCACCCACTTAGATGAATTTACCCAATTTGGGGTAACGTAAATTAAGTAACCTAGATAACCTACATCTCAGGGTACTGAAACAACCAGTGGATTGGAACTGAAAAACACTGCTGACGATCCGTGAAAAATCATAAAGAAAAGTAGAGGTGCCATAAGACTAAAGACAGACAAATGTCCTAATTTCCCTCCAAAAGGGCAAAAGGTATTTTTTTTCATTCTAGGCTAGCATAGTTGATTTCCATTCATGGCAAAAATCAAAAGAATATTATCAAGAAGATAGTTTGTGAGTATTTGCAAAGGAAAGCAGTTAGTTATCATTAAGATCCAGCATGAGTTCAGTAAGAAGAGTTCATACGAGACCAGCCTCATTTCCTTTTTTGACAAGATTAGTTGACTAATCAGGATTATATTATAGACAGTATGCCTAGATTCCAGGAAAGCATTTGAAAAAAATCCTTTTAAACAAGATGGAAAAATGTGGGTTAGATGACAGTATATTTAAGTGGATGCAAAACTGATTGATGACTTTGGATTCCAAGCAAAACAAAAGTTTGGCTTTCCAAAAATACACAGTCTTCATGACTAAAGTTAAGTCACTTAACCTCTCAATGATCAAGCAATTTTCAAAGACTAAATTAAAGAAAAGTTGTCAATTTGAATTGGTTGAGTTCTCCAGACTGATGAAAGTACAAGTCACAGTGCTGAAAGAAAATAGCATAGACTGGCAGTCCCATGTAGTATCTGATAGGTCAACATACAAGCTAGAATATAAATAAATATGCTAAAATAAATACAAAGGTAAGGAAATGCTAAGAAGGTAGCAATGTGCACTATTAACTTTCTCATTGGAGAGTCTAAAAGATAGCTGAAAAAGCTGGGGATTTTTTTCCTAGAAAAGTCTTAAGGTAAGGTAGCGGGAGCATGACAGCTATCTTCAGTTACCTGAAGAGCTGTCCACTCAATCATAATTGTTCTCTTAGGCCATAAAGTGCAGAAATAGAAACAAAGTAGAATGAGCTGTCCTCCTAGGTAATGAGCTCCCCCCATCAGTGTAGGTCTTCAAATAGAGGCAGGATGACCTCTAAAGAGGCTTTAGAGGAGGTTCTTTTTCACATATTGGTTGGATTAGATGGTCTCTAAGGTCCCTTCCAACTTTTGAGATTGTAGAACATTCATTACATTACTCCTAGTGAATGGGTACTATTTTTCTAACATATAATCAAGCATTTACAAATGTTTTATCCTAGCCCACCCAATTTGGAGTAAAAGATGTGACACATTTCCAGGTCTTCCTAACTTCAGAAATTCTTTCTTTTTGAGCTATTGCAATCATTTCTGAAATAAATGGCAAACAGTGTAGAGGGCCTGGTATTTATATCTTTGACCAGGTCAGATACACTGCAAAACCGGCCAGCAGCGATGAGCATTTCAGAAATAATCAGTGAACCTCTTGCAACACCATGCTAGCAGCAAAGTTTGTGTGTCTCAGGCCTGACCATACCTTCCTGGACTGTCTCCACCCAGCATTCACTCAGACCTGTTCTGAGGAATTCCATTCTGAAGACACGTCAATGGTTCTTACAATTCAACAGGGGTTGTGCTACCAAATCAAGAATTGGGGTCTGATGTGGAAAAACTGACCAAGAAACTAAACAAGCAGCAATCAAACCATTAGCTGCCTATATGTATTTCACAGGGAGTGATGGTTTAACAGCATTTTCTGCCTTAGCAGTTAGCTGATCATCTGTTTTAAAGACCTTTATGATCAAAGGCTCTTAGTTGACAACTGGAACAAGTTTTGAAGCTGTGATTGGAGTGGGAATGCTGGTTCAGTCAACAGCATATGAATGCAGCCCAGACCTAAAACATCTTGCTTGGATGTTCCCTTCTCGTGTTATGGGTACAGCGGTGGCCCCTCTGGCTTTGTTGGGTGGCCCTCTGATCTGCAAAGCTCTTTGGTATATAGCAGGCATTGTGGGTGGCCTCTCCACTGTAGCCATGTGTGCTCCAAGTGAAAAGCAGCACTGGGAATGGGCCTGGGTGTTGTTTTTGTTTCTTCTCTGGAATCTATGTTTCTATCACCTATGACTGCACTTGGGGCTGGTCTTTATTCTATGGCAATGTATGGTGGATTAGTTCTTTTTATCACATTCCTTCTATAAGATACCCAAAAAGTCATCAGGTATGCAAAAGTAGTGCCGATGCATGGCACAGAAAGTTATGACTCCATTAACTTGATGATGGGAATCTATATGGATACGCTAAATATCTTTATGCAAGTAGTCACCATGCTGGCAACTGGGAGCAACAGGAAGAAAGGAACTGATTGCATTCTGAACCATCCAAATTTTGCTTATGTTCTTAGAGTGTATACTTATTAAAGCATTTCTTGTACAAGCAGCTCTGGTTGAAGTCAGAAGTTCAGAGCCACTTCAGCATGGTTAAGATATTCCAGTACAATGTAATGCTTCAAGTTCTACCTTCTTTTATAATAAATTCAGCACTTCTCTTGGAAATAAGCACATAAACTTTCCGGTTTTCATCTTTGAGTAATTGGTAATAGCAAAAGTATCAAACTTTTTAGTATTACCACTTTATTTCAATATTCTGTTGGCTATCCAGATTTTTACTTGTTTCATAATATTACTTAACAAAGACTCTTAGTACTATCCAAAAAGGAGTCCAGCATGTACAAGAGAGAGCCCCAGGATTGATGGAGAGGATGTATCTCTAGTTTTAGATTCAGCAATGAGTGTTTAACTGATTGCCACCTGCTAACTGGCAATGGACAGGTTTTATTTGGTCTTGCTGTTGGTGTACATTAGCACCCATCTCACATTTTTAGGATAAACATCTAGCCTAAAAAGAGAGCCAAGTATCATTGTGACAATACCTTTGAAATATCAATATGATACTCATATTTCAAGTATGCAGAAGGTACTTTGGCAATCCATCCAGTCTCCAAATGTTAACTTCCCTTGAGTACTTCTATCATAGTTTATATTTGTAAGTTTTGTTTTTGAATCATCTAGAACTATTTATTTTGAGACATATTTTGTTTTAAACTTAAAGCTTCAAAAGTATTAAATAGGTTAACTATTCCAACCTTGTTACATTACGTGCATTGATATCTAGAGAATCCTGTTTTATTTAAAGTATACCACACCCAATATTTGTTTACAGTCAGCACATTCAAAATTGTCAAAAATTGTGACTTACCTTTGTCTTTTATTTTTAAAAGAGATCCTGTTTGTCATTTAGGATGTGGAATCATTTTTCTTTCCAACACTATCAGAAATCAATGTTATTGCATCCCTCCTTACTAAATGTTAAAATTAGAGGCCAAATTAGTTCTGTCTTCATAAAATATTGTTTTTATTCATGTTAATTTTTCCATACATTTACCCCTCAGTCCATTATTAATTTAGAAACAACTTCTTTGTAAGTAAAGCTAACACATTTATGACACAGAATAAGTTATTTTTGGAAGTTGTTTTAATGAATGAAATTGAGTTTATAAAACTATTGCAATGGTATAATTATTATTTCTGGCAAGATGTATTTATCACCAACTATCCAGAAATAACTAATCTATCCATTAGAGAGATATGGTATGCTTATTTCTGAAATAATAAAATCTAGTTTTAAAAAAAAGAAAGAAATGGCAAACATAAGCAAATAAAGACCACATTACCCAACTGGAATTTGTCCCACAATATCCAGTCCGTAGGTGTATTCCATGTTGGCACAATAGCAAGCAAATGATGCAGCAATAATCTATTTGATTAAATAAAAAAGAAACATTAAAGGCTTCAGAGACACTCAATCTCCAGCTTAAAAGTAAACATTTTTATGTTTCCTTGTATTTTTAGTAAGAACACAGTTGCTATGTAGATACTGAGATTTGTTGAGAAAAATTACATTTCAATTAAAGGAAAAACCAACACAAATGATTTCTAAGTACATTTGGTAGTTAACCCTATTGTGCCTCAAAACAGTATCATCAATATTTTTTTTACTAAGTCCTGTGTATAATAATTGCAACTCATTTCTATAGCACTTCAAACTTTATGGACATGACCCTCTCTCCCCGCCCTCAACAACTTTGTGAGGTAGACAGCATAAGTAATAAGCTCACTCATCTTCTAGAGGATGAAACCGAGGCTATGAGAAAAGTTAGATGTCTTGCCCTGAATCACACAGGTAGTAGGTGATACAGCAAGGATAAGTCCTACATGAGGGCTGTTTAACCTTTTTTGTGTGTCATGGTCTTCTTTCACAGTCTGGTGAAACCTATGAACCCCAGTGTCAGAATAATGTTTTCAAATGCACAAAATGAAATAGATAGGATTACAAAGGAAATCAAAGGTGAGTAAAAGTAAACATACATCTTTTTCTCACAACAGTTTACAGATCTTCTGAAATTCATCCACAGAAGAGGTCTGAGAACCTCAGGTTAAAAAAATCCTGTTTTATTTAAAGTATACCACACCCAATACTCTGTTTATAGTCAGCACATTCAAAAGCTACTGGAGATGTACGTGCCTGGAAAGACAAGACTACAGATTGGGCACTCCAAAGGCCTTTATGAGATCACCTAATCCAACCATTTCATTTTTACAAATGAGGAAACTGAGGATAACAAAGAGTATATAATTTGGTCACACAAGTCACACAGGTTGAAAGAACAGAGCTTAAATTTTAATTCAAATGCTCTCCCTTCAAACCAGGTTTTAAGAATAAGAAATAGCATCCAGACAAGTCCTTAGCCCCTTCAGCTCAGCATTCTGAGAGTGGCATTTTTTTTGGCTGCTCATTATTATAGCTACCTGATTAAATAAGAAAGCTATTAACTTACAAAAGTACTTTTCAACAGAGGTATCATCTAAAATCTACTGATCACTGAAGGGTTCTAGTTTTTTAATGAGAAGTCAAGCAAACATCTAGAAATTTGTTCAACACAATTGGCTAACTTATGAAGAAAAGGATTATTAATTTTCCACATGTCACTCTAGATCTGTCTTCCTTGTGTTATCTTAAACTAATATTATACTCTCCTATAATATTGGGAAAGTGTTCTTTACCTATTACAAAGCAAAATCAAAATAAAACAAAACATACTATATTGCAAATTAGGCATTCAATAATTCATGATAATAGCAGCTCTGTTGTTTAAAAAAAACAGTACTGAGAATGTGTCTTAAAATATATCCTTACTTCAGACATAACTGTGATCAAATTGACACTGATGGAAATTCAATCAATGAATTTTATT
>CM053773.1:122644865-122664227 GCA_028658325.1 Potorous gilbertii
TGTGTGTGTTACATACACAAGAAAGTACATGAAGATAGAAATGCCCTTGCCTACATATGAAATAAAACTCTGGTTCTAAACTATAATGTGAGGAATGTCTTATTACTTGTATCAAATGGAATATGTGAAAGGATGTGAAAGTCAGGAAAATAGCAAAACATCTGTATTTTTTGGATTCTGAAGTCTTTTCAGAAATGTGTAATTTTGGGACAGTATCCTCAAATGCCAATGACACATAGATCATAGGTCAGTATTAATGGTAAATTGTGCAATTTCCTGGCAAAGTTTGCTTATCATCCAAACCCTGCATACTTAGAAACCAGATGGAATCCAAACCCCGCAGACAATTTTGTAGAATTACAGCTCTTTAGAGTCAGTTAGGAACCTTAGATAGGAGATCATCTGTTCCAATTTCCCCGTTTTACAGAAGAGAAAACTGAAATGTTGAGAGAAATCAGTGACTTCCCCCGAGCCAGCTAGAACCCAGGCCTCTTAACTACCAACCTAGTGCTTTTCTTAATGCATCATACAATCTGTCAAAGACTACACGGAGATAACTCTTTTTAACCGAAGCACCTGTCCCTTTATGATCCATTTTCCCTACCAACAGTCTCTCCTCTCATTTCCCTCTCTGACTCATTCTTTCCTCCATGATTTATTTGCTCTCCTGAAGCTCCTTTTGCTTCCCCCAGGGGCTCTCCTTCCTCGTACCCCTCATCATGAGGCAGTGGGGTATCATGGATGTAGTGTTGGACTTCAGGTCAGGGAAACTCAAGTTCAGATCTGACCTTTGTCACTAACTGTGTGCCCTCGATCAAATCATTCATCTCTCTGGGATAGTTTCCTTATCTGTAAAATGAGGAGAGTGGGTTGGACTCAGTGACCTCTAAGATCCCTTGTAGTTCTGTAACCCTAATGCTATGACCTTTCTCCGCCTTCCCCTCCACTGCCCTCCTTAGCACTCTGATCCACCTTGCTTTCCCTTGGACCCTTCAGCTTCCACTCTAGAATGGTGAGAACATGCACGAAAGAACTGGAAAAGTAAAAAGTACAAATGATACAATACGAATTTAAGGTGATATTGACATTGATTATCATTATCCTGTCGATTTTTCTCCAGGATCTGATTTTTCCTAACTTGATCATCTCTTAGACCCCTCTCTGCTGTAAATCTTTCTTTGGTTATTGTGGTGTCATGGCAGTTTATAGTGAGTGGTCCTCAATGAAAGGTCTCTATTCCCATTCCAGCGCTGCGCCTGAGAAATGGTCAGATTGGTTTCCTGTCTCTCCCACTTACTAGCTACATCACCTTGATCCAGTCACTAGCTATCTAGGAAGCCTAGTTCCTGCATCTATACAGTGGGCACTCATAGTGCCTGCCCTCCCTAGCTAATAGGGTAAAATATGTTACGACTCTACAAAGAACGAATTATTGTCCCCAACCAATCATTGCGTATTAAATCATTATCCCCTAGTCTCTTCTTTAGCCTCGTTGGGTTGGGCTTGGTTGTATCTAAAAAATACCAGATAATTATTGACAAAATTTCACGTAAGGGTAGGTAGATGACACAATAGTTAGGAAGAAAGCATCCTCCTGAGTTCAAATCTGGCCTCATACACTTACTGGATGTGTGACCCTGGGCAAGTCACGTAACCCTATATGCCTCAGTTTCCTCATTTGTAAAATGAGCTAGAGAAGGAAATGCAAACCACTCTCATATCTTTGCCAAATGGAGTCATGAAGAGTTGAACACAATAGAAAAACAAGTTTCACTACTTATGAGCCAGTGTTTTAAGCACAGAACTGAGATGAAACCTTGCTTAGACTCAGATACATTTTACATCCTCAAACTCTGAGGATTTCATGTCCAGTGTGTGAATAACTTCTTTTAATCTTAAAATCACGGTTGCCCCAAAAGGAAGATAAGCTCGGTTGGACCAACTTATGATTTAGTATTCACATAATTTATCATTAATGATGAAAGGCTAGGGTAATTTCAGCCACCTAGAAATTTTTCATTTTCACTATCAGTAGGAGCTTTGAATGAAATAAAACATAATCAATTCATTTTAATTAGTTTGTATTTTAAAAAATCTTAAAATCCAGTGGCTAAACACCATGATCTAATGTAAGCATTCATAGACATATAAACATCCATAAAAAGTAAACAAAGATTTCTTTTTACTTTGACCTTTAAAAATTTTTCTATTTGCCATACTTCCAGAGCCAAGACATTGAGTCTGAAAAATATGAAAGAATTGGAATACAAAGTGAAGACAGAAGTCGAGGGTGTAAGTTTGCCTTTTTTGTTCCACGTTTGCCTTGATTTTGTGTTACTTTTTATTGATAATTTTATTAGGACTATAGGAGGATTATAAGAAGGTGATAAAGGAATGTTTTTCTTTTAAAAAGTTTTTACTATTGTTATTTGTTTGAACTGGCAGCATTTTACATATGACCACCATATGTGCAGTTTGTATATAGTTTTAACACAATCAGTTGAACAAAGAAAGACTTCCTTTCATCTGGTGATCAATCCCAAGAGTCATTAAACAAGACCATATTGGAGAAAAGAAGAGCTACTGTTTACAGGGGAACCATGATCAGAATTAACATGACTTTTTCTTTTCATTGCCAAGTGGCCTCAAATTTTCTAACCAAATTTCTAACTCTGATCTGAAATGGAGAGGAGGGAAAATGGGTGGGGGAAAAAAACAGAGAAAATTGGGAATAGGCAGCTAGCAACCTCAGAGGGTTCTTGTGTTTCCCTACTGTTTTTACTGAGTGAATGAGATAACAGTGGCAATCATAGTGGCAATGATGATAATGGTCCCTAACATTCATATAGCATTTTAAGATCTGCAAAGTGCTTTACATGCACTGTCTCATTAGACCCTCACAACATCTTCTGGGGGGGGGGTCAATGCTATGATTATTCTAATTTTGTAAATAAGTAAACTGAGGATCAGAGGAGTCTAGTGACTTCCACAGGGTTATATAGCTAGTAATCTTTCAGGTAAATTGAACCTAGGACTTTTTAATCATGAAGGACTTTCATCACAATGCCATGGTATTATTTGAACCTCTCTCATGTGACTGACTTTTGATAGGTTCTGCATCTCTTATAAGAGAATAGCCCATAATTCTTCATTCTTGCCCACCTGTAGACATATCTAAACATCCATGTTATTATTTTTTACCTTCTTATTCATAGGCATCAGAAGTCTAGCTTGATGTAGGGTGAGGGTAGGAAGGTTAATTCGCATATTTGCCAATTTTTTTTAACTGATCTCATTTTGAATCTGCCCTGCAAATATTTAGTTAACTTTTCTTCTTGTTATTTTTCAAATTCATTTGTCTATTTCTAGTTCCTATTGGAACTGAAAGAACTGTCCTCTTTCCTGAAAAACTGTTCTCAGGGTTTTTCCAAATTAGCTGAAAGTAGTAAGCCTTAGGAATCTTCCTGAGAAATCCTGTACTTTTGAAAAAGGATGATTAAACTCAAGAAATCCCAATAATTTCTGAGTAATCATCAATCAACAAATATTTATTAAGCATCTGTTATGCTTAATAAAGACTGGAGATAAAAAAAGAAAATGAAGCTATTCCTGTCTTTAAGGATGTTAAATTACATCTGGGGAGATACCTGTACATATATGTGTACACAAAACATGCAGAAAACAAATTCAGGGTAATTTCTGAGGAGGGAGACACTAAGGAAAGAAGAGAGTTATCATGCAGGAGATGGTGTATTTGATCTGAGCTTCGGTAGAAACTAGGGATTCTGAGAAGCAGAAATGAGGAGGAAGTGCATTCCAGGCATAGGGGACAGCCAATGCAAGTGCTAGGAGGTGGGAGATGTGTAAGACAAATAGAAAGCCAGTTTAGCTAGACCACAGGTGCATCAAGAAGTCTGGAAAGATCTGTCAAAGTCAAGTCATGAAGGATTAAATGTCACACAGGGGAGTTCATAGTTGATTCTAGAGGTGACACAGAATCACTGGAGGTTTTGAGTAGAGGAACAGAGTCAAAGTGTCTGTCCATTCATTAGAACCACTCTGAGCTTGGAGCCTTTGATGGTTGCTCAGCCTCTAACCTGCTGCTGCTGATGCCGCCTCTCCCCGCCTTTCCATGCAGTTCTTTCCTCTCTCCGCCTTTCCATACCATTCTTTTCTTTTCCATACCATTCTTTTCTTTCTCTGCCTTTCCATACCATTCTTTTCTTTCTTTGCTTTTCCATACCATTCTTTTCTTTCTCTGCCTTTCCATACCATTCTTTTCTTTCTTTGCTTTTTTTTCCAGTGTGAATTCAGTACCTCATGAAATGTCTCAGATTGTCTGTCTCGGAGCCTGAAGTTCTCCTAGCAGGTACAATCCTGAGGGCCAGCCCTAGCATTCTTACTCTTACCATGAAATGGGATGTTGGGTACAGGCATCATTCTCAGCTCAGAGACCACTGTCCTCAAGATGATTCCAAAACGCAGGTCAGTAAGTCATTCAGTTAAGGAGTGTTCATTAAACACTTGCTATGTGTTAAGCACTGTACTAAGCTCTGGACAGGAAGAGAATCAGGGGAGTCTGTCAGAACAGAAAGGTCAAACATCTTTTTCCTCACACTCTACTCGGTTTCCTGTTACCAAAACAGGAATTCTAAAATGCGCTGTGTCAAAACCGTGGTTATTCCCAAGTAAGCCAGTTCAGATCCATATAATAATAGCTGTAACACCAACAATAACAACTGAGTGTAGTCCTGGAAAATTTCCTACATCTTGCATCCTGTCATTCAAGGCTCATAACACCCGTGGGAGGCAGGCATCTCCTCCCTCTTTTGCAATTGCAAAGCAGATGACTTAGCAAGCCACTCAATACCATTGCTTTTTTCTTCCTCATCCCAAGAAAGTTAATATTTATCATCAGAAATAGGGATGATTCTGGGTGTGGCAAGGCTGGGAGTCACAAACAAAGTAGACAAACCAAAAATCAAATGGACATCATTCATTGGCTCAACTCTAAACATTTTCCTTCTATCATTTTCAGTTCCTGTTTCTTTACTCTTCCATACTCAGCTACCTACTAAATCTAGGATGAGAAGCTAATTTTAGGTATATTATGAATGAGGAAAGATAATATAGTCACAACTGGTTTTCTGAAAAACAACAAAAAAATTACCCCAAACTTTTAAGGATCTCTGTTATAGTATCAAAGCTGGAAGGGACCTTGGAATTCATGAAATCTTACCCCTAAAGCTGAGGAAGGAAGCTAGGGCTTAGGCATCAGAGTCACTAGGCTAGGTAAGGGGATGAGGTAGAATTTGAACTCAAGTCTTCCTGACTGCAAGTCTAGCTTAAATGTACTTTACCAGAATGCATGTGATGTAGGAATCCCTTCTACTGACACAGATCACAAACCTTCCATGCCTTAGAACTGTTTGGTGCCTCAAAAATTACTGAGGGAAGATACCCCTCCCCACAAAGGACTTTTGTTTATTTAGGTGAAATCTATTGACACTGATCATGTTAGAAATTTGAATGTCATAGTATTATTAGGTACACTGTGGATGAAGTACTGGTCCTAGAGTAAGTGAGACCTGAGTCCAGATCTGGCTTCAGATACTGTGACCCTGGGCAAGTCATTTTGCCTCTGTTTGCCTCAGTTATCTTGACTGTAAGAAGGATAAGAGCATCACCTACCTTTCAGTGCTGTTGTAGAGATAAAATGAGAACATACTTGTAATTCTGTTAGCCCAGTGTCTGACACTTTGTAGGTGCTATACAAGTATTTATTTCCTTCCCTTATTATGAAAATATTTTTAGCCTCAGGTGTCAGAGCCCAACGATAACCAGACCACAATTGGAAAACTGCTGCCTTAATGGATAATGTCTATATATTCCTGAGGCTGAAAAGGTTTTTCATTTGGAATGACACACACATCTGTTAGCAAGCACCTCCAGATCCGTCTAGTTTGCTCTCAGAAAATGTACAACAAGCTGGGGCACATGCTGGTAATGCCTACATTCAGTGAGACTGAGTCTGGCATATTTCAGCTCCAGAGTTCTGAGCTGCAATGAGCTCAGCAGATCAGTTATTTGAGCTAAGCTTGGCATTAATAGAGGGGAAAGGCCCCAGGAGCAGGGACCATCAGAAAAGAGTTTGTGAGGGAGAACGATAAAAATGTCTGGTTACGATCTGTAAGAAAGCCAAACTCTATTGCTTTTTCCTGTTTATAAAATACCATCTCCTACCTTTGCATCATTTTTGCAGACATTTTTCCTTATGCCAATATAGCGGGGACAATCATAGGAATCCCTGTTTAGTTAGCCTGGAGCACCAGCCAGTGACCTGCACTCTTGTGCTTGACCTTTGCAAAGGATCACGTCCTTTGCTGGGTTGACATACATCTCTTAATTGATTCCCACGGGACAAGGAGCATGTTGAAGCTAATAGCTCACTGACAGTTGGGAAAAGGGACTTCTCTGAGTCAGAAGGAAATACTCTAGCCTGAGTAGTTTACATGAAGTTTTCTGATCCTTCAAATGGTGATTATTTCACCTACCACAAATCCTATTATTTTGTGTCTACTATGTATATGCAGTTATCCCTTCCACATTGTAGGGGTTAGGGGTAGGTACTCCCCACGATCTAGAAAATACATCTATGTAAAATTTTTTGACCATTCCTTTGTACCAGAGAGGTCTGAATTATTATGGTATTAAAAGATGAAATATGTTGATCTTGCACAATACTGTACATATATTTTATGCATTTCTGAATTTCTAAAGTTTTTATGTATCATCTGCTGGCCTTCACAGCCACAAAATTCTCCCCAAAATTTCTTATAAAGTCACATTGTGAAAGGGTTAACTGTATGTTTGCTGTTACTGCATATGCATAAATGTCATTTTCTCCCAGTTACTGTTTTAATTTTTGCCTGTGTATACACAGGGCCTTGCACTTAAAAAGTGCTTTTGAACTGAATTGAAGTAGGCCCAGTAGAAACAAACACCCTTTAAATACAGCCTTTCCAAACTTAAGAAATATGTTTCCACCAGTTAAAAACCACACTATAATGATCTTTTCTTTTCCAGAATAAGTTTAAGATCTGTTCTTAAGAAAGCTAGTGTCATTGTTCTCATAAGTTCAACCTAAAGCAACAGGTTAGCATGGTCACATGGTCTTAATAATGGGTGATTTAGAGTAATCTTGACTAGTTTAGGACTTTATGATGATTAAATGTGGCAGATCCAGGGACTTATTCTTTTGTGGTATGCTTGTGACTTAAGTTCAAGTTATTTTGTAACTTAGAGCTTGATCTTAACCTGCTACATAGAGACAATCTAATGATTTACTGAAGTTTAAACAGACTCTTCTAAAGTCTGAACTAGAGATAGAGATTTGGAAGAGATCCGAGACATTTTCTAGTGTTGCTCCCTTGTTTTACTAATGAGGAAAATTAGTCCTGGGGAATTTAAGTTACTTGACCAATATCAGTGATATTGATTATTGACCGATAAGCAGTGATCTTGCTGGCTTTCTTGGGGCTATATAAGATCATTTTTAAAAAAATCATTCTATTTGCTTATCTGCATCTCCATGTAATTCATTGTTATATAACCTGTTTTGAGGTAGCACCTGAGTATTAAGAAGCCATTTTTTTTTTTATTTTTTAAAGCAATGAGGATTTACCATTATATCTAAATTGCCATCTCCTCATTCCCTAGATGGGGCAGCTAAGTGGCAAAGCAGATAGAGTACCAGACCTAGAGTCAGGAACATCCATCGTGGTGAGTTCAAATCTGGCCTTAGATTTGCACTAGCTGTGTGGCCCTGGGCAAGTTACCTCACCCTGTTTGCCTCAGTTTCCTCATCTGTCAAATGAGCTGGAGAAGGAAATGGTGAACCACTCAAGTATCTTTGCAAAGAAAACCCCAGATGGGGTCATGAAGATTTGGATACAAGTGAAAAACCTTTGAATAACAGCAACATGTTCTGGATGAGTGGTTGTGCTTTACTCATTTCAGGACTAGCTCAGGAGTTCATTTTCAACGGCATATTCCAAGTTCCTGCTCTCAGAGCCCTGGGCAAAGTTGTAATGCCCTCTCTCCTCCATAGCTACATGCCATTCTCCTAACCCCTAGAAGCCCCATTTTTTGATTTCCAGGCACCCTGTGCCCTCATGCTGCTCCCTGGCTGTCCACAGCCCAGCAAAATATTGGCCTGCTTTCCCGTGTTCTACCCTCCACCTATCATGATTTCTCATTCACTCAGTGTGAAAACTCTCGGGTAGAAGGAATGAACACTGATTTTCTGATGACGGTAATTAAGTCAAAGATATGAATGACTGGGAGAGTTTAATATTAAGGATTTCTTTTTAAAGGAGGGAACCCAAGTAAGTGACATAGGTGGGAACATATTTTTGAGTAGAGGGAAATTGTTGCTGTCCCTTTTCTATTTCCTGGCCCTCACCCCATCTCTATACCTTAAAAACACAATTATTCAACATGATACTCATTTTCGAAAAGAATGCTAATATGTAGACTAGATATTAAAGACCTCTAATGGAGATTAATTAAAATATTCTGACCAACATGTCTTATGGTACATCATCTCTCAAATAGGTAACTATGAAGAAAAAACAAATGATCCTGAAACCTTCTGTCATAACTTTGTGTTTTCCTTAAAGATTAATTATCAGTATCATAGTCTTGTTAAAAGAAGACATCATTTCTTATCTCAAAAAATTGAAGGCAGAACTCTGAATCTTTGCCTTTTCTTTCCCTAAAGGAAAATTTACAACAGGTGAAAATTATATCCATAAACAATCCACTTGTTTTCCTGAATGCAAAGAAGTTTCATGCTGATTTAATGAATACAGTCCAGAAGGATAATGCCAATAACCAGTCACCTGATGATATCAACAAGGTAGGAGATGCTGTTCTATCAATAGAAATTAAAATCAAAGTTCACCTATTAGAGTGTTGTAACTAACAAAATTAAAAAAATAGATATTCAGAGAAACCTCCAATAAAAAGTAAAATGCTATTATCTCTTGCTTTCTTTTATTCATGTGTTCATTCAACAAATTATTTATGGAGTGACTATTATGTTCAAGAAGTTGTGCAAAATACTTTGGGGGAATAGAATAGTTCCTCAAAAGTAGTGATTTGTTCAGTCTTTGTATTTATAGCCCCATTTCCTAGTTCAGTGCCTAGAATATAGTAAGGTGCTCAATAAATGCTTGTTGATTGATAAAAAGAGGGGGCATGACAGCTTTCTTTAAATATTTAAAAGAGCTGGAAGATTAGGCATCTGTGTATTCAGAATGCAGAACTAGAAACAAAAGTTTCAAAAGAGGGAAAATTAATCTTGGTTCAAGGAAAAACTTTCTAACAATTATTGCCATAAGGGCAATTGGCTTTCTTGAAAAGCTCAAAGTTCACCTCAGTGGAACTTTTCAAGAAAAGGCCAGATGGTCATATCCTCTGTTTGTGTGTGGGGAGTTGGGGGGTGGGTTGGAATGGGGAGGAGAGAGAGAGAGAGAGAGAGAGAGAGAGAGAAAGAAAGAATATGGATTGTAGATCAGAGTACCATGAGGAGCTTAAAAACCATCTTGTCTAATCCCACCATTTGAGAGGAAACTAAAGTATGTCATAGTGGAGATTTCTCTTTGGGTATTGTTTATACTAGATAGCTGCTGAAGTCCCATCTAATCTTGTGGTTTCATGAGTTTGTCGTTCTATGAAAGATCAATAAATCATTCCTGTATTGAAGTAGTTTACAATCTAGTAGGCAACAGAAGACATATACAGATATCCTCTCCCTCTCCCCCCAAAAACTAGAAGGCAAGGGAAAATGTGGTAAGAGAGGTATATGACTTTGATTATTATGATACAAATTTAGCTTCCCCTTATCAAGGCACAAATAATGTAATTGAAGCAATCAATTAAGTATCCATAAAGCTGAATGTTCATTTTAGTTTGAATGAATCATCTTTCTTTGTACCTACAATAATTGAATCGTTAAGATCTAGCTCATATCCCATTTTAACAGTGAAACCTTCCTTGAACAAATTGGCCTATAGTGATTTCTCCTTCTGAGTATTTAGAATACCATTCATATGAGCAGTGAGCATATAGTACTTTTTACTGTTAATTTATTTTACTATGTTTGTATTTTATCTCCCAGTTAGGTTACAAACTCCAAGAGGACTATGCCTATGTCTTGATAATTGCCCACAACTGTTCTTTCATATCTATGCACTCCAAAATTCCTATCTTTTCTATTTGTTTTATATCATTCCATCTTTTTCCATTCCTTATGACCTCTGACCATGGTTGTGCTGGGAAATATTAAACAACCAGCTTTCCAAAAAGCACAAACACTTTTAAGTTTGACCTTCTTTATTAACATAAGCTCAATCACAAGATTCTTAAGTCTGGATTATCAACAAAAAAAAACCCGAATCCCAGTTTGTAGTGTTTGCTGATTTCCAAAGTGTAAATACATTAAAAATTTAACTTTTGTCTCTCCCAAACCAGTAAGAGCTGGCTCCATCACATCTCTACCCCTAACCCTATTATTTGCCCTGCCCAATTCCTCTACCCTCTGCCCCTCATTTCTTTCCTTGACCCTCATTACTGGACTTATGAATCAGTTCAGTTCTAGGCTATTTACTTCTGTCATATCCCTTGCACCTTGTCTTATTGACAGTCATGCATTGTCAAACTCTGATTTTGTATTACTCCCATGATCAACTTGCTTTGTTCATGCTCATATAATTTTCAGTGAAGCTAGAGAAAATCACAAAATTGTACTGATTGAGTCCTCTACAGATGTATTCAGGTGGACCCTTACTGCAGCAAGGCAACTTAATTGACTTGTTATCCCACTCACCAAAGTAGGCATTCCAAATGTTTTTACTCCTCCTTAAAACTCCCATGGTTCTCTATCACCTGACTCTTTTAGCTGAGGACCTAATAAATATTTTGCCAGAGCAATTCAGGCTGTTTCCCTAGTGCTTCCTCTTTTCTCTTCTTCCTCCTCATCTCCATCACTCAGAAGTCTTCCTCTTGCCTTTTCTGTTAACCATCTCTCTCACGAAGAAATGGCCCCTTCTCCTTCCTGAGGCAAACCCCTCTCTCTACACTGTTGATCTCATCTCCTTCTATTTCCAGCATATTCTCCCACTATTCCCATCATTTCCTTAATCTTCAATCTCTCCCTACCTCTTGACTCCTTCCCTGCTGCCTGCGAGTGTATCATTCTCCTCAGGTTATTTTTTTTTAATCCAGAACAAAAACCCAACTTGATCCCACCACCACTTCTTGGCTAAACTTGATGAGATCATCTACACTAGAGGCTTCCAGTCCCTTTTCTCTCACTCATTTCTGAATTACTTGTTTTTTTTAATCTCATCATTTAACTGAAGTTTCTTCCTCTGAAGTTATCAGTGAACTCTTAGTTGTTAAATCCAGTGGCCTTTTCTCAATCCTTTTCCCTTCTGAGCAGTATGAAGCCTTTGATATTGTCAGTCACTCTCTCCTCTTCTTTAGATTTCTGTGCTACTCTCTTTCCTGCTTCTCTTCCTACCTGTTTGATGATTTCTCCTCAGTAATGATAAATGGTCAGGGCCTTGTAGCCCCTGGCACAAGAAACCTAAGATAATGTTCCTTCCACTCTGAGGGCAGAGTCAAATTTTAAAAAAAGGAAAAAGGGCAAAAAAGATGCGCAAAAAACAACTTAAAAGAATCTTACCATAGAAAATTGCTATGGTGACAGGGAAGATCGAGAAACAAACTCAGAAGAGGATAACAATGTCAAAACATCTATGGGAAAAACCCCAAAGAAAAATGGGAAGTGGTCTCAAGCCCAGAAAGAACTCCTGGAAGAACTCAAAAAGGAGCTTAAAAATCATGGAAGAGAGATAGATGAAAAAGTGAGAAAAGATATGAGAGTTATGCAAGAGAATTATGAAAAAAGAGTCAGCAGTTTAGAAAAAGAAAAAAATTGCTTAAAAAGTACAATTGGTCAAATGGAAAAAGACATACAAAAATCCACTGAAGAAAAGAACTACTCAAGAAGTGATAGAGTTGGGCAAGTGGAATATAATTACTCTATGAGGCATCAGGAATCAATAAAACAAGTGCAAAAAAGAAGTGAAAAGTGAAAAAGTGAAAAAAAAGGAGAAAATGTAAAAAAACCTCATTGGAAAAACAACTGACTCAGAAAACAACTCCAGGAGAGACAATGTCAGAATCATTGGACTACCTGAAAGCCATAATCAAAAGGAGGACCTGCACAGCATCTTTCAAGAAAAGGAAAACTGCCCTGATATCCTAGAACCAGAGGGCAAAATAGGCATTGAAAGAATCTAGTGATTGTGTCAGGAAAGATATCCCAAAATAAAAACTTCTAGGAACATTATAGCCAAATTTCGGAGCAATCAGGTCAAGGAAAATGTACCATAAGTGACCAGAAAGAAACAATTGAAATTTCAGGGAGCTACAATCAGGAGTGCACAGGACTTAGCAGTTGCAGTATTAAAAAAAAAATCAGAGGTCATGAAGCATGATATTCCAGAAAGCAAAGGAGCTAGGACTGCAATCCAAAATCACCTACCTGGCAAAATTAAATGTAATGTTTCAAGGGAAAAATGGGTCATTCATTGAAATCGAATGATATCAAACTTTAATAAAACCAGAATTGAACAAAAAGTTTGATCTCCAACATCAACACCCAAGTGAAACCTAAAAAGTGAAAAAGGAAAATGAAAACATAAGGTATTCAATGGAGCTGAACTGTTTACCTCTCTTCCTGGGAAGATGCTAACTTATCATTTTTAAAAATTGTACCACTAGTAGTACATCCAGAGGGAATATACCTAGACAGAGTGAAAGGGTGTAAGGTGAATTTTTGGGAATGACATAAAAAAATAATTGAGGGATGAGAAAGAGGAGTACAGAAGGAAGAGAGAGTAGAATGGGGTAAATTATTTCATATGAAGAGGCAAGAAAAACCTATTACGGGAAGGGAAAGATGGGAGGGTGCAGGATGGGAGTCACTTGACCCTTTCTCTTGTCAGTATTGGCTCAAAGAGGGAATAATATAAACCATCAGTTGCCTGTAGAAATCTGTCTTACCTGATAGGAAAGTAGGAGGGGAGGAGATTATGTAAAGGTTGGGGAGGGGGAGGGCTGACAGAAGAAAGAGCAAATCAGTAGAAGGTTGTAGATAGAAGCAAAACATTGTTGAGGAGAAAAAGGGTGAAAGGAGAGGACAAACAGAAGGAAAAGTAGGATGGAAGGAAATATACAGTTAGTAATCATAACTGTGAATGTGAATGGGATGACCTCTCTCATAAGACAGAAGCAGATCAAGAGCCAGAATCCTATAATATGTTGTTTATAAGAAACACACTTAAAGCAGAGACAGACACACACAAAGTAAAACTAAGGGGTGGCAGCAGAATCTGTTATACTTCAGCTAAAGTGAAAAAAAAGAGTAGGGGAAGAAATCCTGATCTCATACCAAGCAAAAGCAAAAATACACCTCATTAAAAGATATAAGGAAAGAACTAGATCTTGCTAAAAGGTACTATAAACAATGATGTATTATCAATATTATACATATATGCACCAAGTAGTATAGCATCCAGATTCTTAAAGGAGAAGTTAAGTGAGTTACAGGAAGAAATAGATAGCACAAGACCCAGTAGTAAATGACTACGGTAACCTCGTGTCTGAAAAACCCAAAGATCCCAGCGTTTGGGATAAGAACTCACTATTTCACAAGGGAAAAACTTGTGATCAAATAAGAGGTAGCATAATGAATGCAAAATAGACAATTTTGATTATGTTAAATAAAAAGCTTTTGCATGAACAAAACCAATGTAACAGATCAGAAGAAAATCAGAAAGCTGGGAAGCAGTCTTTACAGCAAGTAGCTCTGATAAAGGTCTCATTTTTTGTACTGAGGCAAATTTGCAAGAATGCAAGCTATTCCCCAATTGATAAGTAATCTAAGGATATGAGCAGGCCATTTTCAGATGAAGAAATCAAAACTGTCTATAGAGATATGAAGTTCTCTAAAGCATTTTTGATTAGAGAAATGCTTAAAACAACTTGGAAGTACTAATATGACAGATTTGGCTAATATGACAAAAAAGGAAAATGATAAATGTTGGAGAGGATGTGGGAAAATTGTGACACTAATGCACTGTTAGTGGAGTTGTGAACTGATCCAAATATTCTGGAGAGGAATTTGGAACTGTGCCCAAAGGGTATACTCATTGATCTAGTTATACCACTATGAGGTTTATAACCCAAAGAGAGAACAAAAAAGGGACCTACATGTGCAAAAAAATTTATAGCAGCCCTTTTTATGGTGGCAAATATAGGAAACTGAGGTGTTGTCCTGATAGAATGGCTAACCAAACTGTAGCATATGAATGTAATGGAATACTATTGTGCAATAAGAAATGATGAACAGGCAGATTTCAGAAAAAACCTGAAAAGACTTGTATGAACTGATAAAAAGTGAGATGAGCAGAACCAGGTAAACACTGTGCTCAGTACCAGCAACATTGTGTGTTGATCAACTGTGAATGACTCAACTCTTCTCAGCAACACAGTGCTCCAAGAAAAATACAAAGAATTCACAAAGGAAAAGGCTATCTACATGCAGATAAAAAACTGATGGTCTCTGAATGCAGATTAAAGCATACTTTTTTCACTTATTTCATTCATTTTTCTGTTTGTTTTTCCTTTTGACTATTTCTTTCATAGCTGTGACTAATATGGAAATATGTTTTACATGATAGTACATATATAGGCTATATCAAATTGCCAACCATTTTAGGAAGAGGAGAAGGGAGGGAGAAGAATTTGGAACTCAAAATCTTGCAAAAGTGAATGCTAAAAATTGTTTTGATATGTAATTGGGGAACAAATAAAATACTATTTCAAAAAAAGAAAAAAATTTCAAAATGGGGTCATGAAAAGTAAGACATGACTGAAAAATGACTAAACAACAATAAATATGTATATATGCACATATGTGTGTATACATGTGTATGTATACATACATATATGTACACATATGTATATATATTATATATATATACATCCAACCCTAATCTCTTTCCTGAACTCCAATCCAGTATCATTAACTACTTCTTGGACATCTCAAATTAGATGTCTGGTAGGCATCTAAAATTCAGTATGCCAAAACAGAATCCATTATTTTTCTCTCCAAACTTTCCCCTTTCCCCAGTTTCCAATTACAGTTGAGGATCATACTCAGCTACTCCAAGGACACAAACTTGGTATCATCTTTAACTCCTCACTGTCACTCACTCCACTTACACAATCCAATGACAAATCATTTTGTTTCTACCTTCCCAATACCTCTTGTATATTCTACTTCTCACACATCCACAAGCACAGTACAGTCCCTCAGCACCTCTCATCTCACCTGTATTGCAATAGCCTTCTAATTGGTGTCCCTTGCCTCAACTCTCTCTTCCCTCCAATCTATCTTTCATTTAGCTACCAAAATGATTTTCCTAAAGTATAGGTCTGACTGATTTATGCTTTTACTCAGTGATGCCAGGGGCATTATTTCCAGTATCAAATATAGAAAATCCTGTTTGGCATTTAAAGCCCTTTACAAGTTTTTTCAGTCTTCTGATTATAGTTTATGTTCTTCTCTAAGCATGATTCAGCTCCATCGATTTACTTACTGTTTCTCACACAAAGGCTGTCTGTCCCCCATACTTGGAATGCTTACCCTCCTCACCTCCAATTTCCAGCTTCTCTAGACTCCTTCAGAACTCCTTTCCACATCCATCCTAGTGCCTTCCCTGGAAGACTATTTTTCGTTATAGCTTGTGTGTACATAGTTATTTGTATGTTGTCTTTCCCATGGCAGTATGAATTCTTGAGAATAGGGATCATGTTTTTGCCTTTCTTTATAATCCCAGGACTTAGAACAATGCCTGGCACATAGTGAGCGCTTAATAAATGTTAGTCACTGATTTTGTATTTCCCTCAGTGCCTTTCCATAATCCCTTGCACACAGTAAGTACTCAGTGTTTGCAGTTGAGGGTTAGACTTTTTCTCAAATTCTTTTTCTGTGATGAATGTTGTCCTGAGTTTAGGGAAAATTGGAAATTTTTTGTGTTAACATAAATGAGTTGAAACAGCATTTTGTGTCTTTCCAGCTTTAACCAAGTTAAAGTTGATACCTTAGTGATTTAAGATGTTATCCAGCTCTTGTTTCTTTAAAAAACAAAAACAGCTCTTTCTGATTATTCAGGGTATTTTTAGAGTAATGGCGAGTAGAAGTATGAAGGAAGATTGGAGGGGGATAGTTATGAAAACTTCACTTAAAGGCTGAGCACTGTTTAAAAGTCTTATCTTATCTGCAAAATGAGGGCTTTGGACTGGATCCTTTCTATGGTTCATTCTTTCTCTTAACATTCTAAAATTCACTTTTGGAAAGTGAGTAGAATACAATGTAGCAGGACTCTGGAGACAATGTCTACTGTCAGGCAAAAGTTTCTACTGTTGCCCCCAGGCAACAGTAATTGTCATTCGGGAATATAATGTCAGAATCCTGACCCCAGATTCTCCACAAGAGAGAAACAATACCTTGGCATGTTTTCATGAAGTGCCACAGATGAACATTAAGCTGTTGTCCTAATATTAACTAAGTATTCCTCCTGTTGAAATTGCCATTAGGTAAATTATAGTTCAGTGATTGGCAGTGGTTCTTAAATGTTTTTTTTGTGTCATGAATCCTTTGGCAGTCTGATGAAGACCATTGATCCCTCACCAAATAATGTTTATGCCTATATTCATAAGAGAAGGAAAAACTAAATTTACTAATTTAGAAGTTAGTGAATTTTTTTTTCCATCCAAGTTCATAGACTCCCAAAAATCTATTCACAGACCCTCTTCAGGATCTATGCACCCCAGATTAAGATTCCCTAGTGTAATGAAATGACAATGTAGCTGTGACTTGGAATATAAATCCTTCCCCTGTCTTCTTGTTATCCAAAGTCTGCTATAATAGAACAACAGAAAGTAGTAGCAGGCATCCTGAACTTAGAATCACAAAACCTGAGTTTGACTTTCATCTCTGTCCTTACGATTTACTTAACTTAAACTGTTTCCTTATCTAAATGGTGCAGTGGGATAGAGCACTGGACTTGGCATCAGAAAGACTCTTCTTCCTAAATTGAAATCTGGCCTCAGATACTAGCTGTGTGTCCCTCAGTTTTCTTATCTGTAAAATGAGCTAGAAGAGGAAATGGCAAACCACTCCAGTATCTTTGCCAAGAAAACCCCACAAATGGTGTTACAAAGTTGGACATGACTGAAGCTACTGAACAGAAACAAATAGCATCCTTATCTGTAAAATGAGATATTCTCTGGCTGTATCTGAGTCCTTGCAGGTCTCAGACGAGTGTAAGATCCTTGGAGGCAGGGAGAGTTTTGTTTGTTTAATTGTTTGTTTGGTATATAGCTATTGCTAAGACAAGACCTTGGATATAGTTTAGCAAGTGCTTTTTGCATTGAGGAAAATTTGATTTGATTTTTAACTTGAAAGAGGAGGATAGTATTGATTGAGAGATAATAACTGGTTCTTGAAGTAAACTTTCTCTTACACATTGTTTCCTTTTCAGCATGAACAAAACATGCTGCTCAATTTGACATCCAATGGTACCTGCAATGGTAAGTTAGTCACTGATACTGTGGATTAAACAATCTAATCTGAATAAAGATGAAGTCAAGGTGGGTGGGTGGGGTGGAGGATGTCATTTTTTAATCTTTGTTTTCATTTTCTGACTGTTTTGTCCATGAAGTGTACCTAAATATTTTTCCATCAGACATAACAATCGAAATGTAAATTTCTATTCAGTCTCAGAATAAGACTTTTTCATGTTCTGAAATATCTTTTGTTTTTAATTTATGGAACAAGCATTTACATAACTGTACAATAGAAAGATGATTGCCCATGAAACTGCACACATGTACTATGCACAACCTGCTATTCCTTTCAAATATACAACAAAATCATCATGTAAATTTATTTTTTCTTTTTTTTCTTCCCTACATCCCATGACTCCTATTAGACACAAGTAGGTGTGTGTGTGTGTGTGTGTATATATATATATATGTAAATTGTTCTATTCCTGCTGTTTATCAGTTTTTACTCTGGATGAAGCTAGCACCTTCAATATGTCCTTTATAGTTAATTTGAGTATTTATAATAGTCAAAATAACATATTTGTTCAGAGCACTTAAAACAGTCTTACTGTTAACAGTGTTCCCTTAGTTCTGCTCATTTTGTTCTTTGTTATTTTGCGCATGTCTTTCCATATTTTCCTAAAATCATAGAGCTTATGATTTCTTACTGCACAGAAGTATTCCATCACAATCTTATACAATAACTTGTTCAACCATTCCCCAATAGATGGGTATCTCTGCGATTTCTAGTTCTTTGCTACCACAAAGAGAGCTGCTATAAACATTTTAGGACATATAAGTTCTTTTCCTTTTTCCCTAGTCAATTTTTGAAATAGACCAAGTAATGACATTACTGGGTCAAAGGATAGTTTTATCTCTTTGGATATAATTTCAGAGTGCTCTCCAAAATGATTGGATCAGTTCATAATTCTACCAACGATGAATTAGTGTCTCAGTTTTTCCACACCCCCGCCTTCAACATTTGACACTTTACCTTAATGTCATTTTAGCCAATAAGGAAGGTATGAAATGATATCTCAAGGTTGTTTTAGTTTGTATTTCTCTAATCAATAATAATTTAGAGCATTTTTTATATGACTATAAATCATTTTGAGTTCTTCATTAGAGAAAGCCTGTTTGTGTCCTTTGACCATTTATCAATTGGGAAATGATTGGTACTCTTACAGATTTGACAAAGATTTTTATGTATTTTAGATGAGATCTATTTGATAAGCTGTCTACAACATTTTCCTTCAATTTTCTGCTTTCCTTCTAATCTTGGCTACATTTGTTTTATTTGTACAAAATTTTTTAAATTTAATATAATCAAAACTATCCATTTTACAACTAACTTTGCTCTCTATCTTTTGTTTATTCATAAATTGTTTGCCTACCCACAAGTCTGATAAATATAACCCATGGTCCTCTAGTTTTCTTTTAAAATTTCTTAAAAATATTTAGGTCATGTATCCATTTTGACCTTATCTTGATAAATGGTGTAATATCTTTAATACAGTCAGATACTGTGGTTACACTCAAAAATTCAGTGGCAAAGCAAAACATAATTAAGTCTAACATTTCACATTCATAATAAATTTAAGGCAAGAGTAGCTT
>CM053773.1:122664727-122684022 GCA_028658325.1 Potorous gilbertii
TCATTCACACAAATATCTCAGACCTTGCCACATACCTTCACTTCTCCCTTAAACATAAGAGAGATAAGCAATAGGAACTTGGACCAGCTCTATGAAACTGACATGAATTGATTGGATATAACTCTCCCTTGGGAAGGAAAGTGCTAGAAAAAATGGGATTATGACATCTTAGACAAGAAACCAAAGACTTACAGACATATAACCAGAGATTTTTGAAAGATCATGAAGAAACTACAAGAATGGAAAAGAGCACTGCAATTATGTGGATTAAAATGTTTTTAAAAATTCAGAATGCTACATTTTCATCATTGTTGCCAGTGGATCCTAGAAGAAGAAAGGTAAAAGAAAGGTAAAGAAGTGAAAATTCACTTAAGAAAGATGGTCTTTCAGGTAGAATGATTTCAGAAAAACCCATAAAGACTTATATGAACTGATGCAAAATGAAGTGAGCAGGATACCAGACATAGTAACAGCAATTTTGTCCAATGAAGAACTGCGAATGACTTAGCTATTCTAACAGTACAGTGATCCAAGACAAACCCAAAGGACTCACAATGAAATATGCTATCCATTTCAAGAGAAAAAACTGAAATTGTCTGAATATAGATTGAGGCATGGCATTTTTCACTATCTTTCTAATGACTAATATAGACATATTTTACGTCATTGCACATGTATAACCTTTATCAGATTGCTTAGCATCTCAGGAAGAGGTGCAGGTAAAAATTTGGAACACAGAACTTTTTTTAAAATGTTAAAAATTAGTTTTAACATGTAATTGGGGGAAAATAAAATATTATTTACAAAAGAAAGATGGTCTTTTATTCCTGTTTCCTCTGGAAATTAATTTCATTGACTGTGAGTAGTCTGAATCTACCTATGACTAGTGATATCTTGGGAACCTGCTATATAATAGTATAGGAGAAGTAGTCAGAGCAGTGAATCTCCAACCTGGAAGGCCATCTAGTTAAATTTTAGAAACAAGAATCCCAACTCAACATATCTGAGGAGTTAATCAGCCTTTTCTTGAAAACCTCCAGGGGAGCTATTAAAGGCATTGCTGAGTCAGCTCAGAGGCTTGGCGGATAGCATGTTGAACCTGGAATCAGGAAGATGTACTTTCAAGTCTAGTGCCAGACACTACCTGAGTGACTCTGGGCAAGTCACTTAACCTCTGTCTGCCTCAGTTTCCTCTAGTATAAAAAGGGAATACTAATAGCTCCTACTTACCGGAGTTGTTACGTGGATCAAATGAGATAATATTTGTAAAGCTCTTTACAAACCTTAGAGTGAGATGTAAATGAATTCTACCTCTTCTTGAAGTAGTCAATGTTATTTGGATAAGTAAAGTCATTAGCTTCATCCATTCTGAATTTTCCTCTTTGCAGCTTCTATCCATTGCTCCTAGTTTTTCCACCTGTGGAAATGGAAAAGTTTTTCCATTATTCCTTTTCCATATATCAGCCTTTCAAATACAGAAAAAGGCATCATGTTCACAAAAAAGGAAGTCATTTCAGGATGAATTTTCCCCTACTTAGTAGTGGACAGGAGGGGAATGATAGTGGTACTAGACATTAATTGGAAAGTATTAACATTCAGTGATACATTAACATTCAGTGATATCCTAAGTTAGTGTGTTATTTAAGCATCACCATTAATACTTTTTTTAATGCCAGAAGTGAAATCATTTCAATGAGCATTTAAATTCAGCCAACATTGAGTAATTTTCTGCTATGTACAAAGCACTATTGTGTGTGCTAAATAAGAGAATAAAAGAAGCCTATACTCCTTTCAGAGGAGTGAGCCACACATATAAATAATTAAAACATAATCTAGAAATTGGTAATATTATTAATATGATTAGTAAGGTAATCTAGGAGTTTTGATGAAACTAGAGGGTTCTGTATTATGCTCCATTCTGTCCCTGAAAACTTCCTCTCCTCTTTCCCCATCAAATACATATGTAAACATATAGCCCAGACTGTTCACCTAAAATTGATCCCTGAATATCAACAACTAGATCAAAAATATCCACACTTCGCCTAACTCCCTACTAATAATGAGAAGGCACATCAGGAAAGAAATAAAAACAAATGTAAAGTTCCTCCTAAGCTATGAAATAGCATAACAGCAGTGGTTATCACTTGACCTTTCCTCCTCCATCCTTTCCACCTTCAAGTGAAAGTAAGATTGAATTTTGAAGCAGTGTTGGGAAGTGGAAAGCAACATGATACTTGGCTTAGTTATTTCATCTTATCCAACTCTTTGTGAGCCTGTTTGGGGTTTTCTTGGCAGAGATACTAGAATGGTTTACCGTTTCCTTCTCCAGCTCATTTTACAGATGAAGAAATTGAGGCAAACAGGGTTAAGTGACTTGCCCAGGATTATACATCTATTAAGTGTCTAAGACCAGATTTGAACTAGGAAGATGACTCTTCCTGACCCCAGACCCAATATGCTATCCATGGTACCACCTAGTTGGCCAGATAACCTGGACAGATCACAAATTGTACCAAGTGCCCTTGCACCATCTTCCTAGCCCATACTGAGCAAACCTAAAAGAAGGAATGATTTCTCAAGATGCTGATCAGTTATACACCTGCTGAAACTAAAGGTAGAGAATTGTCACAGACCAACTCCCTAATCTTACGGACTATATATAAAATTTGGGATCATGTGACAAGATGGCATACAAAGACATATGCAGCATATGAAGGTGTACACAGGAAGGAAGATGCTCAGTGACCCCAAACAAACACAGTCCCACTGAATTCATTGCAAAGAGATTAGTATCTGACCCTTTCCCCAAGTCTCCATCTCTTGCACTCCGTTGTTCGGTGTTTGTAGTACTGTGAAGCATGGTTTCAAGAAATAGTTATGGTTATGTTTCCTCTCATGTCTAAGTTTGAGGGTTGAGAGTTACTAACAATAAATATAATAATACTACTACTAAAAATAAAACAGCTCAAACCCAGCAAATGGGCCAAGGTAAGGAAAGGCAGAAATGGCTTTAGAGAGACTGTGGGATCCACCCTTGGTGTAGCTTTCAATCGGTTCAGACATTCTGGCAAGCCTGTTGAAATTACTTGAGGGAAATGTCTAGATAAGTCATGCCTGTTGACCCAGAAAATCTGTTCCTGGGTCTATACCCCAAAGAGATCAAAGACCAAAATATTCCCTATTAATGCCAAAGTATTTGTAGCATCACTTTTTACAGTAGCAGAGTACTAGGACCAAAAAGAGTTCATTAATTAATGAGTGAACATACAGTATTATATGGATGTAATATAATATTATTGATCTGAAATGCCAAATACAAGGAATATTCAGGGAAACATGGGGAGACTTGAAATGAATGATGTCAAGTGAAGTAAGCAGAACCAAGAGCATTCTATGGAAATGATCACAATAACAGAAACTATAAGAATATAAACAAGATAAAAATTGTAGTTATAAATACTCTGATTAAATTAACTTTAAATTAGACCTGAAATACACTTGTGGCATTGATGATTTATACAGAAGATGTCCAAAACTCTTGACAAGAATAGATTTTTTCCAGGAAAGATAAAAAATTAAGTTGTTTTCAGTCAGTAGTAAATTAATTTGCTTTCTATATCTCCTTGATTTTTGCTCCTGTTATTTCCACACTGTTGCCTCATGACTACACCAGACTGACAAATACAGCAAAGCAATCACTCTGTGGACAGCTAGGTGGTGCAGTATATAGAGTGCCAGACGCAGAGTCAAGAAGACTCATCATCCTGAGTTGAAATCTCCCTCAGATACTTACTAGCTGGGTGACCCTGCATAAGTCATTTAACCTTGTTGTGCCTCCGTTTCCTCATCTGTAAAATGAGCTGGAGAAAGAAATGGCAAACCATTCCATTATCTCTGCCAAGAAAACCCCAAATGGGGTCATGATGAGTTGGAAAGGACCAAAAACAACTGAACAACAATAGCCATCACAAAGTAAATCCCACTGAGAACAATTCTTTGTAATCACATTTGGTCACTATTCATTTATTTATTTGTACATCATTTAGCAAACATATATTAAGTACTTCTTGTGTTCAAAACTCTCTGTGCAGTGCTGGGGGAGATAAAAGTTTTAGATTCCACGTAGTCCCAGTTTAATCAGAAAATGGCACATGCATTGTCTTCTAAAGGTAAAACAAAGTACATATTCAAATAAAGTACATATTATTTCAGGAAGCACATTAGAGAGGTATACAACAAAATGGAAAGCAGCTTCAAGGCAATGGGTATTTAATTATTCCAGAGGGTTTGAGAGAATGGTGAAAGGAGAGACATTTGAGTTGGGCTTTAAAGGAAAAGTAGGAGTTCAACAGCTGGAGAAAGGGGAAGAAAATTGAGATTAAAGGAACAGTAAGATTAAAAACACAAGGATAAGAAAAGGTAAGAAGCATTGAAGGAATAGACATTAACAGTTAGGCTGATGCCCAGAATGTATGAAAGAGAGAAATACAAGAAAGGGTGTGGTGGTACCAGACTTTGGAGAATCTCTTTAATGTCAAGGAAAGACATTCAAACTTTACTCAGTAGGTAATGTTGAGCCAGTGATGAATTTTTTTTAACAGAGAGCTAAATTAATGATAAATAGTGCTATTAAGAGATATGTGCTCAAATTCCTTGGCTGCTACCCAGAGAGGAAATATGCTAAATCGGTTTGATTCAATTAGACAAACATTGATTAAATGAATAAATGATAAAAATTTACTAATTGCTCACTATGTGCCAGTAGCACAAGTACTGTGCTAAGCACTGTTGATACAAAGACAAAATTGAAATCATTCCTGTCCTGAAGGAACTTGCTTTCTATTAGGGGGAGGGGAGGAGAGGAAGGAGAGCATGTAAACAGATTGTTGTTGAGTCATTCAGTTGTGTCTGACTCTTTGTGATGCCATGGACCACACTGTCTTGACCTTTGTCTTGCCACTAGACTTCAAAAACTCTGAAGGAAAAACGGAGGCTGATGTCTTTGTGTAGCTCTGTCTCACCTATATCCAACTCATGCACAAATCAAGACATTAGCCTCATGATGTCATTGCTCCTCTTTGAAAACAAAATTTGAGATTTTCTTGGCAAAGATATTGGAGTGGTTTGCCATTTCCTACTCCATAGATTAAGGCAAATAGATGATAAGTGACTCGGTCACACAACTAATAAGTGTCTGAGGTCAGATTTAAGCTCAGATCTTCCTGATTCTGGGCCCAGTGCTCCATCCATTGAAACACTTACTAAACAGATAAACACACGTAATTTTAGGTAAAACAGCTCTTTACAATATACAGAAGTTTTCATTTACAGAACTCTGCATTTGCCATAGGGATGGGTGCTATAAGAAAGCTTGTAGTCAAATGTTTGATGTGGTGAGCTCCTGCCGATACACTCTTAGAGTCTAGAATCTTAGATTATGTTACTAGAAATGCAGAGTATAGTTCATGGGAAGTGATAGACTTTCACTGTTCCCTCTTTGGTGCCTTTGCTAAGACCTATCCCTAATCATACAAAAATCGACTTATACTCTTCCTTTCTCTGCCTCCCCCTTCTCCCTCCCAGCATGGGCTCTCCAAATCCAACCCATTTTTCCAGCCTCAGCTCATATCCTACTCTTCCCCAAAAGCTACTTCTACTAACACTAGTCCTCACTGATTTCTCCTTTACTTAGATACCTTCAAAACTACAGCATGACATATTATTAACAAGCAGTTCTATCATCACTCCATGCTTGTAAGTTTTGCCTTATAGACTTGCATGACTGTAGACTCCTTGGGATCCTCTACTCTCTTATCCTTCCTTTATAGCCACTACAGTGCCTAGAACAGTGCTGAACAAATACATGGTAGATAAACCATCCATGATAATTATAAGTAGTAGTAGCATCTATACAATGCTTGAAGGGTTACAAAATGCTTTACAGAGACTATCTTCCTGGATCCCCATAAGAATCCTAGGAGGTCAGTGCTCTGCTTATCCCTATTTCACAGATGAGGAAACTGAAGAAAAAAACTGATTGTTTAGGATCACATAGCTAGTAGCTGTCTGAGGCAGGATTTGAACTCATGTTTTCCTGACTCCAAATACAATACTTTATCCACTGCACTAGTTGCTGGTTAATTGATTCACTACATTTCAATGAAACAAATATTTATGAAGTGCTTGTGACACGTAAAGTATTCTGCCACGTATTTGAGATTTTTACTATTGTTGTTATAATGTCATTCAGTCATGTCTGACTCTTAATGACCCTGTGGATCATCACCTGCCAGGCCCTTCTGTCCTCCAATATACTGTCCATCAGGTTTTCTTGGTAAATATACTGGAGTAGTTATCCATTTCCTTCTCCAGTGGATCACCGTTTGTCAGAACACTCCCCTATAACCTGTCCATCTTGGGTAACCCTGCACAGTGTAGCTCACAGTTCATTGAGCTACATAAACAAGCCCCTTCACCAAGACAAGACAGTGATTGAGGAGGGGGTACTTGAGACACAGAGATAAAATATAATACTATGGTCATTTCCCCCCAGGGATCTTACTCATTGTATGTGGGGAGAGGGAAGTTGGGATGAGGGAGTGTAGAGACTCACAACATGGTACAAGTAAATGTAGTATAAAAGTACAAAAGAAGTAGTGGTGAAGGCAAAAAAGCTTTAGGAACATCAGATGAATGGAAGAATATATTTATCTTGGGACTGGAATTACAGATAGAAGGGAGGGGACAGGCAAGAAGCACATGAGCTGAGCCTTGACAACAGAGAATACAGAAAGAGGAAATTATAGAAGTGAATTCCAGATATAGGGGGTTATCCTGCAGGTAGGTTTGAAGGCAGAAGACATCACTCAGACCATCTAGAGTATTCAGATTGGCTAGGACATAGATTATGTGAAGAATAATAATATGAAATAATGTTGGATCTGCATAGTGGAACCAGATTATAGTAGATTTTCAATGTTAGGTTGAATAGAGAATAATTCATGTTGAATTTTGTCTGAAACTGTAAAAACTGGGTATGGGGAGAATGCATGAAGTTGATTAAGTGGCATTGGGATTCTAGGTCAGAAAATGTGTATCAAAGATGTTCAAAATTGTCTCAGAGATCTGTAGTTAACTAGCATTCCCTTCAAGCATCCAGAACAAGTGGAAAACAAAAGGTAAAGAGCAAAGAAACTCTGGCAAGTTAAACTAATCAGGCTGCCTGAAATGGAACATTTTCAAAATTAGTACTAAAGAATAAGGTGCATACTAGTCCCATTTTAGAAATGTATCAGATAACTTATGGCAGTGAAGACATTAACCCTCTTCTCTGATAGACTAAATTAGTGCAGTTCTGCAAGAGACATGACATTTCATGTGTAAATATCATTATCTGAGAACCAAAGATCAATTTCTCTTCCCTGGGATAGTAGGCAGTGAGAGCTACATCACCTGGACAAAGCAGCCCTAGAATTTCTATCCCTAACCTACCAGGCAGGGAACAAGGTGAGGGTGGGGAGGGAGGACAGGGGAGTTGTGCTTTTGAGGATATATTTGGCTGAATGGATAAGGTCTCGAGAACAAAAGGAACCTCAGCACCACACTGAAATAGATTGTGTATTGGCTACAAAAATCAAAGCCTGAGCATTCCTTTGAAAGGTTGGTGCTGTGGGTCTATAACAGAACTGACACCTTAGCAGGTGAGATAACACAGTCCCAGCCCCCTGAATCTTACAGCAACATATAGTCAGAGCTAGGAGAAGAGGCCCCTCTCATCTCCAGGTTCTATTTTAGACTGCTAATTTCTATAGCAATTCCTCTGTCACTGTTATTGGTCTAGCTTTTTTTGAAAGAGAAACATTAAGCCCTTTGTCTTTTTTTTTAAGACACCATGCTGAGCAAAGGTCCCCTTGGAACCATTTGACTCTAGGAGACTTTTAATGTTGTGCTCTCACCTAAAGTGTGTTTTTCCCCTGTTTATATAAATTTATTTTTAAGAGAGTAAAGAAACTCTCTCTCTCTCTCTCTGTCTCCCTCTTTTTCTGTTGATATATCTATCTATATATATGTACACATATATGTATATATTTACGTATTTATTTATACCCACAGACAAAAAGATACAGAGAACACAGAGACAGACATAGATAAGATAAATGGAGAAATAGATAGATAGATAGGTAGATAGATAGATAGATAGATAGATATGTCTGAGCCCTTTGGGCAGCTCCCTGGATAGAGTGCCAGGCCTAGACTCAGAATGGCTCATCTTTCTGAGTTCAAATCTAGGCTCAGACTATTGTCTGGACCTGGAAAAGTCACTTGAACTCTCTTTGCCTCAGGCTTTTCATCTATAAAATGAGCTGGTGAAGGAAAAGGTAAACCTCACCAGTATCTTTGCCAAGAAAATCCCCGAAAGGGGTCAAGAGGAGTTGGACCCGACATGACAACAACAAACCTGTGAGGGAAACAAAGAAAAGCAAACTCTTGGCTAGCATTATTATGGGCCTTTACGGCTTGTAAAATGTTTTATATGCAATGTGTCATGTGATCCTCATCATAACCCTGGGAGGTAGGTGCTATTTTGTTGGCCCAGTTTTACAGTTGAGGAAACTGAGGCTGAGAGGGGTTAAATGAGCTACCCAGGGGTCACACAGCTGAGGCAAGATTCAAATTTTCCTGACTCCAGAACCAATCCATCATCTTCTCTCTTTATTTCAGGAGATATGGGGAGCCACCCATGCAAAAAGGAATTTAGGGCCCTGTGGGAAAGAATTATCCCCCATCTCCCAGTCCTCCTCTGCCTTCCTTACCTATTCTTTTTAAGGATTAGAGAAATATCTGTACCATTGGGCACATAGTTTTCTTCAAAACTAAAATAATCAGTAAACATTTATGGATCACTGTGCTAAATGAATTTTCATAAACATAACTTAATTAAACATAATTCAATTATTAATGTTTGATTCTTTCTACTTAAGGTATCTGCCAGGTAAACACAAAAAGTCAAATTCAGAGGACTGACTTTTCCTAGTCTGGTCGTAGTTAGCCAGTCTAATATTATTCCAATGGTTTATATTATGAGAATTAACAACTAAATTCATTATGAAAACCCATTTACCATAGAGTTGGCACCAGAGAGAGCCTGAGGCAGCTATAAGATTCTGGAACATAACATCTGTTCCATAAAATATGACTCCAGCATTCCAAACCCATGCTTGTTCATTGGTACTCAATTGTTTCTTTAAAGTTCTTTTTCTCCTCAGGATATTTGAGTTCAGTCACAGACCCATGAAGGCTAAATGTCACCTTTAATTCTCTGAAACACAACCAGTACTACAAAGGAAGTTGTCAAGAAACATAGGATTTGGATATGGGTAAAAAAAATCAACTTGCAGTTTTGATTCATTATATAAGATTTTCTTTTTTCCCTTTATTTTATTTCCTTGGTTTTGGATTTTCATGTATATTTGAAGTATCACACACACACACACACACACACACACACACACACACACAAACACATATATCAAGTCCTACCTCCTTTGTTATGATTTACTGTTAATAAGTTAATTGAAGTACAAATGCCCTCACACGCTAATTGGTTGTGCTCCCTGTGATATAATACAAACTGACTTAGGAGCTAACATATGCTTCTATTACCCATAATAGATGAGCTGTGTTGGAATGACTGGAGACCAAAATTACTGCTTGGCATATCTTCAAATTCAAATCCACCTTCTGCCCTGAGATGAAATGCAAAGATTTGTTTTCTGTTTTATATATTTTGGAGAGGCTGCTTTTTTACTGCTACAATAAGGATTTTTGAGTGTTTACATTATAACGACTATTTATGGGGCTTTAATATGCTGCTTGTTGCAAATCACATCCGACTGAAACTTGGCAAAGTGCAGTAGAGTTGTGGGACCACATGCAATTATATTTAATGCAGTATCAGGCAGTTGAGAATTTTAAAAACTGGTGTTAAATGGTGTTTATCATAATTTTTTATATTCTTTTTTCTCTTTTTCTATGCTACAATTGGACAAATGGCATAAAAAGCTAAAGCTTTATTTTTTCTTACACAGCTCATTTTGGTTATAAAAAGAATTGTCAATAAATGATTCAGCTGGGGTTTGGGGAGGGGGTGGTAACAGGAATTATCAATGTTCCTGGCTGGGCTGTATCAGTATGATGAAAATGCCAATACTACCTAAATTTCATTGCAAATTTAGTATTATGCTGTTAAAGCTCCCAAGGATTAATTTTTTTTACAGCTATAAAAATTATTTGGAAAGTGAAAAAAAAAGATCAAGATTTCAAGAGAAAGAAGGAAAAAAATAGGAAAGAGGGATTAACATTTATTCTATAGATCTCAAATTATGTGATGAAATGATAGTGGTCAAAATCATTTGGAAAATATTTTTTAAAGGTAAAGTAAATCAATGGAATTAGCCAGACTTAGAAGCAAACAAACCCCAAACCAGCAATTAATAGGAGAAGGCCTTCTTACTCTATAAGAAATATTGTGCCTTAGAACAGTACCTTATTTAAACTAGGATTGGACCCCTAAATCACATATCCTGGAAACATAGATATTGTTTAAAGCTAGAATTTAATTGAAAGACAGACAAGGCCCAGAAAAATTTATGAAGAAAATTCCAAATGAATAAATTGTCCAAATATGAAAAGTCACATTATTTTATAAAATAGAGAAAAGAAGTATGTATCATTCATACTTATACTTAATTGTGGAATATGTGAAATAGACAAGATTTAAAATGACAAAAGGTCAGTTTTGATTATATAAAATTTAAAAGCTTTTAAATGAACAAAAGTGCTATACTCTAGAATGAGAAGAAAGGCCATAGGTTGAGGGGGATTTTTTTTTTATAAAATATCTCTGACAAAACACTGGCATCCTAAATCTTTAGGAAATCTATACTGTTATAATTAAGAACTATAAGTCTCTTACTGAAAAGATAAGTGGTCAAAGCATATAAACAATTTTTGAAAGGACAGGAAATCATCTATAATTATATTTTCTAAAGTTCCAGATCAAGATAATTTAATTAAAATAATTTGGCAGTGTCACCTCATACTCATTAAACTGGCAAAGATGGAAAAATATGGGAATAGTCAAAGTTGTATAGGCTGTAGGAAGACCAGCAGAAAATGTACTGTTGGAAGAGCTGTGAATTGGTTAAATCATTCTAGAAATTAATTTAGAACTGGCCTAGAAAAGTTACTAAAGTGTTCATACCCTTTGACTTGCAAGTCCTCCTCGCATGCACATATCTATATATTCATACAGATATAAAATTTATCTCTATTTCTATCCATGCCTGTAATTATGTCTGTCTCTATCTATCTGTCTATCTGTCTGTCTGTGTCTCTCAGTCTACCTGTCTGTCTGTCTGTCCATCTTGGAGAACTTCTTGCATTAGCAAAAACTGGAAACAGAATATACTTTAATTGGAGTATCACTCAATAATGAATAAAATAGTGAATGAAATGAAGTTTAAGTGCCTTAAGGAATGGAAAACATGAGGTATTCGGAGAAACATGGGAAGGCTTGTGTGAAATGACATAAAACAAAGAAAATTAAACCAACAGTATAAATGATGACTACGGTAAGAGAAGGATAACTTATTTCAGATAAACAGCTCAATAGACAGCTCAGATCAAATTCAGTAATCAGTTTTGGTTCCAGATATGTAAAGTTTGTATGTAATACCTGGTGATGTGGGAAATATAAAAAGAGGGGTTTAGACTCTAAGATCTCCAACATCCTTCCCAGTTCCTACAAGTATAGACAATCATTGTCATTCAAGATTTCTCTGTGGGATGGTGTTGCTCAACCTTTTTTTTTTTTTGTAATGAGGGTGGTTTCTCAAAAGATAACTATAAAACATATGAAGGTAATATGTAAAAAACAACATGAAATAATAAAACATTTTAAAAAATAAGTGGTTGATACAATTGGAAAAAAGTGAAATATGAATTTAATTAGAATAATTTCTCTAGGTCATTTGGGTCATTTGGCCCTTGAATACTAGTCAATTATTTTATAGTTAATTAGCATTCATTTTCAAAGGAAAAAGAAGCAAACTTGGGAAAATTTTTGTCAGGTTATAATGGGGAAAATGACTAAATTAATTTTTATATTATATTTGCAAGAATTTCCTGAAATAATTCCCATTTTTCTAGACTTTTAAGATATCGCAAACTCCACTGTACTAAAATTGTCCAGGCTGACAGATGATTGACAGGTAAAGGGATAAAAAGAAGGATTTTAACACTTTCTCTTTTAAATGATTTTTGATTTTTAGTCAGTAATTCAATAAACATTTATGAAGCACTTACTATGTGCCAGGCACCATGATAAGTGCTAAGAATACAAAGAAAGGCAAAAGACATTCTCCACTCTAAAGGTTCTCAATCTCCCAGGGGAGACAACATTCAAATAACTATGTATAGATAAGATGTACACAGGATAAATAAGAAATAATCAACAGAGGGGAGGCATTAGAGTTAAGAAATATTGGGGAAGACTTTTGTCAAAGGTGAGATTTTTTTGGGTGTTGAAAGAAGCCAAGGAATCAGGAATTGGAGATAAGCAAAGAGCCTTTTAGGCATGGGGTGAGGACAACCAGTGGAAATGCCCAGAGTTGGAAGAGATGTTCCAGGAAGAAGAAGACAAATGTCACTGGGTTAAAGAACAGAGGGTGGACAAAAGGGATGAGGGTATAAGATGTGAGGAAACTGGATAGAGTTAGGAAACTGGACAGAGCTAGAATATGAAGAGTTTTGAATGCCAGATTTTATAACTTGAGATGCCAGACAGTTGATGAAGTTTGAGTATGAGGGTGACATTGTCAGACCTACGCTTTGGGGAGAAACAGGTGGTCAAGTGGAAAATGAACGAGAGTGGGGAGAGACTTATGGCAGTCACACAAGTCAAGTTATTGCTATAGTCCAAATGTGAGGTTATAAGGGCTAATATGGAAGCAGTATTCGAGGAGAGAAGGATGTATATTTGGGAACATGAAATTGACAACCTTTGGCAATAGGTTGGCAATAGGGAATGAGAGAGAGGGAGAGAGAGAGAGAGAAAGAGAGAGAGAGAAAGAGAGAGAGAGAGAAGGAGGGAGGGAGGGAGGGAGGGAGAGGGAGAGAGAGAAAGTGAGAAGTCAAAAATAACCTAGGTTGTTAGCCCTAGGGTACTGAGAGGATGATGATGCCCTTGACCATAACAGGGATATCTGGAAAGGATAAATGTTTCAGGAAAAAGATAATGCACAGACTCTTCTCTTGAAATGTTTATCTCTAAGTTATTGATGGGTCAGATAACCTACACAGCTGGGAGATGTTTTTTTTTACTTTATCTACTGACTTAAGTACCCATTAGTTTGTGTGTTGAGGAAGTGGTCCAACAATTCATCTATAGGTAATAAGTGATTGTGGTGAATTGTACCTACCACTCTCTAGGGCTATTTTGCAAGTGGGCAAGTTGTCCAATTTCTCCACATCTAGGTAAGGAGTAGCTTTCCACTCACATAATTTGTGTATCTATGAACACCAAGATTTCTCAGCAGAACTTTCTCCTTGACTGTGAAGTTGGATGTTGCTTGTTTTAATCCAATGATCTGGTTTCTTTTTTGCTTTCTTTTTAGTCAAGAGAAATATTGCAACTGAATGTCTTCAGTCTCTTCAAGCTCAATGATATGTATTTTCTCAAATTCTTTTCTATGTTAGGATGTCTAGTTCATTTTTCATGTATTCATACTTTATGAATTTTGCCCCTAGACATCTGTGGTTGCTAATTTTTCAGTCTGGTCCTTTCCCTGGATTTTATCTCATGCATATTTATGGGCTCCGCACTGCCATTCTTCTCACCAACAAAGATAGATTCCATGCTACAGATATACAAAGGAAGTTTTCTCTACCACTCCATTCCTTCTCTTGCCCCTCCTCCTCCGAAAATATTTTAAATTATATGTGGAAGACTTATAGGAGTTATTTGGAGTTCATTACTGGTCAAGATCCCATCATTCCTATAGTCTACAATGAGAGGCAGAAATCAGTTCCATCAGAAGAACTTATTCAAACTTACTGAACTTACAATCCATCTATACTTAGCTTTTCATTCACTTTTTTCCACTATTACTTAACTATTCCTTCCTATGGATTTTATTTTATTACTTGGTCATTCATTTACTTCATCCTTTCAATCATCTGTCAGCCTGATTGTCTGTTTTTGTTTGTTTTCCATCACTGAATAGGATAATTTAGAGAATTTTGTCAATTGAATTTCTTTCTCCTGAGAAAAAAGTAAAATAATAATTAGAATTTGTGGGAGAACAGATGCATTAATGCACAGTTAATGGAATTATAACTGATTCAACCATTCTGGAAAACAATTTGGAAGTGTATGCAAGAAGAAACTAAACTGTACCTACCCTTTGACTTGGTGAAACAATTGCTACTGATTTAAATAAATGGGTTTTCTTTGGGATTTGGTACATTCATTCATTGTGGAATTGGTATTTTGTGGGAAAGGGAGCAAGCCTTCATATAGAGATTTGGTCCTCCTTTCCCCGGTAATAATGACAAAGCAATCAGAAGTTAGATTGAACCTGATCAAATCCCCTCGACTAACGATATTTAAGGGAGCAAAAGGACAAACTGTTTAGCCCGATATCCAATTTGGAATTGTAACCAAAAAAATCGCTAAATTCTAGACACTCTTTGACTCAATAATAGTTATATATCCCAAGGATATGTCAAAGATAGAAAATATCAAAGATAGAAAGGATACACACATACAAGAATATTTAAAGCAATACTTTTTGTAGTAACAAAGAACTGGAAATAAAATAAGGGTTCATCGACTGGAAAATGAATGCTGTTTCTTGTCTTTATTTGTCAAAGTTTGTTCATGACATGTGTACTGCATTGCTTGATATAATGCTTGGTTTGGCATCAGGAAGACCTGGTGTCAAATGTCACTTTTGACATTCACTAGCTCTGTGACACTGGACAATTGAATTTTTATGTGGCTCAGGCAACACTTACCTATGAAATCATAGAATGAATGAACAAGAAAATTTGCTAAGCACTTCCTATATATTGTGCTAAGTGTTGGTGATATAATGAGAAAGGCAAAGAAAGCCCCTTCTTTTAAGGTGCTCACATTGTAAGAAGCGGAAAATGCCATATACAGATTTCACCTGGAAATTAGATGGAGACCAATGTTTCGGTGCAGTAGAAAAGCAGATGATTATGTATCTTAGCTGCCTTTGGGAAAGCTATACAGTATGAATCCAACAGCCATAGTACCCTCTCTCTGCAAGTTAGTAGACTCATCAAAAAAGATTCCTCCTCCCAATGTCATGGTACAAGTGACTGTCCAGACCAAGTTGTAGGCCTTCATATCATTGACCACCAGTGGCCAGTTGTCCGCAGCAGTCTTGATGTCTTCCTGTCTGAAATAACAATGCCCTGTTGAACACACTGGTTTCTATTGTTGAACTATTTGACAGTGCCAAGGACTTGCTTTGGCGGCAAGAACTTTCTTTTCTAAGGTAATAAACTCTGGCTACAGAGAAGGAGGGTGCTAAAATACCTGAAGAATTGATGTCACATCTCCAAAAAGATTACTGCCCTGGAATAAAGACTTCTGGGGCTTGGTTTGAATCATAGCCAGTAGTCCTGGTTGGAGGTTGGTGAGGGAAGTGCACTTATTCCTGGGGCTCTTAGACCTGGTGTGCTGGGCCTTCTTCACCAGGGTCTTGAGTGGGGTGGGAGTTGGAGGTGGTGGTAGAGATGGTATGACTTGCTTAGCATGTGCCTATGACTGTTTTTCCATCAGGGAAAATTCAGCAAGTAATACAATAGTAGAGGAAAATTTCAGACAGGGAATTTTGTTGCAAACACATATCCTTTGGGTGTTTCCATAACATGTACTGAAGAGAGAGACTGAGAATGGAAAAGAATTAGGACAATGAAAAAAGGATATTTGGAATTGAATGTTTCTGAGAGTCTTTTAGTAAATGTCTAATATCCAGATATTTATTTGTGTGTGTGTGTGTGGGGGGGGTGGTTTCAAGCTCCCAGTGCCTCTGGGCACATCCACAGTAATAACAAATATTTACAATATATAACATACAATGAACAGAGAGCTCTGTATTGAAATAGGCCAGGATCTGATTAAATTTATAAAACTCTACTTATTGCCAACATCTCTGACCATTGTTGTTATGTTGTTTTTAATCTCATCCAACTGTATGTGACCCCATTTGGGGTTTTCTTGGCAAAGATTACTGGAGTGGTTTGCCATTTCCTTCTCCAGCTCTTTTTATAGATGAGGAAACTGAGGCAAACAAAGTTAAGCGACTTGTTCTAGGTCACACAGCTAGTAAGTGTGTGAGGCTAGATTTGAACTCAGGTCCTCCTGACTCCAGGGCCAGTACACTATCCAATGTGTCATGTAGGTGCCCTATCTCTGGCTGTATGAGCATAATAAATATGTACCTGCTCACAATCTTTTGGGACTTTGTATTGTTCAGCAAAACTCCATTATACAAAGATGAACTTTGAAATATACCATGAAAATAGGGATATTTACACATCCTCTAGGGAGGGTGTCTTAACTCTTTGATAGTTAAAATTAAAGAATTTGTAGGAACATATGTTAATTACAATCACGATTAAACCTGTAGAGGTATATGGTTAGTATCTGTGAATGGATTTAGGTGCAAAATACTTGTAATGTGGTTATACATACATACATATAAAGATACATATGTGTGTATGTGTGTGTGTGTGTGTGTGTGGGTGTGTGTGTGGCTAAGGAAATCATAGAGGGCCACCCTTGGAGTCAGAAATCAATCAATCCAGTATTTATTTAGCACCAATTTTACACCAAGCACTGTGCTAATTATTGCATATAAATACAAAGAACTTACATTCTAATAGGAAAATGATAAGTGTATAATATATACACACACATACACATACACACATATGGGTGTGTGACTAAATATAAATAAATAAAAGATAGATGTAAATGAAATAAATAAAAATAAATATAAGACAGGGAGGGAGTTATGAGTTAGGAGAAGGAAGTGGGGCATAAATTAAGAAAAACTTTATGTAGAAACCTTTGAGCTTTGTTCAAAGAGACTTATGGGGATGCACAGGGAACTCACTAACCAATAGGATTTTAAAAAGAAATATATAGAAAATGACTAATAAGGAAGTATTTAATATGATTGCACATGTATAACCTATATTGGATTGCTTACTGTTTCAGGGAAGGAGGGAGAATGGGAAACAATTTGGAACTTAAAACATTAAAAAATAAAGTTAAGAAATTATTTTAGAGGATTCTGGGACGATGGTGGAGCAGGTCAGAAAATTCCAAGCTCTCAAGATTTTCCCCCACAAAAGAGATAAAATAACACCTTAGGGTAGGGTGAACAAAGTAAAAATAAATAAGGATGGGGCACGACAAGGGTCTTCCTGTGACAATTTGAGGAGAGCAGAAGAAAAATCCCAGGGTGAGGTTTGGTCCCTGTGAAGAGTAAACACTTCAGGTTAGGTTCCATTTTAACACCTGGGGTTGGTTGGTTTGAGAGCCTTCATAGGCCTCAGCCCCAGGAACTCCTCAGATAGTAGGGCAAGTGGGGCATCTGAGCCCTGGAAGACTGAGGGGAATTCTGCTGGCCAGACCCAGCTGTGCTGTGAAGAGTTGCAGGTGTGAGAAGGAGCCCACACTAGCTTGGTGAGTGCAGAAGCAGTGGGACAGAAAGCCCTTGGCTGAGAGCACTTACAGGAGGTTGGAGGTTGGGCATTAGTTATAGGCTAGGGAGGAGAACTGACCATCTGGGGCAAGAGGCACCATCTCCCATCATCCAGGGCTAGAGGTGTTTACAAAAATTAAGCTATTACTACAAAAAATGCAGAGGCAAAGGAGAAAGAATCTAGTCGTAGAAAGCTATTATGGGAATAGGGAAGACTGGGGTTCATCTTCAGGGGAAGATATTGAAGTGAGGAAACCCCCAAAGAGTAACATCAAATGGTCATCTGCCCAAAAAGAATCCACAGATCTTTAAAAAGACTAAAAATCAAATGACAGAGAGGGAGGAAAAACTAAAACAAAACAAAACAAAAGAATAATCCAAGAAAAACAAGATTAGGAAAGTCAACCAATTAGAAAAGGAAATCCTGAATCTGAAAGAAGAAAATGACATCTTGAAAATTAGTGAAAAAGTGAAGCCAGTGAAATTATAAGAGATCAAGAAATAATTAAACAATATATGGATAAGGAAAAAAATAGAAGAGAAAGTGAAACATCTTATAAGAAAAAGAATAGATTTGGAGAATAGATCAAGAAGAGAAAACAAAAATAATCAGGGTAACTATGATCAAAAAAAGAAATCTTGATGCCAATAATACAAAGAATCTTGATACAATAATACAAAAAATAATTAAAGAAGATTGTCCTGAAGCAATAGAACAAGGGGGGATAGTAGGAATAGAAAAAAATCCATCGATTACCACTTAAATCCTATGAGGAAAACTCATAGGAATATCAGTCAAATTAGGAAACCCCCAATTCAAGGATAAAAATATGAAAAGCATCAAGATTAAAACAATTTCAATATGATCTTGCCACAATTAGAATCACACAAGACCTAACAGTAGACATTAAAAGATCGCAAGTCTTAGACCACGATATATAGTTATATTGAAAAGCAAAGGAACTGGGGCTCTGGCTGAAAATATTATACCCTGAAAAGTTAAGCATTATCCTGAATGAAAAAAAATGGACATTTGACCAACTTGCAGACTTTAAAGACTTTTTAAAAAAAACAAAACAAAACTGAACTTAATAGAAGATTTGATAAGCGAGAGCCAAGAGAAATATAAAGTATGTATCAAAGACTAATTGTAAGGGATTCATAAGGACAGATAGTTTACTTTTATACATGGACAATGTATGTCTAAGATTCTTGTTAATAACTAACTCATAAGAAAGGGTGGGATAAACCTGAATATGATATGAATTTAAAAAGTAAAACCATTTAGGAACAGCTGAAAAGAGTATTTTATACAAATGAGGTGCAAGAGGGAGAATGATAGAAATGAGATGGGGTAGAGAGCTGGTAGGACTGATGACCTACTTTCATAGAGAATGGGTTTAAGCGGAAACAATACATACATACTTAGAAGAGTATAAAAGTCTTCTAAATTCAGAAGAAATAAAATGATAGGGGCATAGGGAGGGA
>CM053773.1:122684522-122730103 GCA_028658325.1 Potorous gilbertii
GTTAATGCATCTAGGATAAGAAGGGAAGTGATTGAATGGGAAAAAAATCTTTTAATCAAATTTCTCTGATGAGAGTTTGATATTTGATACATATAAACAAATAAGTATACATATTTGGGGGTGTATATATGTGGGTATATATAAATATATATTACATATAGCCATTCCTTGAGGGATAAATTGTCAAAAGATATAAACAAACAGTTCTCCAAAGAAGAAATGGTAAGTATTAACAAATGCTCCAAACAATTAATCATAAGAAAAAGGAAAATGAAAATAACTCAGATTTCACCTCACACCTTGCAAATTGAGAAAGATGAAAGAAGATGGAAATACTCAATGTTGAAAGGGTTGTAGAGAGAAAGGTGCACCAATACATTGTTGGTATGATTCTGTGAAATGGTACAACCATTTTGGAAAGCAATTTGGAATTATGCAAAAGAATCAAGAAAACAATATTCACAGTAACCTCAACCATGTAAATAAAATAAAAACTAAGTGTCAAGAAAATAAAAGGTAATTGTAACAAATTATAAAGATCCAGCAGTGCCTGAGAGTTAATGAAAGCACACCCCCAACCCATCTGTTCATGGCAATGAGAGGTCCACAGGTGTTATACATTGCCCATGTTTTTTTGATTTTTCAATATATTGATTATTTGTGCTGAATTTTTTTTCTTCTCTAAAAATACCTATTTGTTACAGAGGATGATTTTCTGGAAAGAAGAGTGGTGAGGATATTTGGAATGATCCTGATGATCTGAGAAACAGATGTCAATAAAAACATTAAAATTATCAATATCCTTTTACTTCTCGTCTATTGGTGAGTGGCTCTCAATTTCCTAAAGTTTTCATACAGATCTCTGAGATTAAAAGCCAAGAACTATTGGGGGAAAAAATGGAAAGGATTTTGGTGAAAAATAGATTTATATAATCATGTTACAACATTTATCAGAATATAGTCCAAGTGAATAAATGATCAAAACATTAAAAAAAAGTCACAGTACATAGAGGTAAAGGAGAAAATGTGGTCATATCTTTTGGAATCATGGATGCATAAAACTTTATAATGAGATGATAAAAACAAAATGGACCATCTTGAGTATATAAAAATAGAGGATTTTGCAGAAAAAGATGAATGCAACTAGAATTAGAAGGAATATATTTTATGAAATATGAAATTAACATCTAAATCAGGGGGAAGTCATAGTATCAAACATCATTAATAAAAGGACATGGAGGAGATTATAACCATGAAGAAATCCAGGCAATAAAATCCATGGCCTCAAATATCTGCCTAAAACTCCATCAAGTATAAGTAACAACAGCAAATATGGTCTCATGGATAACACTAAGAATTAATGAAATGAATGGGATATATGATTGAAATTTGCCTCTGAAAGGAGATAAAGCATCACAAAGTAACAGAATGGTGAAAGAGGGTAGAGTAACATTATGTTAAAAACAAACAGGTAACAGTTATTCAGTATATCGTGTGGCATGGACCATCACAATGTAATAATCCCTCTCACATAGGGCATCTGGTACAAACCATCAGAGCATAATTCCTCTTACTGGGCTATAGCCTCCTTAATTCATTGTAGACTGCCTTCATACTGGCAAATCTTGGTTCCCAGAAAAGGAGCACCCCCATGCAACTGCAGTCCAATACTTTCAGAGTCCTATGGGTGAGTCCTATACAGTGCTATTATAACTTTTGAACTATCACCAATGTGAAACTCACAAAAGAGATTCTAATTAAACAAAACAAACCATTCACAATTATGATACTATAAATTTCCAAACATAACTATTTAGTTAACAATTAAGCCAAAGCAATAATCATTGGCATGTTATAGGTATTCAATATAAAGCAAATTCAGGAATAATCAACATATCACTATCCATACATAAATTTGGGTCTCTTATTAATATATTCAGTATCTACAAGGACAGTCAGTGGGCAAACCCTATGGTGCTATAAGAAATGATGAGCTCAATGATCTTAGAAAAACAGATAGCCTTGCACAAAATAATAAAAAAGAAAATGAGAGGAATCAAGAGAACTCTATGTACAGTAACAGCAATGTTGCTTTAAGAACAACTTTGAGCCAATAAGTCATTTTGACTGTCACAAATACCCAAGTTAATTACAAAGGACATACAAAAAGGAATATGCTATCTGCATCCAGAGAAAGAATTTATAAATAAATGTATAGAATGATTAATAAATGATGTATAGAATGATACACATATGTGTGTATGCATATGTATGTAGGTATATGTGTATATGCATATATAATACATATGCATATATATGTATATATAAACTATATGGCTAATAGTAGCCATCTCTAGCAAAAGAGGAAGAAAGAAATAACCTCATATGATAAGGTATATCTTGTGTATTTTAAAAGAAATAGCATGTTGCACATAATAGATTTGTACTTTCATGTGCAATCATCTTTTTTTTTATTATACTATGTTATGGAAATGCTTATTTTATTCCATAAATTAAAAAATAAGTAAAATTTTCAAAAATAGAGGCAAAAAATAAAATAAAATAAAGCATTGAGATAAATGAGTAAGGAAGACTCCTTTGTATGAACTCACTACTCTGGTCTCCAGGCCTTGCTGTCTCTCCTCTATTCAGGAACACCTGCACTGCCTGACACTTCCACTCTATTAACTGTTCTCTGTCTGGTTTTCAGTACTCTCTCACTCCCCTGAAAGGCAAATCCTCTCTACTCTCCAAGTGGCAAAGCTTTGACAAGATCTTTTAAGTCATCATCACCCTTGAAAGGGCACTGAGAAGTGTTACACTATTATATGAGCTAGGTGTTCCCTTATACAGCAAAGCACATTATTAGGCTGTCTCCCTCTGTATCTGAGAAATGTAGACAAAACCTTTCTGTTCTTCACTCACGAAGATTTTAAGTCAGTCAGATGTCTGATGACCAAATCAACAAGTAACTTAGTGGTCAAACCTTGCCTTCCCCCTTTCTGCCTTTCCCATTCAAACCAAAGGTAGCAGCAGAGTGCAAAAGGCTCCTCAGAGAGGCTTACCTGTTTTAAGAAGGTAATTAATTCAGTTATCCTCTTATCTAGCCAATCAAGATCTTTAGCCTTCCTGTAAACTGACTTTCCCCTTGCTCACTTCTTTAAGCCATTTTGTAAAAGCTGTTAAGTTTTCCCTCCCCTACTACATTCCTTACAACTTAAGTCAGATCAGCATTGATTTTGATTATGGTTACTAGAGAAGTAACAGAGTTGGAAGAGAAAAACTTAAAGAAAAAAGATGCACTGACGATTGAAAAGTAATGTGAAATATAATTATTTAAATAAACTTTCTGATTTATACTTAATTTTACAAGAAAATGTTGATCCAAGATGTCCAATATCTCATAAACCAATTTTTATATAAATAGTACTTTATTTGTGACAGTAAATTTTCTCCCTGGATAGGATCATCCTTAATATTTTGCTTTCCATGCAGTGTATCTGTGCTCACAATTTAAAGAAATATCAAAATATATGTGTGTATGTATGTATGTGTGTATAATATGTGTGTATACATTAATATTTGCTAAGTGCTTTATAAATATTGCCTCATTTTACCCCCACAACAACCCTGGGGAGTAGATGCTACTGTTTTTCACATTTTACAAATGAGGAAACTGAGACAGGAAGAGCCAGCTGACTTAAGCTAACATACAACCAGCAAGTGTCTGATACCCTTGAATCATTTTTCTTCTGAATAGAAGTTTATTTTATAGTTTTCATTTTTGAATGAAAGTTTTCATCTTTTTAAAATGGTATCAGCTACCAAGGCTACAAGGGGAATACCAGATTCTCTGTGAGTAAATTACCCAACACTTTTCCAAGTTAGAAAAAAATGATAAAATTCATTGATTCTAAAGTTCAAAATATTTTAATTAGCCTGTGTTTTAATATCCAATATGATATAAATGATCCCTTTGGTTTTATCCATCAGTTCATTCAACTAGGTCAAATCATGTGTCCTTTCCTGCACTATCTTGTCAGTACGTACACCTGTGTTTATCTGGATACCTACCTCAGGAGGGATTCTGCCTCCCATATTTATTTTTTGAATAGGTATAAGTTGAGTGAGGGTAAGTTGTTTCCTGAAACTAAAACTGTTTCTACTTTGTCCAACAAGAATAAAAGAATTCAGTATATAAATAGATTTTAAAGATCTTTTTTTCCCTACTGTAAATGGCACACAGATGGTACTTAACTGTTCTCTGAATCATTTCCAAACATATTCAATATTCTCAGTAGGGAGAACTGGGGATGGTTGAGGTTCTATGGAAATCTTTAGAACTTGGGGAAATTTTCTAGAAGTTAGACCAAAATTTTATTACTAAGTTTTATTGATAAATTCTATTATTAAGTTGTCTTGAGGAAAACTATTTTCATGGGAAATGACAATGAAATTCAATAATGTTTTTCTTTCTATGCATGCCAGTTGATAGAAAAGAATATCCTTAATACATACATACTACATGTGTGTATACACATGTGGCACAAACATACACACAAATACATACACATATTTTCAATCCTACACCCCTTGGCTAACCAGCCTCCTACAGATGGAACTTCTAACAATTTTATTTGGATTTCACTTTTCCCTGAGACATTTGCCATTCTGCTTCCAGGCCATACTTTTTCTTTCTTTCTTTCTTTCTTTCTTTCTTTCTTTCTTTCTTTCTTTCTTTCTTTCTTCCTTCCTTTCTTCCTTCCTTCCTTTCAAAACTCTCTCTTGTCCTTTCTTCCTCCTACTCCTTTTACTTCAAAAAAGAAATAAGACAAAATAAATGCAGCAAGTGAACTGGACTGTACCCTTCTCATCTTTCCTACTTTCCCATTTGTATGAGGACAAGCACAGGGAAGCAGATAATATTTATTGGTGATCTTAATAACTCCTATTTCTACAGCACATACTTCCCTAGAGAGCATCTCACTTGAAACATCCTGTGCAGGCAGGGAACAGTCATGACACATAACATGAAGAGAAGAAAGGGGGAGATAACATAAAGGGAGGGAAAAATAAAAAGACTAGAAAGGGGCAAAGTGTAAGGGAGGCAGAGGAGGCAGGAAAAATCTTTGATCAACAACAAAGTTTTGCTTCCTTCAACAAACCTAGACTTACAAATTTCTTAATTGTTCTCTTCTGTTGATGATGCCTTTAGCATTTTGCCTCTAAAATTACCCGGGGTGTGCTCATTTCAATCAAGGGCATTTAATGATGACCTGAAAGGATCCTAGAGAAACTGGAGCCACAAGGAAAGAGAAAACCACATATAATACAATGAGAGAGCTAGGAAGAGCATCAGAGAGTCCCTAAATTCCTTCGAGGAATTGAAATCCAGAATCTCATTCTAGACCTCTTCCCCCTTCCATCTTCACCTACCTAGTGAACAGAATAGAAATCATTAAAGACATGTTAGGAGAAATGTCTGAAGGAAGAAGTGTGATAATTGAAACAAAATGAAGGTTAGTAACAAAGAAGAGAAAGTAAAATAACCCACTATTGTGGGGTAGAGATAGGAGATTATAATTTTTCATCATTCTCCTAAGGAAGTGTTCCCTTCCCACCCACCTTTCTCACACTCACACATACATTATGCTTGCAGCGAAGTTGGGGGAAAAGGGGGCGGGGAGTGCTTTAGTAAGAGGAAGGAATAGATCTCTTTAACTAGGAAAGCTGCAGAGGCCAGTGCCTTTTTTTAAAAATCCTAAAAGATAAACAGCCTTTGGTTTGGGACTGACTTTGGGGTCTCCTGCAGCCTTAAGACTGTAGGTAGGCAGAAGAGCTCATATGGAACCAAGGGGAGAGGAACAAAGGAGCCAGTGGTTTATGAAATGCTCTAGGTTGGAGAAGGAGTGAGATGGATGTGTCATTCTAGGTTGTTTAACACTTTTTCAGGAGAGGAAAGGAGAAAGGACAGATACTCTGTCCAGCATTGTTATACACTAAATTGAAGTTTTCTGTGTGGCATATATCTCTGGCATCCAGTCTTACAAAATGAGATAAGGAAGCCCAACACACTGGCTGGATGGAGATCATGGTGAAGTTACCTATCACAAGGTCAACAATAAATAAAGCTGTGCTGCAACTTTAATGTTTGCAAAACTATACATATATGTGTGTGTATTTGTATATATATTATTTATGTTTTATATATTATCTCATTGGATCTTCACCACATCCCTATGAAGTAGGAAATCAAGGTATTATTTTATCCAGTTTACAAATGGCAAAACCGAGGCTCAGATTAAGTGAGTGTCAGTAGTCACATCCTTACAGTAAGTAAGGTTCAGAACTGGTTATTGGATTTAGGTATCTACTGACTTTGAGTTCATGTTTTTTCCACTAAAACATACTGCCTTGTTAAAGTCAAATGCCTAAAAATCTTTCCAGATCAAAGCTCTAAGTCTGCTGTTCTGGTTTCCTCCCTACCAACAATCATTAGGGAGCCAGAATTGAGACCTACCTATGTTAGAGGTAGCATGGTACGGTGAAAAGAACAGGGGATGGGGTATCAGAATAGCTGGGTTCAAATCCCAGTCCTGTCATTTAATTTCTAAGAGCTCTGATCTCTCTGGGCCTCAGTGTCCTCATCTGTAACATGAGAGAGTGGGACTCAGTGGCATCCTAAGTCCCTTCCAAGTTCATGTACCTATTTTTTTTTTGTCTTTCTAATAATCAGTCCATTCTTATTCCTTTCTCTGGTGAAAGAGTAATGCACAATTTGTGAGAGATGTCTAGGTAATTTTTGATATCTCCTTTAAAAGAAGGAAAAAATCCTTATCAAAAAGGCCAGATTGTCAATGATATACGGACTCAGAACACAGGAAGATCTGTGTTTTTGTGAAGATCCCAGAGATGCAAACCTATTGCAATATTTGAGTATTGAGGATGATGAATGAACCTGTTAATGGTACCTAGTGCTGCTGTATTCCAGGCTTGGGAAACAGCTGAATTTACCATAATGCAAGGAACTCACTGGGACAGATAAGAATTCCACCCTAGCATTTCATCACACACCAGATGAAAAGCAATTTAAATAACAGTTGTAAGAAATGAGGTTTGGGAAATGTGAGATTGCATGTAGTGGAACAGGCTTTTTTTTTTTTAATGAATAGCACTTCCTACTGAAAAGCTTTCTTATAGGAGATTTCCACCAGATTTTGCAAATAATAAGTAGCTTTTAAACTAGGTAAATTTCCACTGTGCTTTACAAACTTTGTTGTCAAGCTTGCAATCAGAAGTTACCAGTCTTGATCAGGAAATTCAGGGCAATATTTCAGTAACAGATTTTTTTCCCTCAAAGTACCACAAGAATTTTGTTTCTTATTCTTTCATCCAACAAGCCAGATACCTACCACTTGCCAGGCATTGCGTTAGGAGCTAGGATTACAAGACAAAAATAAAACAACCCCCGTTGTCAGAGAGTTTTCTTTCCCTTGGGGGACTGATAGATAGAGACAAAGAAGTAGCTAGATGGTATATTGTATAGAACACCAGACCCAGGGTCAGGAAAACCTGAGTATAAACCTGAGTATAAAGTCTCAGATATTTACTAGTTATGTGACTCTGGCAAATCACTTAACCTGTTTGCCTTACTTTCCTCTACTGCAAAATGGGATAGTAAGAGCACCTACTTCCCAGGGTTTTTGTGAGATATTTGTAAAATGTCTGTAATATACCAAGTAGTATGTAAGTGATATATAGATATTATCATGAACATGTACACTGATAAGTGCGTATGAAATGTATGCAAGTAAATACAATGTAATTGGGCGGGCGGGGGAAGGGGAGAAATACTGATAAAATAAGAAAGGCTTCTTACAGGAGGTGGCATTTGAACTAATCCTTGAAGGGAACTAAGGATTTTAAGAGGTGAGGAGGAAGAGCATTCCAGGCATGGGACATAGACATTGCAAAGGAAAGGAGACAGCAGATGGAATGTCTTGTACAAAGAATGTAAGAGGTGAATTTGGCTGAAATATGGATTGTGCGAAGGGAAGCAATTAAAATAACTTTGACAATTCTCTTGCCACAGTGGATTTAAGTTCAAATCAGTTGTTGAGAAGTTTAGCCTAAAAACTATGCCCTATGAATTTTGATCATTACCAAGGCCAGTTGAAAATAATCAAGCCTGGAGTGGAGCCAGGATGCAGAGTAGAAGCAGGGACCTCCTACAGCTCTTCCCCCAAACCCCTCAAAAAAACCTGTGAAAATGACTCTTAAAAAAATTCCAGAGCAACAGAAGCCACAAAATGACAGACTGAAGCAAATTTCAGCCCAAGACAATCTGGAAGATCAACAGGAAGGGTCTATTACACAAGACTGGGAGCAGAGCACAGTTCAGAGTGGACCACACCAGTGAGAACTGAGCTGGAGCAGCCCTTAGGGGACTGAATCATTGACAGCTGATGTGGATTGCAGAATTTTCAACCCACAAACATTAAGACAGCTTCAAAGGTCAGTGGGAAGGGTCTTTCACCTGACTGAGAGAGAAGCATGGTTCAGCCCCAGTTCCAGCCCCAACCCAGGTGCCAGCCCCTGAAAGCTGAAACCACTGCTGAAGAAGAGGATGTTTCTGGAGCCCTCCGCTTAACAAATAGCTCAAAAAGTCAAGTAATTAGCTAGGAAAATGAGCAAATGGGGGGAAAAGAAATGGACTACAGATTCTTACTTTCTCAGTGAAGAGATATTTTCTTACTTCATTGGTGATGAGGAAGATCAAAACATACAGCCAGAAGAAACTCCTGTATCCAAAACCTCTAAGAAAAATATGAATTTGTCTCAGACCATGGAAAAGTTCAAAAAAGATTTTGAAAATCAAATAAGAAAAGTAGAGGAAAATTGGGAAGAGGAATGAGAGTGATACAAGAAAATCATGGAAAACGAGTCAATAGCTTGTTAAGGAAAACCCCCAAAAATGCTGAAGAAAATAACACCTTTAAAATTAGACTAACCCAAATGGCAAAAGAGGTCCAAAAAGCCAATGAGGAGAAGAATGCCTTAAAAAGCAGAATGAGCCAAATGGAAAAAGAGGTCCAAAACTCACTGAAGAAAATAATTCTTTAAAAATTAGAATGGAGCAAATGGAAGCTAATGACTTTATGAGAAATCAAGAAATTATAAAACAAAACCAAAAGAATTAAAAAAATAGAAGACAATGTGAAGTATCTCACTGGAAAAACAACTGATCTGAAAAATGAATCCAGGAGAGACAATTTTAAAATTATTGAATTACATGAAAGCCATGATTTAAAAAAGAACCTTGACATCATCTGCCAAACAATTATCAAGGAAAACTGCCCTGCTATTCTAGAACTAGAGGGGAAAATAGAAGTGGAAAGAATCCACTAATCATTTCCTGAAAGAGTTCCCAAAAGAAAAATTTCTAGGAATATTGTAGTCAAATTCCAAAGTTCCCAGGTCAAGGAGAAAATAGTATAAGCAGCCAGAAAGAAACAATTCAAATATTGTGGAAACACAATCAAGATAACATAGGACTTAGCAACTTCTACACTAAGGGATCAGAGGAATTAGAATATGATATTCCAGAGGTCAAAGGGGCTAGGATTAAAACAAGAATCACCTACTCAGCAAAACTTAGTATAATACTTCTGGGGGGAAAATGGTCATTCAATGAAATAGAGGACTTCCAAGCATTCTTGTTGAAAAGACTAGAGCTGAATAGAAAATTTGACTTTCAAATACAAGAATCAAGAGAAGCATGAAAAGGTAAGCAGGAAAGAGAACTTATTAAAATAGCCCTTCACGGATATATATGATCCCTTACTAAACCCTTCTCCTCACTCCCTTCCTTAGGTCTAACTCATCCCTCACTTCATTCTTTCCTTATTTGGTGAGAATTGTAGTCACTTAATAAATCATAGACCTCAGATTACCACTTTCCAGCAGAAAGTATTGCAGCTGGATCATTCTGATTTTTCTGACTACTACTTTTTTTTCTGTAACTACCCATATCTTCTTTGTTTCCTTCTTCTTGAGTGCCCACTATGCTCTATACAATTAACCCTTCCCATAATTTATATCTGAGTATTGGCACAAGATTAAATTTATTTCAACAAATACTTGTTAGAACCTACTAGTTACCAATGACAGGTACCTTTATACAGTAGCTAGGAAGCCAGTCTCAGTCCTTGATTTAAGTTCTATCTTTAAGACATACAAGCTATGTAAGACTTGACAAGTCATTTAATTTCTAAGTATTCTAGATAATCTTTTGGATCAAGGTTTCTTACCCCTTTTTGTGTCATAAACCCCTTTGGTAGACTGGTGAAATCCATGGAACCTTTTTTAGAATAATAGTTTGTTGCTTATACTTTTTAGTAAACGCTAAATTTCAGCTAGAGATAAATGTAAATATATAAGTTAATTTTTTTTCCCTCATCTACATTCACATGCTCTTGAAATATATCAATTGACCCTTTATAGGTACCTGATCCTCAGGTTAAGAATCCCAATGCCAGGTTTAGGAACCTATACCAATGAATTCACATTTCTAGTTCTACTACATACCAGGTACCATAACTGGCACTGAGAATACCAAGACAAAAAAATCAAATATAGTGCCTGCCCTCAAGGTACTTACATTCAACTGTGGAGTAGGATGGGAGTGGGACAAGTAATATATACAAAACAGAAACAAAATAATTTCAGGACAGATAGAGTAGGGCTGATAACTGGAAGAATCAGGAAAGATCTTCATAGGAGATGATGCTTGAGAAGAAGAGAGCTAGTGATTCCAAGGAGTGGAGGTGAGAAGGGAGAGATTTCTAGACATGGTAAGGAGGCAATCTGTGCTATTTACCCTCTGCATAGGATCAATGATATCTAAAATTTGGTCTTTGTCTGGCCTATCAGGTATAGTCACTCCCCACTCCCATTCTTTGCTCAAGGTCCTTTGAACCTGAGAAGACTAAATATAAAACATCCTCCATTGTATGACAAGGGGAGACCAGTGCTCTCACTGCCTTATGCAGCACTACAGAAACATGGTCACATTCCATGGCAAACCCACCACTCCAGAATCCCAAAGCACAATGGAGATTGCTGTTTGAGAGGCAAATTATGGATTTGGATGACTGTACTTAAAAATTACCTGTTTATTGCATGTGTTAGTGCCAAGATTCTCCACATGAGCACACACGAGAGTTAGAGAAACCATATTGCAGGTGAATGGGTGTCCTGAGTTATTTACTAATTTTTTTTCCATTTTATCATTTTATTCAGACATGTTTGTTTTTATTCTAATTTAATTGAGAGAGTGTCAAGTAGTAGAGTGCTTAATTTGATATTTGATTATTTCATATGCTAGTGATTTCCCTCTAAGACTATCTGCAGTCTATCATGTATGCATCTTCTTTTATATATCATTCATTTGATTGTGAGTTAGTAACTGGTTTATTGGATTTATTTGTATGCCTAGTACTTAGCACAGTGTCTAAAACAGAGTGGGCTCTATGAAGTTTGGATTCAATCAAAGGGCTGTACTTGAGGGATTTGAGGTCACAGGTTCCCCAGCCCTGGCCTAGATCATAGGGGGCATTTAAGAAATGCATATTGATTTGATTTGATTGGGAGTTGAGATGACCCAGTTTTAAATCCTAACTGATAATTGCTAGAAGCATGACACTGGGTGAACCTCATGTTTCTCCTCTGTAAAATGGGGAAGACAACTGAAACACTACCTACCCCCATAGGACTGCTGTGAAGTTGAAATGTCATAGTACACTTATGTCATAGTATACGTACAGAGCTTTGTAAACTAAGATTGCATCTCATTACTATCAACCTTCATTATTTAATTATTAAATTAAGAATGGCCTCAATGATAAGTCTATGATAAGTTGCGAAAAATATCACAAAGCTTATAGGACATTAAGGGGTCATACAAGGGGTCAAAAATAGACAGCTATAGCACAGTGGGTAGAGAGCTGGCCCTGGAGTCAGGAGGACCTGAGTTCAAATTTGACCTCAGACACTAGTTGCATGATGCTGAGCAAGCAGGTTAATTAACCTTGTTTGCTTCAGTTTTCTCATCTGGAGAAGGAAATGGCCAACCATTATCTCTGCCAAGACAATCCTAAAGTGTGGTCATGAAGAGTCAGACATGACTGAAAATGGCTGTACAAAAATAATAATATCATACCTGTTCTTAGCAGTTATAACTGTTCTTAATAGTTACAAAATCCTCCACAAAGACTTTCCTGAACCCTCCCACTCAATCAGTGAAGTCCTTTTCTCTCTCAGACTTTGGAAAGTTACTCAATATGCTTTAGTTTCCATGAGTGTTTTTATAGGATATTGGAATCCTATTACCTATATTTGTGGAAATCTAGACATACACTGGAAGTATATTTTGAGATGCCCAAGGTGAACTCTGAGTGGCACCATAACAAACCAAAGAGACACTGATCTTTTGGATCAGACCCCAGAACTGAGTCCAGTATATGTGAGACCTTGACAAAAGATGACAATACTTAATGTTGGAGAGTTTGTGGAAAGATGGGCACACTAATGCACTGCTGGTAGAACTGTGAATTAGTTTAACTTCCAGAAAGCATTTTAGAATTTAACAAAGAAAGAGAATGGGGGCAGCTAGAGAGCTCAGTGAATAGAGCATGGAAATTTGGAAGACTTGAGTTCAAATCTCATCTCAAACACTAACTCTGTAACCCTGGGTAAGTTACTTAACTTCTGTTTCTCTTGACCTACTAAAAAAAGGTAATGGCAAACCAACCACTCCAGTATCTTTGCCAAGAAAACCTTCACAACAATATGGTCCACAGGGTCACAAAGACTCAGATACAACTAAATGACATCAATTGAGGAGTGAACAAATGAACTGCGATACATGAATGTAATGGAATTTTATTGAGCTGTAAGAAATGATAACCATGATGCATAACGAAGAAAACAGAACCAGGAAACAATAAATACAATGGCTGCAACTTTTTAATAAAACAGCAACAAAATAACAAAAAGTGAATGCTACAAAATTAAAATGACCAAGAGTGGCCCCCTAAGGTAAATATATGCTCATTACTTCTTTGCAGAGGTAGAAAATCCAAATGGAGACCACTGCACATAACGTCAGACGTTTTTAATGTTATTTTTGTAGAGTTTTTTTCTTTCCCTCTTTTTTAATTCTGTACTCAAAAGGATAATTCTCTTGGATGGATTGGGAGAAAGGATACAGTGAAAAATGTGAATTAAATAAAAAGAATCAATGAAATTTATATTAAAAAAGAAGTGCCAGGTTTCTCAAGAATAGAAGAGTTAATAATGGAGTGGGGAGCAGCTTAAGAAAGGCTTCATCTAGGAAATAGCATCTGAGAAGATCCTTAAAGAAAGTTAAAGATTATAAGAGTTAGAAATGAAGGAGAGGATTCCCAGTATTGGGAATATTTCTGTCTCAAAGACCAGGACAAAGGAAGATACAACAGAGGATAATACAGAGAGGTTTTTAAGGTGAGGAGCTATATGAATATTAGCTATCATTCTCAGGCAAGGAGACCATCTGACCTTACTGATCTACCCTAATTTTACTGATATGTTTCTTCCAATTCTAAGTCACTTGCTATAATAGGAAAATAGTATAGTGTCATTTTGTAATTTGTTTTAACAAAAAGTCATTGGAACATTTCTTCAAAGGGACAAGTATACTCTAAGCAAAGTCCTACCGTTTATACAGAATTTGGTCTAATTCCTTAAATCAACATATGAGAATCTTTGTTACATTGTCATCCTCATCATCCTCATCATCATTATTGCTACTCTACTCCTTTCTGTCCCCATAGTCATCTGGCCTCCAAAGCAGCATAGCCTTAAGTCAAATCACTGAATGCTACTAGCTAAGGCATCCTGTATTAACAAGTATCTTTGTTCATTCTGAATATTTAGAACTTATGACAAATACTTCCTCCTAATTTTATTTCCAAAATGGAGATTTAAAAAAACATGGAATAATGGTTGTGCTGAGTCTGAACATGTATCAGTTGACTGAATTCAACTTAACAACAGATGAAGAAGAGGAAAAAAATAAACCATGCTGAATTCAGTCAGAGTTGCAGGTTTGAAATGCATGACGAAAAATAACCAGTTTAACTGAGTTTGTCACTTTTAACTGACTGGACATCATATAACTTCAGAGTTTGCCTGTATGAAGTAAAGGAATAAAACAATTATATTCAAATGGAAGATGGAAGTAAAGGGAAAATAAAATTAACTATTTGCTTTGTCTACATAATGCCAATGGACTTATCTATTTTTTTAAACCAAAACGGCTAAGTTGACTGGGCATTTGGGTATCACATATACAATCTAAATCTTGTTCAAACATCAGCAGTTTGGCCTAAAGATGGACAAAATAAAATAAATTGGGTACACATCTTGTCTACGGGAGGATCCTGCCTTGCTTATCAGCCTATAGGTTTAACCTATAAAGAGTGGGACTTATTGAGAATTTACAGCTGAAATGAAGCTCATAATTGTCAGGTCTGGTGGCAGTCTGTTAAGAGGTAGAGGAGAAAATGCTTTATTGACCACAGTAAAAGAATTGTCTCAAGAAGCTTCTAACCTCAAATAAAAGCTCAACTGAAAGCTGTTGTGATCCTGGGAGCATGGCAAATTGATTTGGAAGGAGAAACAGTCCACTTTTTGATCAGAAAAGGTCACCGTTCATGCATTTTCTCAAATTTAAAAGGTGCAGAAAATAGGAATTACATTATGCCTTCCTGAATTACACTATGCTATTTTCCAATTATACCATAAATTTTCTCAGGATGATTCAGGTTCCAGTCATCTAAATTAGGATAGGAGGTCATTAAGTTATATGCGCTAAAATCTATTTTGCAAAAGTAACTCAGAGGTTAAAAGAATTGTATAGGAAACCAAAAGGGGTAATTGGAAAACTAAAGACTGACGTCTCCACTGGTCCTTTGTTAGGTGTCCAAAGGGGACGTCACCAAAAACCTAAAGATACACTACAAGGTTCATAGGTGGTCAATATGGGCTGAAAAAGGCAATAATCCCAGCAATATGAAGATCTGTTTCCCACTGTGTTGATTATCTCTGTACTATAAAAGTCAATTAGCTCTTTTTCTGCCTGCTTAGAGCAGGCTGGGTTTTGCAGGCAAATCATGGTGAATTCTTTGACTTTTCACCTCGAGAGCAAGAGGTTGTGGTAATGCTAAAAGCTAATGAGAATAGAGAAATTCAGTTGGACTATATGGCCTCAGAAAAGGAGCTGGAAATAGCTAATTAGTGGATGCTTGAGAGCAGTGGTCCATAAAAGCTGGAAATCAACCCTTGATAGTTTAGACATCCAAAGGAGGCATTTAGGCTGCCCGGAGGATGGGGAGTCAAGAAGTCTTGAGTTTGAATCTCTCCTTAAACTCTTTCGTGACCTTGGGCAAGCCTCTCTAAGCTTCTTTTCTCTTAACTCTAAAATGGGGATAATGACAGCACCTACCTCACAGGTTTACATGAGATAATATGATGCACTGAGTTTCTCATTTTCCCTCTGAATATTTGAGTATTATGTTCGGAGGACTTAGGTTGAAATTTTTGCAATGTGGAGATAGAATGATCATGCCAATTCAGAAAAGAAAGAACCTTTATAACATGAAGAGAATCACAATGAAAACAACTGAAAATTAGATGTTAGTACTAATCTAATGCATACAGAGAAACCGGAATCATGGGATTCACATCATAGAACATTGTTCTCCTCTTCACAGTGAGCCCTTTGCAGGCTAAGCTTCTGTCCTTGCCACTCAACTGATGCTATACCCTTCAAAGACATTACAGATGTTTTTTTATTTCACAAACTTAAATGACATTTGGGGACGGGGGTCCTCAGTATATTTTCTGCAGCATTTTATGCTTCTGGTTGTGCCCACCCTCCATTCTTTATATATTCAAATTCTTTTTCTACCATAAGCACTTTCATGCCCTACCCTGGGGCTCCATTTTCCTTACTTGTGGAATATTAGTCTCAGTCATATTTGACTACCATACCTTATCTCTTGCCCTGTCCTACACAATCTCCTAGCGAACCACCTCATAGCCAGGGAGGTGCCTTTTCTTCTTATATAGCCTCTGGTTCTGTAAACACGAGCCATATGAAGCATAATCAAATCAACTCTACCTTTGTTCATGGATGGTCAGTGTCAATCCACTCCCCTTTAGTCTCACTCATCATCCTTTTGACTTCTCGGACCAATGTGCCCTTCCCAGACTACTACTATATGTTCTCTTACTAAATTTCCTCTCCCCCTTTAGATTATAAACTCCTTAAGGTTGTTTTTCTTTTTCATCTCTCTTTGATTTTGGACTTGTTATTTCCATCACTTAACACAATGTTTGGAATGTAGCAAATACTTATTAAAGGTCTTTTAATGAATTAAGTAATTCTTTCATTCATTATTCTCCTACTTCACTGATATTTCCTTTTCATTCTTATTTAAAGAGGTGGTTAGGAGCAACTAGGTGGTGCAGTGGATAGAGCATCAGTGCAGGAGTCAGGAGAACCTGAGTTCAAATCTCACCTCAGACACTTGACACTCACTAGCTGTGTGACCTTGGGCCAGTCACTTAACCCCAATTGTCTCTTCCTGGGTCATCTCCAGTCATCCTGATGAATATCTGGTCACTGGAATCAGATGGCTCTGGAGGAGAAGTGAGGGTGGTGACCTGCTCAGCCTTCTCTCTCAAAACAAAGTCAAGTCATGTCATTACTTTTCTGATGGCATGGTCTTCTTTGGTAACAAAAGGATAAACACACTAAATAGGCACTTAGGTAGTATAGTAAATAAGTTTCTAGATTTGGAGTCAGGATGATTGGAGTTCAAATCCTGCCTTAGACACTTACTATATAAGGTACCGGGCAAGTCAGTTTCTGATCTTGTAAAACGGAGATGATAATAGTTTCCATCTTTGTAAGGATCCAATGAAACAATATATGTAGCATGCAAATCTTAAAATGTTTTAAATGCTAATTATAGAGATGAGTATGAAAATGAGAATGATGGTGGTTATACCTCCTGTCTCCAAAATGAGAAGTCTTCGTGCATCTATTTTTGTAAGGTTGTAGAATTTAGAGAAGAAAGAATTTTACCAAAATAGTCTAAATCCTTTATTTTAAAGATAAAGAAACTGAAAACCTAGTGAAGTGATTTGCACAAATTCACATAGATAGTAACAATCAGACTTCTTATTTGAAGCCAAGCCTATTTGTTATAAATCCAGCATGCTCAACACTACATCTCTTCTATCCCTTGGCAATCTTATTTATTCAGGCACTCCTGGTTATCACATCCATGAGGATTCCAAAACTGCACTGTCATCCTCAACATCTCCTCAAATTCCCTGTCCCACTCTTCCATCTGCCTATCAGACATTTCTTCTGGCCTGTCTCTAACTCACTAGCATCACTAATTCAACATGTTCAAAACTGAACTTATTTTTTTCTGCAAAAGTCTTGCTAGTCTCTTGATTGCTTCAGTTTCAGTTGAGAGTTCTATTAGCCTGGAAAACATGAAATAATTTTGGACTATTGTCTTCCTTATCCATCACAGTTAATTAATTACCAAGTCCAGTCAATTCTATTTCCATAATAATGCCTTAATCAATTTCTTATTTCCAACCCTATTGGTACCATCTCAGCTCAGGCATTCATTACCTCTAGCCTACATTGTAATAATGTTTTCAAACTGGGCTATATTTGCCCAGTCTCTCCTCTTTCCAGTTAATACTTCACACCACTAATCTGTATAATTTTCATAAAAGGCAAGCCTAGACTATGTATGTCTATTTAAAAACCACTAGTGACTCCCCATTTGCTAATGAATAAAGTGTATTTTTCTAGCTCTACTGCATACTCTTCATTGGGGCACTAGTGATTATTTAACAACCAGTCCTCCAAACCTCCCAGAATGTACATGTGACATACTTTTAAACTTAATCTGCATTATTAACTTTTTCTTCACCACATTATTTAATCTAGACAATCAATAAAACAATAAATCAAGTCCTTATTTGTAGTATTTGCAAAGTTCTGAAGTTTAAATGTTCATATTGAAAATTGAACAATTATCTCTCATGAGCTGGTTTGAGCTGTCTCTATCGTACCTCCAACTTTACTTCCCTTCACACATTCTACATTCCAGGTAAACTGGAACAGCAAATAATGAACAAGCATTTACCAAGCATCATCCAGGTAAAAGGCATTGTCCTAGATACGGGTAGCTACAAAGACCAAAGACAAATCCCTACTTGCAAGCACCTTACATTCTAATGGAAAAGAGAAATAATAATATATAAGAAAATAGAGAATAAATAGAAACAAACTTGTTGTTTAGCTATTTTTCAGTCATGTCTGCCTCTTCGCAACCCCCTTTTGGGGTTTTCTTGGCAGAGATAATGCAGTGGTTTTCCATTTCCTTCTCTAGCTCATTTTACAGATGAGGAAACTGAGGCAACCAGGGTTAAGTGACTTGTCCAGGGTCACACAGCTGGCAAGTATCTGAGGCTGTATTTGAACTCAAGAAAGGAGTCTTCTCAACAACAGGTCTGGCTCTCTACAAGGTGTTTTGGGAGGAAAGGCAATAGAAGTTGGTCGAATGTAGGGCAAAGATCAGAAAAGATCTCATGGGGAAGCTGGAGCAGGAGCTGAATCTAGAAGCAAGAATGGTATTCTGTAAGGGTAATTGAGGAGGGAACACATGGCAGGCAAAGAAAAAGAGAAGATACAAGGAGTGTTATGTGTAGGGAATAGAGAAGCCAGCTTCGCTGAATCAAAGAATTTTAAAGAGAATGGTGGATGACAGTACTGTAAAGCTGGAAAGGTAATCTGGAGTCAGCTTGTGAAAAGATTTAGAAGCTAAACAAACAAGGTTCTATTTCTCCCTAGAAGTGATAAGGAGCCACAAGAAGTGAAGAGAATAAGCATTTATTTATATAGTACCATTGTACTAAATACCAAAATATTATCAAAGTGTATCCTCATAACAACCTTGCAAGCCGGGTGCTATTATTGTTCCGTTTTACACTTTAAAAAAACTGAGGCAAACAGACTAAGTGACTTGTCCAGGGTCACACAACTAGTAAGTGACTGAGGTCACATTTGAATTCAGAACTTCGGACTCCAGGTCCAGTGCTCTGTCCATGACATCATCAGCTGTTTTTCATATGATACACCAGCACAAGGAAAATCATTTGAGAATATTCACTATTTCCCATTTCTATCTTGCTCTATTGAATATTTCTCATTTGAGAAGAGATTCCAGCTTCAATGTCTATTTGATTGAATCAGGGTGTGTGTGTGTGTGTGTGTGTGTGTGTGTGTGTGTGTGTGTGTGTGAGAGAGAGAGAGAGAGAGAGAGAGAGAGAGAGAGAGAGAGATCAACACATGGGTCACTTTAGGAGATAATGAGCTCCTCATTAAAGGCCTCCAAGCTCACACTGAATAAACCCTTGTTGAGAATATGACGTAGGGGAATTCTTTGTTCAGGTCGATACTGTACTAAATTAGTGGTCTCCAAAGTGGGATGCGGACATCCTAGGAATACACAAGATTATCCATTGGAATAAGGGAAGAAAATATTAGAATTTCAATTCTTATTTATTTTTTAATCTAAAAAATTAAGCTTTACTAATATTTATTATGTAGGTTTACATTATTGCCTTCATTAAAGATCTGTGTCATTATAGATATATTTCACACCCTTCACTAGGTATTCTGAGGGAAAAGATGGAGTTCCACAACACACTGGGATAGACAGTGGCTGCCTCATCCTTTCACTTTCCTTCTGTGTATTTTTTCCTATTGCAGTTTATACATGCCTAGTTGAGTGGATTTGTGTTAGGCATTTAATAGATGTTTGTGGATTTACTGACTGGCTGACTTTTAACCAACTTAATCCTCACAAAATGAATGAGTAGCTTTGAAAGAATCCTACACTGAGGCAATGTGTTAAAGATAGTACTAATGATGGCCTGCACAAAAGAACATGAAAGTGGCAGACCTGACACCACTTTTGCTCCCAGGATGAGCTCTTTGTCAGCCAAGTGACAGATCAAAACAAGATGAGCTAATCAGATCCAACTGGTTGGCAAAACAAAACAAAACAAAAATAAAACCCTCCAAATGATCAAGAAGTTTATCTGAAATAATGGATTTACATCCAATATCAATGACTGACTTCACCCAAAATGCAGACTATGTCAAGCCTCGTGCCAGTAACAAGATATCCTGATTACATACAGTGTGAACACATTTCAAAAGCATGATTTCATTCATGGGAAAAACCAAAACAAACAAAAACTTTCCTATCGGCACACTTAAACTTGGAAGGAGAATTTTCTGATCCACTCCAAAAAACCTTCCAAGTGAAGAGTTCCAGCGGGTTTTGAACCCATTTATCAAAATATAAAAATGCAACACCTTCTTGTTAGTTTGCGAGAATACTGGGGTTGACATTGGGAAGATCAAAATTTACTAGTTGAATTTCAATTTCAAATTGGCAGTTGGGATTGAAAGTTAAGTATCATGGTTTCGTAAACATAGTCAAAAATTCATTTTTTCCAGTTAGGTCTACACATCTTTGTGAAGTATGTTTCAATTGTATTTCAAGTATTACATACAAACCAAATACACAAACCAAACTTTAGAAGCAGGCTAATCACTTATCAAAAAATGCTAAACCAAGATTTTCAAAATAATGAAAAACATTCAATCACATTACTCTCCCTAAATATTTGTTATTAAAATTATTATTAAATACTGGAAAGACTAGAAATGTTTGTATTGTTAGCAAAATAAAAATTTAATCTTTTTTATAGGATTTGTAGGACTACAGCTTCAATGGACCTTGGAGGTCATATTGTCTAACTCCCTCATTTGCAGATGAGTACACTGAGACCCAGGAAGGCTAACTGACATGTTCAAAATCACACAAATTATTGGTAATTTAAACCAAGGTATCCTAAGTCCAGATCCAGAGTTCTCTACCACATCTGCTGCTTTTAAATATCTATTTTTGCATACATTTCATAATTTGTGATGATAAATGTTCAGGTTATAAAGAAATACTAAAAATGATAACTTTCTTACTATTAATATAGCAGTGTATGTGTGTATATATATATATACGTACACAAACATACATATATATATGCACATGCACACATATAAATAATTAATAAATATTCATTTGGGGGTATCTGCTCAAAACTCTTTTATTAATAAGATTGCTTGATAAAAAAAAGTTTGGCGACCCTGACACCAGGTTCTGTCTAGTAGCAATTCTATATTTCACATTCTCTCTTGTCTCTGAGATGCCTTTGCTCAAGCAAATGCTTGGGATGGAATTCTTTACCATTTCTAATTTTTGAAATCTTTCCATTTTAAAACTCAAACTATGTTTTACCTCCATCATAAAGTACTCTCTAATTCATTTAGAAGTAATGTCCCCTCAAATTTTTCATTTCATTAGGTATTTCTCCTTTGCACTTATATTCTCATTTCTTTTATAGTTATCACTCATCTACCTTTGATGTCCACCTGCCCCACAACTCTCGCCTGTGGCTCCAAGAAGTTATAGCGTGTTCAGAGGCCATACCCTGGTAAAAGCACCTTGGCAGATGTTCTAAATCTGATTGAGGGTAACCTATATGCCTCAAACCTGTCAATGAGTTAGGGGCATATCTACCCCAAGCTTGTGAAGTCTCCCCACAGCAGAATGGGCATATGAGAACGATTTGTTCCAAAGGTCATGGAGGTGGTGAAAACAGATGCCAACGTATTTAATCATACGTTAAAGATGCCAAGGTCATCCATTGCATCCTGGGTCATTACCAGTTGTCTAGACTTTGTCTTGCCAATGCACTTCAATTCTTCTGGAAGAGAGTGAGGCTAATGACTTTGAGTCTAATGACCTCTCTCACTTAAATGCAGTTCCCATACAAGTTGACACATCACTCCTTTAGCTACTATTTTACCTTGACTCCAACACTGTGATGGCATCAGCCCAATTTGAGTATGAAGGACAAAAAACAACAACAATAACCCACATACACACACACACACACACACACACACAAATAAACCAACATTTATTAATTGTCTATATTGTGCCAGGAACTGAAGTAGGAGTTAAGGACACAAAATTAAAAAGGAAAAAATCCCTGTTCTAAATGAGCTTAAACTCTATCAAGGGGTACAAGTAAGCATGTAAACGTATTTTAAAATATACAAAAGAATCCAAGGGAATTTGGGGTAGAAGGCATAGTAACCAGGGAAAAAAATCCTACCAGGAAGTAGCATTTGAGTTAAGCTTCAAACTAAACCAGAAATTTTAAGATTTTTTTTCTCACTCATTAGATTTTAGGTTTTATAAGGGAAGTAATGTTTTAACCTTACCATTTGTAATCCCATAGTTTAAAAAACAAAATATTATCTTAATTGACTATTTTGACTTCAGCGCCAAAATAGCTAGATGGCATTAGGCATCTAGGTGTCAAAATGAATAGAATACTTGTTCTGTCATTAGGAAGAGCTGATTTCAAATCCAGCCTCAGATACTAAACTAGCTATGTGACCCTGGGCAAACCCCTTAGCCCACGTTTGCCTCAGTTTTTCATCTATTAACTGGGGACACACTGGAGAAGGAAATGGCAAATCATTCCACTATCTTTGCCAAGAAAATCTGATAAGACAAGCCCATGGAGTCATGAATAATTGGACTGGACTGAACAACAACATTTATCCTTGACCCTATAATTCCTATTCTAAATTTTCAGTTAACAAACCTTGTTTCTACATTCACACCATATCTATTGTACATACCCATTTCTTTCCACTCACACAGCTACCACCACAGTTCATTTTTTTTTCAATCACTTCTCACTCACTTAATTCCCATAACCACCTGATGGGTCCTGTATCTCGAACCTCTCCTCACTACAATCTATCTTGAACGTAGCCGCCAAAACGGTTTTTCTAAAGTACAGGTCTGATCATGTCACCCCTTACCAATAGACTGTAATGACTCCCTATTGCCATGAAGATCCAGTCAACAAGCATTTCTTAAGGACCTACTTTGTGCTAGGCATTGTGCTAAGTTCTGGGCATTGTGCTGAGGGCTCAATCAAACATAAATTCCTGTCTTTTACAATCTTGCCTCATCCTACTTTTCTAGTCTTACATAACTCCCCTCCACACACTGTATGATCCACCTGAGAATGTCCTATACCAATGAAATCATAGATGCAGTACTTGTCCCTGGAGAGAAAGATAGTTATATAGATGGATACATAAATAGATTGATAGATATAGACAGATGATAAAAAATATGGGAGATAGATGTACAAAACAATTACACAATATATAATATCTTCCATCAAAGCCCTACTTAAAGTATCATAGAATCTCAACTTGGAAGAGACATTACAGGACAATTCTACCTCATACTTGAATCAGAATTCCTTTTCTATTATCCTCAATAATTAGTCATCCCATTTTTGATTAAAGGCTTCAACTGGGGGGAAAAGCCTATACCTCCCATGACAGCATATTCTATTTGGGATCACTCTGTTGAAAAAATTTTCTTTATAGTGCTTTGAAATCGGACTCTTTGTTAACACCACACATTGTTCCTAGTTCAATCTTAAATGTCCAAATAAAATGAGCTTAACCTTCATTGTGGCACAAAAGTGACCCAAAATTCTTAAAAGCTGTATCAGCTACATATAAACTCTGTTAAATCCTCACCAACTAGAAAGTCTTCAAGTTTAGGTTTACTAAGAGGCTGTATCCTTCATCCCAGGATCAACCTGGCTAATTATGAAAAGGGTAATTACCAGGATATTGACCACCAATTTCCTTTTTTTTTTTTGCCTGTAGAAACTTCCAAAAACTAGATAGACTGATTATGATCTACAGTAGTGGAATGAGGAATATTCATAAACATTGTAAGACTATTGTTTTTTTGAAGTATTGAAATAGTACTTTATATAATTTAAACTTTTCTACTTACTTCTTGTTATGTTTACTTTTGGGGGGTGTTTTCAGAAAAGTTTAAAGAGTTCCATGCCAATCTTCCAGGTATTTCCTAAGACCTGGGCACCTCTTTTTTAAAATGGTCAATTCTCCACTATCACCACAAATGGAAGCAAAGCAGTCTATTTTATAAAGTATCATTAGGCATCTTTTTTCTTTGTCTAAATGACAGCACATATCTAGATGTTTCCAAATACCTGGATGTTTGTCATAAGGTAGGCAAATTGGATGTTTTAGTATTCTGTAGATACAGCTTTAGCTGTACCTATGTGTCTATGTGCATTGCATATCAACATGTAGCACTCAACTAAATGAAACAAAAATTCATTAAGTACTCTCTACAAGTAGAGTACTGCCATAGGCACAGGGGAATTGACAGCATTTATGTAGACATGGCCCTTAACCTCTTAGATCTTAGATTCTTCTGGTAGTATTCATTCAAATCCTGCAGACAGATGTTTCAGATGTCTTTTCCATCATAAAGTTCAGAAGAATGATAAAAGTTTACCAGCTTGCCTACACACACCAGTGCTGTTCCCCATGGCCTAAAACTCTCTTGCCTCATTGCATCCTTCTGACTTCAAGCCACCTTGGCACCAGAAACATCTCACGCCTACCCAGACTTTTTCAACACAGTTTCATTTCCTTTTAATCACTTCAAAGCTCTATGTTCTAGCAATATTCATACTCTTATTCCATTTTCTCTATTCTGTTTAAATGATTTCACCTGCCTCTTCTACCCCTACCATCACTCCATCCATTCACTCAGGCTCATGTACGTCCATGAGCATGCACACACACACACACACACACACACACACACAGACATACACAAACATACACAAACACAAACTTTTGATATTTTACCTGTCATCTGACTACAACTCAGGCTTCTTCTTTCCAAGAAGAAATATAACATATTCCTTCCACCTTTCTTCTGTTTCAGATCCCCTCCCACCCACCTCTTCAGTCTATATGTAATCAGAACTTGCAGTTGAACCAAAAGTAGGGCAAGGCAAGGCAACAAACATTTATTTCTCATTTACTATTTGCCAGACGCTGTGCTGGAGATACAAATACAAGAGACAACAAAGGCAGCCCCTATCTCAAAGAACTTACATTCTAACAAGGAATATAGCACACAAAAGGAAACTGAAAAGGGGGAGGGGGAAGTGAAGGAGGTACCAGTGTACAGTTACGTTAAAATCTAGGAAGTCAGAAGCAGAATTGGGAAGGGAGCAAAGGCATGCCAACTTGGGTGTTCCTCAGCATGGTGACTCTGAGAACTCACAAATGGGACAATGGGATTGACATGGCAGAGGGATATTTCAGAGTAAAATATCTGCAAGGCAAGATGGATATTCCAAAAGTCCAAGGCAAGGAAGAGCATTGCTATCCCCAAACTAAATATAATCATGAGTAGCTGGAGTCTTTTTTGGCTCACTGACCCACTTAAGTAACTGTCCTCTGCACTGCTGTGGTTGCCACCATAAATGGTACGGTAGCCAATAGCCTATTGTTTGAGTATCTAGGAAAGGTGGGAAAAGATTTATAACTTTCAAGATTTTATGAGGCCCTGTACCAAAGGGAAGAAGACACAAATGAAAGGTATTCCCTTCTCACATGCAGGGTTCCCAGGAAGGCTATGTCTTGGGGGAAGGAGAAAATAGAAGGACATTCTTTCACTAATACTCTAAAAACAAAAGTGAGTGAGAGAGAATGAGAGCATGAAAAAGACAGAGAGAAGCTTGAGAGGCATGACAGGTGAAACTTCTGAGCATATCAGTTTATTAAGCAATATATGTCAATTGCATAACAAAGAGAGACCAGGCCTCTTCAACTGGTCCTGGACCCCAAATACAGGGAAAACAGATTTTTATGCATTGCAAAAAAATAACAGTATGTAAACTAGGATACATGATTAGACCACCTTATTTCAAATGGGAAGAAAGATGATGCCCAAGTTGGGACAGGGGAAGAGTGAGTTTTAGTCAAGTTTGGAGGGTATTAGTGGGTCTTTCCATTTCCAGAATTGGGAAATACTAATTATTTGCATCCGCCTGCATTTATGAAATGATAGATGGCTTATACCATCTAGTTATCCATGGATGATATGCAGAAAAATAATAAGATGGAGCAACGTATGTGGCAGCATGAGATGGAGTCAGTGTTTATGAGATAGAATGTGACTGGTTTTTTTTATTCCGACACAAAATCACCTCTATTTTGTAACTGTCCTTGCCTCTTCCAGTCACAAAATAGAATTGTTTTGGTGTGGGAATCAAAGAAAACATTCAGAGCACTGACTCAGCAGTCAAAAGTCTTTTCATGGTAGACAAGAAGTAGTCAGAAGGTATCAGTGCTTGCTTTGAAGTGGAAAGTTGGGGGCAGAAGGAATTCCTTTCCATCACATATTCTTGAAGTGGGCATTACATTATGAAAAACATTCTAACAAAGAATGATATTGAAAAATGGAATGCAACACCTCTAAAGGGAATGTGCTACCATATATTAAAAGTTTTCAACCAAAGATTGGATGACCATTTGTCAATTACATTGTAAAGGTGATTTGAAGTCATGTACAGGCTGGATTTCTGGAGAGTCCTTTCTCACTCATATAGTCTGTGATTCTGCATTAGTGAGATACAAAACTCTTAACATATAGCTATCTCTATATCACAGTCCCTGAATTATATATTAAAGGCATTTTGAAGGAAAAGAAGAGAATTTGGTTACTGATTAAACTTAAAAGAGAGAGAATAGTCAAACCCTATGCCTGGATAGATGAGGAAAATAGTGATGTCACTGAAATGGGTGTTTAAAGGGAGAGTTAAATATTTAGGTGGGAGAGTTGGGATGATGATGGCTTTGGATTTGGAGGTTTTGTTATATTGACGTTACAGTGATATCAAGACACACAAGTAAAAACCAATATGTGATTAAGGACATGAAATAGAGTTTAGGTTGGAAGGAAATTTAGAGAAATACATTTAGTACTCACACAGGGAGAAGCAGCACGGTGTTGCAAAAAGAGTTTTGTCTTCAGATTTCAGAAGATACCGGAATTCTGAAATTTGCAAGCTGTATGCCCTTAGGTAAGACAATTCATCTCTCTGACCATCAGTATCCTTATCCGTAAAATAAGAGTAACAATATTAACACCACTTGCCACACAAGGCTGTTGTGAATAAAGTAGTTTTGTAAACCTCAATATATCATAGGAATAGGAATCATGGTCACTGTAGATACAGATTGTAAACATCTTTGTAGTTCCCAACCCAGTGGATTGCTAACTAAGTACAACAAGCCCACTATGTGTGAGATTGATCCAGGACACAAGATCATGTTTACTTTTAGAAATATGTATATATAAAACATGTCAGAATAGGAAAAAAATATGATTGCACCCATCTACCTGTCATTGCCTATGCTCTTCCTGAGTAGACCAGCCTCTGACATTTACTAACAGTGTGACCATGGGGAAGTCACTTGACCACTGTCAACCTTATCTGTAAGTTTCCTCATCTGTATAATGGGGATAACAGTACTAGTAAAGCACTTTGTAAAACTTAAAGATATAGATAGGTGACATATATAAATGTGTGTGCGTGTTGTGCAGTGTTGACATATATATATTAGACATTTAACAAATGATAAATGCCTGCCAAAGTCCCATGATGATTCACAGATTCCTTTCTCATTCTCTTTTAATTCTAGTGCTTTCCTCTGTTATTATTTCCAATTTATCCTGTATTCAGCTGGCTTGTATATAGCTGTTTATATGTTGTCTCCCCCTTTAGACTGCAGGGGCTTAGAGAACTAGGGCTGGATTTTTTTAAACCTTTTTTTGTATCCCTAGTGTTTGTCACAATGCCTGGTATATAATAGGTGCTTAATAAATGTTGACAGATTGCTGTGATATTGTCTCCCCTTTTAGACAGGGTGTTCCTTGAGAACAGGAACTGTCTTTTACCTTTCTTTGTACACCTAGTGTTTGATACAGGTCTGGCACATTATTTAAATGTCTGTTGACTACTTGAGTGAGACACTCAATGATGGTATTTAATACTCTGAAGAGAAATGAGTAACACTCTTTCCATGTTCCAAATTTTCAAGTCTCAGGATAGCTAGAAATCATTTATTTAAAGTAGAAGAGTAGGGCCGAAGAAGTGTTTGTAATGATGGAAAGAAAATAGATGCTATTTAAAAAAAATTTAAAGGAAGTATTTCATTTCCCCAGAATTACCCTGCTGGAATGAATGCCCCCTGGCAGGGCTGAATCACATTCCCACCATCAGGCCCCTTAGAATGGAGGGAGGGTTGTAAATAAGCACATAGGTAGCTCCTACTATGTGCCAAACACTCCTCCAAGCCCTTTTACAAATATCACATTAGATTCTCGCAAGACCCCTGCAAGGTAGGTGCTAATATGATCCCCATTTAAGATTGAGGAAACTGAGGTAAACACAGGTTAAGTGACTTATCAAGGCTCACAGAATTAGTAAATGTCTGAGGTCAGATTTGAGCTCAGGTCTTCCTGACTCCAGACCTTGCACTCTATCCATTGCACCAGCCTTAGCAGAAGAACCGACATAGAACCTTTTCCCAAAGGAAGCACAGCAAGTAAGACCATGATAGCAGGTTACTGACCTTATTTCTTTAAGTAATTCCCAGGCAGTCCTGTTTCCTCTTCATTTGTGTTATAAAACAGTCAAGTAAGATGAATATGGCTGGTAATTTATACTAGAAACTTGCATTGAATTATACTTGGATGCCTTATTAAATGAAGAATATTATCAATATTATATCTGTCACAAATGAAAAACTCCACGTGTGGATGGATTGAATCCACTCATCATTTTATGGGCTCACTGGCCTCCAGGGAAGGACACAAATCCGCATGATGTCGCAGAGTTATGAGTTTTATGTTCATTTCTCAGAGCTGGCTGGAAGATGTGCAGATACCATGAGGAGAGTGAGAACTCCCCATTGGCTAGGCACTAAAGAGCCTTTCCTTTGCCCAGTTTTATGAACAGAGAGCTCAAAAACCCCTGCTGTCCAGCTGCAGTGATGACTGTGAGTGTATGGGAAAGACAGATGTGCAATGCTGAGCTCTCTGACCTTGGGCTGGGTCATGAGGAAAGGGAAACAGGAGCCCGGATGAGAACTTCTCTAGGACCTTTGCTTTCCCTGTTCACTGTGCTAATTCCTTGGATTAGACATGCTGGACCAGAGAGCCCTCTCTCCCTTGAGGATGCTTGGGTAAAGACTGAATAATCCATTTTGTTGTTCTGTGGAACAAAGTTCAGGAAATTCACATCCACAAAACCTCTCCCCCTATTCCTCCATTAGTTCATCGCTTATTATTGATAGCATTTCCTTTGGACGTGTCATAGTTAATCCCTCTTTGCTGAAGCTATATCTTCCAAATTACTAGACCCCTTCCCTCTGTCCATTCTGTTACCATGCCATATCAAATTCACTTTTGCAACATCTCTCCTCTAACACTGCCTCTGCTCTAATACAGGCCCTCATTACTTCAAACCTAGACTACTGCAGGTGGATCTGCCTGCCTCAATCCTCTCCAATCCATCCTCCATTTAACCACTAAAATGATTTTCCTAAAGTGCATGTTCCATCATGGTACTCTCCTACGTAATAAACTCCCAGTGATTCTCTATTGCCTCTAGAATCAAACACAAAATTCTGTTGGCATCCCAAGTCCTTCATAGCCTATCTCCTTTCGACCTTTCCAGTTTTTCTTCACCTTGTTGTTGCTCAGTCATGTCCAACTCTTTGTGACCCCATTTGGGGTTTTCTTGGCAGAGATACTGGAGTGGTTTGCCATTTTCTTGTCCAGCTCATTTTACAGATGAGAAAATCAGAGACAAATAGGGTTAAATGACTTGTCCAGGGTCACACAACACCTTATTCCTCAATATGTACTTTTCAATCCAGTGACACTGGTCTTCTGACTGGTCCCAGGACAAGACATTTCATCTCTTGACTCTGGATGTTTTCTCTGGCTGTCCCTCATGCCTCGAATATTGTCTCTTCTCTGCTCTGACTACTGATCTTTCTAGTTTCTTTTAAGACTGAACTAAAAAATCCCACCTTCTACAGAAAACCTTCCCTAACCCCTCTTAATTCCCATCTTGTAAAAAATTCTATCAAGATTCTCTACCATTTAGAAATCAGAAATACTAAAATGTTTCTGTGAAAAATTACCTAAAGCTTCTACAACTAAACCACCAAAAAAAGCAAATTGTGGACAAACTCAAAATAGCTCATTTTGAAGAAACAGAAACAGATTCAGAAAAGGTACCCAATTTGCATAAGGTCACATGGCTGGTGAGTCAGAACAGAAACATGAATTCAGATCTTAGAACAGGAGACAATGCTCAGATCTAATGGCAATTAAAAATTGGTTGTGGCTATGAATAGGTAAAAACCCAGTTAAGATCAGACTTTTTCTACTGTTGTATACTGACACATGGCTACTAGCCCAGAAACAGAAGGTACTGCTTATTTACCTTCGTTGGTAACACTGACTGGGAAAATTCCATTTGCCTCAGTTTCCTCAACAGTAAAATGGAATAATAACAGCATCTGTCAGACTTGTTATAAGGATCAAATAGGATAATACTTGTAAAGTTCTTAACATAGTGCCTGGAATATAATAGACACTTAATAAATACTTGTTTCAGAAAAACTTGAAAAGACTTAACATGAACTGATACCAAGTAAAGTGAGCAGAAGTAGGAGAATGTTGCACACACTGATAACAGTATTATACCACTGAAAAATTGTGAATGACTTAGCTATTCTCAGCATTACAATAATACAAGACAATCCCAAAGGACCATTGATGAAGCATACTATCCATCTTCAGAGAAAAAACGGATGTTGTTTGAATACGAACTGAAGCATTGTCACTATTTTCACTTTTTTTCATTTTCTTTTCTTTCATTTGAGTCTTCTTGTACAAAATGACTAATAAGGAAATGTCTTACATGATGCACAAGAGGATGGAGGGGTGAACAGAATTTGGAACCCAAAACATTTTTTAAAATGCTTAAAATTGTTTTGATGTTCAATGAGGGGAAAAAAATAAAACATTCGTTTCCTTCCTTAAGCTATCAATAGGGTAAGGATTTATATACATCTTGGCCAGATAAATAATTTGAATGCTCTTTATGCAGATTCAAATACCCCAGTCAGCAGGGTTCAGTATTAGAAGGATAAAAATAAAAGCAGATATGTTCGTGAAGCAAGAGAGTTGAAACTATTAATAAAATGATCAGAAACTAAAAACTTAAAAGGAGATGGGTGGACTGTGTGGGAACAGACAGCAACATTGGCTGCACTGAGCTTCTAGTGGAAAGGTTGAATTCTTACAGGAAAGTACCAACGATGACTCAGTGCAAAAGACAATGAAAATTTGTTAGAGGAAAGTCATTTTTTATATGTAGAGGATGAGGACAAGAGCTAAACCTGTGATTTCATTTATATAGAGAACTCCTTGTTGAGGAAACTTGATCCACCAATCTAGGTTGGCACCTTCTCCGTGACTAAGAGATTCTTAGAACAGGGTTCTTTTCTTGAAGGCTGGGAACTTGTTTTTGTTTTTTCCTATTATTTCAACAACTGCATTTCAATATAATTGGTTTCCTTTTTGATCCTATGTATTTTATTTATGTATTTAAAAACATTATACTCAGGAGTCCGTAGACTTCACCAGACTACCAACAGGATCCATGATACCAAAATAAGAAAAAAGCACTCCTGTCTTAAAGGGTTGTCCAGAAAACTCAAAAGTCAAGTGATCTACCCAGTTTCACATAGCCAGTAAGTTCCAGGAACAGGATATTAACTCAAATCTTCCTGCTTCTAAGGCAGGGCCTCGCTCTATTATGCCATGCAAGTTCCTCAATAAGATTAACTCTCATTTATGTAGAGTTTGAAAGGTTGGAAACTACCTTCCTCAGAATAGCTCTGTGAGGTTTAGAACACAACATTATCTCCAATTAGATGAGGAGGCTTGGAAAGTCTTCATGTGTTGTCTACAATCACTAGCTAGCAGGTGTTGGACTCACTTTTGGCTGTCACTTCTGGGTTCTTTCTTCCAGATCACACTGCTTTGCTTCTCATTGAGTGAAATGATTATTTCTCTCTCATATTAATGACCAATTATTGAATTGAGACTAAAGTTCCCTCTCCCCACTTCCTCCTTCCCCATAGACTATTCAGTCAGCCTTTGATGGGCAAGGCTGATGAAATCGTGGGCAGACACACCCCACTGGAAAAACTGAGATTTGATCAAAAGGGAAAGATATTCTACTCAGGCAAAATCCAGCCCATAGTATTTTAGTCAAGCCAGATCTAAGTAGAGGTCTAGATTACCCTAGGTGGGGTAGTCTGGATAAGAGATGTTTTTTTGCTAAAGACACTATGATCAGTCATGTCCCCAAGCACTTCATTAGAATAAGCCCATTTCATTATAATATTAATTCTCTCATTAACTGTTTACCAGAATTAATTTCCCCCCTCAGGAATACCTACCCTTCCAAGGGCATATAAGTGTTGAATAAGTTTCATAAGGGGTCTTTGGCATTTGAGAGTTCCACTGACCCCCTTTATTAATTATCCTCTAGCATACTTAATAAAATGATTAACCACCCAGAAACTATGTCTCACAAACATTTTACGTATCACATCATATCTAACCAAACTCTATGAATTATATTGTCATTTGTTCTCACTTCCATAATTGAATAACATTAACTAGAAAATAAAAAGTTTTAATCCTACCATGTTGTACTCCTCCAGACTTTCCCACCATGCCCCTCATCCTGGAACCTTCAGTCCTAGAATTCTTAGCTTTGAAATACCCTCCTTCCAGAGGGCCCCTCCTTGGGATTGGATGACTCTTCCCTGAATCTCTATTTATAAAGGGTCCCCAAGTCAGATACCTCTTCATTTCCCAGTAGGCTGCACTCCTGATTTCTCTCTCATGATCAAATACCCTTTTTTCTCCTTTGCCTTTTTCAATTTCGTCATGTGTGTTGTCTTCTCCATCAGAACACCCTATCCAAGGGCAAAGATTGTTTTATATGGATTTTTTTTTGGTTGGGAATTTGTATTCCTAGGGCTTAGCACAGTGCCTGGCACATTGTTATTGTTGCTAAATCATACAGTTATGTCTGACTCTTTATACTATTCATGGGGTTATCTTGGCAAAGATACTGGAGTGGTTTGTCATTTCTTTCTCCAGCCTGGAACATACTAAATGCTTAATAAATGCTTGACTGACTGACTTTCAATCCTGAGATGATCAATTTTATCATCACAAAAAGTTTAACTAGATGACTTTGTCTTCGGTTTCTAGAAGAGACAAGGAAGGTGATGCTGAACCAACAAAATAGTCGTTTCTAATAGTAATTTCTATAATTGTTTGACATTGTGACTGTTTCAAAGGAGAGTCAGATAACAAAAGGAAAAACACAAAAGAGTCGCACACAGGAATCTCTAAGAAGGAAGTCAAGGGTACAAAACTCAGAATATGTGCCTGGGCTATTCAGAGATGCTAAGGACAAAGAGAGGGGTTCTGTGCTTTATAAAGTTCTATTGGGTGAAAGAGGAGGGTCAAAGACAGATGAGAAAATGACTACAGTGATAATAGAAGACAAAGAGAAAGCAGAACTGCTCAATTCCTATTTTGCTTCTGTTTTCTCTGCCAAGGACAATGATCTTTGGACTGGAAAAATGACAGAAAAAAATAATGAAGGGATCTCAAACCTAAGAAAAGTCAAGGCATCATAAAAGCGTACATTGTTGCCCTTGATGAGTTCAAATGAAAAATTACAGATGAACTACATCCTGGGGTCTTGAAAGAACTGGCAGATGTTTCTGCTGAGATCCCAATGCTGATTTTGAAAGATCATGTTGAATAGGAGAAATACCATGGCTCTGGGGAAGGGAAAATTCCAGTTTTCAGAAAATCAAAGATAATGGAGTCTGCCAACTACAGACCAGTGAATTTGAATTCAATGCTTGGCAAAATTCTAAGATTTGTTATTGAAGACATGGTCATTTAACATAGAGAAACTGAAGCAGTGATGACAAAGAACAAACATGATTCATCAAGAATATGTCATGCCAGATTAACCACATGTCCTTTTTAGACAGAGTTACTAGATGCTCAGATCATTAGATCAGGACAATTCTGTAAGTTTAGCTTACCTTGATGGCAATGAAACAATTGACCAAATGTGTCAAGTTATTCTTGCTTAAAAGATGGAGAGACTCAAGCCAAAATGCTTGATGATAGGAATGGTGAGTTTGGGAACTGATTGAAGAGTTGGACTCAAAGAGTAGCTGTAAATGGTTTAATGTCAACTTGGAAGAAAATCTCTAGTGGAATACCTGCAGGAGGATGAGTAGAATGAGCTACCTCAAAGATGATGTGTACCTCTGTCAAAAGAGAAACACAAAAACACTATGACAGGTATGTGCTGTGATAAAAGTAGATAAATGGAAAGTTAGCTGCAAAGTACTTTGAATGACAAACAGAAGTTTAAATTTAAAGCATAATAGGGAGTCACTACTGTTTTTTGAGTAGGGAAGCAACACTAGAAGCTATGTGGAGGATGTATTTTAGAGGGAAAAGACCAGGTAGGGGAACCAATTAGGGGATTCACAAAAGTTTAGGTAAGATAGCCTGGATTAGCATGCAGACTATATGAGAAGAGAGTAGAAGACAAATGCAAGAGACTTTATGGAGAGAAAATTGACAATATTTAGCAGCTGACTGGATACATGGGTGAAAGTGAGTAAGAAATAGAGGGTAACGCCAAAATTGTGAACCTGGTCTACTGGAAGGATCAGCATGTCCTGAATAGAAACACATTTGGAAGATGGATGGGTTTGATGGGGAATAAAAGTTTTATTATGGATATACTGAATTTTAATTAGCTACAGCAGTAGTATAAACTAAACAAAGTTGGAGCACTGCAGTATACGTATTGACTTAGAAAACCACAAATTAACATTATTCATGTTGCATTGTATTTTTGTTTATTTTATTAAACATTTTCGAATTACATTTTAATTTTGTTCAGGCTCCACTGAGGAGTTTTGTGGTACAAATTTGACACTTCTGGATCCAATTCAAAATGTTCAGTAGGTAGTCAATAATAATTTGGAACAGGAGCTCAGGAGAGACATTTGTCAGAGATGGTGTAAAAAGATACTTGTTCAAGTGTTAGTTGGACTGGGTTATCTTCGTGGTCCCCTCCCGATATTCTGTGATTCTGTCAAAAGTTTATAACACGCAATCTCAGAGGCCATACTACTGTCTAGAGAGCCATTAAGAAACACCACTGAGAGAAAATCTTGTCATTTATAGTTGGTTAAATGACTAGTTTGAAAACCAGCCTGTTGGATGTGCCTATACCTCACACGGTACATGTGCTTCAGTCTTTATAGATATCTCCTTAAAGTGTCAATATCAGGCCTGCTGTCATGGAGGAGAATCACAGTAAGCTTTTTGCTTTTATTACAGAAGCCACAGACTCTAAATTGTTGATCAACTTATCATAATAGCTACACATATTGCAGCTTCATAGGCAAAAGGAGTGAGTCTGTGATCTCACTGGCATAGATTTCCAGAAGAAATTCCTATTCATGCATGCTAGCACCTTCTCTGAAAGTGATTGTTGTGGAGAGGTGCCTAGGGCACTGAAAATGTTAAATGACTGATCAGGGTCACAAAGCCACTGAGGGTCAGAGGCAACACTTGAAACAAGATCTTTCTGGTTTCTAAGCCTGCTCTTTCACAGGAGCCCCAGAAACTTCACATGAGGATTTATTGTTGTGTGTCCATGCATAGTCCATAGTCCCAGCACTTGTCCTGGGGGAACAAGAGAACTCCAGTTTTTGAAAAGTAGTTAAGCTGTTTCAAATGAAATAGCATTTTTTTAATTTAATTTTTATTATTTTTCCAATTAATAAGCATTTCTATTTTTTTCTCTCACACTCCCTCAATGGAACAAAATAAAAAACAAATGGAAAAAAGGAACTCTCGTAATAAATATGCATAGTAAGGAGAAGCAAATTCCCTCATTGGCCATGTCCAAAAATGTATATTTCAGTCTATATTTTGAGTCCATTATTTCTCTGTGAAAAGGTGAGTCCTCCAAAATCATAGTTGGTCAATGCATTGATCAGAGTTTTAATGTTTTTAACTAGTTTCCCCATTACGATGTTGTCAATATAAAAATTGTTGTCCTGGTTGTACTCACTTCAAGTGCGTGAGTTCATATACACTTTCCCTTTTTCCTCTGAAACTGTCCAAGTCATCAATAATTTTGGGGCAGTAATATTACATTATATTCACATAACATATTTGTTTAGCCATTGCCTAATAGTTGGGTATCCCCTTAGTTTCCAATCTTTTGTTTCTATGAGAAAGTTTACTATAAATATTTTTGTAGATATGAATCCTTTTCCTCTTTCTTTGATTTTTTTTTAAAGAGCATATGCTTAGGATCAAAGAATATGAACAGTTTAATGACTCTGGGGACCATAGTTTCCAATTGCTTTCCAGTATATGGACCAGTCCATAGCCCTGAGAATGGTATATTAAAGTGCCTGTTTTCCCAGAGTCCTCCAACATTTGTCATTTTCTTCTTCTGTCATCTTTGCCAATCTGATCATTTGCATTTCTCTAATTACTGATGATTTGGAGCATTTTTTCATATTATTGTTGATAACGTGTATTTCTTCCTTTGAGAACTGTCCACATTTTGACCATCCATTGTTCACATCTGTTGGGAAATGGTGTTTATTCTCCTAAACTTGAATTAGTTCCTTATATATCTTGGATAGAAGACCTTTATCAGAGAATCTTGCTGCAAAGATTTTTTTCCCCAGTTACCCATTCCCTTCTAATTTTAATTACATTGGTTTTATTTATGCTAAATGTATTTTATTTCATCAAAATTGCCCATTTTATCCTCTTTTTATCCCCTGACAGCAGCATTTCTTTTCTTTTTTTCTTCTTTTTTTTTGGCCATGCTGTATCAACTTTATCTTCCTTCTGGCTTCCAATGGCTGATTTTCAAAGCATTTTAGATATAAAGAAAAAATACAACACGAGAATGAAAATAGATTGAGGGATGGAACTGTGTGCTCACATATATTCCACACAACATCCTACTGGGCTGTGAAATAAGGGTACCCCATTAAATTTGGTCCTATATTTGAAATGGATAGGGATTAACACTGCAGGAAGACAGGCATGAATGAGCAAAACGAAAAGTCAGAATGATGTGAAAAAAACTTTGTAAACTTCTTCCAATGGATTTTCAGCTGCATTTCAATCTCGATACACATTTATGCCAAGGAACTTAGAAACTTTCAGAGTCAGAAGAATGGAAAAGAGCAATAACAGTAGGTGAGCTAGTCTGGATGCTCCATAGTTAGAAATCTATGGCTATTTATTTAATGGAAGAATTATGGTGTACGTATGTGTGTGTGTTTATGTGTATGTGCATGCACGCAATTGCACAGTCCATTTAACCCACCCTGAATCCTGCTCTTGCAAAAAGATGTATCAATACTGTTTATATCATGGATTTCACTGGAGGGAATGTATTGTACCAGGACCTAAATCCTGGTGTGGGACTGAGCTGAATGTCAAAATGTGTCTCTGTAGGCAGTACATTCTGCTGATAGTCACACACACAAAAGGAAATTATTTACTTCATTTCTTCCCTTTTAAGACATTTTCAAGAGGATCTGATAGTGTAGAAATCTCCTTTCTTGTGAAAGGGAAACACTGACATCTTGTGGCAAGATCTAGCTTCATCTCTCTAATATCAGCAGCATTCTCTCCTCTCAGATAAATTTTAAAATAAATGTTTTTTCTCTCTCTCCTTTTTCCTTCTTCCAATGTATGTGAATTATAAAACTGACACTTTCTACATCATCTGAACAGCATCTCACTAAGGTAGCAATGTCAGATATTTGAATCTTCCTTCCAGGATATTTGATATCTTGAAAAGGATGTTCCCAATTTCAAGTGTCAAAATATAGCACAAACAATAACTGAAAAATGTGCTGTCATCCTTCCTTCTAGAAATTTAAACAATATAGACCTAAGGCTTTGTACAAATAGTATACAAGTATACCTCCATACACACACACATATCACACACAGAGATACTAATTTGACAATATGTAATTTAGAGCAGTTTGTAAGTCAGAAGACCCAGAGGCAGAGCTCTTGGGTTGTATAAGCTTCTCTTCTAAATGACTGCCTCTCCCTGTCAATCAACCCTGACAGGAGGATAAAAATATATGCCCATATCACATGCATATTCTGAAAATTAATAGTGACTTCTAAATTACTTTGATATACTAGCATTAAATCTATAAGAAAGGTATGAAAGTCTATTATAGAAAAGGTCAGGAGAAAGGAAAGTAGAACTTTCACCTTTTTATTCAATAGGAAACAAATTGGTGGAGATGGATATGACCTAATTTTGGGTCTTAAAGAGTGAATTAGGAGAGGAGCAATCAGTGAACTGCAAGCCTACATGCGAGTCAGACATAGGTCACCTTGAACTTTCATACAGTCTTTCCTCTGAAGAATGCAAAAACCCTTCATCCACTACATACTTAGAGTCAACACATGCTACTGTGGGGTAGATAGGATCAGCTATTCTTTCACTCTCCCCACTTAAACAGGTATTGAGGCAAAAGGATGCTAATTGACTTGTCTAAGGCCATATAGCAGCAGAGCCTGGATGAAAACCCTGCTTCAGTTTAACTTGCTTCAGCAAATATTTACTGAGCTCCTGCTAACAGGACAGGCATTATGCTAGGTATGGCAGTGGATACAAAGAGCTGACAGCCTCAAGGGTGCAAGTTCGAATACAAAATCTTGGAAAGGTAGAAGAGTGTAGAAAACTGTGGTATAAAGCAGAATAAAATCAGTGCAGAAAGCACTGCAGGGAGTCAGAAGAGGGGGAAATCACATCTACTTAGGAAGGTCATGGAAGATTTCAAGAGAAGAGGTGATAGATGAGCTCGACCTTGAACTATGTGTTAGAGTCAAACATATAGATTTGGGTGGGAAGAAAGGAGAGGAGAATTATAGCCAAAGAAAAGAGCAAGAGGAAAGGCACAGAGGTGTGAAGACTTGACTTGTATTTGGATAAGAGTGAATCATTCATTTATATTTTGTTTTTTGTTTTCTGTTCCTGGAGATCAGAGTAAGGGAGGAGTGAGAAAAAGGATGCCTGAAATATCAAGCCTGCATTTTACTCTGTAAACACAAGAGAGTAGAGGTTTCTTTAGTAGGGAAGGTATGTGATTGGTGAGTGTAATTCCACTCTCTCGAGTCCACTCCCCATTACTTTATTCATATTTTGAGCTTTTAGATCATTTATGTATTGTTTTCCACGCCCTAGACCAGGGTTGGAGAACCTGCTGCCTCAAGGCCACATGTGACCTCGTAGGTCCTTGGGTATGGCCTTTTGATTGAGTCCAGTTCTTACACAACAAATCCTTTTATTAAGAGGATTTGTTCCGTGAAGTTTGGATTTAGTCAAAGAGCTGCAGTTGAGGATCTAGAGGGCCACATGAGGGCTCGAGGGCCCAGCTTCCCTACCTATGCCCTAGACCTTGCCTACTGTGATAGTTAGGGGAAGTTGATGATGATCAAAGGATCCCAAATGTAGAGATAGAAGATCCCTTAAAAGTCATGTAGTCCCTTCTTCCATCCCCCTTCTAGGTAAGGGATCCTCGGCAAAGAGAGTAACTTGCCCTGAGTTATGCAGTTACTAATTATCGCAGGCAGGGTTTGAACTCAGGTCTTCCTAAATTCAAATCTATTTCTCTACCCACTACACCAGTGTTGTCAAACTCAGATAGAATTGGGGGCCATTAATATAAGGATCCCTGAAGTCAGCATATTGACTAAGTTTTAAAATGTATAATTCATTCATTCATCTATTTAGTTAGTTCAAGAGTTCCCAAATGGGAGGAAAATGGGGTTTTTGGTGAGGAAAATGGTGATAAGTGACTTGCCCAGGGTCACACAGCTAGGAAGTACCAAATGATTTGCACTCAACTCTTCCTGACTCTAGGCCCTGTACTCTATCTACTGCACCACCTAACTGCCCCTCCCAATTACATTTTAATCTGTTTCTGTGCACTCAGGAGCGTTGCAGGGCAGCATCTGTGTATTGGAGATCTCATCACTACACCATGCCTCTCAGAGGCCAGAACAGCCACAAACTATAAACTACATGGTCCCTCACACTCTAAGGAATTCCTAAGTGCTACTTTGTGGAGTCACATTTCTACCTGAATTAACAATTTGTAAATCACCGTACTAGCTCATAAACGCTGTTTCTTTTTGCTGGTGTCACAGATGTAAAACTTTTCATGGATACATTCACCACGATCAGATTTCCTCTATCTTTTTCAAGGGCCCAAAGTTTCTGCCTTGCTCCAGGAGTAGCAGCCAAAGAGTTCTTTCTCTACTTTAGCTCTTTTTCCCAAACCTCCAAAGAGATCATCTCAGTTTGGGTCCTTCCACAGGAAAACAGTCGTATGAGATACAACATCAAAGTTAGATCTTCCATTGTTGGAAAGTCAGAAATACTCACATGAAAAGTCACATGAGATTCTAAGCCTAAACCAATAAAAGAAGAAAAATATCCAAACATATAAATCAATCAGCAAGCATTTATTCTGAAGAAGGTACTTTAAGTTTAAAAAAGGTTCCATTTGCCAATGATTATATTTAGACTGGGGTAGCAACCTTTCCTTGTAGATTGGGAAAGCAGCACAAGGAAAGATGGATTTTACAGAAGTCCAAGACGAGGGAGAGTATAGCTCCTCCAGGAGCTCAGATCCTATTAAAGGGCAAAAATAAATATACAATGTATACACAATGTGGATTGCAATGGACTTGTGATTTCATTAGCATAGAGAACTCTTAAAGAAGCAACACCCTCTACAATGCACATTGATGCCTTCTCTTTAAAAAAAAAATTTAATTTATGGAATAAAAGAAGCATTTCTATAAACATAGCATAATAAAAAAAGATGTTTGCACATGAAACTGCAAATCTACCATACACAACTTGCTATTTCTTTTAAATATACAACACTTATTGTGTACATTTTTTTCTTTCTTTTCCTTTGTTTCTTTCCTCCTTGCCCTACGCTAGAGGCGAGTACCATAAGACGCAAATAGGTATGTGTGTGTGTGTCTATGTATATGTATATATATACATGCATATATGTATACGTATGCACATATATACATATATGGATACACATGTATTTGTATATATGTATACTTATTTTACACATAATTCTATTTATCAGTTCTGTCTCTGGATGTTGATTGTGTCTTTCTTGCCTTCTCTTAGTAAACTTCCTGGAGCACTGAGAGGTTAAGTGACTTAACTAGTGTCACACAGACAATATGTATCTGGGGTAGGCCTTCAAGTCATGTTTTCCTGACTCTCTCTAAACAATAGGCCATACTATGTCCCACATACAGACAATGTAAAATAAACTCAAGAAAAGACTTCATGGAGAAGACGGTTCTTGACTTAGGTCTCACAGAAAGCAAGGGATTCCAAGACTCAGAAGTGAGGAGAGTACATTATTTCCCTCTCTCTCTGTTTATTTGCATGTATATGTATAATATGTTTGTATGGGTATGTATATTTCTATATATACATATATGTGTATGTATATTTCTATATATGTATGTATATATATATATATAGAGAGAGAGAGAGAATATGTACTCTCTCCTCACCTCTGCCTCTTAGAATACCTTGGTTCCTTCCCCTTGTGCTATCTCCCCTCCCTCAGATATTTTTAATGATTTGAATTTCAAAAATTCTGATTTTGCATCTTTTCAGGCACATATGTCACAGAAAATCAAGTTTACCTGTAGTGTAAAACCTTAATTTGAGTTTGCCTATTAAAACTATTTTGATTCTCAGGGAAGTGGTTTGCCATTTCCTTCTCCATGAAGAGATGCACACACACACACACACTCGCTAGCCAAGAATAAAGGCAATAAGATCAGAAATATATAGTATCAAATGTGAAGAATATTTTTAAAATGCCAGATTGATTGGACCATGACTTGCAGGGAGGGGTGTCATGTATAACAATAACAATGAAAATCAATAAGGGAAGAGGAGTCATGCAAAATAATAATGTACGGTATGCAATAAAAATTGGCTCACTGAAAAGTAGGTTGGAAGACATCTCAGAGCCTCCTTGAGATCAAGAGCCTTTCTTTGTGTTTCTGATGCTAAGCCCCAGAGAGGGCACACAGTGTTCATTGACTGATTGACCTAGTCCAGCTTGTGCAACCCATAAGCAAACAGAATTCCTTCTACTATACACCTGATGAGTGATCACTAGTACTTTGCTTGATGCTTTCCAATAAAGGCAACTCATTTCAGTTTTGTTTAGCTCTAACTTTAGGTAGTCTGTTATCACTTCAAGCCTAAATCTGCCCCTCTGCAACTTCCCCCAATTTCTCATAGTTCTGTCTTTAAGCCCAAGTGAAATATGCCTAACCTACCTTCCATGTGACACCTTTCGAATATGTCAGCTCCTCTTAAAGCTGTTCTACGTTCTGAACATCTTCTGCACATCCATTTCTCGTATAACATCATCTGAAGGATCTGCGTCATCCTTGCTGATCTCTGATTTGTTGGTGACATCCCTAAAATAGAGTACCCAGAACAGACTACATTACTCAGTTTTACTGGGATAAAATGACTATGGAACGTTCACTACATTGTTGTTACGGGATCTCAACACGGATGAATTAATGGTCTGAGTCAGCTTGGCCTTGTCCTGAAGAATCAGAGGAATTAGCCTCATTCTGTAAGGCCCTAGAGACCCAGACTAAGAACCATGGGTGCAAGGTAAGAAAAACTTCCTACCAAATAATACTATCCATAAATGAAATGGGAGGAGGACTCGCCATTAGGAGAAGTAGTTGGAATGAGGTAGGTCGGTGGCATAATGTACAGTACACTGGCTCTGGAGTCAGGAAGATCTGAGTTCAAATTCAGCCTCAGAAACTTAATAGTTGTGTGATCCTAGGCAAGTCACTTAACTTCTGTCTGCCTCAGTTTCCTTATTTGTAAAATAGGGTTAATAATACCACCTAACTACCCAGTCATAGTAAGGATAAAATGAGATAACATTCATAAAGTATCTCACAAATTCTAAGGCACTATACAACTGTTATTATTTTCCATTATCATCTTGTTTGTTATGCTATAACATTTAGACATGGATAACAACCCCTGGGAGCTAGTAATCAATCTTCACCCTCACCCAAGTACTCCCATATGATCATTGTGCTTTGGATCACCTAAAGTTATTGATGTGATGGGAATCAGCTAGTATAAAGGATGTCAAACATTGCTTGTAACCATGAAAAATATGATCCTATTTTGTGAGACTCCTTCCCCTGCCAATACTGTTGCATTCTGACACCTGAAACTGAGAATATATCCTTAAGCTTTCAAGCTATTCCTGGGCAAAGAATCTGTGATCTGACATTTGCATTTCTTTCATTATATTTGAGTGGCATATTGAGATCCATAAGCTTCTGGTTAATATATTACCATGGATTCTTAATTAAACTGATCATCTAAAAAAAGGCACTACAGCCTCCTGAGGAATGTGTGATCTTTGCCAGTCATTCACTTTGAATCTGCCTTTCTCCGGCGATGTTATGGTAGGCATGCCTCTGGGGTGATTACAAATGCTGGATGCCATGACCAAATGCTTTCAGTGTCTGGTGCTGCCAGTGGAAGCAGGATGGAGGAGAGGGAGACTAGGAAAAGCAAACCAGCATCATGGAACTCAATTTCCCTGCTGAAGAACCAGGCCAAATAACAAAGCAATCTGGCTCCAAGGAGCTTTTAAAAATTAACATTTTTAATTTGCACTGACCCTTGCCATTAGTCTTCCCAAGAAATTGGCCATTTTATAAATCTGCAAAACCAAAGGAGCAAACAATGACAACAACAAAAATATCCTCTTTGCTAAGCATCATGATTCAGTGGAAAGATTACTGGCCCTGGAATTGGAGGCCCTGGGTTCAAATGCCACCTCTGGTGCTTCCCATCTATGCAACCTTGGTATAGTAGAAAGAATACTGACTCTGGAGTTAGGGGACATGGATTCAACATCCACTTACGTTGCTTCCTCCCTGTGTAATCTTAGGGAAGATACAGAATCTTCTTTTGCCTCAGTTTCCTGATCTGTAAAATCAAGGTCCCTTCAAGTTCTAGTTCTATGAGTCAATGTGTAACCTGGACAAGTCACTTAACTCACCTGGACTTCATTTTCCTCACCAGTAAAATGAGGAGGTTGGACTATATTGTACCTCAGAGGTACATTTCTTCAGTGCTAAACCCTTATCCTAGAACCACTCCCCTTCTTCTCACATGCTCTAATGATAATGGCACAGAAGTTCCAGGCCAGCCAATTCCCATTTTTGTAATAACCTAGAGCGGGGCAAGCCCCCAAACCAGGCTGAGTATATTTCCTGGCTTTCCCTTTCCCTAGATGCCTGACAGTCTGGTTATTACAGGAGCAACATCAGCTGTTTGGCACCTGGAAGCAGCATTCCCAGCAGGAATCAAAGGCCTGAAGGATTTCCCATCAGATATCAGGTGTGTCTGGAAGACTAGCACAATGAACACTTCTTCCAAGTGACCTAGATACTCTTTTGGAAATCAGCTGCTTTCCAAGGCTACCCCCACATATGCTTGAGACCTTCATCAAAGTGTCCCATTGGGATGGAGAACCTACAAGAGAGAATGAATCGGCCTCTCATGACCCCATATATCTACTCCATTTCTCCTCCCTCCTCTCTGGATTCCCTCTAGCATGCCCCCTCTGTGCTTATGTGAGTATGGAGAGGCCTGACTTTGGCAAGCTGCTGCTGCTGCTGTTTGAATGAGGGTCATTCAGTGATCAGTGCACCACTGGGAGCTATGTTCATCTGCTTTGCTTGTGCCCTGTTGCTTTCAAATTATCCCATTCTCAGCTTTGTTCAAAACCTCTACGTAAAGCTTGCCCAGTGCACAATAGCTGAGGCATCTCTACTGTGCTGTTACTCACTGCTAACCCGTTAGTGGCAAAGAATGGGGTATGGGCTGCAGTCCAAGGAGGAATCAGTGACATTTTCCTCACTGGTCTCATCCATGATCTATCCCTGTGACACACACCGCTTGTACAATCATTGCTCTACCAGGAGGCCTCTGAGCACATGCTGTAACAAGCACATTTAAATTTTCCCTCTCCACTCATGTTCTGCTTGTTTTCCTTTCGTAGTTCATTCACAGTGTGCCTAACCTTATCCAAAACACTG
>CM053773.1:122730603-122745724 GCA_028658325.1 Potorous gilbertii
TTGTCTGTGCAGGTACTTTTCTGTTTAATCAGTTATCTATTTTATCTTATGCAATTTCCTAGCTCTCCTGTTATTAAAAATTCATCAACCCATAGTTGAGAGAGGTATATAATTCATTTCTCTTTTAATTTTTCAATATTCTAATTTTTAATATTAAGGTCACATATGCATTTATGATGTATTATAGACTATAATGCAATGTGTTAGCTTAAGCCTAATTTCTGGCTGAAGGCTTTCCAGTTTCCTCAATAGTTTTGATATAAGGAGTTTTTTTCCCTATGTAATTTATGTTTTCCTCCTTATCAAGTATTGAGTTATTGAGTTCTATTGTTTCTGATTACTCCTTAACTAGTCTGTTCTACAGACCTTTCTATTTTTAACCAACAACAAAATTTTGAAGATCGATACTTTGTAATATAGTTTGAGGGCTAGATGTACTATTCCCCTTTCTGCCATATTTTTCACCATTTCCCTTGGTATTCTAGAAGTTTTTCCAAATGAATTTTGTTATTATTTTATTAAGTTCTATAAAGTATACCCTTGGTAATTTGATTGTTATAGTATTAAAAGTGTAAATTAATTTTTAAAAGAAGAAATAAAAATATCTATAGTTATTAAAAATGTCATTCAAAATCATTTGTAAACAGAAAATGCAAGTTAAAATAATTCAGAGTTATCATGTCACCTGTTAACCAGTGCAGAGAATATGAGAAAATACAATATTGGAAATATGAGAAGTAGGCATACTAATTCACAGCTTGTATTTCTGTGAATTAGACAAAGCCTTCTGGAAAGCAATTTGAGATTCTGCAAGGAAAGTTGAACAAATCTTCATTTCATTTAACCCTGAGATCTCATTACTAACCCAATGATCCTATTATTAGATTTAAACCCCCCAAAAGCTAATGAAAGGGAAAAAAGACACATATGCACATTAAATATTTACAGCAGCATTTATGATAAAAAAAAAGTAGGAGGAAAAAATATGTCCACATTTGGGGCATAGATGAACAAAATTTGACCAATTCTTTATTGATAGGGATAAAATCAGGAGAATGTTGTAAGTTTCCTTAGATTATCACAATGAAACATTTAATAAAATATCTCAAGGTATTCTCGTGAAAAAGACAGAGTGATGTGGCCTAAATGAAAACATTTATGGTGGATTTGTAGCTTGTTAAATGAACCAACAAAAGGAAATGATTAAATATCAACTGGAAAGGAAGTCTCTAGTATAGTGTCCTGGTGGTCTGAGCTTGGGCAGATTTCTTTTTTAACATTTTAACCAGGGTTTCAGATAAAGTCATAAATGACAAGCTCATTAAAAATTTAAATTAAATAAAGCTAGAAGGCATAGTTAACATATTAGGGCAGAATCAGGATCTAAAAAGACTGCCAGGCAACATTGTCAGATAGAATCCTGTAAGGCTAGACTATACCATTTCCTAGATAAAATGTCCCTTAAAAACATCTTACAGGATAGATAATCTGGAATACAAACAAAAACAAAAAAACAAACTACATTTTTTCAAAAGCAAAATGAAACCAATTCTGCTAGGTAAAGAGAGATGTAAAGACAAAAACTAAAAAATAAAAGTTTCCTGCCCTCAGTGGGCTTATATGCTAATTGTATAGAATGAAGAACATTTTGACTTGATTTATCCAATTAGTTCCTTCAGTTTCCACCCTAATATGTAGTGATGGGAGACTAGTGGATAGAACCTCTACCTCAAAGCATGTGCCTGATGCTGTACCATGTAGGGAGGCTTAGTAACCTGCTCCTAGAAATACTTGATGACATGTACGGGAAGGACCCTGTTGTACTCTGTAGAGCATGTGCACTCTGTGACTGTTTTCTTCTGTTGGGTCAGAAATGAGTATGATATAAAAAGTACTAACTGGTCTTTTCCTGGTGGTGATCAAGGAAATAATTGCTGTAAACATCTGGGTAGGGAGAGAGGTAGGGCCAGTGCCAAGAACCTACTCTCTCTATCTGTGCTTGCATATGACCATAAAAACATGGTCTTTATAGTTGTTCTTTCCAGTTCTTATACAATGATGCCCTGATGAGTGAATGGACACGGGTGTGAACATGTGACCTTTGTAAAAGAGATGGAAGAGCAGGGTTCCAGGAGCTGAAATTTATACTGGCATTTCTGTGTGTGTGTGAGTGTGAGTGACCTGTGGGGTGCAACCTAGCAAAGCATCCAACCTGGACCCAAGATACTGTTTTCTAGGACAATTTCAATTATGAAACTTGGTGGGGCAAATGTTTGGTGGCAATCACATTATTTTTTGAGCCTACCTCCCTCAGGGACAGGAATAGGGGGGAGATATGTAGTTTATCAGTGCAAGTGGGAGTGGGGATGAGGACCCTGTAAAGGTGTAAAGGCTACAGTTGTTTCCATGCAGACAAATCGCAGTCACTCTACATTTACACTTCTACTTTCAGATAAAAGTAACTTTTAAGTGACCAGCAGATACCAAAGGAAGAGACTCTGGAGTTGTACAACCTGACATCTGCTATCTGTATGAACCTCAGACATTATAGAGGACAAATGGCCAGGAGGATGAAATATCTCTTGTCCTTTTTGTGACCTGGATTTGGTATGGTTGTGTGTAATCACTTCTACTTCAGAAAAAAAAATGAAGTTAACTTTTTTCTCATCTGTAACTTCTCTGATTTGTAGGGCAAAAAAGAACTAAATAAAGTATAGTCTTGAAATTCAAATGATTTCTTAGCATTTATCACAATCCTGAAATGCCTTGTGTGAACTGGGTTTCTCTTTTGTTCTCTCCTGCCTTTGTGATGTTCTGATCTGGAACCAGGCAGGAAACAGATGAATTCCTTATTGCTGAAATATTTATCTGAGTAGAAACAGCCTACATCTCACCAGTTTCCCAACAACTTGATATAGGAATTTTCCAGAATATTTTCCTCCATGTAAATGCTTCTTTGTTTGCTTGTCTACCTGGGAACTTAATCATCTGTTTGTTTGGGAACAATATTGGACACATGTCTTGAACTAATGTGTGGATTAATCAAAATGCTGGACTGTGTCAAATCATTTTTTCAAGTCACTTTAGAACACTGAATTTGTCATATCCTCTATTGTTCACTGAGAACCCTCTGTGAAGAAACACTCTTATTTTCTGATTGGGTAGAACAGAAAAGGATAAGTAAAAATCCATAGTATCACAATTAAAATGTTCTTAGGAAATCATTCCAGGCAATGGTTAAGAGAATATAAGGCAAAACGCTGAATTAGAAGGAGATAACAGAGTAGAATGGGGGAAAACATGCCACACTGGGAGTGAGTCTATTCCAGGAGGAGACTTCAGTTTGAAATCAGCCCTGCCCTTAATTTATTTACTACTTGTATAGCTGTGAGCAAGCCATTTAACCCCTTCAGTCCTCATTCTCCTCATCTATAAAAAGAAGGGATTCATCTAGATGACTTTGAAGGTCCTTTCAAGATCTAAAGTGGTACTTCTTTTTAAGCTTTTCTCAGGGACCAGAGGGACATAAGATTAAGAGAATTTGAGTACCATTCTTAAAGAAATATTAAGTCTGCCTCAAATATTATAGATCTGAGAGAGTTCTATCCCTTTCTCTCATTCATGGCCCCTGAGTAGCAGCAGTTAACAGCTGCAGTAGTAGTAGCAGTAGTAGTAGTCTGTTGTAGTAGTATAGTAGTAGCAGCAGCAGTAGAAGTAATAGTAATATTTGTTGTAGTAGTAGTAGAAGCAGTAGTAGTAGTAGCAGTAGTGGTAGTAATAAGCTACCATTTATAAAGCACTTCAAAGTTTGCAAGGTACTTTACTTGTTATCTGATCTTCACGGTAACCTTGTAAGGCTACTTACTGTTACCTCAGTTCTACAGATGAGGAAACTGAGTTTGACATAGGTCAAATGACTTGCCTGAGGTCACATAGCCAATAAGCATTCAAGGCAGGGTTTAGACTCAGGCATTCCTTATGCCAAGACTCTTTCTAGGACACACCTGCTTACACCTGGAACTACTTCCAACTGGTGGAATTGTAAAAGTAAATTGTAAATAGTAAAAGGACTGTTTGAACTCTGAGAGATTCATTCCATAACACAGAGTATACAAAAAATGTATTTACCTAAAACTCACCTGAGGATATAGATGAAATTTGTATGTGATTCTAGAGACAAATCCTAAATCTATGTAAGTAGCTACAACTTCTTCTCTGAGTTGCAGTTTTGCAGTTACACTGACTATTTCAACTGTGTATTATACACATTCACTACTACCTTCAGGATATCTTCACACCAGGATATTCTCATCAGGACATCCTACTGACACCTCCAATGTGTCTAAAATAGATGAAATCTTGCCATCCCTTTCTACCCTCACCCTCCAAACTTGCCTCCTAGTATTCTAGTCATTTAGGCTTGAAACCTTGAAATCAGTTTCTCTCTCTCTCTCTCTCTCTCTCTCTCTCTCTCTCTCTCTCTTTCACTCACTCACACACACACAATCACACAACACCAGACTGCGCTATTATAAGGAAGTTGTGATACAAGGTCAGGATAGTTTGGGTTAAATTTGCCCTTTTATTGTTCAGTCTTTTCAGTTGTGTCTGACTCTTCATGATCCCATTTGGAGTTTTGTTGGCAAAGATCCTGAGGACCTGCTTCTGGGCAACCAGGAAATTAGCACATATATGGACGTTCTATGTTGGTTTGTCATGATTGGTTGCATCCTTTTTCCTTTGGCCATATAGCCAGAACATTACACATCTTTGAAACTGCCTGATTTAGGACAGACAGGGCTTTTCCTGCATTAGTGTCTGAAAATGAACGACATTTCTACTTAGAACCGGTGACACCCTGACATCTAGGGAGACTCTTCTCTTCTGGGTATCTGGGAGTGCAGGGATCCAGTCTGGCTGTTGCATCCAACCCAGGAGGAAAGTCCTGAGGAACAAAGGTCTAGGGAAGTTAGGTCAGCAAGACTTCAGACTTGAATTATGTAGACCCTGAGCTAAACTCTGGGCCTCATTACTACCCTCCCCCCATGTCCCACTCCAGAGTTTCGGACCATGAGTTTACTTTATGCACTTAAGGTTTTGAGGAAATATTTCTGTTTGCTTTTTCTATATCTCTGAAGAAAATATTCCTTTTTAAAAGGCAATCTGAGTTAAATGCTTAAATAGAACCAAGATGTTATAGTCACAGGGGTCTCTAATAATGGGGGAAATACAATCAATGGGGGAGCAAGTCAATGGTAAGGAAAAGACACCTTAATCCTCTCAGAGTTCTAACAACACTAGGGGCAGGGAGGGAAGCTTAAAATGTAACAGATCTGCCATTGAAAAAATAAGGCCAGAATCAACTCAGATATATAAAAAAACCAAAAATATTGTCCTTATATCCCCATGGTATAATCAATCTCCCAGTAGCACTTGAGTATGAAGGAGTGGAGGAGAGGGGAGAGGTATCAGTTAACTAGACTCACAGCTTAGTTTAGTCTCTACATAGCACTGGTCCTACCAAAGTTCAAGTCCAAAATCGTGCTAGACTAGTATCCCCTGACCCTTGCTCCTAAGGCCCTCTTTGCTAGGCTGGCCACAACATGCAATTTTGATTCCTGAACTCTTAGATACCCTTTAGAGACTCCTATCTCTTACATAATGTGATAGCTGTGAGTGGAGGAATCCTTCATCCTTAGACATAGATGAAGGAAGAGGCCCTGACTGTCCTGTCAGGTGGTTATCAAGACACACAGTTCTGATTATTCAACCTATGGAAAAAAGACTAACACCAACCACATGGCAATTCAGAATCTCCACACATGTACTACCTCTTCAGTACCACAGAAGCATCAGGTCTCCTGTGCCTTCTGCATGGGTGAGGTCATCTTGGGTGATCTGGGCTTCCACTAAATCTCCATCACTTCTAACTCCTTTCCACCTCCTTCATAAGTCTTTCCATATACTAATAGTTGACAGTTATTTCACCCAATTAAATTATTTGGAATATAATTTATATTTACTTAATTGCATATAAGATGTAAATTACACACGCACACACACACACACACACACATACACACACATACCCACAACCAAGTACAATGTCTGCTTCATGAGGGCAGGCCCTATTTCATTTTTCTCTTTGTACCTCTTAACATCTAGCACAGTGCCTAGAACCGAACAAGTATTTAGTAAATTGAATTCACTTGAATGTGGTTTTAATCCCATGGGAAAGAACAGGTATAATGCTTCTGAAGAGTAAGGCAGGTGACAAAACACTGATCAATTAATGACTGGTAGGTTGGAGGTGACCCAACTTCAATTAGATCCTGATGTTTAGAAAAACTAGATGTCCTAAAATCACAGGGGCAATAAATCAGTGTGTCATATGCATGTCATATGCATAACTGTGATATTGAAAAGCCTGTGATCAGTAATGAAGGCAACCAGTGAACTTTTATTTTAAGGAAATTCAGGGTCAAATACTGAGCTGTGTCGATGGTAGCTGTGACAGAGCAGAAACTGAACAGCAGTTATTAGAAACAACTTCAGAGGCATCCTAGAAGGATAATTTTATCCAGGAAAGAAGTAAATGCTTTGAAGAAAAGAAATTCAATCATGGCAACAAAAACAGAAGTGGGACAAGGGCAGTGAGAATGGCCAAAGATTCCATTTCTCCATTTATTTTTAGAGGCAGGGAGCTTGTTTTTTTTTTTAAAGCTTATATAATTACTTACACTTGAGGCAGATTTTTGAGAAATTGAAAAGCAGTTTGGGGAAGTCAGATTCTTCTCTGTTAAAAAAAAAAGATGTGTGGAGAATGTTTCAATTTGAGTTTTTCTCTAATGTGAAAGACAACATCAGCCAAAATGGTGATTTTCCTGAAGTGTGAAGCGGGTCTTGTCATTCCCCTACTCAATAAATTCCAGTGGCTCTCTTTTGCTTCTAGTATAAAATGATAAAACATAGACCCTGCTCTATGTCACTTAAGTGCACAAAGAACCTTGCCACAACCTATCTGTCCAGAATTTAGACTTATTATATTATCAAGTTATTTTACATAACTCAACTTCCAGTCCTCCGTGGTCTTACCATAGGAGTCGCCTTGTTATTTGTTGAACACAGGACTTCCTCTTCTTTTTCTCTGCCTTGGTACTTACTGACTGACCCTCCCACCAGGTATTCACTTCCTTCTTACCTCCTCTTCATATAAGCCCTCACTTCATTCCATGTGAAGTGTTTACTAAAACCACCGCTGTTAGCATCCTACCTCCCTAAATAGCCTATGTTTAACCATCACATATTTATTTTGTATGTATTTAGACAAATATATGTTATCTCCCCTGACAGACTGTAAGTTCTTTAAGAGCAGTTATTTTTGCCTTTTTTTTATGTATCTGACTCCCCAGGATTTAGCACAATGCCTAATGTATGATATAATACCTAATACATGTTTTTCGATTCTTTTGATTAGTCAATGTTACACCAGAAAACTTAAAAATAAAAAAACATAGATGATCCTTAATTATTCATGAACTGATGACCTTATAGAGTCATAGATTTAAAGTTGGAAGGGATCTCAGAGGCCATCTGATCCACCCACATCCCTTTTCCCCCATTTTACAGATAATAAACTGAGACCCAAAGAGGTCACAGTGGTAATAAGGGCCAGACATAAGAGTTGAACCTGGGTCCTCCAACTGCAAGTTTAGTCTTTCCACTGTACCACACCCCTATAACCTACCATCTTGAAAAATGCCCTGGGTGGGACATTAGGAAACCTTAGTTCTAGCTCCTGCTTTTTTACTATAAAGCTCTGCCATCTGTCTCAAATCATATAGTCTCTCTAGACTTTAGTTGTTTCAGTTATTTATTTAATGACTTAATAAAATGTTTGTTGAGTTAAATTTCCTTATTTGAGAGAGGGTTTGATATTGAAAATTGTAGATTTGAAATACCACAGAAAATGTATTAGGAGTCACCTTAGTTTATAGCTTACCTCTGACCCTGATTGTCTCTGATTTGTGTGATCATGGGCAAACTACTTAACCCCTCCAAGCCTCAGTTTCATCATCTGTAAAATGAATATACTCCTTACAGGATTATTGTGAAGACTACATAGTACCATACAATATACACATAATGAATATATGTATAACATATTTATATGTGTAAATATATATGTGTACATATATTAAAATAAAAGTGTATGTATATATATACACATAGGTATATATATGTATAGTATATACCTATGTGTATATTTGGTATATATATGTGTGTCTATATATTTGTGTACATATATTTGTTATTCAGGCACGTCCAACTCTTCATTGCCCTTTTGGGGTTTTCTTGGCAAAGATCGTAGTTTGCCATTTCCTTCTGCTCATTTTATAGATGAGAAAACGGAGGCAAAAGGGATTCAATGACTTGCCCAGGATCACACAGCTAGTAAGTATTTGAGGCCAAATTTGAACTCATAAAGATGAATCATTCATACATAATATATACACACATGTAGATGTATTTATGCACACATAAACACGCATGTACACAAAACATGTATACACAGTATACATACATATAAGTACATATACACATGTGTATATACATATATCACACACATTATATTCTACAAAGGTTAGAGTGCTAGATAAAGATGTTGGTTATTTTTTTTTAATCAGACCAGTGATTTCAACTATCCAGTGAGTTCCCAGTATGCAACTTCCTCTGCCACAGAATATCAACACCTTCCCTGAAATTTATTGTCTTCAAGAATTGTTGGGGAGCACTGAGAGATTAAGTTATTTGTTCAGGGTTATAGGGCACTGCATAGAAACAGCAGGGTATGAACTCATGTGTCACTAACTCAGAGGCTACCTTCCTATCTCTTATACCATGCTGTCTTTCCAGATGTCTCTTTTCATCTAAAGAATGAGGGAGATGAATTACTTGATCTCTATTATGTGACTCTGGACAAGACATTTGACCCCCTTCATCTCTATGTAACACATATGGACTCTGGAGGACCTTATTGCAGCTCCTTCACATACGGATGAGTTGCTCACCAAGTTTAACTCTGCCTAACCTTAGAGCCCTGAGGAGGTCAAGGAATAGCTCTCTGGAGCCTACTTCAGTGCTTTTCACCATGATTATGGTTGATACCAGTTAGTCAACTAGACTTGATTAGATCTTAGGGAAGGGTATTAAGGAAGACAGTATAGTATGAGCAGTTGCCACAAACATCTTCCCTGAAACCTCCTATAAGTACATACAAAATTCACGAGAAAGCTGAATGAACTTTAAAGGGTTTGTGTGAGAAAGAGGCAATTCACAGCTCCTGGAAGTAAGTCCTTTTGCTGGACAACTCAAGATATTCCCCTTGGGTATGATGTAATTTTTCTTCTGTTAGACTCATTGTAACACCTTGAATCTGCTTTCCTCATCTCATCCAGTCTGTCCTGGTCCTCAGATGTAGCCACTGCTATCAACTCTTGCAGAGACACTAGTAAGGGTAGACCCTGGCCAGTTCAAACCGACTTCTGAGAACCTAGTGTTAAATTTTCAATATAACCCTTTGTGCCTTTGAAAATGCTGCAAATCAGGGTTTAATTTATTGTTTTGCCAATTGTCTATACTTAAAAAAGTGATGGAGAAAAATGTTAATAATACAAATTAAGTTAAAAGTGTATCATGTGCACAATTGTTAAACATGTACCAGCATTCTCTTGCCATTAAGACATTGATATGAAAATGGCATGTCCAAAATTTTCTGAACTCTTCAAACTCTCAAATCTCCCTCCCACTAAGAAGGAGAAGGATGTTGTCATTGATATGAGGCCAAAGAGTCCTTGGCTTCTAAATGGTTTCTCCTCAGGGCTTAGGCTCTCTTGGCACATCATTCACTCAAATCTCTTTTCCAGATAGCTTAATCCTTTTCTATAGCCTACAGAGGGAGTAACCAAGTCCCTCAGACAATCTAGACTTTCTGTGACACCTAGGAAAGCCTTCAGGACTTGTTGACAAACAAGATGTGTCCAAACAAGATGTGTTTTATTCTGATAAACATATCAGAACTAAGGGAAGGGGGTGATTTTTAACTCTTTCCCTTACATATAAGAAGGATATTATTTCTATTAACTACCTCCAGGACTGTTATAAAGTAAGCACTTTATAGATCATTAAGCATCACGTAAGTGACAGCTATAATTACTATTTTCTCCAAGGTCCTTTCTTGCTATAAAATTCTGAATATTTCTGTTCCCTCTCTATCCCTACCTCCACAGATGTCTACCACAGAAGCAGAGCCCTGAAACTCATCCTACCACATAATCCATGGCAACCAATATTAAAGTATCCAAAGTGTTAACAGAATAGTTGAAAGAAGGAATGTAGTGATGGCATTAAATTAATGGAATATAAATGCCAAAAGAGCAGTATAAGGCAATCACAGTCATGCTGAGGGAAAAAAAAATCCATAGGTGTTAAGTTGGAAATTGCTGGGACTGTAGCACTACTTTGCACTTTAGCCAGAGGTACCAGTACTTTAAATTAATGTAGAGGAAACTTAAATCATTCTGTTCAGGAATTTGCCTGGACTCTGGTCAATTAAATCCAATAGTTCAACATACATTTATTAGGTGCTTACTAGAGGCAACTAGGTGGTACAGAAAATAGAGTTCACATGTGACCTCAGACATTTACTAGCTCTGTGACTTGAAGCAATTCACTTAACTTCTGTTTGCCTCAGTTTCATTGACTGCAAAATGGGGATAAATAATAGCATTTACCTCACAGAGTTGTTGTAAGAATCAAATGAAATAGCATTTGTAAAGTGTCTGACACGTAGTAGGAAATATAAAAATGCTCAGCTACTAGCAATAGTGGTAGCAGCAGAAGCAGCAGCAGTAGAAGTAGAAATAAAAGTATTAGTGTCAGTATTATCACTATGTCCAAGGCCCTGGACAAGACAAATGGGATGTAAAGGCAAAAAAAGCGTGAGATAATCCCTGTTGTCCTGAAAGGGAAATAGCTCATATTCAGATAAAACAAATGCAAAGTAAGTAAAAGGTCTATAAGAGACCGTGATGAACTACATCTCTAAAGTTCGACCTCAAAGTCATGAAGACCTCATTTCACATCCTGCCTCTGACACCTAGTGATTCTGTGATCTTGGGTGAGTCACTTGAGTAAATCTCAGTATTCTAAGGGAACTTTTAGGACATGTTCAGTAAAAGTGTTGACCTGCATTAGCAAAGTTTCCATACATGGGTGTTTCTTAGACTAATGAAATTGTAAGGTCAGTCTCTATCTCCTACACAAAGTAACATCAAAGGGAGAGAGCTCAAATGTTTGGTGGGGAAGGAGGTTAAAGCTTTTTGGATAAAACTGATTTATTGTTTTTAATGGTACTTGATGCACTCTCTTCCTACATATGAGGACCCCAGGTTCATGGTAGAGGACTCTGTTAAAATTCTAGTTCATGAACTCCTACCAATGGGTTTTCTTTTACAGTCAGAAGATAGTTCAAAGAAAAAAAGTATTTAATGAAATAGAATACAAGAAAAAAATATTTCCCCATAGTCTTGAAGTGCATTATCTTACAAATACATATACCATTAATGGAAAGTACATTCCCATGGGGTCACAAACATGTTGAGTAGTGGTGGCTATGGAACATACTTGAAGAACTAACTCATACTTCTAATACCGTAAGGGTTGTTGAGAGTTTCAACCACTTTCAGGGCGTTGTACTCTCTGAACCTGTTTCTTACTGGGCCTGGCTTCCACCTACCATATTTATTGCTGGTCTTGTATTGGCTTCTGGGTGTTGTTCTATGTTACCAGTGTCTGGACTTGGTTTCATCAGGGCTACTTGCTCTGCTGGCTGTCTCTGCCTCAGTCTCCTGGGATGCAATGACTGGAAAGCCTCTTCCTGATAGGACTAGACAAAATGCCCCTTAGTTAATACTGTCTTTCTTTCAGTTCCTATTTCTGGAGATGAGATCACAATTCTTTATCCTGGGCAAATATCTGACAGGGTTACAAATTGGCATACCAATAAATTTGAACCAGAATAAAAGATCATTAAAGGAAGCAAGGTAATTGTTCTGCAATCTGCTTGCTTGTATTCTGCAACTCCCTGCCCCATTCTTGTTTATCCCTCGATCTCTTAACAGTAAAACTACCTCATCTTGATGATGTATTTATTGTCCAGCAGAAAAAAAAAGAGATACTATCTCCCTACATTTTATAAAGGAAACTGATTTCTTTTTGATTCTTAGGTCATTCCCATTGCACAAGTGATCAAGAAATAGCTCTGCCATTGACTAACTTTAATCAATGTCTTCCTACTACATCCAATAGTTCTTCTTACATCTATATGTCTAATAATTTATTTAAACAGTTTTTTTCAAATATAGTCTGTTCAAAGTGCCACACCCATATTAATATTACACTTTAATATGAAAAACATGGCAGTCAACAATGACAAAAGCTAATGTTGGACACATGGTAGTTTAACTTTTGCCTTATTGGCATAGTGATCCCAATTCAAATGAAAACTCTGGAAAAATAGGCATCATGTAACTTGGATGTGAAACCAAATATATGATCATTTCAGAGACAATTTATAAAATTAGTAATAACCCTTCAACAACAAACCAAAGCCTTGTCTCTGAGAGAGGATTTCTTCAGTTATAATACAAACCATGGAAGAAGAAAGACTGCTTCCATAGGTTTTCATTTTCTTTAGAAGGTGTTTAGTGGGGAGCTAGGAGAGAAGTTAGGCACTGGATTGATCTGATGGAATGCTTGAGACTCAGTCAGGGATAGTCCTTTTAAAACCCTGGGCAAAGAAAAATTACAGGCTACTGTTTTCCTAAGGCAAAGAAAAATTATAGGCTAGTGTGACTCCAGGTCCCACTAATGGATTCTCAACAGGGACTTAGCAATGTGTGCATGGGAGGGTGGAGCAATGAACTGGTTTCCCACAGTAATTTTATGCCACAAGCAATTCTTCTCTAATGGAGTTATAATAGACTCTTTACTTCAAACAAACATTGATGTTAGTGGACATTAATTTTCATGGTGTTTTCCTCTGAGAAAGGAGGGATTTTATTCGTGACAATAAGACCTTGTGTCAATTTTAAATGATAGAAACTTTCAGATAGCTAAAGGGGGAATCTAGACGTTTATGTTTCATCTGGGATATTTTGCATCCATTTTCTGCTTTGTCCTTTGACCATGTGACTAATTTTCTGCTGAGCTATCGATTAGCTAGCTGTGTGGTCAATCCAACTTGATTATTACATGACCCAAACAGACAGAGTGATGGCTAATGTGATTTAGCCATTAAAACATAGTAAATGGACACTTTTAGATCATCAACTACCAAACGAAATTATATGGTAATTTGGCTGATTTTAAGATGAGATGATTGATTTTTCAGTGATCTGCTCAAATCAATAACCATTTGGTACTATGTATGGATTCATCCATTGATTGAGAATTGAGGAGTGTGTGTACACATGACATTTAATGCAGTAAACAGGTCTTGTGAATTATGTGTTTTATATTTAGCAAGTGCTTAAAAATGTTTATTGAATTGAAAATTCAGCTACAGTAATTTTTTTGTGTAACTGCTATTACTAGCCTGCTCTCATGTCTCACTATGGTTTGCAGGTAACTATGGGTTCTTAAAGGTTATGACTAGATCTGACAAATCCTTCCAACCTAGAAAGGGTTCAAGATTACTCACTGAATGGTTATATGCCAACCTACCTATATTCAGAGAAACTTTTCACCAGTTTTACCAAAGTTTGGTGACAGCCTACCCCAACCACTCTCAAAAGCCAATGTAGAAGGATTATAATCTACACTGGCTGGGCAAATACCCACTCTGATGAAATCAAATCTTGTTAGGTAATAATGTATTGATGAGGTAAGTTTGCATAGTCCCATATATGGTGCTCACATTTATATAGTACTTTAAAGTTCACAAAACATTTTACTATATGATCTTCATGATAATCCCATGAGGTCAGTAATACAGGCATTATTCCCATTTCACAGTTGACTTAAGAGGTTAGGTGACTTAAATGAAGGCTCTCTGAATACAAATAGAGCTTTCTTGCAAGGATATCATAGATGCATCTGTCGTAGTATTTGCCAATCACCAATCGCCACCTCAGTTCTCAGAACAATCTCACAAATGCTAGTCTTGATACATAGCCTGATTATACAAGGCCTCCTAAGTGATTAGACATCCTCTCCTTGTTAATTTTATATTCTAACTTTGATAGCAAGGCTTTATGAGGTTGGTCTGTTATTTTTCTTAGATCTCTAAGCTTCCCTTGTCTTATGTCCAGGATGGGTCCTGTCCAAATCTTTCCTCAGATCTTAAATCTATATGTGTGAGGAAGTTGCATTTCAGGCACACAGAAAAACATTGAATGCCAAATTCCACACAGTAATAGGATCTGAGTTGGAATGAATCTCACAAGCCATATATTTTAACCTATACTTGATAAAAAATATTCTCTAATGCACCTTGACAAGTAGTCACCTAGTTTCTTCTTGAAGACTTCCAGTAAGAGGAAACACACTGACCCATTTCACTCTTGGATAGTGCTACATTTTAGGAAATTTTCCCTTACCTTGAGATTAACTTTCTTCTCTGCAATGGATAGCTCCCTTCTTTCTACTAGAGAAGCCAAATAGAACAGTTTGCAAATCATTTTACAGATGTTAGCTCAATTGATCCTCCTATCACACCCTGTAGAGTAAGTGTTATTGCTATCTCCATTTTACAGATGAGGAAATAGAGACTCAGGGAATTTGTGGCTTGCTCCAAATCACACAGCCAGCAAGAGTCAGAAACCAGATTCAAACCCAGATCCTTACTCTAAGGTCATTAACTTTTCTAATCTACCACACTGCCTCCCAATTAAATTCAGTCTTACTAAACTCAACTCATATTAGGTTCATAGGCCATAGATTTAGAGATGAAAGGGACTTCAGAGGATACCTATTCCTATGCCTCTCATTTAATAAATGAGGAAATTGAGGGCTAGCTTGGTTAAATGATTTGCTGACATTTAAGGACTTAAATATACCA
>CM053773.1:122746224-122791498 GCA_028658325.1 Potorous gilbertii
AGGTGTGAACTAAGGAAGCAACTGGCAAGGTATTGGAGTACCTTTTTTTTAACCTGAGCTGCTGACTTGGGTAGCTGGAGCTCCAGATAGAAGCAGGTGTGGGGCAGGGAATGTGGAAGAACTGATGGTCTTCAGCTTCCTTTCCCTCTGCACTATTTCAACTGGATATGAATGTCTCTTGAATCCTAGATCATTCTTGTTCATTGACATTGCTAAAATGGAGTGTTCACTGATTTAATCCTACTTCTCATAAATTCCTGTGGTTGATTCAGACGTGTATATTTCATTGGATCCATTGTTAGTTTTCTCTCCTCTCTTCTGTCATATCTTGTTTTCTGCTACTCTTCCCCAACTTCCCTCCATTGTAATAGGCTTTGGTGCAAAATTCCTTCAATTCCTTGCCCTCATGGAGCTTGTATTGTTTTAGTACTCCACATCCCATGTCAGTCAGTTTTGTACTCCTGCACAGCCACCACTAAATAACAATTCTCACGAGAATATTCTAAATAACTTTTGATAGCATAGATAACTATCCTAGATAACTTTTTATAGCCTACTACCTCGATTCAGCTTGAATACGAAACTTCCCTGGGGTAATCAAGGGGTCTTCAGTGACAAAATGGGTTCCCTTATCACTTCTGATCCTTGTTATCAATGTGGTATTGAGTAAGCCACTTAACCTCAGTGAGCCAATTTTCTTATATCTTAAATGAGGAAGTTGGACTGGATTGTTTCTAAGGTCCCTCTCAGTCCCAGATCTATGCTACTTGAAAATCCTTTTATTTGTGTCTGATTCCATGTTATACTTCATATAGTAGCTGGTCCAAACCTCTTGACCACAGAAATTGTCATCTGCTATTTTACTAATAGCATGCGTCATGAACTCTCTTATCTGCCTTCTACAACTCCAAACATTTCTATATCTTCACCTGTTCTTTTAAATATTAACTTATTTTTAGTTTTCAACATACACTTCCATAAGATTTTGAGTTCCAAATTTTGTCCCCCTCCCTCACCTCCCCTCACTCCAAGACAGCATACAGTCTAATAAGACTCTACAAAGTCATTCACATCAAATATATTTTCACATTAGTCATGCTGCAAAGAAGAATTGAAACCAATGGGAGGGACCATGAGAAACAAGAAACAAAGAAAAAAAGAGCAAATATTATGTTTCATTCTACATTCAGATTCCATAGTTCTTTTCTGGGTGTGAATAATATTTTCCATCATGAGTCTTTTGGAGTTGTCTTGGCGCCTTGAATTACTGAGAAGAGATAACTGTTACTATTACTAAGTATAATATTCTCCTGGTTCTTCTCACTTCATTTAGCATCAGTTCATGTAAATCTTTCCAGGTTTTTCTGAAATCTTCCTGCTCATCATTTCTTATGGAACAATAGTATTCCATTACATTCCTATACCATGACATGGTCAACCATTTCCTAGTTGATGGGTATCCCCTCAATTTCCAATTTTTGGCCACCACAAAAAGAGCCGCTATAAATATTTTCGTCCTTTTCCCAGTATTATGATCTCTTTGGGACACAAAACTAGAAATGGTATTGTTGGGTCAAAAATATGCACAGTTTTATAAACCTTTGGGCATAGTTCCAAATTGCTCTCTAGAATGGTTGATCAGTTCACAACCCACCAACAATGCACTAGTGTTCAAATTTCCCCACATCTACTCAAACATTTATCATTTTACTGTTTTATCATGTTAACCAATCTGATAGGTGTGATGTGGTACCTAAGAACTTTTTTGATTGGCATTTCTCTAATCAATAGTGATGTAGATCACATTTTCACTTGATTATAGATAGCTTTAATTTCTTCATCTGAAAACTCCCTGTTCATATCTTTTGATGTTTTATCAATTGAGAATGACTTGTATTCTTATAAATTTGACTCAGTTCTTTATATATTTTAGAAAAGAGGCCTTTATTGGAAACACAAGTTGTAAAAATTGTTTCCTCGCTTTCTACTTTCCTTCTAATCTTGGTTGCATTGACTCTGTTTATGCAAAACTTTTCAGTGTAATCAAATTATCCATTTTGCATTTCATGATGTTCTCTGTCTCTTGTTTGGTCATAAAATCTTCCATTTTCCATAAATTTAATAGGTAAATTATTCCTTCATCTCTTAGTTTGCTTACAGTATCTGCCTTTATATCTATATCATGAACCCATTTTGACTTTATCTTGGCATATGTTATAAGGGGTTGGTCAATGCCTAGTTTCTGCCATGCTATTTTCCAGTTTCCCCAAAAGTTTTTGTTAAATGGTGAGTTCTTATCGCAGAAGTTTGAGTCTTTGGGTTTATCAAACAGTAGATTTTCACCTATTCTTTTCTCTTCTCCTAGGGAACAATACATTCCTCCTTGCCAAGTCTAAACCCCATGCTTGTACCCTTAACTACATCAATTTCTTTCTCCTTCATAAGTTACAGTTATTTAAGAATTCTGATCAACAATGATCAATAGTGATTCCAGAGGACCATGGATGAAGGATGGGAAGGTGATGGATTCAAGATAGAGGATGAGAAACATTTTGGGGCATGGTCAATGTGGACTTTGTTCCACTAACCTATGCATATTTATTACACCATTATCTTCTTTTTCTTTAGTGGGAGTGGTTAGTGTGAGAGAAAAGAAATTCTATTTTAAAAAGTAAAATTCAATAAAAAATTGGAAATCAAACACCCAGTACTATCTCCTTACTTCTCAGTATGGGAGCAGGGTGGGAGGGAGACAAAAAAAGGTTCACAGTAGGAAAAAAATTCTTTCAAAAAAAGAGCTATGGTCATTATTCATCTTTCCTCCTTTCTCTCCTCTTCATTTGTTGGTTGGTTGGTTGTTGTCCTTCGTCTTTGAAGAGGACCAAAATGACATCACCATGACAAAGTGAAATTTTGACGTGTCTGACTGTGTCTGATCAGAGCAATATAGTCCGTGAGAATATTTGGGGAGGATATCCCAAATCTGCACATTCTGTGTTTACTTTGTGCTATCTCAGTTCCACTTTGCTCAAACAGCACAGCACCCTTTCTGATGTGGGCACGCCATGCTGAGCAGTCCTGTGCCAGTGTCTCCCATGTTGCACAGACAGATTCAAAGTACCTACTTACTGGTTGCCTATTGTCTATGAGCGTCCTTGAAAACCCTCATTGGACCCTTCCATTTCATCTAGCTATGTTCCTATATCTCTCCTTCATCTCACTACAAAGTTTCTTAAAAGAAGAATCATCTACACTCACAACCCCCATTTCCCTATCACTGATTCACTAATTACCTCCTTGTAAAACCTAGATCCTGTTTCGACCCACTGCTGAAATTTCTCTCTCAAAGGTCCCTTCAGTTACCATTGAGATAGGATGGCATAGTACATAGGACTTATATGTCACTGAGAAGAACTAGTATCAAAATATATGGCGACTACTGAGAGGATCTTATCCAACTCTTAGCATGATGAGGAGTAGAAAAAGGGGATGCCTAAGTAAAATTCTGAAGTATGAGAAATTTTATTTTAGTACCTAATTTCTTTCCTTTCCCCTCTATCAAAGTCTATCCTTAGTTCCATCATTCACAGTGAGACAAAAAAGTATTTCTCCCCTCAAAATATTTAAATAGGGATTAAAAGCCTCAAATGAAAGCAAATAAGTTTTATAATTGCGGGAGAGGGGTGGTTGGGCCATTAGCTATCAAATAGGAGAGGATTTGGGAGACACTTTAGATGAAAAGATTTAACAAATGACTCTGTCGAGGACTTTAAAGAGATAAATTCATATACAAGTGGAGAAGGGCCATGGTATTACTAGCTTCCATATGGGGTACAGATGGAGGAGAAACATTTTTTCTTCCACTGTATAAGGGCATGTGTTGTTTATAAGTTATGTACTTTAACATCTTATTCAGGCTGATTTGATCAGGTCCCATAGGAGCAGCGATGTATAGGTAGAGGCAGATAGAGTAACTGATTAATGGGCCAGGAGCATACGCTTGAGAGGAATTCTGCCAACCCTTGTGTTTCGACCTCTCTGACCTCCTCCCAATTGGTGTATTCATGAATGGCTGTTTGCTTTATATTATCTGTTCAGAAAACCTCACATCTTGATGAAATGACAGTAATGATAGAACCTACCTCCCTGGGTTGTTGGAAAGATCAAATAAGATAATGTTTGTAAAGCTCTTAGCATAGTGCCTGGTGCATTGTAGGTGCCATATAAATGCTTATTCTCTCCCCTTTCCCACTCTTCACCTCTCATGAGGGTCTCATGACCAGTATTTATGTAACAGTGGTGATACTTGGACCCTGTTCTTCTTGACTGAGGCCAACTTGCAGCATGTCACAATGCTCCTCTAGAGAATGGACAAAAATGAAAATTAAACTTAATCTGTTCTTCCCCACTTGACAAAATATCTCACTAATAGATATTTATCTGTACTCCTCCTAAGTCCCTTATTCTCTGTCTTATATAATATTTACTTTTGTACTTATCTTATCTTTCCTATTAGTATAGGACCTCATTCTACTATGGCAATTAGGTGGTGCTGTGGACACAATACTAGGCCTGGAGTTAGGAATAAGTGAGTTCATATCTAGCCTTAGATATTTATGAGCTGTGTGATTCTGGGGAAGTCACTTAACCTCTCTCTGCCTTATTTTCACTTCATAAATATGTGTTCTCTTCCCTTATTCTCTTCCTATTAGATTCCTAACTCTTCAAAGATATCTATTATATTGTATTCATTTTTGTACTGCCTACAATGGTTAGCATGACTTCCTACATGTGATCTAGAATTATAATCATAAATCTAAAACTGGTAGTAACCTCTAATCCAACCCCCTCATTTTACACAGGAGGAAACTGAAAAAAAACCAAACAAACCCAAAAACTATTTGGCTAAGTTATTTGCCCATTACAGGTAGAATTCAAACCTCGGTCCTTTAATTCCAGAGCAACCACTTTTTCTACTGCACCGCACTGAGTGAATGAAGACATTACAATGGTAGTGTTCACCTGTATTACTTAGGCATGGTAATGGCTGGTCAACTTCATGAATGAAGACCGCATACTTCTCTCTTTGGTGATGAGATACAACATTTGGGATGGTGTTGTACATTAGCATTAAGCCAAAATATTAACCACTGGAAAATTTTTTTGCCTTTCTATAATTTCAGAACAAAAACACTGAAAATGATTCATTTTTGATTCCAAACATGAAAAAAAAGTCCAAGCTAAGCCCTGTGTGAATAAACAAAAACCCAGTAGAAGATTCCATTCTCTTATGGTGGCTACTGTTGCCCATGACAAACATTTAGAAAAGGGATAAAATTTACTCTTTTGGTGATAGAAAAAGAATGTCCTGGCCATTACAGTACAGAAAAGTTTGTCAGACCTCAAGGAAATGTAGTTTCATCGCATTCCTTGTTATCAAAGGACCCTGTCAGAATCATGCGGTGCTGTTTCATTTGTTTAGCTAGAGAGGGAGAGATTATGCCTTTGGGAAAGAAAAGGGGGGAGTGGTAGGGAACTGATAGATAAATGTGATATTTTTAGTTTTTGGAGGCAATCTATAGGGCAACCATTAGTCAAAAATGAAATTGCTAAGAAAAAAACTGTTTGCAGCTATGGAGAGGCCTCATACTGTGTCCAGCACAATGTTGATGCCTGCTGGGGAGCTGCTGTCTAAAAGTGAAGTACCCAGTACCCTGCTGGGTAATTAAAGAGAGATGCAAGAAAGATGGAGACACCCAAGTATTACTTCCACAGAGAGCACAGATACTTGCTAGGGACATATGATACTGTACAACTGGTCTATGCGTTTTCAAGATAAATTAAGGGGGATGTCTCAATCTGCAGTGGTAGATAACACTTTTTCCTCTTTACTTTTCAATTCCAAAATATTGGCCAACCATTCTCTTCACTTCTGTTTAATTCTGATATGACAGTATTTTGATTGCTTCCTTTTCTGCAGAAGGCAGGTACAATAAACAGATATAGTAATTGATTGGGTCAAAATTAAGGTCTTTGGAAGCAGATTATTCAAAGAGAATTCATTTCCAAAAATTGCATTAGAAATAAAATCACATATACAACATAGGTGGAGCTAAAGAGGACTTTTGCATCATCTAATCCAAGACTTAGCTACTTGCGAAAACAATACCCCACTGTCATGCTCCATTCTCTGCCTCTGAAGAAACTTTTGCCCTGATTTCCTATCTCCTAATTGTTGGCTACCTTGTCCAGGCCACTATTTCAAGAAAAACCCCAACCATGTTCCACTTTACTTTGGGATTTCTAGCTTTCTCTCTCTCTCCTAGAAAGCTGCCTTACTCTACAGCCTCCCTTTTATATCCGCCTTATCTTCTTCCTTCCTCCCCATATTCCTGCAGTTCTTGAACTAGGACAAATCAATTCTGCTATTGTTCCTGGACAGGATGTGCCAAACTTCTGCCCCACTCACCATCCCCCAAACTTTCCTGACCAAAGGGCGCTTCCATGATCACCATTCCTTTTTATGTGCAGTCATATAATAAGTTCTTTGAGGGCGTCTCTTTCACCTCCAACTTCACCCACTTGGTATATAGTAAATGCTTAATAAATGTATTTAAATTTATTTATTCATTCATTCCCTTCTTTCACTTACGGATGTCATTTGAGTAGGATGCTTATTTAATAGTAATAAAAAACAATGACAGCAACAATAATAAGCATTTATATAGAATTTTAAAGTTAGAAAAGTGATTTATTTATTATCTCTTTTGAACTTCACAACAACCGTGCCAGGTAGTTACTGTGGTTGTTATTATTCACATTTTGCAATTGAAGAAAATTAAATGAATAACTTGCTAAGGTTTACATAATTAAAAAATTATTAATTAGTTAATTAATGTTAAATAATTAAAATAATTAAAAATCAAAGGCAAGAAGTACACCTAGATCTTTCCAGCTCTAAGTCCAACACTCTATTTGCTATTTCATGTTGTTTCTATGTTGATTTGAATATTCAAATCATTAGGTTTTTTTAAGTGTATAGATTGGGGTCAAGGAGAGAGCCCTCTAAAACTTCCTAAGAGCTATCTTATCAGTTTGAAATTGATTCATTAACTTTCATTCTCTGGATGTAGCCTTTCAATAAATTCTGAAGTCATCTTGCTAGGCCATAACCTCGTCTACATTTTTCTATTTTATTCACAAGGATATTGTAAGATAGGTTTGTTAAATATATTGCTTGGTATATTGAATTGTTTTTTTTTTTAACAGTCTATTTAACATCCTGGCTTATAAGGTTCATTTTTCATTTCTTAGTGCTCAAAAACCATATTTTAAGTATTTTTCCTTATGATTTAGTTCAATATTTTCTCTTTTGTTATGTTTTGTTTTATTTTTCTCCTGGTTTCTCCCATTCATTTTAATTCTTCTATGCAACATGACTAAAGTGAAAATGTATTTAATAGGAATGCATGTGTAGAACCCATATAAGATTCCATGCTGTCTTAGGGAGGGAGGGGGAAAGGAAGGGAAGAAAATTCAGAATTTATGGAAGTGATTGTTGAAAACTGAAAACAAATTAATTAATTTGGAAAAAAATGAAAAAATAATTTAAGTTAAACTCATTAACATGTAATCTGAAGCATTCATACTTTCATTTTTGGAAATCACATCCTTTTATCACCCACAACCTGGCAGCTACTCTCCCATTTTTCAAAATAGGCACTTAATAGTCACATCAACAAATTATTTTAGTACCCTAAACACAATACATCTGGATCTAGCAACTAAAACTCATTGGTACTCTTTTGCCATCGCTTTCCTTATTTTGCATTCACCTTCTTGTTAATATTTTTTCCTTTTTTGTTTCTATACTTCTAAGTCTGGGGATCATTTTACTGAATGGAGAAAATAAATTAGAGTTTGGATAGAGCATCCCATTTACCTCAGGCGATAGCCCTTCACTTGTTTTTGTATCTCTCTCCTACTTCCAACATAGATAAATTGTCTTAAATATTCATCTAAATCCTTAGCTCATCTTGGGATTTAGAATTTTTGACATTATTCTTTCAGGATTGCTCATACTTTAACTACTCTTTCTCTCTCCAATAGATTAAAACAAACAGAGTAATTTGCCCAGGGTGACACAGCTAGTAAGTGCCTGAAGCTGGATTTCAATATCGATCTTCCTGACTCTAGGCCCAGCACTCTATCCACTGAGTTACCTAGTTGCCTCATTTTTCACACATACATACACCCACACCCATAACCACACCCAAACACACATATGTTTCTATGTACTAATCGCTTTCCCCTTTTGAATGTAAATTCCTTAAGAGTAGGGGTTATTTATTTAATTTTTAAAATATTTTTATTCCTCAGCAACAAGCACATGGTAGGCATTAAATAAATACTTAACTGATTGTTTGATTCTTCCTTTTTTTCTCCTCTAGGGTTGCATTTTTCTTCCCTTCAATCCCCTAACACATATTTGGATTTATTTTTTGCCTATTTCTTATGTTTTTGTGGATCTTGTTTTCTATCTCTGTCTCTCTCCTCTTGAAGCATTGTGTTTCTTCCCTTTGAAGTATACAGTTCTTCAAGGAGAATAAAGGGAGATAAAGTGTGATGTATGTGAATAACATGAAGAGTGAGTAATCACTCTGGATGAATTATAGCGTGTGAGAAGGAGAATACAGTGTAAGAAAACACAAAAGCTAGGAAGAGACAAGAGTGTGAAGTGCATTAAATACAAAACAGAGGAGTTTGTATTTGATCCTGCTTAAAATAGGGAGGAACTGGAACTCATTGAGTAAGGTATGACACAACTTCTTTCAAAAAAATCACCGTGGCTTCTCAGTGGGGGGTAAAGTGGATTGGGGAGAGACTTAAGGCAGGGAGACTAGTGAAAAGACTAATGCAACAATCAAGGCACAAGGTGATGAGGTTCTGAATTAGGGTAGTTGCTGTTTAGTAAAGAAAAGCGATTAAGAGGAGAATGTATACATAATATGTCAGAAAGGGAGAAATAACATGATGTACAGTGGACTGGATAGGTGGAGATTACAAATTGCACAATTGTACAAATTACAAATCAAAGATTACAAAGTGACTGAGAAGATGAAGGTGCCTTCCTGAATATAATATGGATAAAGAACCAGCAAAGGAAGCTGAAAAAAAATGCTCTTACAGATAGAAGAAGGAAAGAAAAATGTCACAAAAACAAAAGTATCCACAAAGAGGTGATTATTAGTGTTAAATGCTGCTGAGGGTTTAATAAGGTTAAGGATGAAGAGAAGACCATTGGATTTGACCATTCAAAGATCATTGATAACTTTGCAGAGAGCGCTTTTGGTAGCTTTATGAGGTCAGAAGCTAGATTGCAGAAGGTTTAGAAGAGAATGAAAGAAGTGAAAACAACAAATGTAAATGAATTTTTCAAACTTTTAAAAAAATTTAACTATAAATGTGAGAAGAGATATAAGATTGCAGCTAGGAAGAGTAACAGGATAAAGCAATTTTTTGTTTGTTTATTTGTTCCGGGATGGGGTGATACCTGTGTATTTTAGGCATCAGAGAAGGAGTAGTAGATCAGCCTAAGTAATGGGTACAAATGTGACAACAGCAATCATCCTTCAACCTAGGTTGTAATTGGGTGTAATTGAACGTCTTATGAATGTGAAGATCCTCCAGACAGCTCAGATTTCCTTAAGACATGTAAAACAGGTGGAAACAAGGATAGAATGTACTCTTATTACAGCTTATTTCTAACAGGTTGAGTTCTTTTATTTACAGTCTCCTTTTGCTATATTTGTCCTTGACTTTTGGGTATATTTCCTATCTCAACTCCCCTTAAGCAAAAGAGAGGACTGACTTTGACATCTGGTACAAATCTAGCCTAGTTGTGCCTACATTTCATCATATCTCCACTGAACACATCCCGACATTTATTCAGTGTGCCTCTTGTTATTTTGCCGGTCCTTGACACCATGGGCATCTCAGACTGGACCCCAGCTCACCCCAATTCTATTATTGACCCATGACTTTGAGTCCCCATATTGATTGTGGCTATTGATAGAGAGAGGAGCCAGTTAAAACTATTGGGTTTTAAAGTGTTTGGATGGCTGAGGGATTCTAATGACACCCCAGAAATTGACACCCCAGAAAGGAGAAACAGACTCTCAAGAGTCAATTTTTTCCTGTAGCACAGCTGAAAATAAATTGGATTGATGCTTAATTGTTAGCTCCTGAGATCTGGGTATGCAATTCTGAGTTCTAGCCAGGTCTGTTCTAGTGCATCGATAAAACAAACAAAACAACAAAAATGAACAGAACTTCACATTTAGTTTTTAACAGTATTCCTTGTGTGGGCACCTGTTCCAAGATGAAAATAGCACCATGCATCTTGCATCCATCCTAAACATTTGCTTGTATGCCTAGAAATGGGGGAAGAGAGGATATTGTGTGTGTGTGAATCACACTCATTTCTCATTTGAGAAGTGTCAGGTGGGTTGGATGCCACCAAATGACCTTCCCCACTCCCATCAACAGCAGTTATCAAAAATCTAATTTTTGCTTATTGCATTCTTTTTCTTTTTTATCAATCTTGTTAAAAAACCAGAATTTTGTTTAAGGTAAGTTGACTGTCCCTGGACAAGTTGATTTTTTGAAGCTGATGGAAACGGTACTACTCCTCCACATAATTATAGTACATCCTACTGGCTTGTGGAAATGCTTCCATGGTGTGTTTAGTGTATTTGAAAGCTTTCTGATGGCTCTCACTGAGGGGCTAGCTTTCCTAACATTTATTATACTTGGCCCAATTTGAAGACACATAATGTAAAAGTTCTTGCAATATTTTCTCAGTGAGCCTGTCCCCTCTGTGTGATTCATCTACCATCTGGTCATCTGCTCAGGAACAAGGTGAGAAAGAAAGCAAAAATGAGTGCTCCAGGTAATTAAGAGAGACAAGGATGTGATGCAGAAATGGATGGGAATCAGCAGTTCAGACTTTTGTTGAGATTTGGTGAGAAAAGGGGATTGGAGATGGTAGTATTTTTGAGGGAGCTTCCACAGATGGCATTTGTGAGGAGGAAGAAGGTTGCATAACAAGAGGCATCCAAGGAAATAGGCAGCAGGCTAGGGAACCAGGACATGGGACCAACAAGTGATCACATTTGTCATATTTCACATCTGAGATGAAAAATCTTCTGCCTGGCAGCAATGCAGTTCTTCTCTGCGTGGGCCTGTCACCATCTCCCCATGACCTGGCCTCAGGCAGGAGAGGAAAAATGGTTCATAAAAAGACAATGTATGAAAGCTGGTGAGGCTGAGAGGAATTAATTCTTAGAAAGGTTGATTTCAATGCCTTTGGTGAGATAGTCATGATATCTTATTAAAGGAACCCTATGCCCTAAAAGTCATAGGGATTTATTGAAATTGCATGAACAAATGTGAATTCTATAAGAGTTCTACAAGCTTCCAGGATGTGCTTTTTATACAGTAATATCCACATGAATCATTAAAAGTCTCTTTCATCTATTTCCCATTTCCTTTCAATAAGAAAAAGCAATACATTGTCAGTAATTTGAAAAAAACTTCAGAAAATGAAACAGGGAATTCAGTCCTTTTCTTATGAATGGGATGCAATCCTGTTTGTTTTCTACCAGAAAACCTGGGCTAAGTTCCCCCACATTTAGAGAGTCCAGAAGTCAAACAAACTTCCTGACCTGTTCAAGCTTAGCTGTCCATATCATTATTTGTACCCAAACCTTTGGTTATTTTTCTTTTATCAATAGAAATAGCTGGAATGCTCTATTTTCATTGCAAAAATTTAGTCTCATTAAAAAAAATATGCCTGGAAACCTTTAATTTCATCAGTGTAGGGAAATTCCATGGTGGAAATGCTTTCTGCTGTCAAAGATCAGCAACTGATTATCAAGTTATGATCACACAGAAAGACTTAATCCTAGTCAATTTTTCCTGACTCCAAGGCCAGTGCCCTATCCACTATGTCACATTGTCTTTCATAGCCATATATCCAAATATAGTTGGCAATTAAAACTTATTCTCACATCTCTACCTAATCTTCAGTTTTTTTCCTGAATACTGAAGTTAGACGTGTCATCTTTTATATGAAACACTCAGTTTGACATTAACTTTAGAACTATAAAATTTTATAACTTTCTACAAATAGGTGTTTATGGAAAGTAAGTCATAGTTGAAGACTTCCAAAATGAGTCCTTGGGAAGGGTCAGTCCTGTTTCTCCCATTTTCTTCCAATTCCTCTGTCTCATTAAATTTTTCTCTTTCTTTCTAGTCTTCTATACTCCAGAACACAGTTCATCTTATTCTATTCTAATCAATGAGGAGTACATTTCTGTATGCCTAGTATTGGACAAGGTAATGATGCTACCAAACCAAAGAGATCTTACCCTCAAAATGCTTACTTTGTATTAGATGACAGTGGACACAATGTACATCGATGATGACTGAATACAAGATCCATAAAAAATACAAAGTAATTTGAGATGCAACCTAGAGCAAATAATAGGAAAGTTTCCTTGCAATTGGTAGCATTTGAGGGAAGCTAGTGTTTCTAAGAGACAGAGGTGAGTGGCAGAGAATATCTCAAGCATGGCACAGGTACTGTGGAAAGTCAAGGAGTGGGGAAGGAGAAAGGTCTTGAACAAGGAACATCAAATAGGTCAGTTGGGCTAGAATTTAGATTTGATGAGCAGAGGTATGGGTATTACATAAAACATGTTATCAGTATGGAAAGATGGAGTGCAGACAAACTGTGAAGAAGTTTAAATGATGGAGGCATCTGAATTTTATTTTAGAGGCAATAAGGAACTGCTGATGTTTTTTGAGCATGGAAATGACATGAGCACACCTATGCTTTGCTCAATCGCAGCTGTGTGGAAGAGACAGACAGAGAGATAATGAGAGAAAAAGAGACAGAGACAGGAGAGAGAGAGAGAAATAGGAGAGAGGAGAGGCAGAGAGAGACAGACAGGCAGAGGATAGAGGCAGAGAGAGAAGAGGAGAGAAACTAGATGAAACTAATTAGTAGGCTATTATAGTAGTTCAACCAAGTAGGGATAAGTTCCTGAAATAGAATGACAGCTATGTGAATGGAAAGAAAAGGACAGAGGCAAGAGATGTTGTGATCAGGAAAATTTATAAGATTTGGCAGCTGATTAGACATGGGGGTAATGATTAAGAGTGAAAATTTGGAAAATGGCTTCTATTTTGTAATTGGAAAGATTATACTGCCCTTGACATAAATTAAAAAAGAAATAGATAAAGGGTTGTGTTTAGGGGAAAAGATGGGTTCTATTTTGGACATGTTGAACCTGAGATGCCTCCAACATCCAGTTGGGGATATGGGACAGACAGCTGGAGATGCACCACTAGAACTCATGAGAAAGAAGAGGGCTATACATGTGGATTTGGAAGTCATCTGAGTAAAGATGGCAAGTAAATCTATGGAAGTGGCAAGATGACCCAAGCCAAGCCCTCTGGGACACTTATATTTATACATAAGGGATAGGACTTGGATGATGAGCCTGCAAGAGAGAATGAAAAATAATTGTCTAGAAAAGTAGAAAAAGAAACAGGATAGAGATGTTATAAAAACATAAGGAAGAGACAGTAGGACAGCCTCTGTCTCTTTCTTTCCATTCACGCAACTGTCACTCTATTTCTAGCACTTATCCCTACTTGCTTGAACTATTATAATAGCCTGCTAATTAGTTTCATCTAGTTTCTCTCTCTCCTCTCTCTGTCTCTCTCCTCTGTCTGTGGTCTGTCTGTAGTGGTCAACAATGTCAAATGCTTTTCTGAATAAGAGTTTAAAAGAAGAGAAGAGAATTAAAGCAAAGCTATCAGGATTAATAATAAGGAAACAATTGGTGAAATTGGAGAGAGTAAATTTCAGGTGAATGTCAGGGATGGAAGACAAATTCCAAGGGATTAAGAAGAGATAGAGAAGAAGAATTATATGCCAGACTTTTTTGGCAGAATAGGCTAGACTACTGCACAGCCTCTAGCCAATAGTTAGCTACTCCATCTGCAACACAGTGAGGTCCAGTGACTTGTTATAGACCATTCAACAAACCAGAGATAACTCTTGGATTGTATTTTGGCAGTCCTTGAGTTCCATCTGATGCTTGGATACTTTTTCTCTATTTTCTTTCAATAATAAAGAATCGTGCATTTCAGGGACAATTAGGAAATAAAATTGGGTTTAATTTTTGTAAAGTTATACTCTAATACATTTGTTTTTCTGTGTATAAATAAAAACAAATGTTCAATTGTTATACTGGCAGAAGAAGGCTAAAATATACTATGATTTTAGCTTGGATATAGGGAACAGTTCTATGGAAAAGAATGTATCCCCTCCAAAGAGTTATACAAGAAAAGAGCATGGCCCTTTGCAAATAAATAGCAAGAGAATGGTGGTCCAGTGAGGAAATAATGATGTGCATTACTCACTATTAAGTACTCACTGGCTATGGCCCTTTCACTTGTCAAATCATGACCAGATTCTGGCTCCTTGCTGCGGTCAGACACAGCAGGCTAATTAAGTTTCTCTAAAGTATAATTTTAAACGCTTTCAGCAACTAGGCTCCTTTGTTGTGGAATCTACATTTTGCTCACTTCCCAATGTCCTTGTCTGTTCATTGAAAAACACAAACACAAACAAATTACAAGTATTCAGAGACAGAAATGTCCTGTGCAAACAGCCTGAGCAAAGATGTGTAGATGGGAAATATATACTGTCCTGTTGAGGGCCAACAGTCCTCTATTTAATCTTTAATCATTTAACCTGAACATTTAAACCAAAGAATCTAGAGAAAAATGTCACTTAAGCCAAAGATTGCAGCTACAATATTAACTGTCAACAAGTCAACAAGTATTTGTTGGCAACATGTGCCAGACACTGACCTGTGTGCTGGAAATACAAACACAAGCAAACTATCAGTAATCTTTGCCCTCAAGGAGCTTATATTTTAATAGAAGAAAATAACACATAGAAGGCAACTGAAAGGGGGAGGGAGAGAGAGAAGGAGAAACTGTAACTATAAATATTTATCTTTAGACAATCAGTCAATCAGCAAGTATGTTTTAAGGACCTATAACATTTAGGCATTTTATTAAGCAATGGGGACAAAAGGGTAAAAATAAAGCAATCTCTGCCCCCTGGAATTTACCTTCTGTCTTGAATAAAATCTCATATAAACTTATTTCCACTACTCCACATAAAAAATAATTAAAAGTTTAAGCCCTTTCCCATTTCAATCAAAAAGTGTTATAAGATAGAAGATGCATGGTATAGTCAAAAATTACTGGGTAGAGTAATAATTAAGAGACCAGAGGTCAAGGTGAGTTCTGTCATTTAAAATGTGACCTTGGGGAAGTCCCTTAGTCTGTGAGGACTTAAAAACTTCTTCCTCTGTAAAATGATCATGGAATCAGGATATCACAGAATTGAATAAGGCTTTAGAGGTCATCTATTTGAACTCATATCTGAACAAGAATCCTCTGTATAACACTAATGATAGCAGTCTGTTCTACATTTCCTTAAGTACCTCTGGGGTTAGGAAACTCATTGTTTCCCAAGGCAGTCCAGTCTACTTTTGGGGGGTTTTTATCCTGAGAAAGTTTTTCCTTGCATCAAGTCTAAAGTTTCTTCTTTCTTTCTAGTTCCATCCATTGCTCCTAGTTTTTCTTTCTAGGAACAAGAAAAACAAGTCTAAGCTCTCTCCCACATATCATTCCTTTAAAAATCAGCTGAACAAAGTTCTTATGTCCCTTCTAAGCTTCTCCAAGTTAAATACCCCTAGTTCCTTCAAATGATCCTCGTATTACATGATCTCAAAACCCTACATCATCATTGTCGCCCTATTCTGGCTGCTTTCAGGCATATCAATGTAATTTTTAAAATGTGGTGCCTCAGACTTAATGTAGTATTGTGGATGTTGGCTTAGCAAAGCAGTATGCATTAAAACGATCACTCCCATATTCGGGGGTGTTATTCCTCTGTCAGTGCAGTTTAAGTTGAAGGGGACTAAACTATATGGTTTTGAAAGTCTCTTCTAACTTCAATATTCTATTTTATAGAGCAAAGTTTATTTGCAAACTTTCATATATTCCAGATGCCATATTCATCTGCTTTCCTGAGACCAATATTCACTAACCCTATTTCTTTGTTCTTTTTCTTTATTATCCAATCTTGGACATGACAGGCATGTTCATTTCTGTGGATGAAACAAGCCAATAATCTCCCTAGAGCCTCCTTAACTAATCACAGAATCTTATTAAATTACCATGTAAGGATGCCTGTCAGGTCCACATTAAGGTGAAGGGGCAAAACACCCAGATGATTCAAATTGTTGGTTGTTTCCTTTGTTTGTTATCTCTTATGCCATGGAGAAGAGATGAAATACTGATATTATCCCCACTGGCAAAGACACACTTTGGAGTTGATTCCTCTAAATGTCCCTTGTTCATGCAAAGGGTAATGAGTAAGCAGTAGAAAGGAACCTTTGCCCTCTAAGGCTAGGATCTGAGAGAAGTGAGGATAGAATGATCTCTTCAGAGAAAACTATTTTATTTTAACACCATCAACCCACCTTCTCTTTGTAACTGAGTCCTCTTGGCCATGTACCTATTTCTCATGAACATGAATATGTCCAGATAACAATTTCCATGATGTAGTGCATGGTTTGGTAATAGATAATGGCCCAGCTATTGAGGAAAGAAGCCCTAAAGTCAGGTTCTAACTCTAACATATGCAAAATATGGCCATAGATGAATGACCTAGAAAACTATCTTAGACTCTCATTTATAAGAGCTACTCATCAGCATCAGTAGAAGGAATTTCCACAGTGAGAGGTCACACAATAAATAATGCATGGAACTTTTATTCCTCCCCACCCTACACCTATTACAGCCAGCATTTAAAGATTAGAAGGTGACTGACTAGTGACACACAGTTCAAACGAACGCTGGAATTACAGTTTCCCTTTGTCAGAAAGCACTATAGCATTGGGTTAAACAAGCAATCTCTGAAAAGCCACACTGAGGCCAAAGGAAACATCTTTTTTTTATATTTGAAATGTAATTTTTATGGATATAATAGAGCCAGAGAAAACATTCTGGATTGCTGGGATTTTACAGCTACTCTAGGGCAAGGTGAAAGGCGCATTGAAATAATAACAAAAAGAAAAAATATTTCATGATTAAATTTCTCTGGCTGGCTAACTCTCGATTTTAAAAACTTTCTTCAAAATGTCACCAAATTTGTATTGTTACCACCTATAGAATAGTTATCCCCCAACACAAGCTGCCCCTTCTCATTTTGCTGCACTTCCCAGCTATACATCCTGAGCCTGTAACAAGCCGCACTGTGTGAGTAGCTGGCTGTCAGCAAGAGCTGCTTACTGAAAATCCACATCAATCAAAACAACCTCCCCAAGCCCAAAGTACTGAAGATGTTGCAATCATTAAACAGTAATGCAAATAAAAAAGCAATATCTCACCTCATTAGTACTAAATATGTTGTTTATTTTTTCCCCAAGTAAAATGTTTAGAAGCCTGCATAATGAGGGTCTCGCTGACAGAGGTGTGGAATTATGAAGCAGCTAAATCCAGCAAGGAGACAGAGTGATAAAATAGATTGGATTTCAGCAGTAACTGTGCTCAGAGAAAACTTGGGTGGCTGAATTCCACATTAGCACATTGTTTTGACAATCACGCGCTCAGAAATTCTATTTCATGGTAATCAGCAAGATGCGACATGTGGGTAGAGGGTAGTGAATACAGCATGTAGTCCTAAAGCTACAGGACACGGTCAGAAAACTGCCAGTCCCATTTGGATCTAGGAGCTTGGAGAACATTCATTTATAGTCTGCTGAAATGAGGCCCACTTTCTAATGAAGGCATTTGCCACTGAAGGCCTTCTAAGAGTAGAGAGAGATAATTAAAGCTGACAGGCAGGGATGAGATTGAATGCTTTAAAAAAAAAAATCAGCACCTAGGACAGCACTGACATTGATGTTTAAACCAGATAACACTTATCTCCAGCCTCTATATCCTAAAACATATTGCCAGAAAGGGATTCTTCTTAGAGTTATCCAGAATCTAGAAGGCAATTTAATATTTGCATTGTAATATGCTGAAAAGTGTTATACTGTGTTTCTCGTGCTGAAATTAGGGAGTTTATTTTGAATGCGCTCAAGAGCTTTATGCATCATAATTAGAATCGTTACATTTTTCCTCTCCTTGGTATGGAATACTGTATGCTGTAGCCTTTTGTGGCTTCTGATCTAGAATCAAAGAAAAGCCTTTTTCCATCCACCTACAGCAGCAAACACCTAAAAGTGAAAATTGATTCCACTCCTGGAGTGTACACAATAGGCATAAAACAGTTTATTCTTTAGTCATCCAAATTTATTTTTATATTCTCTCGTAAGAAGAATTTAATTCAATTCAGTTCAGTAATCATTTATCAAGCACACACTTTGTGCAAGACACTTTGTGGATACAGAGACAAACCAACAGCTTCTTCCCTTAAGAGCTTATAGCATATTGGAGAGATGCAGCATATATGTACATAAATAAGTACAATATAATTTGGAGAGAGAAAAAGACTGACAACTAGAGGGATCTGTAAAAGTCTCTAGAAGAAGGTGACACCTGAAGAGAGCCTTAAAGGATACCAAGAAGAGTAGAGGTGGGATGAGGAAGGAATGTGTATGAGGTATGTGGGACCGCTGTTTCAAAGGTATGGATGGAATGCCAGCTTTGGGAAATAGAAAATAGGTTAACAGAGATGAAATATAGAATTTACAAAAGAGAATAGTGAAATAATTCTAGGAGGTACAGAACATCCTTGTGTCTTATCCTGTTCATGAATCAGAGGCCGTTGGTTCAGATTCCAGCCCTGTTACTGGCTATAGAAATGTATGACCTTGGGCAAGTTGCTAGACCTCTTCTTAATCAACTGCAAAATGGAGAGATTAGATCTGACGTTCTCTTCTACTTCAAAATCCACAATTCCATGATCTCTGACCTTCATCAGCATTGTCATTATTGGGCTAATTGCAAAAGGAGACTAAAATTATTTGTGATGATATATACATTTTACAATCTTTACTTTCCAAACAGGCAATACGACATAACTCAGATCCAAAAAGATCTGTATTCATTTTCTACCCTTTGATACATACTGACTATGTAACTCTGGGGAAATCACTAAAATCTCTAAGAATATAAATTGTTGAGAAGTTTACACTATCGTTCATAGAAGGAATTTCATTACCTTTATACCAATGAACACACAAATCAAGTTTTTTTTAAAAACTATTTTTTTAAGCAACCTTTAATTTTTGTAACAGATCTATCACTGACAATTTTGTCCTCCCCTAGTCAATGACTCTTTCAGGATGAGTAAGGAGATCATTGAAGCTTGGAGTTGTTAAAGCAATTTCTCTTTCCTTCAGGGGTTAGCATATTCTCCCAAACTCCACAGTCTCATTCTTCTTCCTTCTCTTTCTCACCCCCAGAATCAAAGACTCATAAAATTTGAGAGTAGGAACAAACGTATGTGACTATCTAGTACAATCCATATAGCAAGGGAATTCCCACTATAACCTACCCAACAAGTGGTCTTCCCCTTCTCTGTAGATCATACCTATTTTTGCCGATATTCTAGGCATGCAATTTTCCCATCTGTGTTCAGTTAGAACTATTCATTACTGCTTGTAGTTCTTGCTTATTTCATATACGGCTTTGGTGTGAACATTTGGATTTCCCATTTATTTATTTGTCTTTAATTTATAAGGTGTTCCTACTGCCAAATTCTCTGAGTGTGCATCCATAACAAATAACACATTAAAAATAGAGTACATTAGTATGCAGTTTCATACACATTGATACATTAGCATTCTGTTCCATAGTACTTATCTAATGGAACAGAAAATGTTCACCCTCTAGATGGACATTGAGACATATTTGGTATGTTAAAATGCATTCGACATTAAAGCTGACTCCTGGTTTAGTATTGCTTTCTCGTACACAAGATAATGCTTCCAGGGAGCTCTTTCTGTGCATTAGAAGTATGGAGTGTGGGCCTCAACTTACTTAAAGGAAGACAATTTAGTGCATCCTCCTAAAATTGTGAAAGAAAGAAGAAAGCATTTAATAAGCATCTGCTATGTGCCAGATACTGTGCTAAGTGCTTTACAAATATTATCACATTTGAATTTTATAACAACCCTTGGAGGTAGGTGCTATCATTGTCCTCATTTCACAATTGAGGAAAGTGAAGCAGACAACATTTAGATCATTTTTCCAGAGTCACATGTATGTAATATGTATCTGAGTCCAAATTAGAATTCAAATCTTACTGACTCCAGGCGCAGCATTCTGTCTACCGTGCCACCTACCTGCCCACTTCATCCTGCACTCTGAGACCATCCCCTCTCTATCAGAAGTTGAGTAATATGCTTTATCATGAGTCTTCTGGAACTGTGGTTAGAAATTGTGTTGATCAGAGTTCCTGAGTCTTTCAAAGTTGTTTATCTATAAAACATTGTTACCGCGCAAAGTATTATTATGCAAATTTTTTCCTTACTTCTAGTAAGTGTCTGAGACCAGATTTGATCTTTTGTCTTACTACCTCAAGGCCCACTGTTCAGTCCACCGTGTACCATCTAGTTGCTGAAGAGACATAAATAGCCCCTACTGTTAATTGAAAATTATTCTCCTACTATCAAGAGGAAGAATGAGATATTAAGACACAGAATGGGGTTTGGATAGTGGTCAAATATATAAGTGGTCAGTAATATAAGGTCATATGTTGGAAATAAATATACTCTCTGCATGACATTTTTTCCTATTCATATAAATCATGAAAGGGAATTTTTTAACTATCTCTACCTTTTTTTCTGCCAGTTCACTGATCCAAGATGAGCCTTTTTTCATGACATTTTGGATTTTTCCCAGAAGTTAGGCTGATGCTAGTCACTCAGAAGTCATGCTTCTTGACTCTGAAATAGCAGCAGACCATAGGATTATAGAATTAAAGTTGGAAGGGACCATAGATAGATTATCTAGATGAGGAAACTGAGGCACAGAGAGATGAAATGACTTTTCCAGGATTGAATAGTTGGTAGGAAGTCTTAAGTGAGATTTGGACTGAGCTCTTCACTCCAAGTCCAGGATTCTATCCACTATGCCATTGCAAGGCTCCTGTTAGACATCTACTTGAGGGAAAAGTGAATATGGAAATTGTTTTAGGTCCCAAGGTTTGGGTGAATTTCTGTTGCAGGGGAATCAACAACAAATGAAGGTTGTGATGCTAAAAAGTAAAAATCATATATATATATATCTATATATATATATACATATATATGTATACATATACAGTGATCCCAGAGTTAACTTTCTGCTACCAAAGTGATGGTTACTAGATTGCCACCTTTCTCTTTCCATACACTTCTCGGACTTTCCTTTTATGACTTCTTTTCCCTTTCAACAGGTTGCCTTCACTGTTCATTATAGTTGTTGAGAGAAGGGGAGGTAGATAGAGTAAATCCATAGTGCCATTTTCCCAGCCCTATAACCCTCTAGGGATGGTTGTGGATTCTGTTTTCCAACAGGCATGGAGTTCTATCTGCTCTGCAAATGTTTTATGTTTCCAGAGAAGGCTTCATCATGTTTGTAAGACATTTTTTCAAACCAAAAAGTGCTATATAAATAAGAGCTGCCAATTACTAAGTACCTAAATGCTTTTTTCATTCCTTAGTATCTTCATCATCATCACCACCACCACCACCACCATCATCCTACATTTATTAATACTAAATAGTAATTGTTTTCTCTTTTACCCAGGAACCCTGAGGGGCTTCCCCTCCCAGTATGATTTTTTTTTTTATTAAAGGGGCCATCCCTTGAGAAGCTACTTAAAGAAGTCTATTCATTGAATGAGTGTATCTCACTCAAAGTTAGAATGCTATAATGCCATTAAGACCTAGGCCTGAAAGGACCAGGGTCACGTTGCATCCTGGGCCAACTCCAGCCATCCTGATGAATATCAGGCCAGTGGACCCAGATGGTTCAGGAGAAGAAAGTGAGGTTGGTGACCTTGCACAGCCCTCCCCACTCAAATCAAAGTCAACTGCAAGTTGTCATCATCTTGATGTCATGATCCTCTTGGAGAATGAGGAACAAACACAACAACAGCAACAACCATACTCTAGGAGTAGAGAGTTCATAGGATCATAGATAGAGAGCTAGAAGGACCTTCAGTCTAATTTCTTCAATTTTCCAGATGAAGAAAATGTGCTCTATGTCCCATAATCATTAAGTGTCTAAGGCAAGATTTGAACCAGGGTATTCAGCAAGCACAATAGTACATCACATCAGAGTGTGACTTTTGTTCCTCTACATAACAATGTTTTTACTCATACCATACCCCATTCCCTGTCCTTTAAATTTTATTAACATCAACAAAAAAAATTTTATTCCAGTGTTATACAATGAAAAAAGTGTTTTACTAAATGTTAAAGTTTTTTTTTTTACGGATTTTCCCTTCACATTGCCAAACCAAAAACAATATACTTTTGTTAAAACATCTGCCTTTCAAATTACAAATATTGATCATATTGATATAGACATCCTCCCTCTGGTTGAATCTGGCACATTTCCTGCCATGTTTTCCTCATCTATAAGTTTCCTATGTCCTTTCTTCAATGCTTAAGTACTTCAGAAATTCATTGGATCTGTGATTTCATCTGTGGACATTGCTTGCCATGGTGTAAGTTGTGACTCACCCTGGTCTTTTCAAGATTATCGTCCTTATCTTCCCATAAATCTCCCTTAGGAGAACCTTCCAGTCAAAGTCTTTCTCTAGATCTTTTAGCATTATCTGGGTAGCAGCTCACAATCTCAAACTGTTCTCTTCTCTCAGTATCCCTCCTTTTCCAGGCATGCATCTTTTTGATGACATTTTTTACACGCCTTCTTGCCTGCAGTGTGTTATTGTTAATAAACTGCAGCCTATTTCTACCCACCATATGTCTCTCCATTGCCTTTTGGGTGACTCACAGTTTTGATTCTTCAGAAATGTAGCAGCATAAGATTCTCTGTCTCATAGATTTCTGGGAGAATGCTGATGTTTACAAAGGTAAATTTTGTTACAGTCAGAAGCTTGGTCATTAAAAGTACTGCAAAATTTTACAGAGAAATCCAGCCATCTCACTTCCTCCTATTCCCCTTAGGGTCTAATCAAAACAAATCCCAAATCAGGTCTCTTACATCTTTTTTATTGTGTTCATTTGCAGAAGAGATTCACTCATGACAATTACACTGCCTGCTCATAGTAGATGCTGTTAAGTTCCTTACTCCCCATGTTACTCTAGCTTTGAGCACTCCTGGATTACTAGGCTCCTAAAATTATCATTCTTTGCTTGTCTAACTACAATTCTCTTTACCTATTCTTTTTAATTGACAGTATTGAGCAGAGATTTAAAGTTGATCGTATTAGTTGATTGGGGACATTATTAGAGAGGACAACTAGAAAGAACTGACATAGGATGACATAACGCATGTCCGTGTGCTTTAGAAATATCAATATCACAACTATATGGGGGATAGATTGAAGAGGTAGAAAGAAGAAAGATTAATCAGGAGACTATTGTCAAGAATAAAGGCCAAAACTATTTCACATGGCCCAAAACCTGGCTGCTTTCTAACAATATTCTTTATTTTTCAATAAAATTTCATTGTACTTAAAAATGTGAAAAAAATCTTAGATTGAAGGTTGTACAGAAACAAATTGAGGGCTGGATTTGACCCTTGAACAGTAGGTTGCCAATGCCTGGCCAGGTGAAAGGGGATAAGGACCTGAAATAGTTGTGGTGTGGTTTGAGAGGAAGGGACAGATGCCAAAGATAGTGCACAGATAGAATGGCAAGTATTTGGATATGGGGAATGAGTGAGAAAGAAAAGTCACTGATTTGCCTCAGTATGTGAGCCTGGATGCCTGGCCATATGGTATGATCTCAATCGCCCTTGTGCTCCTTCAGCAGAAAGAAAAACATGAGTTTAGCAGCATATTAACAAGGAAAAAAATAGTAAATACTGAAAGCTATCAGATGCAATGATTCCTTTTCCCATGGGGTCATGTATCTTGACATTCAGATGTCTTTCTCTGCCACCTCCCTAACTGCATCTGTTTGGCTATGTACATTAAACTGACTTGTTAATATCTCTGTCACTAATGAATTGAAAAACCTTTTTTTGGAAAAAGACAAGGAGTTCTGCATTCTAGCACCCTGGAAGATAATCCTTGAAAAGTATGGAAATTCACCCTGAATTAAGAAAATCTCATTCCTTGCTTCTAATATTTATAATCACATACTCCAACGGATCTGCTCATCAATATGGAAACCCTTTCAGCAATACATATTGCAACTCATCCATGGCTACCTCATCACGTGCAACTCTTGGTCACACCCTCCTATAAATTTTCACCTAATGAGTTAGGGTCTTTCATTTGCTTTCTTAAAAATGTATACATAAAACAAACAATTTTGAAAGACTTAAGAACTCTGATCAACTCAATGAGCTTCCATGATACCAGAGAACAGACTATAAAGAATGCTTTCCACCTTCTGATAGAGGAATGATAGATTAAATGTACAGAATGAAACATACATTCTGGACATGGTTAATGTAGGAATGTGTTTTTTTGACTAGACATTTTTTACAAAGGTTTTGTTTTTATTTTTGTTTTCTTTTTTATTTGGAGGAAAGTAGAGAGAAAATACAGCATTAGCTGAAAAGAATTTAGACAAAACCTTCTGAATTTATGGATAAAAAGCTGAATTGTTCATAAGTAAAACTTATTAATCCAAGGAAAAGGGACATTTACTGGCATAGTACATTGTCGTGCCAGTATCTAAGTTCAGTAAAATATCATAATGCTGGAATCAAGAGGTGAGGCAGTATCTGTATTATAATCTGCCCTTGTTATGGTCAGAATTACACTGTGCATCAATAAAATTTGACCTGTAGTATATCCAAATACATGGACTGGGCAGGTTTTCACGGTACAAAGAGTTTTATATACTCTTTCATTTCATATTTCTAGTTGGCAAAGTCACCCAAGTGAAGGTTTTATTTATCAAACTTTACTACTCCATTGTCAATGTCTCTTGCTTGGGATTCACTGCAATGGACACATTAGCAATTATGAACTCAGTCTCTCCTTTTGCTAGACCAATCCTATAAAGATATAAGATTGATAATATTCTAAGTGTGAATCAAATGTTTCAGGAGAATCATACAGTCACAAAGGGCTAACTCCTTTACAAGCTCTGTGTCTGAGATGCTGGGATCTGCTTAATGGCTCTCACACCTATAGCACACATGAGACAACAGTTTGATATCACCAGCTGTAATCCAGATGGCACATATTAATTTATATAAGGATATTGGAAAAATATATGGTTTCCATCTGAAGTCTTTTAAGTGTGATTTTTCTATTCATTCAAACATTATTTCTCCTCATTTATACCATAATGCAGTTAGAATATGGTTCCCAGGTGAATGAGCACTTCTTTCCTCCATGGCTCTTCATTTCTGCTCTCTGCCTTGTGAATTAATCAGTGTCTTTCAAGATGTGATTTCGATTGGCTGATAAACAATGTGGTCATGTCAAACAGCCATCACTGTGTGGGGGAGTGAGCGCTGATTAGATAAATTTAGAACATCTTTCATCTCATTTTCAATATTAACAACTGTTCTATAGTCTTAGCAGCAGACACAATGGTGTGATAAACTTTCGGCATTTCAATTCTTCAGTTCTCATGTTTTGATAAATTAGAAATCAGCCTGGCACTGAAACCCAAACCCAAACCACTGTGTTCTCAAGAAAGTCAACTTATTCATAGTAGGAAAAATAGCACCTATTTAATAACAAAATTATTTAAATACAGAAGTTGTAAGGCCAGATTCAGTTTTGATATATGTGTATAATTAGTGATATTGTGTCCAAAATAGCACTAAGGTCAAGTGCCACTTCTCTCCAACCCCATACTCTCCTTGAAAGCTCAGTGGCCACTCCTTTTTAACTCTCTCACCTCACCCCTCTCCCCATGCCTATGAAATAAGGTTCAAACTCTCCTGCCTGTCATCCAAGGTCCTTCAAAAGCTGCCATTAGCTTGCCTTTCCCTTATTTTCTATCATTAATCTCCTGTATGTCCTCTATATCCTAGCCAGATTGAATAACTCTCCACCCCACCTCCCCCACATAAATGTGTCCTGTACTCTCAAATGCCTGGAATGCTTTCTCTCTCTCTCTTTTCACCTGATGAATTTATAATTATCCTTTAAATCCTACTTTCTCCATGAGATGAAAAGGATTTTACCTCTTTGGCTACACTTTTCACTTTATTTTGCCCTTTTCTGATGTAGCCTAGGTTCTTTTGTATTATAGTTATCTGTGTATATTTTCATTTACTAGTGTATAAACATGTATAAACGCAATTCTTTGTCTTATCCAAACTTTGTATTCCTCCAACAACTAGCATAGTGCCGAATAGTAGAGGATTACTACATGTCTGTGACCAGGGATCAGTCACTTTACCATGGGTATCATTTTTATATCTATAAAATGATGCAGTTGAGCTTAATAATTTCTAAGGCCTTGTGCTTGCAATTGAAGATTCTATAGTCTTCTGAACAGCGTCAAACTGATTCTAAATGAATTGAATGAAATGGGATAAAATAAAATAATATGGAAATGGGAAAAGAGGGAAATATGACCATCTCTGGGGCTAGCTGATACTTTTTTCATTCCTGGTGACACTTGAGGCCAGCTCTGGGCACTGCATTTTAGGAAGTTGAAGAGTATTTAAGTTGAATTTAAAATTCTACATTTTAAGTTGAAGAGCAACCAGAATGATAAAAGTTCTTGATACCATTCCATATGAAGAAAGGTTGAAAAAGTAGAAGATGCTGGGTCTAGAGAAGACCTAGTAAGAAGGTGATAAAAAATGTATTTCAAATTGTCAAGTATTTAAAAGATTGTCAAGAGGAAGAGTGATTAGACATTTTTTCCTTAGCCCCAGAGGTCTGAACCAGTAGTAATGTGTGGAAGTTGAGAAGAGATAGAATTTTGATATTAGGCAAAACTCCATAACCTGAGCTAGCCAAAAGTGGAATGAGCTTCTTCAGAAGGCAATATGCATTTCTCTCTGAGCTAAGGCTGGATGGCTTCTTTTCAGGCATGTTTTAGGAGGAATTCTTGCTCAGGTATAATTTGGACAAGATGACCTCTGAAGGCACTTCTTTTTAAAAATTAATTTATTTTTTAGTTTTCAACATCCACTTTCACAAGATTTTGAGTTTCAAATTTTCTCCCCATCTCTCCCCTCCAACTACCCCAAGAGATCATGCATTCTGATTACTCCTTCCCCAAATCTACCCTCCTTTCTATCACACCTCTCCCTTCTCTCATCCCCTTCTCCTTCATTCTCCCATAGGGCAAGAGAGATTTTTATATCCCATTGCCTGTATGTCTTATTTATCAGTTGCATGTAAAAACAATTTTAACATTTGTTTTTCCAACTTCTCTTCCTTCCTCTCCCCACCCATTCCCCTCTGAGAAGGCAGGCAATTTTATATAGGTTATAAATGTGTAGTCATGCAAAACACCTCCATTACAGTCATGATGAGAAAGACTGACTATATTTCCCTCCACCCTATCCTGCCCCCCATTTATCCTGTTCTCTCTTCTGACACTGTCCCTCCTTAAAAATGTTAACTTCTAATTACCCCCTCCTTCCATTTGCCCTCCCTTCTATCATAATTTCCTGTTTATTCCCTTCCTCACTATTTTCCTGCAGTGTAAGACAAGATTGTCATACCAAATTGAGTGTGCATGTTATTCCCTTCTTAAGACAAATGTGATGAGAGTAAGGTTCACTCTTTCCCTCTCACCTCCCCACTCTTCCCTCCATTGAAAAAAGCTTTTTCCTTCCTCTTTTATGTGAGAGATAATTTTCCCCATTCTTTTTCTCCCTTTCTCCTTCTCCCAATATATTCCTCTCTTTCCCCTTATTTTTTTTAGATATCATCCCTTCCTATTCAACTCACCCTGTGCTCTCTATCTATATGAATATAATCACTCCAACTACCCTAATACTGAAAAAAGTCTTAAAAGTTACAAATATTATCTTTCCATGTAGAAATGTAAGCAGTTCAACTTTAATAAGTCCCTTTTGATTTTTCTTTACCTTTTCATGCAGGGGCAGCTAAGTGGTGCAGTGGATAGAGCACCAGTGAAGGAGTCAGGAGGACCTGAGTTCAAACCTCACCTCAGGCACTTGACACCCACTAGTTGTGTGACCTTGGGCAAGTCACTTAACCCCAATTGCCTCATCCTGGGTCATCTCCAGTTATCCTGATGAATATCTGGTCACTGGATTCAGATGGCTCTGGAGGAAGAGTGAGGCTGGTGACCTGCAACAGCCCTCCCTCACTAAAAAAACAAAAGTTAAGTGCAAGTCATTTCATCATTTCTCCAGTGGCATGGTCTTCTCTGGCAATGAAAGATGAACCCATACACACACACATACACACACACGTCTTTTCATACTTCTCTTGATACTTGTGTTTAAAAGTCAAATTTTCAATTCAGCTTTGATCTTTTCATCAAGAGTGCTTGAAAATCCTCATTTCATTGAATATCCATTTTTCCCCTGAAGTATTATACTGAGTTTTTATGGATAAGTGATTCTCGGTTTTAATCTTAGCTCCTTTGACCTCTGAAATATCATATTCTAAGCCCTCTGATCCTTTAATGTAGAAGCTACTAGATCTTGTGTTATCCTGAGTGTTTCCACAATACTGGAACTGTTTATTTCTGGCTGCTTGCAATATTTTCTCTTTGATCTGGGAGTTCTAGAATTTGACTACAATATTTCTAGGAATTTTCCTTTTGGGATCTCTTTTGGGAGTGATCAGTGGATTCTTTTAATATCTATTTTGCCCTCTAATACTAGAATATCAGGGCAGTTTTCCTTGATAATTTCTTGAAAGATGATGTCTAGGCTCTTTTTTTGATCATGGCTTTCAGGTAGTTCAATAATTTTTAAATTGTCTCTCCTGGATCTATTTTCCAGGTCAGTTGTTTTTCCAATGAGATATTTCACCTGGTCTGCTACTTTGTCATTACCTTGGTTTCCTTTTATAATTTCTTGATTTTTCTTAAAGTCATTAGCTTCCATCTGTTCCCTTCTAATCTTTAAAGAATTATTTTCTTCAGTGAGCTTTTAGACCTCCTTTACCATCTGGCCAATTCTGCTTTTAAGGCATTATTCTCCTCATTGACTTTTTGGGTCTCTTTTGCTATTTAGGTTAGTCTGTTATTAGGGCATTACTTTCTTCAGTATTTTTTAGGGTCCCCTTTAGCAAGCAGTTGATTCATTTTTCATGATTTTCTTGCATTACTCCCATTTCTCTTCCCAATTTTTGCTTTACTTCTCTTACTTGACTTTCAAAATCCTTTTTGAGCTCTTCCATGGCTTAAGATCAATTCATATTTTTCTTAGAGGTTTTGGATGTAGGAACTTTGACTTTGTTGTTTTCTTCTGTTTGTGTATTTTGGACTTCCTTATCACAAAAATAAGACTCTATAGTCTGATTCTTTTTCTGGTTTTTGCTCATTTTTTCAGTCATTTACTTGACTTTTGAACTTTTGTCAAGGTAGTTCTCTGCTTCCACAGGGGTGGGGAGGTATACTGCCAGCCATTTGATCCACCCAAAATCTGTGGACCTAAGAGCTTCAGAAACTGTGGCTGCCTCTGCCCCCTATGCCTCCTTGGTGCTGGGGCTGGACTATTCTACTCTCTTACCAAGCCTAATAGGTTTTTTTTCCCACTGACCTTTCAATTTGTCCTCAGCGTTTTGGGGTTGTGAAGTTTGGAAACCACCACAGGTACCAGAGATTCAGTCCTCCCTTGGCCTGCTCCGGTCCTGTCTGAGCTGGCATGGCCTGTGCTGAGCTACCCTCTGCCCCCAGCATGGAGTGAGAGATATGCTTCCCATCAACCTTCCAAGCTGTATTGGGCTAGAAATTTGCTACACTCCGTCATTCTGTGGACTCTGAAGCTCTAGAATTTGTTTAGAGTCATTTTTTACAGGTGTTTACAGACTGGGCTTGGGGGAAGAGCAAATCTCTGCTTCTCCTCCACCATCTTAGCTCTGCCTCCCCCCAGTAAGGGGCACTTCTAACTGCTGACACTGTCTTCTCATTCTATCCTCATTTCCCATCATTCTTTCCCACACACTCTAAATTCTATCCAAAGTTGCCACTAATTATGCTTCATGTTTATCATTCTATATCCTTCATTTGACACAGGTTGCTGCCAGGCCAGGATAACATTCCCCCTTCATCTCTTCCTTTTGGTATCTAGAACTTTTTTCAGAGTTTGCACCTCCTCTGTGAAGCTTTCCTTGGGTACTTCCCTACTCTCTGCTGCTCTGTAGATAGCCTCTATTGTTCCCAAATTTTTCAAATTACTCACCATTTACTGACTTGGAAGTTCAAATCCCACCACTGACACATGTTGTATGTTTATCCTTGGAAAAGTCACTTAGATTCAATGGACCTCAGTTTTCTTTTCTGTAAAATAAAATATTGTATTAGATGGGCTCTGAAGTTCCTCCCAGATCTAAACATATGATCCTATTCTCTTTATATGTTATATTCTATTATATATTATAATTTTATATATTAAAATATATTATTATTATATTAAATGTTAAAATATAATATTATATTTCTATGTTTATATTCTCCCCAGTAGAATATAAGCCCTGTGTGGAAAGATATTGTGACATTTTTCTTTTTATGTTTCAAATACTTATTAAAGTATCTTGAACATTACAGACTTTTAGTAAATATTTGTTGAATTGAATTTACAAAGGTTATGTGATTAATGTACATAAAAGAAAATGTAGTTCACCTCCCTATCCCTCTTCTTTCCTAGTTTCCCTTTTTTCTTCCCTTTTCTCCTCCTGTTGTTTTAGTTGATAGACAAGAATAATATATCTTCTTTGTGTGTCAAGTTGGCATGTACTCTTTGGCAGCCAGAAAAAACTCGATAATTAGAGGTTGTCTCCTGAGGCAGTTCCATTCCATCTACCAATATTAAAAAAAAAACCCAAATGCTGTGAGTGCAGCTTTTTAAAAATTTTCTGAGGCTGGTGTTGAGTTTGTAATAATAGGTCTTTCATTGTATACACTATAATGTGACATTAACATTTATGATTTTAGAATTATGAAACAAAGTAGAATGAAGGCACCCTTCATGCCAGGAGACTATATACTCCTTGAAGGTAGGGACTGCTTTCGTTGCTATCTTTGTGTTCCCAGGGCCCAAGACAGTTGCTTGGCATTTAGCCAGTCATGGAATCATTCATGAGAGGTTGTCTAGGCTGAAGTGGTATCCTGAAAAGAGTGCAGAATTTGGAGTCAAAGTATGTGGGTTTGAATCCTAACTCTGACATTTGCTACTTGTGTAAGCTTAGGCAAATCACTTTATGTCTACAAATTTTCAACAGTAAAATGAGAGGGTCAGATGACATGGTTTCAAAAGTCCCTTCCAACTTATACAACTATAATTCTATGATCAAATGCTCTCTTTTATAATGTATTTCCACACCCCTACCCAGCTATTAGTACTTCCCCCAAAGAAATTACTTTGTATTTAGTTTGTTTATATTTATATGTATATATGTTATATGTTATGTATGCTGTCTCACTCTATATAGTATAAGCTCTTTACGAGCATATTAGTCTTTGTATTTACAGCATCTAGTAAAATATTTAGCATATAGGAAGATAGACAGTATTCAGCATATTTTGGATTATATTTATGTTCACTTTTCCATTACTAAGAGTGATAAACAAAAACTAAAATTTTTTGAATAACAAGAGTTGCCCCCCGTTTACCTTTTTATGTTTCTCTTGAAACGTTTGAAAATCAGATTTTTTGTTGAGCTCTGACCTTTTCATCAGGAAGGTCTGGAAATTCCTTATTTCATTGAATGTTCACCTCCTTGCCTGAATATTATGCTCAATTTTTCTGGGTAATTGACCCTTGGTTGTAGTCCCAGCTCCTTTGCCTTATGAAATATCATATTCCAATCTCTCTGATCTTTCAGTGTAGAAGCTGCAAGGTCCTGTGTGATCCTGTCTGTAGCTCCTCGATATTTGAACTGTTTCTTTCAGGCTCCTTACAGTATTTTCTCCTTCACTTGATAGTTCTGGAATTTGGCAACAATATTCCTTGATGTTTTCAGTTTGGGATCCCTTTCAGGAGGCAAATGGTGGATTCTTTTGATGACTATTTTGCCCTCTGGATGTACGACTTCTGGGCAGTTTTCCTTGATGACTGCTTGGAAGATAATGTCCAGGCTCTTTTTTCATCATGGCTTTCTGGTAGACCAATAATTCTTAGATTTTCTCTCCTGGAACTATTTTCCAGGTCAGTTGTTTTACCAATGAGATATTTTACTTTTTCTTCTATTTTTTCATCCTTTAGATTCTCTTTGACTGATTCTTGATGTCTCATAGAGTCATAAGCTTCTATTTGCCCAATTCTAATTTTTAATAGATTGTTGTCTTCAGTTAACTTTTGCATCTCCTTTTTCATTTGCCCAATTGTTCCTTTTAAGGAGTTATTTTCTCCAGTTAGTTTTTGTACTTCCTTTTCCATTTGTCCAATTTTCCTTTTTAAGGAGATGTTCTCTTCAGTGAATTCTTTTTTCATATTTTTTAAAATCATTGGCCAGTTTTTCTTCTACTTCTCTAATTTGACTTTTAAAATCCTTCTTGAGCTCTTCCAAGAAGGCTCTTTGTGCTTGTGACCAGTTCCTAGTCCCTTCTGAAGTTTCAGATGGGAGTACAGTCTCAATGCTGACTTCTTTGGTATTTGTGTTTTGTTTCTTGTCCCTGTAGAAAGATTCTATGGTCTTTTCTTTTCTGGTATGCTTCTTGCTCATGATGATCACTCTTTTTCTGACTTTTAAAGTGGATCTCTGCTTCTGGGGCACAGGGGACTCTGTACCATGGTTCTTGTGCTTAGAACTTGGGGCATTGTGTATTGTGGACTTTGGTTCTTTCAGCTGCAAGCTAAAATACTGTGGCTTACCTGGTGCTGAGCTGAGTGGTGTGCCAAAGCAGAGGGCAGATGAAGTCTTCATGAGTTTCCCTGGAACTAGCTGTGTTAAGCGTTGGGGAGGGGTAGTCTGGTCACAGAAGGTCTCCTCTGCTGAGCTAGGCCATAGGTAAGCTTAATGTTTGGTGAACTCCATCTGTGCTAGTATCTTCCCAATTCCCCTGGCTGTCCTGAAACATGCCTGGAGTCCTGGTGGTGGCAATTGTGGACTCCACCCCCTGAGGCTCAGGATGTCCTTCTGTTCACTGAGGTGGAGCTATCTGAGACAGCTTCAGTTCTGCCCTGGTATCCTTCAACTACAGTAAGAGGGACCCCCACCCTTTGCAATTTTTCTAGCCTCATGGGTAAAGAGACTCTTTACTTCTTTGGCTGATAACATTGTTCCAGGATTTGTCCTGGGGAAATATTCTCTGGGTTTTTCCTGGTCAACAAGGGGAAGGGGATAGCATTTACTGATCCCCCTGCCATCTTGGCTTCTGGAAGTTCAAGTAGGCAACTTACAGACATTTAGTCTACAGGCTCCTAGTGTCAGGAGCAGCTGCTGCTCTTGGGGTAATTACCTGGGGTTCTGGGGTTCTCTCTAACTCAGTTCCACTGGACTGCCATACTGAGCTGATATGTTTGAGAATTCATACTGCTGCTGCTTCAAACTGCCTGGAGCTTCCTGCTCAGCTCTGCTATGGTGGTGTCCATGCTGGTACTGCCTGTGTACTCTGCACTCCTCCATGCCCATACAACAGATCCTTCCTGTTGACATTCCATTCTGTCTTGGGTTGGAAATCTGCCACACTCTGTCTCCTATTATATTCTGCCACTCTAAAATTTGTACAGACTCTCTTTTTAGAGGTATCTGAAGGAGTTTGTCCTAGAGCTTTGGTGAGTACTTGATCTCACTCTGACATCTTGGCTCTGTCCCCAGTTCTTCTTAAATATTTTTAATGCTAAGAATATATCTCCCACATGTTTTATATGGTAGAAATGGATGAAGAATGGAATATATCTCTAGTATCCCTTCCTCTACTCTTTTCCAAGGGAGACTTTAATTCCTGCTGGAAGGGGGATGGGAGAGGGCCCAAAGACTGGATCCTTTGCTCTCTTTATAGAGAGAGTGTTATGCAAGAACTGTAACTATCTGATGTCTCAAAAATTGTTATTCTCTAGAAGTAGGTGTTATAGATAGAACTCTAGGATTGGAATCAGAAAGGTCTGAGTTCAAATTCAGCCTCAGATGCTTACTGGTTATATGATGCTGGGCAAGTCACTTAACCTCTCTTTGCCTTAATCCACTGAAGAAGGAAATGGCAAACCACTCCAGTATCTTTGCCAAAATTCCCCAAGGACACTATGGTTCACAGGGTTACAAAAAGTCTGACATTACTGAATGACTGAACAACAACAGCCAAAAAGGGATGTAGTTTTTAGATTCAAGCTAAACCTCTGACTGCTGTTTATTAATGGGGAAAGGAGGACCCAAGCTTCATGTCTAAGGCTTGACTCTTTTCCCACAAAATACCAGTTTCCCAATGAATACATATAGCAAATGCCAAAGAAACCCATTCATCCAAGTTGATTGTAAAATAAGAATCAGAGAAAAGTGTTCACATAAGAATGCATACCAGACAATAGAGTGTGAAAGAGCTCTCCCATTAGGAGCAGAACAGCTCAAGTCAAGCAAGAGTGATAGTTTCAGATCATGTCACCCAAAGGAGAAATATCACAAGGAAGTTTAGAAAGCTGGGATAGGGACATGATAGAGACTACTAGCTCCTCTCATTTTGGCTTCTTCCTAGAGTCCTCTTCTCCCTTCAAAAACCTAAAGTGGAATTGGCATTATCTATCTTCTCTCTTGAAGTTAGAAGCCAGAAGGGTCTGAAGAGACTGAAAAGAGTGGATCTCTCCTCTTTCCAGCTTTCACCAGCTTTGTCCTACCCTCTCATACAGTTGTCGAACACTGATCTCCACCAACGAGAAAAGAGTCCCATACCAGTGGATTTGTATTTTTAATTTTTTACATATATTTTAATCAGATATTTGAAAGCATCATAGGTCATACAGTTGAAGACGGAAGGGACCTTAGGGATCATCTAGTACAATATTTTGCAGAAAGGGAAACTGAAACCCAGAGAGCAGAAGCCAAGTTATCTACCTAAGATCACACATCTGATTACTGGGATCTAAACTAAGGCTTTCTGACTTAGAGTCATCATTCTTTCTTCTATGCAACACTGTCTGTAGCCAGACTTTAGATTTTATGTAAAAGCCAAAATATGATGCCTCTTGAAACTACTTTGAAAAATTCATTTCTTCTCAGCATCAGTACCTCTTCACTTATAATACATTTAATGACAAAAAATGACTTAATATAGATTAACTGACAAATGTACAAATATACTCTCTTCCTGAGTTGGGGTTCATACCAACATAACTTCACAGATTGGGGTGGTTCTTCAGTAGTGCTGACCATCCTGCTATAATACACTCTTGGGGTATTCAGTGTAACCTTATGTGAGGGATAAATTTCTACTGCTCACCCCTAGAGTTCCTGAGTTCCGACTCAGCCCCAGTGACATCATCAATTCTTAAATGTGTCAAGAAGACAAAAACAAGAACCATTATAACATAACATTTATTTAATAGAAAAAAGGGCAAGAATATCAACAATAATTATTAACATTAATAGTCTACACACAAACATGAGTATCTCTCTCCCACAGATCATGAAGTCTACAACACTATTCAGTCTTGTTCTGTATGAGTGTTGAATGGTTTTTCCCTTTGCAGACATAGAGGCCCATAAAAGGCAAAACTTTGAGGGGGTTTCCCTTTTCTCGAGATCTATGTGGTCATTCGAAAGTAAAGTGGCCTTTCTTCTAGCCAAGTCTTCATCACAGTAGAGGATACACATTTCTCCAAACATCTCTTTCAAACAACATTGTCTTTCCTCCAAACTGATCAGTTTTTCATATCAGCAGTAGAAGCTCTTATCAATCACTCCCAGCATCTGTTAGTCTCTCAGCTCCAGTGATTTCTATGTTTTCTCTTTGATGTCTTGGCTTCCATATGTAGCTTCTATCAATGGCTTCAGGACTTTCTCTTCTTTTGTATTCGATTTCTTAAACATTAACTTCCAATTTGGCTTCTAAACTTTGATCTGGACTCTAATGTCTCAAATCATGTAATAATAATAAATAATGCCTTCTCATGTATATTGACAATATATTGACAAAGCCAAAATTCAACATTAGAGAGTGAACTTTTGAAGGGTAGGAACTATTCCCCTTTTGCTTTGAATTTCCAAGATTTAACAAAGTTCCTTGTATTTAGTAAGTGCTTAATAAAGGCTTGTTGACTGACTGATTACTATCAGATATCACATAATTAGTTTACAACAGCTCTATAAACTTTAAACAGTTCTTTGACGCAGAATTTCCTAGCAATACACTCTCAAGACCTGGAAATAGTCATATTCAGATTAAACACTAGAAAACAATGCACTGAAGGCATTGTTTTGGGGGGAAAAATCACCATTCTAAACAATACCTGTTTTATAGGAAAGTTACAACTGATTTTGCCAGTGTAAAAATTACAATTTCTATGGAGTATGAAGGCATAAATTAACCTGCCAAGAAGTATTTCAGATTTTGTGTTCAATCCCACAAACTGCCTTCCATTCAATATACTACAAATACATACTACATCTTATCAATGAAGAGCATAGAGATTTTAGTAAAGGGAGGGAAGTGAAGACATCATTTCTTTTTTTCTTTTCTTTTCTTTTTTTTGCCTCTTACCATGAATTGACAACTACAATTATTTGGCTGACAATTCAAAGATGCATTTCCTTTTGCTCTCACAGAACTCCTCAATGATTTACTTAGATTTTCCTTGTTTTATAACTAAATGTAAAAATAAAACATAGGGCTAACCAGATTCTGAATGGCATCATGCCAAACATCCAGATGTTTGGAAAGTGTAGATTATGGATCGGATACTTCAATTTTCATCTGGATTAGCAGAGTAATATTTTCTTTTTGGAAGTCTTTTTATAGTTTGAGGCCCCTTCGTAAAGAATATCTTCCAGATTCATATTACTCATATTACTCTAGAAAGAATCTATCATCTCTCTCTCTCTCTCTCTCTCTCTCTCTCTCTCTCTCTCATCTATCTGTCTGTCTGTCTGTCTGTTTGTCTGTCTGTCTCTGTCTGTCTATGACTTTCTTAAGGGAAATCTGGAAGTAAAGAGAGAGAGAGACCGAGAGGGAGAAAGAGACTGAGACATATTCTTGAAATAAATAATTTATCAATTCATGGTCATTCAGTAAGTTTCATTAATATAACAATATTTAATAATAATATTTATATAGTATTTTAAGGTTTGCAAAGCACTTCATGCATCTCTGGTTTTACACTCACAATAATCCTGGTCAGTGTTACCATTATCTCCACTTTATAGATGAGGAAACTAACGCGACAGAGATTAAATGACTTGTTTAGGATTGCATTGCTGATGTCTGAGAACAGATTTGAATTCAAATATTCTTGACTTCAGATCCATGGCTCTACACAATATATCACCTAGCTGTCTTGAAAGCTGAAGAATGATTGAACATTTCTTGAAATATGGAGGATTTTTTTTCTGGTCCCTAGGTTAAAATTACTCATTTCATTCATTCTAATAATGCTTATCAATTGGCCATCCCAAGGGCAAATTAGAATTGGAATAAAAAATAATAACAATTCACATTATTCTCATTCATAGGACAGGAAGTATGTTCCTCATTTCCAACTGTGGGAAGTAAGAAGAGTAAGCATCACTTCCGTCTTAGAGATGGAATAATTGGCCACGTGTAATATATAACTAAAAAGCAGCAGTGCCAGTCCTCAAACTCATGCCTATTACATACTCAATATTCCATCCAGGTTACCACTGGATAGCCATCTTTCCTGATATTGTCTCTCTTCTCTCTACCTGATATTATACCTTTCGGGTAAATTTCTAGAAATTCTGTCCCCAGTGGTAGGGAAAGTTAATCTACTCTGCTTTGGAACTCTTGACCCAGAGATGAACTTCCTTTATTGTTGAATGGGTACAAATTCACCTAGCCCACAGATCAGACCACTCTTCATTGAGATATTCTTCTGGGATGCTTCTGTCATTGCTTCTAGAATGGGCAAGTCAGTTTAATAGTTTATGACTAGAGGATCTGATTTATAGAAATACTTTATGCTGTATGTTAAGTTCCTTTTGTGCGGCTTTGGCTAAGAGTTGATACAGCTAAGTGTTGTTTACCCGAAATGAACCCTGTCTCAGATTCTTATTGGTCAATAGTCAGCATTCATTTGTTAATCATGAAATATTTGTGGAACACTGTACTAAGTGAAAGGGATACAAAGGTTAAAAAAAAAAAAAAAGAAAGGCAAACCTTCTCTTCTAGGAATTTATAATCTAATAGGAGGAGACAACATACAAAAGAAGGCTGGAAAAACTTAACTGTGACCATGGATAAGTCACATAGCCTCTCATCTGTATAATGAAGGTTGTGCATTCTATGGTCTCTAAGGCTCCTCCTGATCAAAGTCTATGATCACTTTCAATATTCCTAATACACATACTATTATGAGAGATCACTACACTGTGGATGAAATGTTTCTATGGTGGCTCGAATAAAGAAAACATTTTCAGATTACCATGGTGATTTCTTTGTTGAAACTCATCATCATTCCCAGGTTCATTGGGTCTGCATCTGGTTTTGCCCCAGTCTCTTGGAAGTCTGCTAGAATAATGGGGGCATTGAGTCAAAAAATAAATAGGGAACACCTGATCAATTAATGGTGTTGCTATTAGAAAGCAACAGTAAAAAGATAAATAAAATAAAAACTGCTTAGCATCTGTTTTGCATTCTTCTTGAGCTCATTGGTTCCATTTATATTTGATTTCTTCCCTAATACTATTCAAATCACAAAATATAACCTTGCTGAACATTTACAGCTGTGCTCCATTCTTTGTCTAATCATCTCAGGTGTGATTATGGGAAAACAGAGAAGTGCTGTGAGGGTTTCCCACAGCATTTAAAGAAAGAATGAAGGAAAGGTAAATGTTATCTTACAACAGCAGGAATCTTTTCTATAGCGAATTGCTTGGGAGAGTTACCTTCAGAAAGCATTTTATGTAGCGTTACCTCTACATGTTACCATTACAGGGGCAACTATACAAGACAAGATGACTCCTTATGTAGAGAGCTAGCCTTGAAGTCAAGCAGTCATGGATTCAAATCTCCCTTTGACATATACTGTCTGTGTGAACATGAACAAATCACTTAACTTTTCAATTCTTCAGGCAACTCCCTAAGGCTATAAGTTGAAGTGAAGGTGCCATCCTGAAAAGGCAGAGAAAGATCTTTATGAGAGTTCTCTATATCAGTTAAATCGTGGGCCCCTAAAACTATGATATAGCATTTTCTGGTAAACATAGTTAGTTGGATTTATCATCCCTATGACACCCATCTTCACCAAACCTTTCTTGAAGCACCTATTATATATGCGGCATCCTACTAAGCATACAGAGGAAAGGACATTAAGAAAAAGCGTCAGCAAATCTAAGATTTAAGGAGGACACATTGATAGGGAAATTATTCTGTGATCTCATTCATGAGAATGTTCTCAGTTTCCTCATAGATAAAATGAGAGAGTTGGACTAAGAGACCTCTGAGGCTATCATGATGACCATGTAAAAGTACATATAAAATATGTACTTCATATATATGAGAATCATATTTCTTATCTTCTCAATGGCTAGAGATGTGCTGGGGTCTAAGAGAATTTGGAACTCAAAATAAAGATTTTAAATCAAATATGATGGTCATATTTTAGAGTTGGAGGGGTCCTTTAAGGTCATCTATACTGAATCCAAAAATTTTTAGAAGAAATTCAAACCCAGAGAGGTTATTGACTCATTCAACATCATAAGGACATTAGCTGGCAGAGATAGAATTCAGATCTTTATCTTTTAATTCCAAATCCAGTGGTTTTTCCAGTACACTGCTCTTGAAAGGGAAGTACAAGTAGAATGTCCCAAAGATTTAAGTTTGGTTATATGATATATTCAACATTTTATCTATGACCTGGATAAATGTATAGATAGCAAATATTTAAATAGTTTATCATGTTACTTTAGTTTTACCCTTTTTAGTCATAAAACAATTAGATACAAAATGGGCTTAGATACCACAATCCCTTCTAGCAATGTCATCAAAGTGTTCCAGCATCTTATTTTGTGTTTTTGAAAATGTGCTTATTTATACCATAGTTATCCATTCAAAATAAATAAAAAATTATTTCTCTGACTCTTTAACATCTTTCTACAATATTTGCAAGGCAATTTGAGTATATATATGCCACTTTAAGAATACTAGTTCATTTTCTGTTCAAAATTGCTGACATCCTATCTGAAAGCTTTAATCCTTTATGCACACATTTCATGTGTTTTGATTAAAGTCCTTTTCCTTGTACTCCTTTTAGGCATCAAAATGTTTATAATGATGGTAATATTTTAGATCCTTTGTCAGTTTTTATAACTTTTTTTCTTTATTTAAAAAGAACTTCCCTCCCTTTTGTTACCAAATCAGTTTTATGTGAATGGAACAGTTTCTTAAAAGGACCACTACATTGCTAGAGATATACCATAAATGAAAAAGTAGAAGGTAGGTGTAGTATCTATAGACTTCTATTAGAAGATCTTGATCAGATCTATTAGAAGATCTAGAGCAAGACCTGAAGATCTTGCTCCCCATGCCCACTTTCCAAAGCTCTGCTATGCTGTAGATCTCTCACAATTCTTGAGTTGTGTTGCCTATGAGGTCCTAGGCTGATGGACTATTCTGATTGTCCATCCAACTGTAGTTAAATGTTTTAATCTTGAACTAACTTTTGGAAGGACAAATAAAACAAATATGGAATAAATGTTCTCATATAAAAATTTGAGAGTCAGTACAGGATAATGAATGGAGATGTATAACATCATAAGAGCTCCTACCTGCTATCTCCTTGATGTAACCACAGATCTTTTGCATATAAAAGATTTCATAAAGTAATACTTGTTATGAAATAAGATATACCCCACTTGTCATGCTCCAGTATGTTTCTTCTTAAAGTAGTTTACTATCATATGCATATTTGAGTGAAGCCTACAGGCTAGTCCAAAGTATAAAGGACATGTTGGGAAGTCTTTATTTTCAACAATTTTCTTTATCACACCTATAAGCAAAAAATGGAATAACATAATTGATATTGTAATCACCACAGAACTGCAGTAATCATCACAGAACATAGCTAATTCTGGAAGCTCCTAAAATGCCTTCAATTCTGTCTTCCCAGTCATGTGACATACATGGGTTAATGCAAAGCTTTTTGGTTTTTTGCTTGAATTATTCTTTGTTACCTTTCATGTCAATTTGCTATTACAGTAATCATTTATCAATTATGTCTGATCAGGCTTGCATAGCTGGCAGATCTAAACTATAAAAAGGAATAGGAACAGCTGTCAAAATGCATTTGTTTTCTCTGTTTGTGCCAAGTGCCAGGCAAAGAATGGCACCATTCTGCTTGCATGCTCCTTTCACTGGTGAGTGGTGCAGATAGCCCACATGGCATCTGTTTTGATGGAGTCTGGCCAGCATTGTCCATGAATGTTCAGATGCCATCAAGCAGGAGTGTAAACTCATGTCTCTGCTTTTTTTGTTGTCTTGTCAAATATATGGTGTCTCTGAAGTTCTCAGGTTTAACGTTTTCCCCATCTGGTTGTCCAGGGGAAAGGAGCTGGGATTTGTACTCTTGACTGGTAAAAAGGGAAAAGAAATATAATCTTTTTGGAATTATGCAGGAAAACTAACTAAACTGTTCATATTCTTTGATCTAGTGATATCAGCATAACAATCCTGGAAAGAATCGCCCCCTAGGGATTACCCTAAGGAAGTCAAAGATGGAAACAGTGGTCCAATACCTACCAAAGTATTCGTTATGGTAGCAAAGAGCTAAAAATACACTGATTGCCCATTGATTATGAAAAGGTTGAAAAAAAGCTATAATATGTAAATTTCATGGGATACTATTGTGTAGTAAGACATGACAAATGAGAGGAATCTAGAGAAATATAGCAAGATTTAGATGAATTGATCCAGAATGTAATAAGTGGCACCAAAAATATCCAACCCAAAATAAACAATGACTATGACAATGTAAATGAAAAGATTACTAAATGAGTACTGAATCATTAGTAATTAGGGAGAAAAAGCAATGAAGGTCATGAAGAACAGATTGAAAGACATTCTCATGGCAGAGTGACAGGAAACTACTGAAGCTGAATTATACACAAATACACACATACATCTTTTGTATGTGTGTATGTGTATGTATATATGTGCATAATGAAGGTCATTATGTCCTTGTGTCTGCTGTTTCGCCTAATTATTTCTCTTTCTTACAATATAGGAAGTAGAAAAGGAGGATTTTCCCTCCAGAAAAGATTCTGATATCATGCTTAAAAAAAATTTAAAAAATATTTATTTTAAAGTCAAGAAAGGAACGTTAAAAATGAGGTGGAGAATAAAATATTTTTCTCTGATCCCTTCACTTCTCAAAACTCTCCAAAACAGAAATTATGTACCAAAGACAAAGCAACATTAGCTGTCTCCATGGTCTGGGACGTTTATGATTCAAAAACAGGTTTAAAAAATACTATAAACTGACACTTATCTTGAGGTCACTTAGCACCTTTGCTCTATCATCCACCATACTATAAGAAATAAGATTGTATTAGCTATTTCAAAGACTGGACGCATCTTTATAACAAAAATCAGGACTTTGCATATGGGTTTGTAGCAAAACCAACCCTGAATTCAAGTTCTTTCCTACTCCCTTCCCCATGTGTCCAATTCTATGGAGATGCCAGTTCCAAAGTAGAAAAATTTGTTTGGGCCATGAAAGGCAGCCAGCACAATGGCAGCAGAATACTGTGCTGCAAAACATCTCTGGAGGATAATGATGAACAGAAGAAAAGGGAAAGAATGCTTGAAATAGAGTTCAATCTCATATTGCAAACTCTACTTTTCCCAAAGTGTCAGAGACCCAAGCTATAGAAACCAAACCTGAAGCAGGACTGAGGCAACATTCTCAACTGCCAGTACCAAACCAAATAAATGAGGAAGAGAAAGAGCAGGTGAGGAGATCAGGTCAGGATGATGCATATGTGGATACAAGGTGGCAGGAGAGTTAAGGGGTGGACTGTGCAGCACTCCTCTAAGTCAGAGTTCAGTATCCAGCTGAGGCTAAATATGTCCCTCTAAAAGTTACTTGAAACGGAGATCTAGACTGGTAAACATGAATTGCAAAATACTGGAAGATGCTGAAATCCATTGAGGATGTCTCTCCCACCTCAGTAGAAACTGTCACAAGAGGGAGGGAGTTGGCAATTGAACACTAGAGGAAAATAACGGGAGAAAACACTGAAATTACCAATGATTCCAAGAAAATGGAAACTCAAAGATCTTAAATATAAGCAGGTAAATTAATAAAGAAAGCAAACAGAAATATGATCTCTAGATTTAGTAATCACATTCAGCTATCTATGAATAAATATTGAAAAACAAAAGAAAATGATGCAACACTTGATGAGACAGGGTACCCAGTGGAATTTAAGAATACTGAACAATAAAATGCTGCTCCTGAGTGGTTTAAAAGAGAAATGAGAATTATGATGTCAAAATTTATGGCCTATATAACAAAAATAATGAGCAGAATAGAAAAATTTAAATCTCTGTCTATTGTGGTTCAGTCATTTTTCAGTCATATCTGACATTTTGTCACTCCACTGAGGACTTTCTTGGCAAAGGTACTGAAATGGTATGCCATTTCCTTCTCCAGTTCTTTTGACAGATAAGGAAACTGAGGCAGAGAGGGTTAAGCCATTTGACCATGGTTACATAGCTAGTGAGTGTCTGAGGCCAGATTTGAACTCAAAAAGATAGTTTTCCTGACCTCAGGCCTGGCAATCTACTATACTACCTAGCTGTTACTAAGTCTCTATGATATATCATCAAAGAAGCAGAAGAGAAAATAATAGATTGGGAATTTAAATATGCATAAGTGAAGGAAAATTGAAAAAAAGAGAAGCAAAAAACAATATTAAAATTTTATTCTCACCATTCAAGCAAGATATACTGGTCTCAAAGACACAATGCTTAGAGTCAAACTAAGGCTCATAGGTATCCCAGAAGAATATGACAGGACAAAAAAAATATGAACACCATAATGTAAGAAATAATACAATGCCCCAAACTTCTGAGCAGGGAAAATTAAATAGGAATTTAAACAATTCATAAATCACCTCCAGAAAAAAAAAACAAAACAAGGCTACAAACCTTAAGACCTTAAATTTAACAATTCAATTCAGAAACAAGTTCTGTAAGTAATTAGAAGAAAGACCTTCAAATACAAAGGAAAGGAAATTTGAATAGCAAAAGACTATCCTGCTCCCACTAGAAAATGCAGGAGGGAATGGAATGCTGTGTTTCAAAGAGCAATGGAGCTCAAGATGCAGGCCAGGATGAGCTACCTTGCTTATCTGAGCTTAACTATAAATAACAAAGATGGATGTTCAATAATAAAGAGGTGTGTGAAATATTAGTAGGAAGAAAATAAGACTTGAAGAAATTTGTTTCTCAAACACCTCAAACAACCAAAATGCAGGAGGAATGGATGAATAAAGCAGTCAAGGACAGTAGGAGTAACAGAGCGACAGCAGGGAAATCAATAGGAGACTTTTTTCTAAATGTATACAAGGCAATAGGTGAAGGTCAGGTAAAGGTAACAGTGAAGAGGAGAGCATGGAATTTTATGGACAGAACCTAGCAACACCTTGCCTATAGGTAAATATGTATATATATATATATATATATATATATATATATATATATATATATATATATATATATATATATATATATAAATATATATATAT
>CM053773.1:122791998-122828420 GCA_028658325.1 Potorous gilbertii
TATTTTTCAAGGTTTTATTTTCTTCAGTATTTTTTTGGGTCTCCTTTATCAAGGTATTGACCCGTTTTTCATGCTTTTCTTGCATCTCTCTCATTTCTCTTCCCAGTTTTTCCTCCACCTGTCTAACTTGATTTTCAAAATCCTTTTTGAGCTCCTCCATGGCCTGAGCCCATTGGATATCTATTTCAGATGTTTGGGATACAGAGGCCTTGACTCCTATGTCTTTACCTCATGGTAAGCAGTTTTCTTCTTCGTCAGAGAGGAATGGCGCAGTCATGTGATCAAGAAAATAGCTTTCTATGGTCTTATTTTTTTTTCCCTTTTCTGGGCATTTTCCCAGCCAGTTACTTGACTTCTGAGATTCCTGTTAACCTTCGGCTAGATCTGCCCAGCTAGTGCTTGGGGTCTGAGATTCAAATGTTGCTCCCCAGCCTTGGGGCTTTTGGCGGCAGGCCTGGCTGCTCTTTAATAGGAGCTTAATTCCTGGTGCTCAGGTGTGGGCAGGGCCACCTCCCAGGCTCAGTTCCCTCAGGGGTTTTATGCAGAGACCTTCTGTAATGGAACTCCTGCCGAGCTCCTGCCTGCTCTGGGAGCCTCTGGTCGACGCTGCCTCTGCCACTGCCTCCCGAGGGGGTCTGAGTCCCAGAGACACCCTGCTCCCCTCTCAGCCCATCTCTCTCACTGATCTGTGCATCTCTGGGTGGAGGGACCTTCGTGGCCGCTGGAGATTCTGTCCCTGAAGCCTGCTTGGTTCTGCTCGCTCCTCCCAGTGCCACGCGGCTAGGGCAGGGGAGGGCTCCGCTGCTGTCTGGGGTGCGATGGACCTTTGGGATTGTTTTTTCCAGGCTCTCTGGAATGGAAATCTCCTTCACTGGGTTGCTGCGCGGCTTCTACTGTTCCCAAATTTGTTGGGAGTTCTTTTTAGAGGAAATCCTTGGGCTGTGGGTTTGGAGCTAGCATAGGTGAGTCTTTCTACTCTGCCATCTTGGCTCCGCCCCCCAGAGACCCTGTCTTAGCTAAACTTCATGTCCTGAAATGCATAACATTGTGCTTTGCACACAATAAGCACTTAGTGAATGTTTGTTAAATACATAATTGAATAGGAAAGCTATGTTCAGCCTCTTTCAGGTGATGAACATTAAAGAAAAAACCCTTTTAAACGATAGTTCTTTGTAGCCTTTCATTTAGAATCACAGAATTTCATAACAGGAAACTTTAGTGGTCATCAAAGTTTTTGGTCTCAGAACCCCTTTACACTCTTAAAAATTACTGAGAACCCCAAAGAATTTTGATTTATGTAGATTATATTTATTATGGATAAATTATATATATATATAATTAATTTATGTATTTTATATGATTTTATAACAATAATAAGCCTTTTGCATGTTAATATAAAGTATTTTTGTGAAAAAGTAACTATTTTTTCAAACAAAATATTTAGTGAGAAATGACATTGTTTGACATTTTTGCAAATCTCTTTTATCTGACTTAGTAGAAGACATTTGGATTCTCCTATTTACTTCATTCAATCTGTTGGGAAGTATTGTTTTGGTCGAAGTATATGAAGAAGATCTGACCTTACACAGATCTATAGTTGGAAAAAGGAGGGGTATTTTACTGGTGAATAATTCCTTTGTATTATTATGAAAATAGTTTTGACCTTGTAGATCCCCCTGAAAGGGTCTTGAAGATCCCTAGGGTCCCGTGGATCACAATTTGAGAAGTACTGATCTAGTGTAATAGAATTTTACAATTAAGAAAGCTGAGACCTAGAGAGCCTAAGTAATTTACCGAAAGTAATGAATCTAGTAATGGAAAGAAAGCTAGTCTCAGGCCTCATGAGCCTCAGTTCAATGTTCTTTCTTTATCCCATGAATGTAAATCAGAGGTAAAGTAAGAAGTAAAGCCCAGAAAAGAGATTTTTTTTATTTTCACTTATTTATTTTTCATTTATAGAATAAAACAAGCATTTCCATAACATAGTATAATGTAAAAAAAGATAATTTCATATGAAATTGCTAGTCTATTATGTACAACTTGCTATTCAGAATAGAATCATCAGAAAGACTACTCAGACTTCTGAAATGATGGTAATTAAGTGTCCAGAAAAGAATTGCCTTTGGAGTCAAAAGACTTTGATTTGAAATCTGGCCCTGCTTCTTAATAGGCCATGTTGTCTTGGGTAGGTCTCCAAGCTTCAGTGTACTCATTTGTAAAACTCAGGAGTTGCTTTGACTCCAAGATTCCTTTGCTGGTACATAATGTACCTTACAGAGCAGAAAGACAGAAAAAAAGGTATTTTTTATAACCTGGGGTGAATAGGTAAATGACAGCTCTCTTAAAACCCAGTACACCTTTAAGTTAAAATTGCATTATAAACACTTTTGTGTCTAGACAATCCACAAATCAATAAGGCACACCCTGATCTGTATTATTTACTCATTTCTGAAGTATAAATGCTCACACTGAAAATTTGTCATATTTCATGAGCTGGTATAAGTTGGTTTCAACGTACCCTGTCAAAATATTCACAGTAGCACTTTCTTTTTGTAGTAGCAAAGAACTGGAAACAAAGTAGTTGCCCACTGATTGAGAATGACTAAACAGCTGTAGTACATGGATGTACCAAATGTTGCTGCTCATAGGAGATGGTTAATGGAAAGAATTTCAAGAAACATAAAGAAAGCTTTATGAATTAATTGATTTAGAATGTAGTAATCAGTATGAGGAAAACAAGATATAAAATGACTACAACAATGCAAACAAACACAACAATAAAGCTGAATCAAATGCTAAATAATTTAATGACCAATGTTGAACTCAATAAAAGATGAGAAAATATATCTTCATTCCTTCACTGGAGAGGTGGGGACCAATGAGTGTTGGATATTTGCGTGTTCTTCAGATGAAATTGATGGGTTACTTGGTTTTGCTGAACTGGATTCAAAAAAAGTTATATTTGTTACAAGGGAGGGATTCCTGGGTGGGAAAGGAAAGGGATATATTTGGAAATAAATATGATGTAAAAATAAGCACCATATTTTAAAAAATAATTAAAATTGTAAGGTCATTTTGATAAGCTGTAAAATCCTGTGATCCAGTGGAATGTGCTCACTTTCTCCCTTATTCATCTAATATTCTGATGTTAGGACCATGTGTTCTTTTCACCATTTTTTCCTTCCTCCACATCATGTTTATCTGTATTGTTACTTTTACGTTAGCCACATTCCGTAACCCCTCAATCTTCCTCCCTTCTGTCCTTCAGTCTCCCTCCTTATCAGACTTCATCCTCAAACCTATTAGAGAAGAGCTATAAGAAAACACTCACAAAACAAAACTTGCAAAACTTTAAAGAAATGAATATTAAACACTAGGTATGGAATGACTTTTAACAAAAATGGGATGTTTATTATAGGATGTTTGTCTATTTTCTTACTTATTCTTTTGTTGCATGTTGTGTGCCTGTATGCATGTTTTTATATTAGAATGTTAATTTCATGGGAGGAATGCTTAAACATTTTCAGTACTTTGGGCCAAGAGATGAGAAAAAAAACTGGACTTGAATCAAGAAGATTTGATCCCAGATTTGTTTTTATGTAAGATATTCAGTGGCTAGAACTTCTGTTTTGAAAAAAAAACAAACTTCTATATGACAAAACTAATAGTCTTCCTTTTTTTCTCCCTCTTTCCCTCTTCTTCCTTCCTCCCTCCCTCCCTCTTTTCCTCCCTTCCTTCCTCTTTTCCTTCCTTCCTTCCTTCTTTCCTTCCTTCCTTCCCTTATTTCTCCTTCTTCTCTCCCTCATGCCCTTCTTCCTTCCTCTCATAGTTTGATTTCACTAGGAGCAGCAGTGGCCTTTGAAGTATGTCAGCTTAGTAGCCTTTAACAAAGAACTGAAAAGCACAGATGCCCTAATGCTAATTCAGTTGAAACATGCTTCAGCATTTCTGGAGGAGGGAGGAGGTTGAGGTTAACCTCTGTCCATTTTACTAACTGCATAGCTATAGAGCGTGACTAAAATAGATGGTGCCCAATAGCCAGCTCCCTGGCCAGGCCAACAAGATGCTGGATAGTACAAGGTAAGAGCAATGACTCCAGCGACCTCTGCTATGCCACATGACTGCATTTTTGGCTACATTTCTTCTACTGCTCTGAACTCAGATAGTCAGTCATTTTCATATTATGCTAGTCAAGTTCACTGAGTACTGCAGGCCTTCCAGGTAGCAACATCTGGGTGCTACCTTACAGACATAAAGGGCCTCAAGGAATTCAACCTCAAGCAGCTGAGCATCTGTTTCACGGTGGAAAATAGTATGTTCTCCTTGTACAGATGTCCTTGAAGCTTTCTCAGTTATTGTTTTCAAATTCAATTATTCTCTTCCAATATATCCAGAGTCCAGTATACAGTAGCCTTTTAAAAAGTGTGATTGATGGATATTGCAAATATCCTTGTTAAGCCATGTATATTTAAGGGAACATAATATATACATATATAGGTGTGTATATGTATATGTACATAATATACATATATAGGTATGTATATGTATATGTATACACACATATACACATGCACATACAAAACACATGTATACACACACACAATTTTGCATGGTTGTTAGTTGAAATTCTCTGCTTCTCCACAATTTATTTTGGAGATTTCTTACCCAATTTTTACCCAATGGGAAAAGAATCAAGAAGATAATTTTCTGTTAGAATCCTTAACTAGTCTTATTTTAAGCCTCTTCTACCTCGCTTGATTTTAGTTTGGTTGCTAATGGGAGTTTGTCCACTTCAAAAAAGAATCAGCTAATTTTCATTGTGACCATAAAATGGAAAACTTATAAAAATTTTGACACACCTAAGAAACCTGGTGTCCCTTCAAGGATGGAACAGATTAAATACATTAATACTTTGAAGCGATGATTTTTCTACCATCAAAGTACAACCTCCCGCAGAATACAACCTTTCTATTCCTTAGCAGGTAGAGTTTTATCTGGTATCAAAAGAGTCGTTACTCTGTTTCCAACTTGGTTATAAGCCTGTCCAAAGAAAGACAAGTTGGGTCCTTGGTACTTGGATCTGTGATTTCCGTCAATATAGATGCCCCCTCCAACGGTGGGCATTATATTCCATGTCCATCTGTTGTGACTCTCATCTATATCCTCCTGTATTAGACCTGAGTCTGGAGATTAAATATTTGATTGCCTGATTGAATAGAGGAGCAAATATTTATTATTACCTGTGGCCAGGGTCTTTATAGCTTTGGGGAAAAGAAGCTGTTTGGGAAACTCTCTGTGAGTTAAAGCATTTAATGGAGATAGTAGAGAAAAGATGCACAGGTATCTGAGCCCCCAAAGCCAAGAAAATGGCAAACTACTCCAGTACTTTTGCCAAGAAAATGCCAAATGAGGTCACGAAGGGTCAGACACAACTGAAATGACTGAACATATAATTACCTTTGGCTCCATATTTCCACATTCTGGGGTTAAATCATTTAATAGAGGTCATAAAGAAAGAATACCCAATTCTAAGACAGCTCCAAAAGGCTCATGATGGAAAATGCTATCCACATCCAGGGAATTACAGAGTCTGAATGAAGATTGAAGCATACTATTTGTTCTCTCTCTTTTTTATTTTGTTTTATTTCTCCTTTCTCATGGTTCATTCTATTGGTTATAATTCTTCTTTGCAACATGACTAATGTGAAAATCTGTTTAATGCGAATATGTAGAGCTTATATCAGATTGCATGCTGTCTTGGAGAGGGGAAAGAAAAATTTGAACTCAAAAGCCTGTAGAACTGAAAGCTGTAAACTCAAAATAAATAAATAAATAATGTTTTTTACAAAAGGATTTGAGCCCCATAAGCCACAGAATCACCCCAGGGCCTCATGTTTCTAGATTTTGAGGCATCAAGGTCAGAACTGCATAACCCAATTCACCTTTGTTTTTTATGGCTATTGTTGCTGTTATTTGTCCTTTGTTTTCAAAGAGGACCAATGATATCATGGGGTGTTACCTTGACTCATGCATTAATTGGATTTAAATAAAGGAGAGTTGCACCAAGTTGTCCACCGTACTCTCTTCCAGAGTTGTAGAAATCCAGTGTCAAAACAAAAGTCAGCATCACTGATGATGGCCTAGGATGCAATTGATGACCATGGTATTTTCAATATCTGACCAAATTCTAAGTGTCCCACAGTATCTACTTCAGCTACTTTCATGGCCACTGGAACAAATTGTTCTCATCTGCCTGTTTCACTGTGGGAAATTTTCATATGCTTTGAGTAGATACCCCCTAACTCACCCAATGTGTTTGAGACCCATCAATTACCTTCAACCTGTTTTAGCCATCTGCCAAGAAGGTTTACTAGGGTGTTTGTTATAGCTTCTTGGAGACACAGGTAAGAATTTAGTGCCTAAGGTGGCTGAGCAGCCCTGAAAAGACTTGGGTAAGACCTCATACCAGATGTGCAAGTCCTCCTTGAATACCATATACACCTCCTTTCCCTCCTCCATTCTTATTATACCTTCAATAGAGGAACAAATATCCTCTATAATTTCCTTAAATATCAGATAGAGCAGCACCCATCATTTCAGAACACTTATCTCACTGATGACTATACCTAATCTCAGGTTTTCCATACCTACCCTCATATTAGGTAAATAACTCTAATGTGCTATGATCTTTATACCAATAGTAGTAGATTTCGATTCAACTCTCAGGTTGTTCTGGGTAACCAGATAAATACAGATATAAATCAACAAATAATGCTACTGTTAATTAGCAGGACGTAGTCCTCAGTTACATGACAGGAAATAGGGACCAGATAATTAATAGCATAGAGGGACTGTGATAAAAGGTGCCAGGTGTTGTTAGACAAGGGGAAGCGGAGAAACAAATATTCCATCCATCATCCCAAACAAGGATTCACTGACCACTTCTTGACCAGGTATGAATGCCAATAACTATGTTCCTGGGCTAAGCATATAATTTAATTCTCCCAAGATGGTCTTTGAGCTTTAAGTCATGCTATAGAAATCATGATAGTATTTAAAAATAAAATTTCTTTAGCAAGTCAGCTTCACAAACACAACTTTATTGCTGCAAATGACAGTCCAAGGTTAAAAAAATACAACAAAGTAAAGGAAGTACACTCAACCTTCCTGTCACAGTCTTTCTATACCAAATACTAACATATGTATCTTATAGTTCTCCTTTGATAGTCCTTAAAAGTGAATAAAATGCTGTCCATTCAGCAGCCCTATAAATGCGTTCCTATTCTCTGATTCTATCATCACCTCCACTTCATAGATGAAGAAACTGACCCAAGAGGTTAAAGGCACTCATGCAGGGAAGTACCAGAGGCAAGTTTGTATGTTTTATATTTAGCTTATACTCTCTCCATTATATTATAGTGCTTCTCACGGTGAGACTTTATGTTCACACTGACTATGATATTCCTACCTTGTCTCTAAATACCCACCTTTATTTTCCCAGATGATTCTTGTGATAAGAATACTTAGATACCAGAGAAGCAGCCATTGCGCATTGTCATTAGGACTATGACATTGATATCATGGCCATTTTATAGAAGCTGGAGCTAAAAATCCACTTTTACTATTGACTATTTGATTCAGAGAAAGATAACATGGTATTTTGAATAGAGAGCAGGCATCTGAGTCAGGTCAATTTGGGTTCAAGTCTTCCCTCTCATATATACTGACCTCTCACGTATAATGACTGTTAACTCATTTATTAAGTGCATACTGTGTGCTGAATACTATGCTGCTGAGGATTTAAAGAAAGGCAAAAGATTATACCTGCCCTTGAGTAGCTCTCAGTCTGTTGGGGGAAACCACACAAGATCTATACAGAATGAAATAGAGATAATTAACAAAGGTAAGACTAACATTAAGAGAAATAGGGAAAGGCTTCTTACAGAAAATAGGATTTTAGCTGCCACTTGTAGGAAAGCAAAGAACCCAGAAGATAAGGGTGAGGAGTGTTCCAGGTACAGAAGACAACCAGTAAAAATGGATAAAGTTGGGAAATGGAGTTTCTTGCTCAAGGCATATCAAGGGGGCTAATGTCATTGAACCATAGTGTACATTGAGGAGAATAGGGTATAAGAAGACTGGAAAGATAGGCAATGGCAAGCTTATAAAGGGCTTTACAAGCTATTTTATCAATGATTCAATAAAGCATTTAATTACCTAGCAGGCACTGTGCTAAGCAGTAAGGATACAAAAAGAGAAAAAAGACAGTCTCTGCCTTCAAGGAATTTAAATTATCCAGTATTGGATCCTGAAATAATAGAAAACTACTGAAGTTTATTGAATGGGGAAGTGATGATGTGAACGTCTGTGTTTTGCAAAGATCAATTTGACAGATGAGTGGAAGATGAACTGGAAAGGGGAGAAGTTGGGGGCAGGTAGACCAACTAGAAGACAATTGGTGACTCTGGGCCAGTCACTTAAACTCTCAGTGCCCTCCAGGCAAATCTCTAAGATGATAAATTTCAGAGCAGGTGCCACTCTGCATTGGTTGAAGTTTTTTCTTCATGGAGAGTTCCCCATACCAATGAAATCACAGATCTGATTTAAAAACAAACAACACCTGATTCAGAGGGCCAAAGTAATATCACTTACAAAGATCTCAGAAAGATATTCCAGAATAATATTGAGTGGCCCTTTTGAAAAGGGTCTATTACTTGTGACTACCTAGCCAGGGGTGGTGAGCCTGTGGCCTCCAGGCCAAACTTCACAGAAAAAAGGATTTAATCAAAGGGCCTCACTCGAGGACCTAGAGGGCTACATATGGCCTTGAGGTCACAGGTTCCCCACCCCTGACCTAGATTCTTAGGGTTATATGTCATATATAATGTGACTTTTTAAGGATGTAGGTAATTTTAATTATAGTGACCCTTCTTTTTGTACTCTGTGGTCGGTCGATGATCTACTAATTAAGAATCTGCAAAACAGCAGTATAAATGTTATTACTTTTCTGTCTGCTTTCCTTTAAGTGTTGAATTGGAGTTACAAAACTTGATAATATAGTGGATCTAAATTGATGTCAATAGGATACGTGACTATATCCCTTCTGACCTGGCCTTCCTTATAAATAGAACATGTGATGGGTCGACTGTGGTATGATTCAAGGGGTGTCACAGGATTAAATAATCACAGAATTGGAAGGAAATTCAGAGGTCAACTAGCCCAGCAGATACCTGACCAATAATCTTCTTTACTATGTATTCACCATGTGGTCATCCATATGACTTCTGTTTTAGACCTCCATGTATTTAGAGCCAATATCTCTAAAGGTAATCTATTTTACCTTTGGATAGCCCTAATTTTCAGGACATTTCTCTTTACATCAAGCCCAAATCTAGTTGTTCACAATTTCTATCTTTTACTATCAGTTCTACCTTCTGGAGCCAAGTGGACAGATTCTAATCCTTCCATGTAACAGCCACTCAAATACTTGAATATATCTATCCCATACTCTGAGCCTTTTCTTCTCAATGTTGAGATTCATCATTTCCTCCTACCATGCCATCATTGCTCATGTGGTAAAATCTCAAGGCCATTCTTCAACCTTGTCAATTTCTTTCCTCTGAGTGCTCTCTAACTTGTTGATCTTATCCAAAAGTGTGGTGCTCACAATGGAACTTTCCTGTAGTGTAAGATAGATTTTCATAATAAATTGAGTGTGCATGTTATTCCTTCCTTGAGCCAAATGTGATGAAAATAAGCTTCACTTTTTCCCTCTCACCTCCACCCTTTTCCCCTCAACTGGAAAAGCTTTTTCTTGCCTCTTCTATGACAGATAATTTGTTCCATTCCATTTCTCCCTTTCTCCTCCCAATCTATTTCTCTCTCACCCCTTAATTTTATTTTTTTAGATACAATCCCTTCCTATTCAACTCTCTCTCTCTCTCTCTCTCTCTCTATATATATATATATATATATGTATATATATATATACATATATATATATACATATGTGTGTGTGTGTGTGTGTGTGTGTGTGTGTAATTCCTCTAACTACCCAAATACTGAGAAAAGTTTCAAGAGTTACAAATGTTATCTTTCCATGTAGGAATGTAAACAGTTCAACTTTAGTAAGCCCTTTGTGATTTCTCTTTCCTGTTTACCTTTTCATGCTTCTCTTGATTCTTGTGTTTGAAAGTCAAATTTTCTTTTCAGTTCTGGTCTTTTCCACAAGAATACTTGAAAGTCCTCTATTTCATTGAATGATCATTTTTCCCTTCAAGTATTATACTCAGTTTTACTGGGTAGGTGATTCTTCATTTTAATACTAGTTCCTTTGACTTCTGGAATATCATATTCCAAGCCCTTCAATCTGTTAATGTACAAACTGCCAGATCCTGTATTATCCTGATTTTATTTCCACAATACTTGATTTGTTTCTTTCTAGGTGCTTGCAATATTTTCACCTTGACCTGAGAACTCTGGAATTTGGCCACAATATTCCTAGTAGTTTCTCTTTTTGGATCTCTTTTAGGAGGTGGTCAGTGGATTCTTTCAATATTGATTTTGCCCTCTGGTTCTAGAATATCAGGGCAATTTTCCTTGATAATTTCATGAAAGATGATATCTAGTCTCTTTTTTTGATCATGGCTTTCAGATAGCCCTATAATTTTTAAATTGTCTCCCCTGGATCTCTTTTCTAGGTCAGTTGTTTTTCCAATGAGATATTTCCCATTATCTTCCATTTAAAAAAATTTTTTTTTGGATTTGTTTTGTAATTTCTTGGTTTCTCATAAAATCATTAGCTTACATCTGTTCCATTCTAATTTTTAAAGTACTGTTTTCTTCAGTGAGCTTTTGAAACTCCTTTTCCATTTGACTAATTCTACTTTTTAAAGCATTCTTCTCCTTATTGGGTTTTTGGACCTCTTTTGCCAATCGAGTTAGCCTATTTTTCAAGGTATTATTTTCTTCAGCATTTTTTGACTCACTTTTCATGATTTCCTTTCATCATTCATACTTCTCTTCCCAATTTTTCCTCCACCTCTCCTACTTAATTTTAAAAATCCTTTTTGATCACTTCCATGGCCTGAGACCATTGCATATTTATTCTGGAAGTTTTGGTTGTAGAAGTCATGACTTTTATATCTTCCCCTGATGGTAAACATTATTCCTCCTCATCCAAAAGGATGGGAGAGAATACCTGTTCACCAAGAAAGTAACCTTCTCTAGTCTTATTTTTTTCCCCTTTTTTGGTATTTTCCCAACCATTTGCTTGACTTTTGCATCCTTTGTCAAGAGTAGGATAAGTTATCAGTTCCTCCACAGTGGCACAATCAAGGGAGCAGAGTTTACTTCTCAGGGGCCTCCAGCTCTGCCATGCCCCAGGACCAACCATGCTCAGGGCTGAGGTTCAGATCAGTTGCTCAGTTCCCCCAGGGGCTTTAAACTGAGCCACTCCAACAATGGACCCAGGCTGCTGCCAAGGCCACCCATTGCCTGCTGCTGCTGCTGTGTTGCTGTCTGGGGCCAGGGCTAGAGGAGGACCCTGCTCCCTTCTCACTCTGGTGGTAAAAGCCCTCTCACTGACCGTTGGCACCTGTGGGTTAAGGAATCTCTTAATTGCTTGTGCCGAGGATTCTGTCCCCAAAGTCTTCTATGGTCCTGCTCCTCCCAGTGCTGCACAGCCAAGGCTGGGCTGGGTTCTGCTCCACATCCAGTGCTACAGACCCTTGGCCTTCCAGATCACCCTGGGCTGGAAATCTCCTCCACTCTGTTGTTCTGTGACTTCTGCCGCTCTGGAATGTGTTGAGAGTCTTTCTTTACATGTATTTTATGAGCTGTGGGGGAAGAGTGAGAGTATATGCATCTTTCTACTGTACCATCTTGACTCTGCCCAAATTTTAGAATTCTTAAAGATGCAAGTAGAGCACTTGCAAGCTTTGAAAAGATCAAGGCAGTGACAATTGTCGTGTGTGGCTGAAGTGGAATGGAGGAGTAGGACATAGGAAGTCAATAGATTGAACAGTTGGGAAGCAAGAGTGTTCGAGGGAGTATCAAAATATATGTTGAAGTTCCCTAATATTACAGCAGGAGGTGAAGTAGAGAGAAAGAACATGAACCATGCATTGAATTCATTGAATAAAGAAGGAAAATGTCTTGAGTAACAACTATCTAGAACCTTTGTAAGAAAATGAAGTTAGTTTGGTCAGACATGACCTACTCTTGATAACTCCTTACTGGCTCTTTGTGATCACTCCTTCATTTTTAGGTCTTCACCAACAATTCCTTTAATAGCACTAGTCTAGAGTTTTGCCAGGGATTATACAAGCCCTGCCTCAAAAGGTTCTCCTCCATCATTGCTATAGCTTCAAGCGCCACCAGTAAAGTTTTATTGCCCTATTTGCAGGGATTTCTCCCAATTAAACATAAATATCTCTGTGAAAAGAAATATATTAAATCTTAGTCATTTTTACTTTATAGGACTGTAGACTCCTGGAGCTGGAAAAAACCTCAGAGGTTATCAGTCCAACCCTTTCATTTTATGAAGGTATAGAGGCAGCTGGTGATGTAGGTAGCTGGTGGCTAAATGGATAGAGCACTGGGCCTAGAGTCAAGAAGAACTGAGTTCAAATCCAGTCTTAGACATTTCCCAGTCATGTAATTCCTCAGCAAGTCACTTAACCTTTGATTTCCTGACAAAAGGATCCATAAGATCCACTGGAGAAGGAAATGGCAAAACAGTCCAGTATCTTTGCCAAGAAAACCCCACAGACAGCCATGATTTGTGGAGTCATGCAGAGTCAGACAATACTGAAAACAACAAAATGAGAAAGGTGAAAAGATTTGCCCAAGGTCACACAGCCACCCAGAATGATTTCTTGTGCTCTACCAGTCTAGGGAAAATCAGTCTTAGGGGTTTGATGGAGGACAGATACTAAAGAGGAGAAACTGAATATAGATGCTTTCTACTTAATAATTCTGCCTAGGGCTGACCCTGATAACATATTTCAATTCTCACAATGAATAGAGTTTATTGTGAATATGATTATAAGGATAGATTTCAGCATACCATTTCTCAATGCCTTTACTTAATACCAATTGTTTTCAGTAAGGGAACTTGTTTCTCTAAGTTGACTGTCTCCACTGAGCAAAAGAGTTTGAAAGATAAGGCAGGCTGGGAAACTGACACATAATCAGGACTTTTCTTTTTCCTTCTGGACAATAATTCACCTTAAAGTGGTAGAAACACATGTTTCTAAACAGATAAAAAAAGGACAATGAAAAAAGGTCCCACATTTAAAGAGTGCCTCTCACAACTTATCTTACCTATGTAGGTACTTACAAAAGTGTCTGCTGGGTATGATGGGGTGCTTGGGTACATGTACTTGGACACCAATTCTAAAATCACATTTATCTTTAAAAATCACATTTCTCCCTAGCCTCAAAATACTATCCCAGGCAGTTTCTCCCCAGCGCAAGGACAGAGCCTGCCCCAGCAACAACTGTTATCTCCCTTCCTTCTACAGCAATCAGTTATAGAACTTATTAGCCTAAACCAGTTGTGTACTGGCTTAAGGGGGTGTGCACTGAGTCATAATGACATTTACTACTCATTGACCAATCATATATACTCTAAACTTAGACATACATACATACTCCCTTACATTTATCTTGTCTAACAAGACATTAATGAAAGCAACCTAGTATTTCTGAGTCACCTCTGACCATTAGTTGACTTAGTGATGTCTCAGGCCTAAAATCACACTTCTAGGTAGCCCCTTCCTGGGCTATTTCCCAATGAATTCTGGGTAAAATACCTGAGCAGTAGATACCAAAAGGGCATGTTCCTTTAAGAACTAACCACTCCTTAGTCCCACCCCAAAACACCTAGTTCGCATATTTGGCACATGCTTTATTGTGGAGTATCATATATAAACTTTATTATATTCCTCTAAGGTTGCAGGTTCCTTAAGAACTCTTGCCCATTAAAAAGCATAATAAATCTCTACCTTGTTCCTCAACAATGCTTGAATCTGTAAATTCCTTCCAGACGACCTGCCTCTGGTACTCTGGTTCTTGTGGGGATCTCACACTCCACTTCCAGCCCTCATCAGGTAGACACTGTCAATATTATTTTGAGAACAAACATTTTAAAAATTTCAATTCAGAGATAGTTTCAGAAATCATGTGTGCTACAAGTATGTTTAATACTCCTGATTAATTTTTAGATCAATAGATCCATTTTCTAAATGAAAAGAGCAAATTTGATACTATTTCTAAGAGAAAATTGTTTTTGGTTTTTTTTTTTTTTGAAACTTTGCCATTCAGGGGGATTTCACAAAGTTCTTGCCATGGATGCATTCAATATAGTAAAAGTGAAATTAAAACTGGGATCTAATAATTAAGAAATCTTTATCTAAATATTTTCAATTGTTAGTTTACAGAATAATTTATAAATGTCTTATAAGTAAAAAGACTGTGTATCCCTATCTTACCCAGTTGGAAGTGCAAGAACTCCACATTTCCTGATCCCTCTATTAATCAGCACAGTAGCCTGACCTGCCCTGTTTCAGACCTGAGTAATTTGTCTCTCTTTAGTCAACTGAGTTCTCCCTCCCTACTTCTAGTGGCTCTCTATGTTGATCCTGGACATTCAATTGACTAAGCTTCCTGAAGCTCATCCCCTTGAACTCAAAAGATCTCCCAAACTCAACCTCCAAGGTAGCAGTTATTGCAGGTGTATGCAAATGCACCCAGTTTCCTTCTTCCTTTTAAAAGCCTAGGATTTACTTCTTTTCTAAATGATGATAATGATAAGAAATTTCTGAAGTTTCTTTACAGTCAGGAAGCTATTTCCTATCAGGAGACTGGGTTTCTCCACTATGAGTTCCCTTCACCAGTGAAATGACAGGTCCAAAATCCATCCGTTCTGGCCATAAACTCTGAGGATCATCCCATCCCAGATTGTTTCTTTTGGGAAGTCAAACTAAGCTGTTTTCTGCCTCAATTCTTACCTAGCCTTTAAAACCTGAATAGGTATTGCCTCAGACAAACTGAGACCTAGGAAAGATCTTAGCTTAAACAGACCCAGGTCTTCAGTCTTGACCTATGTCTTGCCACTGTACTCCATTGTTTCTGGGATAAGTGAGACTGATGACTGCACAGCTCTGTTTCACTTAAATCCAGTTCACTCACAAATCAAAACATTACCAACCTGAGGTCACTGATCCTCTTCTAGAGACAAGGATAAACCACAGCAAAAGAAGAAAATAAGTACGTTACATGTGTTATCTCATTTTTGTCTCATGTCTACTGAGATAGGAGCTACACAGACCTTCCTAATAGCGGAGTAATATGCTTTTGGGAAGATAGCATTAGCTTTGAAGTGAGAGGCTACAGGTTCAAATCCTATGGGATTTTTTTTGCTTTGTTTTTTCTTTTTACTATGCATCTGACCTTGCTCAAATTGCTTTAATCTCTGGGCTTTGGTTTGTTTATCTATGAAAGGGGAGGGTTGAACTAGAGATATTTCATCTCTAACATATATCCTTAAGGCTTGCAAAGTGCTTTCCTTACAACTATCTTGTGAAAGAGGCAGGGCAAGGTTATATAGTGGAAAGAGCTCTTTCTCTGGAGGCAAAGGTTAATTCTCTGTGCAAATTATTCTCTGAGCAAAGCACTAAACTTCCTTGGGTCTTACTTCTAGAAACAGAGAGAGAGAGAGAGAGAGAGAGAGAGAGAGAGAGAGAGGAAGGAAGGAAGGAAGGAAGGAAGAAAAAGAAAGGAGGAAGGGAAGAAAAAGAAAAATGAATGAATAATGAATGTATGTATGGATAAATAAATGAATGAATGAATAAATAAGTGAATGAATAAATGAAACATTTGGAATTGAGGGCCCTCCAACTCAACTCTACCATCCTCATTAGATAGTAAAGCATTATTAGCTCTATTTTATACATCAGGATACTGAGACTTAGAAGGGCTCTTCATCACAGGCAAGATCACTTGGCTAATATTCTTTACAGTGCCTGGCAAGCACTAGACACACAACAGGCACTCTGCAAAGACTTGGTGACTGATGATTGGCATGTCTGATCTGGTTGATGAATTGCTTTCTCTTTTGCAAGAAACGTAAGAATCATTTAATAGTCTATTTTATTTTTTACAAAATAAAGTCCTGCCTGACACTGCACTATACCAAAGAAGGAACAAAATAAAAGGAAAAATAAAAGATGGGGGGAGGAAGGTTAAGAAGAGATTGATGAAAGTAGGAAGAAGATATAATTCTTTATAAACCTTTAGCTTCCCTAAAAATTGGAGCAAGCAAGAGTGTTTCCCTCTAGCTATTTCATCATCTCCTTTTCTTGCAGTTTTCTTCCTTCATTCCTTGGGGGCTGAGTTTTACTGCCATCCTTTCCTAGAGTCACTGACATTAATCCCTCTGCTAAACAGCCTTGGCAATGGGAAACAGAAGAAGTAAAAGGTGGATTTAATGAAAATGCCTCAGTCACGAAATACTTTCAGTTGACTTTATGCTGTAGCCTGTCAGTACTCAACCATATGGTGTTAAAAACACTCCCTAAAATGTGTGTGTGTGTTTTTCAAACTACTTTACAGTTCTAATGGGTAATTGTGATCTCCTTCACAGCAAGAGATGAATGAGAGATGCGACGTGATATCACAGAACTTCAAAATGCATTAGTGAAACAGTGGGAAGGAAGGAGAGAAGGGAGCTGATCTCTGCTGCTATCTTTCTATAAATCATTTGGTAACCTCTAATAGTTTAGGTCAGAAGGGAGCTGTAGTGTAGCAGCTTCTAGTCATAATTAGCTCAATCAGGGCTACCAAGCCGTGCTTTTGTAACCAGACCTCTCCATGGCTGCATATCCCAGCTTTAAAGATCAGCCTCTGTGTCTAGACATCAGGGCAGCCCGACTTCCTACAAACTCTAAAGCTGGGCTACAGCAACAACTAAAGGACTTCAGGGTACTCTCAATTATGCACTAAGCCCCAGCTAACACCGACTGATACAGCATCCACTTGATTAACTGACACTGCTCATTAAGAGGAAGTAGGGTGAGCCAAGAGCCTACTGATTGGTATAGCGCAGGGATTTTCAAACTTCTTTTGCTCCTTGCAGAGTTATTATTCTTTGCCAAAAAGAATCTCAGAAACACAATGGGAGAAGAAAGAGACTCTCCTCATGCACATGTTAATGAAATTGCAAACAGTAGATCCAAACGATTTGTGGCAGTCCCTTTGGGAACCAATGGTTTAGCTACAGTGGCTAGATGGATGAAGTGCTGAGTCTGGAGTCGGGAAGATCTACATTCAAATTTGGCCTCAGACACTTACTAGTTATGTTACCCTGGAAAAGTCCCTTAACCTTTGTTTGCTTCAATTTCTTATCTGTAAAATGGGGATGATGACAATAGAGTACAGTGCCTGGCCTATAGTAAGCATTAGATGATGGTGACGTTGATGATTATGGTGATTGGTCGGGCACTTGACTAAGAATTAAAAGACTCAAGTTCTCATTCGGTCTGTGCCACTAATTATTTGACCGAAATCTAGAGCATATTAACAAAGTCTTTTTGTTGTCGTTCAGTCATTTTTCAATCATGTCTGACTCTTTGTTGACTTCTTTTGGGGTTTTATTGGCAAAGATATGGGAGTGATTTGTTACTTCCTTCTCCAGCTCATTTTATAGTTGATAAAAAGCTGAGGAAAATGGGCTTAAGTGACTTACTTAAGGTCACAAAGTTTATAAGTTTTTGAGGACAGGTTTGAATTTAAGATGAGTATTCCTAATTCAAGGCCCAGCCCTCTATCCTATGCACCACCTAGCTGCCCCCAACATAGTCCTATATGGTCTCAATTCCTTCATCTGTAAAAATGAGAGAATTGAATTTAAAGATTTCTATTGTCCCTTACAGCTCTAAGGTTCCATATGCCTTTGGTTAGGATATAGTGGAAAATCTCTTTCCTTACAGAAAGTTATTTAATAGTAGGAATAATAACTTGCATTTATATGACACTTTCAAGTTTGCAAAGCATTTTGTATGTTATCTCATTTGATTCTAATAACAACATTGTGATGCAAATACTATTATTTTATGCATTTTACAGATAAGGAAACAAACAGAAAAGTTAAGTGACTTGCTTAAGGTCACTTGCTAAGGCACAATTTGAACTGGTTTTACTAACTCCAAGTCTAGTACACTCTCCACTAAACCACCTTGCTACATACCCTTAAATATGCCATTGAGATAACATGATATATCTTATACTTCTTATTTAAATACAAGGGGAATATGTACTTGGATAGACCCCAGGGTAGATGGAAAAGATTAAGATATAAGAAGACAGAAAAGATAGGAAGGATATAGACTATGAAGGACTTTGAATGCGAAACAAGACTTCATATTTGATCTTGCAGGTGAAAGGGAAATGTAGTTATTGAATAGAATGATGATGTGTTCAAATCTGTGCTTTAGGAAAATTAATTTGACAGATGATTGGAGGATGGACTGGAGAAGAAAGACATGAAGCAAGGAGACCAACCAGCAGGCTATTTCAAGAGTCCAGGTGTGAGATGATGAAGACCTGACCCAGGATGATGGCAATGTCAGAGGAGAGAAAGAAGAGCATATAAAAAGGTAAAAATCAATACTACTTGGAAGGAAGTTGAGTATGGCAGTGTGTGTGTGTGTGTGTGTGTGTGTGTGTGTGTGTGTGTTGTCTCTCAATGTCAAGAATAAATTAGTTCTACCCCTAGGAACAAGACATCTCAACTCAACCAAGAGAGACAGAATCCCAAATTATACCCAAAGGGAAATTCCCAAAATTCTAATATGGATATCATCAAGTTGCTGCCTCCTCTACATATTAGATATTTCCTATAGGCTTTCTCTTTCTCCAGAAACTAGAAGTCTGAAACCATGTCTTCTTTCTTGAAATCGGAAGCCAGGAGACCAAAATATCTCTTCTCCTTAGGTCTTACAAACTCTACTCCTAATGCAAGAACAGAAGAAAGTGTATGCTAATGGACTTTGAGCTATAGGTTACATTTCTCCTCTAGGCCAAAACTCTTTTCAGTCCTTTGCAAAGATCAACTAGAACAAGCTTAAAACATGTAACTATACAATATAAACACAAATATCAGTGCTATTAAACAAGGATGTTTTTCTTGACATCCCAGGTAACCAACCTGTAACTATGAAACTAAACCAAAACAAATATGCATTAACATTACATATAATAAACAGAGTATCACTTGAGAAGGTACTACAGTGACAAAATACGTAACTACTTACAGGACAGTTTACATGCATATTTCAAAAGTATATACATATTGGTAGTACACAGCAACCAATTATATGCAACAAAGCATGACTGACAAACAAAGCAAAGTTAGCTAGTTAAAGCAATAACACTACTCTACATGTTGGCTTCTTCCCAAAGACTTTGCCTTCAGGGACATGAAGACGTATTGGAACTACATGACTTCTTTCTCGATGCTGGAAATCAGAAAACCTAGATCTATCTCCTCACTAATTCTCAAAGACTGCAGCCTTCACCCAGGACAGTGAGTCTCACAAAGGAAAGACTTGTGAAAATGAGCTTTGAAAAATAGTTACAAAAGATTTCAAAAACAATTTATGTTAAAAAATAATATTTTTACTTTGGAAGCACAGGTACTAAAATAACTAAAGAAAGTAACAGATTAAGGTGAAAACAGAAAATCAAGGGCAGAAATCATGCGCTACATTTTTCATAAAGAACATGTGTGTGTGTATATGTGTTGAGTACAATGTTTCTGTTAAACCTGAATTCAAAGAAAGTATGTTATCATGAACTTTACATAAGTAAAAAATGTATAAAGAAAATGACCACACTGTACACTTTTCAAACTTTGAAGTTATTTGCTTTACTTCTATCAAGTCCAGAATATGATGCTATCAAAAGAGCCATGAATTTGATATTAGAGGGTGTGGTTTTGAATCTCAACTCTGTCATTTATTACCTTTGTGAAAGGAAAATCACTCACTTATCTGGTCCTTTGTTTCCTCAAAATGGGGGAACTGAAATAGTAGACCACCTCCTAGCTCCCTTTCAGTATATCAAGATTCTATGAAATATTAACAAAAGGATATGTGTAGATCCACCTTCCTAAAGTGTTAATTGAGCCTAGTTTGAATATGTAGCAATGATGAACAATAAGAAATAATTTATTTTGAAAGTATAATGGAATATAAGAGATGAACTCCCACCTCAAAAAATGTCAACATTGGTAACACATTGCAGCTTATTTAATTCCATGAACTTTTCCATTCACTTAATTCTTCCAATCTAATATTCTACAATTCAAGATGATATGACATCACTAGGAAAATTTCTGTGCAAAAAGGTGGGCTTTTGTATCATCAGGATGCTTGGGATCATAGACTCACTAAATGATGAAATCTTAGAGTTTGAAGGGCTTAGAAGTCATTTAAAAGTTCATGCATTGATAGCAATGCCCTCTGAAACACACATGATAGTCTAACCTTCAGGATAAAAGTTTCAGTGAATAAGAACCCATAACTTAAGAGTTAGAAATTTTATTAGTAACATTTTGGTCAGTTACCTTCTATACCATTTCAAATTTTTATGAGAGAGGGAGAGAGAGAGAGAGAGAGAGAGAGAGAGAGAGAGAGAGAGAGAGAGAGAGAGAGAGAGAAAAGAAAAATGGTTCTCTCAAAAGTCATTTGCCTGTTACAGGTGAATGCATAGGTTTAAAAGCAAGAACTAGAAGGCATTAGCCATGCTTAACATCAAGTAATATAATACCAAAAAAATAAATAAATAAAGGAAATTTATTGCATTTTAATAGCCAGGAAAAGGCCTGTTAGTGGAGTTGGAGCAGTTCCTGAATCAGCTGTTCCTATCAAATCAAACTACCTTCTTGTTAAAACAAATATTACTCAAAAGTTAGAAGATAGAATAAGGCATAGAGTTAAAAATAGCTACAATATTATTTAATTAAGCAAGTGACACTAACATTCACAAGGTCCTATTCAAATAATTATGATGTGGATGTGACATTGGATTCTCTTTAGTTATGCCAGTGGATTATAAGCTCTGGCAAGGTACATAATGCTGGAAAGACTTCATGTATGAGCCAACTTTCTGAAAATCAGTCTCAGAGTGAGTTCAATGACTCATCATTAGTAGGCAAGTTATTCCATGCTTCACGTTTTGGTCATAACAACACATTAAGTAAGAAAAAAGAGAATATATCCCTAAGTCTTATGCAGGGCCCCTCCATTTCTCCAATGATGGTGATAAAGTCGTAGGAAAAAGGCAAAGAATGCTAAGAATGACACAATTTTTTGGTTATCAATGAGTTTTAGTTTGACTCTTGATACTCTAAATATATGAGAACCATATCTTGTAACTTTTGAGTGGATATGTTGTTGGAGGAGCTCAATAATATCAGTTCAGACATTTTTGTTATAAATAAAACAAGAAACTTCAGTAAAATGAATCACAGTTACGCCTTGGAGAGGCAAAGAAAGTAGTTGGATGAAATTGGTTTTATAGTAGGCCCAAAGGCAACAAAATCATTAGTTTATGGGATCATGAAATATTTATAGACCTACATAATATAGGTAATTTCATATTTCAGTTTTAATGACAAGTATTTGCAAAAAGACCACAAGAAAAATAATTGCAGTCTATCAGCCAACAGTTTTCAGAAAATAGATAAAAATATTCAAAAAACATCCCCATAAGACACTAAAGAGTAAGTGATCATGTACTTTAATACGTAGTTATTTCAATGCAAAATTGGGGAAATGTGTCGATGATGAAAAATATATGATAAAACAAGTTTAAGGAAAAATGAATGAGGGAGGCCAGAGTCTCATAAATTACATAGAAGTTCCACACCTTTATATCATGTTTATGTTCTTCAAAAAAAGAAGAATTAATAGGCTCTAGACCACATAACATTATAACAATGACAAAGATTATACTCACTGGTTAAGAAAATCAGTTATTGCTGCCTTTGTAGAGTAAATTATTGACTAGTCAATGAAAAGATCAGCTAATAAAAAACTGGAAAAATAAAGAGAAAGAAACAGAGCACAATCAAAACAATAATCAAGCTATTTAAATATGTAATTAGTGATAAACATGTTAAATGGACAAGTAAAATTGCATTAGAACTGATTAAGATGAAATTATACAAAAGTTTAACTGATATATATATATATCTACATGTGTGTGTGTATGTATGTATGTATGTATGTATGTATGTATGTATTTACCATAACAGGAACTCAGAAGAGCCCAGAAAACTCCTTAGTCAGAAAATATCTGACTTGCCTGCCAAATGACACGAGATGGTAGCAAAAAACAAAACCTGTAAAGATATAAAGTCATTTCTTTAGGAGGAAGGATGATGTGTGATTATGAGAAGTGTCTTTTCATAAATAAGATAAAAAAGGAGTGGGAAATGAAAGATTTAGCTAAGCAAATTCCTCCCAAGGGCATTAAATATGCAAATACATAGAGGGGAAAAAAGTATAAAAATGGAATGATCTATAAATATTATTACAAGAAACTTTTCACCCTCAAGAATAGTAGTATCCTCATCCTAGTCCCAGATGTGCTTTTAGGGGAGATGGGAATGACAACAAAGAGAATGAAGATTGAAAAAGCAGCCAGATTGGAAACAAGTGCAGATCTGTGTTGAAGGAGACAACTGCGAAAATATTAAAGCATTTATATGCAAAACATATGAAGGAAGGGGACTACACCAAAAGTGTATAATAATTCTCAAATTTTATAAATAACAATACAAACAACAGAAAATTCAACAACTACTCTCCCACCTATGAAAATCTTTATGAGAGTCTCATAAAACAGAAAGTAGCAATAGATGGGAAAACTATAAAGAAACCTTGGAAAGGAATTTGGCTAAGCAGAGTTGTCCCAAAGGCAGTTAAGGACAAAAAATGGAAGGACAATAAACTGAACAAAAATGGGAAAGATCTGTAAAGATTACTTTAACAGTCCCTTAAAGAAATAAAGAACAAATTAAATAGTTGGAGGAATATTCACTGCTCATGACTGAGTTACATATACACAAATACATATGTATATATGTGTATGTATACATATATATACACTCACACACATACACACACACACACACACACACACACACACATATATATATATATATATATATATATATATATATATATATATATATATATACATATATACACACACATCCATAACCAAAATGACAGTATTGTGAATGTTATTTTATAGCTGTAATGTTTCACCAATCAAACTACTAAAGAGATTCTTTACAGAACTCAATAAAATAACAACAATATCTATCTGGAGGAATAAAAGATGTATAACAATAGAGGATTAATGAAAAAGGTAAGGAAGAATGAAAGGAGAATGCCAATTCTAGACCTCAGACTTGCATATAAAGCAAAATTTATCAAAACCATTGGTTATTAGTTAAAGAAGAGAAAATTAGTTGATATAGACTAGACAAGGGAGAATGAGAAATAATGGAACAGAATATTTCAGTGTTCTTAAAACTCCCAAATATAAATTACTTTAAAAAGAAGGCCTTGTTTGATAAGAATTGCTAGGACAGTTAAAATGCAGTCTGATATAGACTTAGAACAAGATCTTCCACCATTTTTCATTGTAAATTCAAAATGAACAAAATATCTGAATATTAAAAATTATTTAAAATTAGAAGATAAGCAGATTATATACCTTTCATAATTATGAGTAGGAGATGAACTGTTAACTAAACATTGAATAAAGGCAATTACAAAAAATAAAACAGAAAATCCTGATGACATGACATTGAAAAGTCTTTGCTCAAACAAAATTAATTTGCCTAGAACAAGAAGGAAAACAATTGAATAGGGAAAAATATTTTGTATAAAATGCCTTGGATAAATGTCTACATATCCAAAGTACATAAGCAACTACCAAAAATATACAAGGTGAAAAAGCCATCACCCAATAGATAATGGTAAATAATATAAAGAGTTCTCAAAAAAAAAAAAGAATTGCCAACTATTAATGATATGAAGGAATAATTCTAATCACTAATAAGAGAAATAAACATCAAAACAGCTCTGAAATTTTACTTCATACCCAACAAATTGGCAAAAATGACAATAATGCAAATAGTCAATGTTGTAGAGGTTGTGGAAAAGTAGGAACACTAGTGCCTAGTTAATGGGGCTGTGAATTAGGACAGTCATTCTGGAAAGCATTTTGGAATTATGCAAATAAATTGGCTAATATGCCCGTATTCATTGACCAAGATTCCGCTACTCAGCGTATACTACAATGAAGTTTTTGATAAAAACAAAGATTCCATATGAACTAAAATATTTATCCCAGCACCTTTTGTGGAAGCAAAGAACTGGAAATACCACTATTGAGGTTTCAGGGTGCTGGGGACCCCAAAATACTGATACATCAAGTCCCGTTAGAATGAATTCGACACAAGCCTTCTTAAAACCAAAGAAAAACAAAGTTTATTAAATATTCGCCATACTAGGTTGACTCTTAAGGAGCCTAAGCATTTGTAACACTTGTATTAACAAGAGAACCAGATAGAATCTCAGCTAGACAGTCAGAATTGGATTGAATCTGAGAACCTTCATGGAGGCAACATGGAACTTAAATATAGAAAAAGATCGTAGGAGGGATCTGTGGGTGGTCTGGTAGTCTAGGGTGATGGGAAGAGGGGTTTGGAGAGTGTCTTGAGGAGAAGTCTTAGGAGACCCTCAATGGGACTGGGGTGACTGATCAAGGGTTGGAAACAGCTGAAGGCAATCAGAAGGTATTAGACAATGGAGGAAGTGGGTGGGAAGCAGGTGGGGCAATCCAGAGGTAACAGACAATGGAAGGCCAGGCTAGGCCAAGGGCAACATATCAGAGTAGGAAGGCCAGGTTAAGTGGGAAGATTCAAGGGGAGTTGGGGGAGGTTCCTAGAGTCTGAACCCCATCACCACCACCAACAACAGGGATTAGAATTTATATAGTACTTTAAAGATTACAAAAATCTTTACAAATTTCACATTTTAGCATCACAATAGCCCTGGGTAGCAGGACCTGTTATTATCTCCCTTATAGATGAAGATACTGAGGCAAATGGAGCTTAAGGGACATGTCCAATGTCTAATAATGTTAAATGTCTAAGAATGTTAAATGTCTGAGGTCAGATTTGAACTTAGGTCTTTCACAACTATGACTCTTGTAAAATAAACACCTATAAATCTGGAAAATGGTCAAAAAAATTGTGGTTAAATAAGTAAAAATGAATACTGCTGTGTTGTAAAGATATAACGAACAAAATGAATGCAGAAAAGTGTGAAGTGAAGTCAGAAGAGCCAAGAAAGCAATATACACAGTAACCACAACAATGTAAATGGAAAGAACAACCACAAAACAATAAAAAAATGAATGTTGTATGCTATGTTTTGTCCATATAGGTTACATGTGTCCACATTGGTCTATCTAGATGTGCCCTCCTAGGAGAGACTTTGATTCTTGACAGGAGGAGAGGCAGGAGGCTGGAGCCAGAAGCTGGACACTGCTTTTCTCAGAGAATGGGTATCAGTCTAGAATTATATATTTCTGATCTCTTGAATGTTGTTATTCTAGGGGAAGTAATTTTTAGGTTCAGTATGAGATTTTAATCACTATTCCTTAACGAAGAAAACATCCTCCAAGATACATATACCTATATATGACTATATATATGTGTATATATAGATATATACATGCACACACACATACATATACACACATATATACTTAAAAATATATATGTGTATAATATGTACATATCAACTCTCTTTTCTCTAAATGTTTGCTCCATAAAGAATGTACATAACAATTAGCAAATAAATCCATTCATCTAAGCCAAAAGTAAACGAATCAGAATAAGTCTATGCATGAGAATATTTACTAGATAATACATAGAGCGAATGAATTTTCCCACTGGGAGCAAGAAATCTGAACTCCATCAAGACAAAGGGTCCCATATTTCACTCATGAGGAAATTCTCCTAGTCTCTAGTGTAGTAAACTCAGAATGGAATTATGATTGAGGTGTTGGCTCCTCTACAAGTTGGCTTCTTCCTAGAGTCTATCACTTCAGGGACCTAAAGAGAGTTTGGAACCACACACATATCTTCTCTCTTGAAGCTAAAAGCTAGAAGAGCAGTATCTAAAACCTTTACTTCACAAAGCCATGGAACACTGAATAATCTATTTCTAACAAGGAGAAAAATCCCATGCAAATGGGCTTTGAGATACTGTTTGTGGTTGCAAAATTATAATGATGGAATGTGGTCCCAAAGAAAGAGATATGAGAAGTTATCTCTCTTTCCAAACTGCTTTGCTAAGCTGGGAGTTCTAGCAATGTGGGATATTGCATAAATTGTCAGAAATTTTAAAGTACTGACGTAATAGTTTTCTGATTCCCCCCTTATTTTCTACTTTCTTTTTAAAAAGAAAACTGTTATAAGGGATATATCTGAGAGTGGTAGGGAGATAGATTATTATGAAAATTTCAGGACTAAAGGTATCAGTAAAATTTTATTGAAGAAAAGATTTCTATAACATTTTCTACTATAAAGTACAATTGAGTCACCTCCCCTCCTCTATTTAGGCCCTAATATCCCAGTCCTTAATATGCTGTAATGTTAATGAAATAGGAAGACCTCCCACATGTACAAAAATATTTATAGCAGTTCACTTTGTGGTGGCCTAGAACTGGAAATAAAGGGGATGCCCATCAATTGCAGAATGACTGAACAAGTTGTGGTATATGAATGTAATGGAATACTATTGCACTATAAGAAATAATGAACAGGAATTCAGAGAGGCCTGGAAAGACTTACATGAGCTGATGCTGAGTGAAAGGAGCAGAACCAGGAGAACTTTATACACAGTAACAACCAGAGTGTGCAAGGACTGATTTTGATCAACTTAGCCCTTCTCAGAAATGCAGGGATCTAAAACATTTTCAAAGGACTCATGATGCAACATCCAGAGAAAGAACTATCCAGATCTCAGAATGAATCAGACTGTTTCCTCTTTTGCTATGTTATGTTTTGTTTTATTTTTCTCTTGGTTGCTCCCATTTGATATAATTCTTCTATACAACATGACTAAGGTGAAAATATGTTTAATAGGAATGTATGTGTAGAGCCCATATAAGATTACATGCCATCTTGGAGAGGGAGATGGGAAGGAGGAGGAAAAAATTTAAAACTTATGGAAGTGAATGTTAAAAGCTGAAAACAAATAAATTAATAAATTTGGAGAAAAATAGAAATAGGAGCATCTTCCCCACCCATTAATAGGCCTTACATGGAGCCCATTTGGGGGAAGGACTTGCCTAAGGAGGAGCTTGCTTAGGGGGAGGCTTGATTGTAGGAAAACTTCCACACCTTTTGGTAATAAGTTGATTAGGCACTGAGTTAGGAGGGTTGTCATGTCTTCTGGCTCTGAGAAGTGTATATTTACTCTGAGTTGGTATTTTACTTTGGGGGCTCACTTATGAGAAGGACTTTGTTATTCCCTGGTGGAGACTGTGAGTAGTGGTATTTTCAGACCTCCTTTCTCCCTCCCTCCCCACCAACTGCTCAAATGTAAAGGCTCTATCCAGTGGTCTAGATAAAGTGTATAGCAATATTTCTTTGATTCAGGAAGTCAGAGCTCTGTCTGTTGGTCTTAATGCTAATTTCCCCTGCTTGTATTTTCTGTTTGTGATTTCCCTGATATTCAGGGTGCTGACTTTTCCCCTAAACTAGTGAATATAATTAAAGAAGATTGTTGATCCCTTAAAAGTTGCTTTCCTTTGAGAAAACTAGAACCAAGAATCTGTGCTCCTAGGTCATCCTGGGTATGCTAGGGTGCTTGCTACTACATATTCTTATGGAAGGGGAAAAATGGCTCTATAGAGATCAAAGATGGGGAAAGCAGTCAGATTAGACCAAGCACCCAACTTCCATGAAATCTTTAAAGAAGTCATCTGTACCCAAATTAAGCGCATCCTTGATGAAGGCATTACAAAATAATAAGACTTTCACAAACAGTATAAAATAATTTATCACATCCTTACCATTTCACAATCGACTTTTAAGGTGTTATTATGATTGTTTTTGTTGATTTAAAAATAAAAGCCTATGATATCATAGAACAAAATGCTACCTAAAAGATTCTTTTGTTTTCAATGAAGTGTCCCCCATCCATTCATCAAGATCATTCAAGATTCCTTAAAAGACTTAAAAATAGAAATCACCCTCTTCAGTGGATATCTGATCATATACATCATGCAAGGCAAGAGAGAGGTAGACATATACTCATTAAAGTGTTCACCTCTGTGATGGAGGAAATCTAGCATAGGATCCACATTGAAGAATTATTTCTTATGGATGAGGAAAGCCTGTAGATGGTCCTATTCTTTGATGGCACTATGTTGGTTATGTTAAACCTTGGAATACTACAGAGAATTCCAGAAGGATATCTAACTATGCGAAGAGTTTGGCCTATCCAACCACATGGGAAAGAGCAAGTAAATGAAAAATGTTCAATGCCTATATCAGGAGTTGGCAAACTATGGTCTACAACACATGGGCTAAACCCAGTCATTGCCTATTTTTATATGGTCCTTGAGCTAAGAATCATTTTTATATTTTTAAATAAATTCAAATTTTATTTAAAATGATAAAAAACCTTAATTATCTCAGTTGCCATTCAAAACAGATGGCAAGCCATTTTGGGTCCTCCCACCATAGTTTGCCAACCCCTGGCCTAGATTATGATATGCATTTCTATGGGCAATCTCTAAACACTTGTCTATTTATATCTGGACACAGATAAAATTTATATCACAGTATTTATATCTGGACAGATAGTACAGATGGATAAAAAATTAGGCCCAGAACCCAACAGGAAGAAGAGATCAAATTGTTTTACCTTTAAAAAACTGAAAAGTTGCTAGGTATAGCCTGTAATCCTGCTATCAGAAGGATAACAATTTAAAGTTCATAAATCTTGTTAGCTCAGGGGCTCTAAGAATGTACTGGGATAGGTTAATTGGGTATTTGAATTAAGTCTGGCATTGATATGGTGAGTTCCCAGCAGTCAGAGCCCACTGAGTTGACTGAGTATGAAAACCAGCTGAGATTAGAAAAAGAACATTTCAAAATTCCCATAACAATCAGTAGGAAGATTGGGCTCATTGCTCTTCCAGCTTGATGAGATAGGGAAATTCAATAAAGATTAGGAAATGAAAAGAAGGAAAAGGAAGGGAAAAGAGGGGAAGAGTTAAAGAAAAGGGGAAAAGGAAGAAAGGAAGGAAGGAAGGAAGGAAGGAAGGAAGGAAGGAAGAAAGAAAGAAAAGAAAGAAAGAAAAAAGAAAGAGAAAGAAATAAAAAGAAAGGAAGGAAGGAAGGAAGAAGGAAGGAAGGAAGGAAGGGAAGAAAGAAAGAAAGAAGGAAGGAAGGAAGGAAGAAGGAAGGAAGGAAGGAAGGGAAGAAAGAAAGAAAGAAAGAAAGAAAGAAGGAAGGAAGGAAGGAAGGAAGGAAGGAAGGAAGGAAGGAAGGAAGAGAAAGAAATAAAAAGGAAGGAAGGAAGAAAGAAAGAAAGAAAGAAAAAAGGAAGGAAGGAAGGAAAGAAGGAAGGAAGGAAGAAAGAAAAAAGAAAGAAAGAAGGAAGGAAGGAAGGAAAGAAGGAAGGAAGAAAGAAAGAGAAAGAAATAAAAAGAAAGGAAGGAAGGAAGAAAGAAAGAAAGAAAGAAAGGAAGGAAGGAAGGAAGGAAGGAAGGAAGAAAGAAAGAAAGAAAGAAAGAAAGAAAAAACAAAAAAAGAAGGAAAGGACAATTACAAAGCTCTTTTAAGGACCCCAAGTTTTCCAAAGAAAGAAAGCCCCATAATTTTAATGCCAACAGTTTACCAGTGTTGTTGGATTGTATCGAATCATGGATTACAATGATCTCTGAAGAACAAAAGTGAACATCACATACAAGGCAATGGTTGGTATCAGTAGGCTACATCATATAACCAAATGAAGAATTTCAAGCAGCAGCAGGGATAAGAATGTCATCAAGGAAAGATACAGTAGGAAGAGAAGATAGGTTGGTGCATACAGTGAGTATACACTGATTCCCTTGAGATATCATGAAGAAATGACAAACTCCAGCACGCTGAGTTGACCTCTTGTGGTAAATTTATGTGAGGACGTGGATAAAAGTCACACAGGATAGCTAGGTATGGATGGATTATGAACTACATTCTAGGGGAGTGCTCTCAAATTGATGAGATGGTAGATTCAAGTATTGAGTATTCATGCCCAGAAATGGGATATGGAGAAGAGAACATTAATACCAATTACAATAATTTCAAGCAGACATTTAACCAATGTGAATTAGTTGCCCTAAGAACAGAAGAGCACCCAAACCCTTTCATTAAAAAAACAATAAACCAGCTCTTATTTGCTAAGTGCAGGTAAGACAGAGGAGTTGAATTCAATTGGAATTCAGAATACAAATTTATTTCTAAATTCTTGCAAAATAGGAGTGTGAAAGATTTGAACTCATTAAGATTAATCTTTCTGACTCCAGTCTAACTTGGAGACTCAGAGGTACATGATTAATTAACGAGAGGGACTGTAACATTTCTACAAATTCACAAGGAAATTTTAGAACATACCCTTTGTTTACCTCGGAAATTGGGATGAGAACTCATGAGGTAAAGAATCAAATATCAGACTGAAGGGTGGTGGCTTTGTGTAGTTGCTAACTTCTACAGTGCCCAGACCCTACTAGGATACACTTAAGTCTTGCTTTATAGAACAGAAAGAAAAAAAATTAAGGTTAAAATTAGTTTAATAAAAACTTTATAAGATATTCAACTAAGCAAAATCATCTCAAGGCACACAAAGTATTTCTTTGTTGAAGGAAACATAAATGAGGATGTGTGGGAATAAATTTTTAATACTTCTGAAGGAAAGTAAAATGCCAAAGGTGTGGGGAGAATTGTTAGATGATATCACTATAAACAATTTCCTGAAAGGATATCAATAGTTATGTTGGCTATAAGCCTACTTTACCATCAATATAAGTGTTCCACATCACTAATCCAGACACAGATCAAGAACATCCTTAATATGCTTATAAAACAGAAGAGGTAGCCTTTCAAAAGTGATATGCTGTCGTGAACCATTTCTTTTCCATCAAGAGATTGAGTAAGACATTGAGAACATAACATCCCATTGTGCCTACTGTTTAATAAAAAGAAGTGTTTGATTCTGTAGAGAAAAATGCCCCCTAAAAAGATTTTCTTCATCAATGTGCCTCTCTTGTAAGTATTAAAATTATGCAAGATTCCTTAAAAATATAACCAGAGATAAGTTTTTTTCAGTGACCCTCTGATTATCAGTATCAAATAATTCCTTATTTTATCAGTACATATCAGATAATTTGATCAATATTAAATACTTCATGGAAGTACATATTTGCCAAAATGCTTTATATCCACCATAAATGAGAAACAGAGCAAGTGTCCAGTCCAAGAAGGATGGTGAAGTCTTCCATATGCTACGGGTATATGGGAAAATAGGCTGATTTCATTAACTCTGAAATACTGTGGAGGGTCCTAGTAATATTTATAACCACTCAAAAAAAATGGTCCTCACTATCCAGTAGTGAAAAACCAGTTGGATGAAAATGACTCTTATTAAATTCATAATATACAGTCACATGGACAATCCATAGTGCTTATCCATCAGTCTATGTATCTTATACAAATGCTCCAACTGGTTAATGAACTATGCCAATAGTTGAAAGGAAAAGAGAATGGGATAGATTACCACTGGGGAACTGCCAAGTTATTTTGATGACCCCAAACTACTCTTTGAAACAAAGGTTTGTCTTTTTTAAGGCCAATTGTCTACTGGCATTTTTATGCTTCTCAAACATGGGATATAGTCTCCAAATATTTTAAAATTAGCATCATTCAAAGGGAAATGGAGAGGTGCATGGTGAGCATAAGTAGACTGAAAAACAATGCGAACCTAGGATTTGCAGGCAACAACTTAAGTGTAGCCTAGATGGGTTTGTGTGTACAACTTGGGCACTGTAGAAGTAAACAACTACAAAAAGCCACCACCCTTCAGCCTGATATTTGATTCTTTATTTCATGAATTCTCATTCCAGATTCCAAGGTAGCCAAGGGATATGTTCTGAAATTTCCTCATGAATTTGTAGAATTCCCCAAGGTAACATGGATTCAGGAAGACTCATCTTAAAGAGTTCAAATCAATTCTCAGACACTTACTAGGCTGTATGACCCTGGACAAGTCACTTAACCTGTTTGCTTCAGTTTCCACTACTGTAAAAGGAACTAGAGAAGGAAATGACAGACCACTGCATTTTCTCTACAAAGAAAACCCCAAATTGGGTTATGAAGAGCCAGATACAATTGAAAAATGACTGAATAACAATAAGAACATATGTGTGTATGTGTGGGAGTATATATGTATATATTTACATATATTTATATAAATGAGAGAAACTACTTTTCTCACAAATCTCTATTCCTGTCTCTATCTTTTTCTCTTTCTCTCCCCCTTTGTTCCTCTCTCTATTTCTCTCTGTCTTTGTTTCTGTCTTTCTCTCTCTCTTCCTTTCCCTCCCTTCACAAACTTAATAAACATAAAATTATGAGTGCTGCTACTAACTGTACAATTTGTTGATGATGTAACACATAATTCAAAGACATTTTAAATATTTCAGCACTATATCAAAATAAAAAAGATAACAGAGTCACCTCTAAACATTAACTGCAATGGTTGATATCCTCAAATCCATAAGCATATTCCCAAAAATCACCTTTGTTGTTATGGCAAAGTCTCTCAAGAATTTCCTTTAGGATACTTTTGCAACATGAGTTAAATTCAGTTCTCTCAGGAAATATCTAGAGATGCTAAACTGCACAGTGGTTAGAAAAATGGACTTGCATTCAATATACCAGAGTTCAAATGTTCTTGGGACAATCTGAAGATATTTGATCCTGGACAAGTCACAACTTGTCTTAGTCTCTATTTCCTCATCTGTAAAATACTTACCCCTGCTTCATAGAGTTGTTCTGAAGGTCAAATGAGATAACATGTAAAGCATTTGGAAAACCTTAAATATTTATTTTATAAGTGTTCAAATACTAGCTATTTTTTTAATTACTAGTGAGACAGGTTCATGTGCCTGGAAAGGCAGATAAAGTAGCCAATCTTTACTAAAAGGCAGCACTAACTCTCACCAATAGGTAGCAAAATGATTAGAGAAGAGAGGATTCTGAGAAGATGGGGGAGTAGGTCAGAAAATTTCAAGCTCTCAAAATCTTCCTCCACAAAAGAGATAAAATAGTGCGTCTGGGTCAATATAGAGTCATGAAAACAAAGAAAAGTAGAGGAAGTATAGGGGTCTTCTTGGGACAATTGGAGAAGACTTGAAGAAAAATCTCAGGACTCGACTTCTTCCCTTTTAAGAGAAAACACCTCCAGGTTAGGCTCTGCTTTAACAAGCCAAAAATTGCTTAAAAAAAAACAACAAACAAATACAACAAGATCTGAGGTTAGCTGGATTGGGAGGCTGCCTCAGCCTTGGTTGAGGAACTTTAATCTCCTGGACAGTGAGGGGAGTTGGGTGTCTGACCTGGAGAATGTATAGGGAACCTCTTCTCACAAGGAACAGCAGACACAGCTTTAATGGGAAGAGGAAGAGTGGTGGGGCAAGAAGGAACCAACTCAACCTATTGAGTGCAGAAGAAGTGGGATGGTGATGCCAGTGTCTGTGGGCACTTACAGGAGGCGGGAGGTCTTGATTTGAGTTCAAGGTTAGAGGGGAGAACTGGAGAGGGTCAGAGGTTAGAGGAATCATCCCCCCATAGCCTAGGACTAGAGGTGATTATAAAAACTATATTATTACAAAGAAAGAAAAAAATTCACTGGCAAAAGAGAGAGAATCCAACCATACACAACTATTCTGGGAATAGAGAAGACTGGAGTTTGACTTCAGAAGAGGATACTGAAACAAAGAAACCCTCTTCTGCCCTCAAAGAATAATATCAAATGGGGCAGAGCCAAGATAGCAGAGGAGAAAGACACATATATTCTAGTGCTTCCCCCACAGCCCACAAAATACCTGTAAAAAATGACTCACAACAAATTCTACAGCAGCAGAGGTAACAGAACAACAGTGAAAGAGGTTTCCAGCCAAAGATAACCTGGAAGGCTGACAGGAAAGGTCTATCTCACAGGACACTGAGCCAAACTGAGCCTAGCCATGGCCACATGGCACCAGGTAGAACAGGACTGGAACAGGCCTCTGGGCAGAATACCCAGCTGGGAGGGTCCCAGATCCCTCAACTCAAAAGAGACTAAGAAAGTTTCAAAGGTCAATATAGGAGGACTTTCTCATCTGGGCATGAGGGAAGTGGGCTCCCCCTAGCACTGGTCCTGGACTGCAGTAGAGGCGGCAGCAGCAGCAGCAGTAGCAGCAGCAGCAGCAGTTGGCAGCTACAGTGGCCATGGAGGCAGCCTGGGTCCATTGTCTCAGCTGCTCTGCTTAAAGTCTCTGGGGGAATTGAGCAACTGATCTAAGTCTTAGCCCTGCGCATGATCCTGGGAGGAGGAGGAGCACTAGGACCTTCCTCTTGACAAAGGATTTAGAAGTCAAGTAACTAGCTGGGAAAGTGCTCCAAAAAGGGAAAAAAAAATAAGATCATATAAGCAGGTATCTCCTTCCATCCTTTCGGGTGAGGAAGAGCAATGCATACTATCAGAGGAAGTCAGGGCTTCTGCCTCCAGTACCTGAAAAATGAATATGAAATGGGCTCAGGCCATAGAAAAGCTTGAAAAGCAAGTCAGTAGCTTGCTAAAGGAGAACCAAAAAAATGCTGAGGAAAATAACACCTTTAAAAAGAGGATAACTCAATTGGAAAAAGAGATCCAAAAAGCCAATGAGGAAAAGAAAGCTTTAAAAAATAGAATTAGTTAAATGGAAAAGGAGATTCAAAAGCTCACTGAACAAAACAGTTCTTTAAAAATGAGAATGGAGGTCAGGGAAGCTAATGGCTATATCAAGAAGTTACAAAACCAAACCAAAAGATGGAAAAAATAGAAGATAGTATGAAATGTCTCACTGGAAAAACAACTGACCTGGAGAATAGATTCAGTAGAGACAATTTAAAAATTATGGGACTACCTGAAAGCCATGATCAAAGAAAAGAGCCTAGACATTATCTTTCATGAAATTATCAAGGAAAACTACCCTGATATTCTAGAACCAGAGGGCAAAATAAATATTGAAAGAACCCACTGATCACCTCCTGAAAGAGACCTGAACAGAGAAACTCCTAGAAATACTGTGGTCAAATTTCAGAGTTCCTAGGTCAAGGAGAAAATATTACAAGCAGCTAGAAAGAAAAATTGCGAGTATTGTGGAAACATAATTAGGATAACACAAGATCTGGCAGTTTCTACATTAAGGGATCGAAGGGCTGAATAGGATATTCCAGAAGTCAAAGGAAGTGGGATGAAAACCAAGAATCACCTACCCAGCAAAACTAAGTATAATACTTTGAGGGAAAAAAATGGTCATTCAATGATATAGAGGTCTTTCAAGCATTTATGATGAAAAGACCAGAACTGAATAGAAAATTTGACTTTCAAACACAAGAATCAGGAGAAGCATGAAAAAGTAATTAGGAAAGAGAAATCATAAAGGACTTTCCTATAGCTGAACTGTTTACATTCCTACATGGAAAGATAATATTTGTAACTCTTGAGACTTTTTTCAGTATTTGGGTAGGTGGAAGGATTATACACAAACACACACACACACACACACACACAGAGTACAGGTTGAGTTGAATCAGAGGAGATGGTATCCACAAAGAAATGAAATAAAATTAAGGGATGAGAGAAGAAAATTTTGGGAGGAGAAAGGGAGTAGAATGAGACAGACTATCACTCATAAAAGAGATAAGAAAAATATTTTTCATTGGAGGAAAAAAGGGAGTGAGTGAGAGGGGAAAAGTGAAGCTTACTTTCTTCACATATGGCTTAAGGAGGGAATAATATGCTCACTAAATTTGGTATGAAAATATATCTTGGGGGGCGGAGCCAAGATGGCGGAGTGAGAGCAACGACTCACCTAAGCTCTCGGACAAACTCCTTCAGGTACCTCCGAAAGGAGAATCTGACCAAAGTTCGGAGGTGCGGAATCCAGTGGGAGGCAGAAGGTGACAATTTCGGAGCTCACGTTAGACTGGAGGATCCACGGGAAAGGTCTGTTCTGCGGGGGTGAGCCCA
>CM053773.1:122828920-122865716 GCA_028658325.1 Potorous gilbertii
AACACGACTATTATGGAAGTCATTTGCAAAACTACACAGATATGTCCTATATTGAATTGCCTGCCTTCCCAAAGGAAATGGGTGGGGAGGGAGGGATGGAGAGAAGTTGGAACTCAAGGTTTTAGGAACAACTGTTGAGTATTGTTCTTGTTACTAGGAAATAAGGAGTACAGGTAATGAGGAATAGAAAGTTATCTAGTCCTACAGGGCAAAAGAGAAGATGGGGACAAGGGAAGGGAGGGATGATAGAAGAGAGAGCAGATAGGCAAATTAGAATGCTCGGTGTATTGAGGTGGGGGGAGGAGACAAATGGGGAGAAAATTTGAAACCCAAAATTTTGTGAAAATGAATGTAAAAAGTTAAATTAATAAATTTATAAAAAAATAAAATGCAGAGCAACCAAAATAAAAAGAAAGAACAGAGAATAAATTCATTCTTCTTGGTCCATGAGGATAGACTTGCGAGCAATGAATGGAACTTCACAGAATTTTGGAGTTGGAATAGACTTCAGAGGACATCTTGTCCAAGCTTCTCTTACATAGACTCTGCTCTACTCTTCTGAGGTTATTTTCTTTCTTTCCTGTTGAGAAAGTATGCTGTAGAAAAGCTACCCTGAAAAGAATTCTCGAGAAACTTTTACTGTTCTCCTGAGAGAGTTGAATGGTGGGACTATGGTTCTAGTGTCCAGGAAGAATTCAGCAATTGCAATTGATGGTTAGAAGTGACTTTGGTTGATATTTTTCTTATAGATGCTTCATTGTCAAGGAATTTAGATATAGCTTTGGGTTGTTTTACTGGTAATACATTGTATAGCTAGTAATATTGATGTTTGACTATGCCTATGAGAGTGACTTCTGATAATGAATAACAAAGTAAATCAGTATCAGTAAAAGAAGTGAGAACACCCCACAATGGACATTCAACTTCTGGAGAGCTCTGATAGTTAGAAAGTCATTCCTTAAATCTACATGAAATCTCCCTGTTTGACTCTTCCAACTATTACTCCTTATTCTACTGTTTAATTTCATATGAATATCTTTAAATATTTAAAGATAACTATTATATGTTGCTTAGTTGTCCTCTTTTTCTGGCTAAACATACTAATTTCTTTAAATGATTCCAAAATATATGGTCTTTAGGACTTTTACCAACTCCTCTGGATGTTCCTTAACATCCCAGTGGTGTTCTCCAAAACTGGCACTCAGGTATTGCTGGGTCAAGGAGTATGCACATTTTTGTAGCCCTTTGGTCATAGTTTCAAATTCCTCTCCAGAATGGTTGGATCAGCTCACAAATCCACCAACAATAAATTAGTGTTTCAATTCTTCCACATATTCTTCAATGTTTATCATCTTCCTGTTTTGTCATGCTAGTCAATGTACAAAAATATTTATAGCAGCTCTCTTTGTAGTGCCCCAAAACTGTAAATCAAGGGAATGCCCATCAATTGGGGAATGGCTGAGTAAATTGTAGTATATGAATGTAATGGAATACTATTGTGCTATAAGAAATGATGAACAGGAATACTTCAAGGAGGCCTGGAAGGACCTCTATGAACTGATGCTGAGTGAAATGAGCAGAACCAGGAATACTTTGTACACAGTAACAACCACAGTTTGAGAGGAATTTTTCTGGTAGACTTAGTGCTTCATTGCAATGCAAGGACTTAAATAATTCCCAGTGGTCTCTTAAGGCAAAATGCCTTCAGCATCCAGAGAAAGAACTATGGAATTTGATTGCAATGAAGCAGATAATTTTCTTTTGTATTATGTTTTGGTTTGTTTTATGATTTCACTCATTCATTTTAATTCTTCTATTCAACATGACTAAGGTGAAAATGTGTTTAATAGGAATGCATGTGTACAACTTATATACAACTGTAAGCTGTCTCAGGGAGGGGAAGTAGTGGGGAAAGGAGGTAGGGAGGGGAAAAAATCTAAGATATATGGAAGTGATTGTAGAACACTGAAAACAAATAAAATAATAATAATAAAAAAAAACAAAATTGGCACCCACAACTTATCAGAACATTCTTGATTTGGTCTCATTCAGTCAGAGTACAACAGAATATGCCCTCTTGTGTTATGGACACTATACTTTTCTCAGTGCAGCCTAAGGTCATGTTGACGTTTTTGGCTACTAGCTTGATTCAATGCTGGGTTCCATTGATACATATGGAAACTAAATTCTGTTAACAACAAAAAAAAACCAAAAAAAAACACCAAACCTAAACTGCAGAAGTCAAAGAGAGGTAAATTTCAGTTCAGTATAAAGGAAATTGCTTAATAATGAAAGCTGTCCAAAATGGAAAAGGTTTTCTTAGTAAGTAATGAGTCTACTTTCCACTGATACATTTAATAACCACCTGGCACATAGTAGATGCTTATTAAATGTTTATTGATCATGCATGTCTTAAGCAGGATCTGAACACTGATCTCCATGACTCCAAGTCTAGTGTCTGATCATCACTTCATCAAAAAGTGAAATAGGCCAGGAATGTTGTCTCACTGACCAGTCGTTAATTAGTCTCACAGAATAGTTTTGAATTCTAAGTCTGGAGGAATATGAATAGGAGGGGAATAAGTGATGAACTGTCCTTCAAGAATTTATATGTCATGTACATTTCAAGACTTCAAAATGGAATGGGATCAGAATGAAACCAGGGAACTCAAGTAGCAAATAAAAGCATCTAGTAAATTACTGGTTCACATATTGAGTGTGAGCAAAGAAAATGTGATATTCCTTTAAGAGGAATGGAGGTGGGGTCACATTGCCAGCTTTCTTGGTTCTTAGGATGCCTAAGAGGGAGCTCAGGAAATGTAGGCAGGACATGATGGAGTCCTTTGGAGAGCTCTGTGGGATAAGAGGGCACAGAACATGTTTCCTCCTGTTTTATTGATGTCTACACTATGCTCTGTTTATGCTCCTTAGAAGAATAGTTATGAAAACCCCGACATTATACTCATTGGCTGTGAATGTGACATTGACATCTGCTTATCTTGGCATGACTGCTGATGGAAATGATCGGTACTGCTAAGGCTACATATTTTCTTTGGAGAAAAAGAAAAACAAAAATTAATCTTCAGATGACTTTCAACACCTTAGTAAACCTTTCAGGATTACATCTGAAAGTCTAAATACACACTCCCTCTCTTACCATGAAGATTTTAGAATTGGGGATTCGGAAGGCACTAATATCATCTATCCCAACCTCTACTTGAAGGATGAGAGGCAGTGAGGTGGTAGAGTGCATAGAGTGCTAGGTTTGTTATTTTGAAAATCTGAATTCCAATCCTGCCGCAGTCATTTTAGTCATGTGACACTTCAGTTTAATCATCGTTCTTCTTGTTATTCCATTCTACAAAATCTTTAACCAATGGTACTTAAAGATCACTAAGGATAGGGAATTCACTACCTTACTACTGCCTCACTGCTCATTTCCTCTTCAAATAGTTAGGAAATCCTTTCTTATGCCAAATTATATTCCACTTCCCTGGAACTGAATAATGGCAACCATTCACAATTCTATAGCATATCAAGGTTTAGATTGTCTTTTTCTCATAACAATATTATGAAGCCAATGGTTTAGAAAATATTTGACAGGTGCTAAAACTTGATGCACAAAGTGGTTGTCACTGGATTCCTTATGTCGGGTTTCCCGCTAGAATCCAATGATACTCTTGAGCCTAGTTCTTCATTCTATGGCCAGACTATGTCTGATCCCTCAAATGATGTTATGAGTAGTTAGTGTGATATCATGGCAAGAGCATCAGTCTCAGTCAAAAGCCCAAAGTCTGAACCCAAACCAAACTACATCATATGTGAGCCTATGCAAGTCAATTAATCCTTCTGACATTATTTCCTCATCTTTAAAATGATGGTAATATGCTCTCTATCTTATAGTGGTGTTGTAAGGAAATTTCTTTACACAGTATTATGGAAATGTCAGCTCTTATTACTATAATGGTGCTCCTGTAAATTGTCCCTTTTCCAGGCTAACTATTCCAGGATCTTTCAGTAGCTTTTTCAAAAGATGTGATTTCAAATTTCTTTACCATTCTGGTGTCCTCCTTTGAACATAATCCAGAATGCCAAAGTTGTTGGAATGGAATTAGTTATCAGGGGTGGAAAATGCCAAAGCTATACCTAGGTTGTCATGAATGGAGTTTTTCCCTAGCACACTGCATTTAGGGGTCACTGAGAGAATTTAGCAGTAGAAACAACAACATGAGTTCTTGAGGGGAAGACTTGTTTCCCTTCTGTCTCTCTATATGTCTACCTTTAACACAGTGTCTTTCATAAATACTTGATGAACAATTAATTATTAAGAAAAATAAACTTAAATCAGAAGCTACCTTCTATTTGCCTCAGGTGATATTTGTGGCACTCTGACCTGGGTGTAAGATTTCTTTATTATAGCTCCACAAAGTTTTTCTCCCTCTCTCTGATTTGACAGAAACATCCAAATTAAGAATTGACTTTCTAACCTAGCACAGATTGGCAGCAGATACAATGAATGATAAGGTGTAATTTTCCTATGGTCAGTATAATCTCACTTAAGAAGCCATAGCAAATCAAGTGTCTTGGTGCCATTTTTGGTAGTAGACAACTTTAAATGAGTTTCCCTGAGCTTTTATGACTCCATACTGTGTCCTTCAGAGAGATGGAACTTTGTTTCCATTGCCTAAAACACAAGGGCAAAACAAGTACAATGAATGTATTTTGTTTAAAATCAATTTCCTTCATCTCTTTATTGGATTGAACGCTTTGAACGAGGGAGTGCTATTTTCCCATAGTGCCTTTTGCAAACTGCCCAAACTTGGAGCTTTCTGCTGTGCAGTTCTCTCGATTAGTTTCTTTGTTTTGCTTTTCATCTCCTTTTAGGGCTCTGCGGACTTAACACTTCCCTCACCTCTGAGTAGCAGGATAGCACTACAGATAAGGTAAGATAAACAGGATGATTAAACAGCCTGGATGCAGCAAGGGGGCAATATTTCAATAGCAAATATTGCTACCCATATACCTCAACAGAATGTGCTAAAGTAAACAAAATGATAGCATAATTATAGTAGTTCCAATTATGTTAGTTAGGCTGCATGCACGCTTCATTGATAAGCAACTGTGCTGCAGAGAAATGCTGGGAGCCTGATACTTCATTCTTTAGCAGCTCTGGTACACATATGCTACTATTCAGTTCTGGGGCTACATTTACCCTTACCCGTTTCTTCCTTTCTTTTAAACTAAGCCTAAAAACAAAACCACAAAACAAGGGCACGCCACCACAGAGATCTAAGAAATGAGAGAAATACAAACTTGTTTTTAAAGCAGTGTGATACAATAGAAAGGGCTTCAGATTTGGAGTCAGAAGATCTAGGTTCAAATCCTGCCACTGATTGTCTATTTCTTATGTGACCTTGGACAAGTCATCCAATCTCTATGGGCTTCTGTAAGTAGCATCCCTTCCAGTTATGACTGATTCTCTCAACCATTTACAATATATTTCTATGTGTCATCATCTGTTTTATCCAATCACACAACACTCTTTTGACGCTTTCAAACTGATTTAGAACTTATTTCCAAGTGGTTCACTTTTAATCAACTCATTTATTCATGCATTTGAGACATTTGGGCTTCTTTCAATTACATTAATTGGAGTTGGAGTTTCTACCCTCACCTCCCACCACTGTTCTTGTATGTAAAATGGAGGTTTGGGATTCAATGGCCTCTGAAGACTCTTTAGCTTTTACATATGGTTCTTGGATTTCTCTGCTTAATCCTTAACCGTATATGACTCCTCTTCTCCACTCCAAAGAGAGATAACATAAATATGTCCCCCTTGACTAATCAAAATATAGGAAAAGAAAATACAATTTCCATCAGATATTGTTAAATGGAACCCAACAGTCTGACTCGATGTAGAAGGAAAACAAGAATTTTATTGGAAAAAAAAACAGGGCTTGCAATCAGAAAACTTGGTATGAGTCTCAATTCTTCTACTTTGGAACCTTGGACAAGGCACTTGATGTCTGGCAGTGTCAGTTACCTCATCCATACATTGGTAACACAAGGGTCACTGTCAATACTAAAGCTTTGTTGCTTGTGAAATGGCAATAATGAATATATTTATATTAACAATCAATCTCTATGATTTATTAGCTGTCTAGTACGTGCTGATCACTGAGCAATTATTGTGTACAACATTTTCTTGTTCATCCTTTGTTATCAAAGACGACCAATGACATTAGAGGGAGATGTCTTGACTAATGAGTGAATTAGATTTAAGTGAGGAAGAGCTGCATAAAGTCATTGACCTCACTCTCTCAAAGACAAGCATTGGAGTGCAGTGGCAGGAGAGAAGTCAGGAGGTTTGTTGATGACCTAAGATACAGTGAATGATCTTGATATCTTTGATGTCTGATCAAGCTCTAAGGTTCCACACTGCCTGGGTTAGCTACCTTCGTGGCTGTCAGAACAAATAATTAAACCAGATGAACTTCCAAGTTTACTTGTAACTTTACTATTCTGTGAACTGTATGCTTAAAAATGAGTATTTTTTGCAAATATTCACAGTGTGGTTTAATAGATATAGTAAAAACTTATAAGTTAAATCTAAGTTTTAATCCTACCTTAGGCACTTATTAGCTATTTAATCAGAGATGTGCCATCTAACCTCTCAGAGCCTCAGTTGTCTTATATATATAAAATGAGATTAATCATATTTTCACTGTTTATTCTGTAGAGCTGATATGAGAAAGATGCTTTGTGAACAGTAAAATCATAGAGGAGGAAGACATAGCTATAGAGTTAGGGACCTAGCACAGAGAGATTCTCAGAAAAATTATATGGCCAATAATTTTGGCCACATAATGAGAAGATAAAAACCACTGGAAATGACGCTGATGTTGGAAAAGATTGAAGGCAAAAGGAAAAGGGGACGGCAGAAGATGGATAGACAGTGTCATGGGAGCTACAGTCATGAGCTCGGACAGGCTTTTGGGACATAGCAGGGAAAAGAGGGGCCTGGCTATATAGTCATGAAGAGACAGACATGCCTGACTGACTGACCAATGACAACAACAATCTATCTGCTTGAAATATTTAATTCAAACAGCCTGTTGACAAAAATCTGATGATATATCTAATGATATACTAATCATTACAGAACTCTTGTTCCCTCTGCGTTGGGCTCTGAGTAGTTTTTGCAGAGAATTTTTTATTCAAAAATAGATAAATGAAAGAACCAATTAATTTGTTTGTGCTGGTGTTCTATAAATATTAAAGGTTTACAAAGGTTAATATCACCGTCATTAGAATCTCACATCAACCTTTATGAAGGAGGTGATTTAAGTGTTATTTTCATTTTTACAGCTGAGAGAGGAAAGGCAACAGAGAGAAGAGAGGTGAACTTTCTAAGGAGTAGAGGCAGAATACAGAGCAGGTTAGACTCATAGCTTCCATTTTTTTATTCTACCTATTACACCATACTGCCTACCTCCATGATGAGGACTCTGAAGATATAGCCAGAAAATCGCAGGCCAAAACAGAGGTCTATTTCCTAAATTCCCTTCACAATTGGGTGACATTCAACTTAACTGTTGTCAAAGCCCCAGGAAAAAAATGTTTACAAATTCAGAAAACTAAGAAACATAAACTATATGTGTACAAATTGGTACAAATTAGACATTTGAATGGTCAAGTCATGATAGTCATATCATGTGTTAATGAAATAGAAATATTGGACATAGAGTATGTTTGTCACTAAGATAGCTAAATACTTATCGACTACTGAACTAATACACATTGACCAGATTTTATTTTCTTAATGTTATGTTCTTGACATAACTTTAAAGGACTAATAAAATGTATCAAGGGAAATAGTGGAGAACATTAGAGCAATTTAGACAGAATTAAGACACTGGGAGAACTGAGCTATACTCTATGGCAACTAATAATTTTTTACACATATTCCTTTGACTATAACTGTCCTCTCCAAAAATGCTTCCTAGGACTCTCCATGACTCAGTATGTCCAAGTCAAAATTCTGATATTGGGTTATAAGGTTCATATCCATTCAGCCTGTCCTCATTTGCTTTATGTCTTACCACCATCGGCTTTGTCCAGTCTTTCCATCTGTTCCCTTCATTCAGTCCTCGTCAGACTACTCCATGGACTGTAACACTTTATTTTTCAGCATTCCCAGGAACCCTGTATGCTTGCAAATGATCAAGCACACAAATAAACCAATAGTGCTCATAACTTATGATAATAAACTGTCTCCCTCTCTCCTCTCTTGTTCTCTATCTATCCCTCTGTGGTGTGTTCAGGGAAGACTGGCACCTGTCGTGTGAGAGCTGCCAAGTCCTTTTCAGGGTTGCTTACCTACCTTTGGTGTCTACCTGTTACCCAACTCTTACCTGTGACCTCAAGAAACTGTAGCATGCACAGCAGCCATACTTTGGTAAAAAAAACATATCAGCAGATAGGATAAGGTTAAGTGTAACTGATTGATCTCAAACCTGTCCGTGAGTTAAGGGAATGTCTACCCCAAGCATGTGAAGACTTCTCCTGGTGGAATGAGTGGATGAGAACAATGTGTTCCAACAGCCATGAAGGCAGGTGAAGCAGGTGCTGTGAAGCATTTAGAGCTTGGTCAGACATTGAAGATGCCAAGGTCATCCACTGTATCCTGGGCCATTGTCAATCAATTGACTTTTGTCTTGCTGTTGGATTTTGATGACTGGAAGAAAGAGTGAGGCTGACAACTTTGCACAACTGTCTCACTTAAATCCAATTCATGAGCAAGTCAAGGCATCACCTATCACACATTGTTTTAATCTTTTACCTACCTTGAAGTTCTGTGGCAATGGGTAGATCACAGTGTGAACTACAACCACAATTCTGCTCACAAGAGGCCAAGGGCCTTGGGTCTTCTTCTCACTAGATTGAAGCAGCAGTGAGATTCAGTAGTCCCCCTGGATATCTGAACAACTTATTCAAAGGACTTCCCTACCCCTCTCCTCGTTGCTGACCTAAAAGGAAAACTGAGTTACTACACAGTGGAGCAGAAAAGAGTGGGCAGTTGTCAGAAACTTGGTCTACAGTGCTGCATTTGCTCATCTGGGCCAGTACACTCATGAACATCAGGATTATCTTGAAGAATACTCTGGGGAAATTCAGAAGCCTCTAAAAAAGAAATATGAACTCCATAAGGTTTACCAGCAGGACAGTTTGTCCATCTCTAAGAAGGCAATTTTTAACTCCATCAAAAGTAAAGTATGAGTGAGGATCAGAGAAATACAGGATTCTTGGTTCAATAAGAAAGCTGACGAGATTCAATCTTACACTGACAGCAGCAATCCAACGCATTTCTATGAGGCTCTGAAGACTATTTATGGGCCTAAGATCTCTGGTACATTTCAGGTACTCAGCACTGATGGAACCACACTAATCAGTGACAAAGCCATGATCCTGAAGAGAAGGGCTGGGCTGAACACTTCCATAGTCTCAAAGGACCATCTTTAACCGATGATAAAGCCATTGAGTGAATGCCTCAGGTTTTATAGTCAATCCCTCTAGACCCTAACATCCAACCAAAGAAAATGTATCGAATGCCATTAGGCTCCTCTTGAGCGGCAAAGTGTCTGTCACTGATTCATTCCAGCAGAGATCTACAAGAAAGGGGGTTAACTGCTCTTACAGAAGATAACTGAAATCTTCCAGACTATAGAGCAAGTGGAATTTATCTACTAGAAAATGAAGGATGCCTCCAATGTTCATCTTTCTGAAGGAAAAGGAAACAGTCTGTCATCTGACAACCATAGGAGGTCTGTCTCTTAGTTATCGCTGGCTAGATTCTTGCCAGATCCCTCTTATGTGCTATGGTGTACGAGCTTGCCTGGAAGTATCAAATTAAGTGTAATTTTGTCCTAAAAAGTAAAGAAATGAACTTAACTTCAGGAGATAAAAAAGACAAAATTATATAAAGGAGAAAATACTGACTTCAGAGTCAGTGCATATGGCATAATTTTGTCCTCTTCTGTTGACTTTAAAGAATCTGCTGTAATCTTTGCTGACCTGAATAAAAAGTTCTAATAAAGGAAGAACCTGACCCTGAGATGAAATCACAGTTGTGAGGAAGGAGGGGGTTTCTCTCATCTTTCTTCCTATCTACCATCCACAGTAGCACCCTTTCCAGCAGTTGTCAAGACAGTACAAAAGAGCTTGAAATAGAGTAGAGGGAGATACTCTCTAGGCAGACACTGATATAAGGAGATAATCACTTGACACTAGAAGCAGTTTCAAGGAGTGTGACCTCTGGCAGAAAAGAAGAAAGACTGCTGTGGACTCAAGAAAACTAGTCCTTGCCCTAAAGGTTTGTGGTACAAAGAGGACTTCTATGAAAACCAAAAGGACTTGGAGGTCTCCCAGAATTAGAGAAGCAAGGAGCTTTGGCCATGTTCCCTTTTCATTGACCATACTCTTATAACAGTCTAAGATTATCTACTCATTCCATGAGTGCCACAGATATTTGTGGGAAAGTATAACCTAGTTTTCTGAGGAGAACTATTTGTAAAAACTATTTGTACTATTCTATTTTAGTCAAAAACATATAAAACTTTCCTATGAGCTTTAAAAAAGAATAAAAAGTTCTAGAGAGCTCTTCACAAATTCTTTGAAAGCATTTATTTTTTTTTTCTTTCCACCATTATGATAACATAAAATAAGTGTTTGGAAAATGATGTGAGAGAGAAGGCTGCATGTTGTTTTATAGCAAGACAGATAGTAGCTTGATGTCTCTGTCAGTTGTTTGGAATTAGATTAATGTCACTTTCTTCTATCACCTGGACTGTCTGATGCTACCTAATAGCAGCACTAGGTAAACACCTCATATATTCTCTTCTCTTAGGGAAGGTGTTTCCCAACGAGGTAACTAAGTGGCACAGTGCAGAAAGTAGTGGACTTGGAATCAGGTGGGATTGAATTAGCATCCTACCTCAGATACTTAGTAGCTGTATGACCCTGAGCAAGTCATTTAAACTCTCTCAGCCTCAGTATGTATTATGCATTCATATGCATTAACTGTAGTATAACAGAACTGTAGTATAACAGAAAGAATGTTGGATTTGGAATTGGAAGATCTGTATTTAGTCACTATGTAACCATGTGATGTTACTCGCTGTGTGAATCTGGGCAAGCCACTTCATCCTGTGTTCTTCAGTTTTCTCATCTGTAAAATGAACTAGAGAAGGAAATGGCAAGTGACTCTAGTAACTTTGCTAAAAAAAATAACAGCTCGTAACAGAGTCGTAAAGAATCGGACACGACTAAAAGGACTGAATAACAATAGTAAAACACCGTGTAACCTCAGGGAAGTTACTTGAACTTCCTATAATATTTCAATTTCCTCATCAGTAAAATGAGAATGATAATATCCTTATATATGAGGATATAAATGAGGATAAGTTAAACAACTTACCCCCATACGGCTACTGTGAGGATTAAATGAAATAAGTTATATTATCATAGATTTAGAGAAGGGGATTTAGAGAAGGGAATTAAGAGGCCATCTATTCTAAATCTATTATTTTTCATATGGGAAAAGTGAGGCACCAAAAGAACAAGGGAGATCACAAATGAGTGCCATGGCAGGATTTGAACAAGGATCTTCTGTCTCTACATTGAGCACAACAGTCTGGCCCCTCTGCCAGCTCCCAATTGCAGAATCTTTCCAAATGTTAAATGTCCTCTCACCTCATTACTAATTCACATCTAGGTCTTGCAAACATATGCCAAACCACCATTTTTTCACTTGCTACTGGCAAAATTAACACCATTCCACAGTGATTCTCCACTTCTGAGCAAGAAATGATTTCTACGCTTTGTTGAACTTTGAATGGTGTATTTTCTTAATTAATAATGAGTTAGTACTATTAGTATAACTACCCTCCCCCCAAAAAAACAGAGGTTGGCCATTTAAAAATAAAAATACAGGATCAGGGTTATATTAGGGGAGCCTTAAAAGACTTTAGAGTTGTTTCAGCACCATTTAAAAAGATGAAATACCACCTACCAATGAAACTTTCACAAATAATTTTGAGAAGGTGCCAAACATCCTTTCATGTGACTTTCACATGAATTTCAAAGAATTACTATTGTTATTAAAAAAAAAAAACAAGTATCCTCAACTATCTTGTATTCGTTTGCCACATCCCCTAAAGATAAGATCAATTTTTTCTTAGAACTATAAACAGATATTTAAAGTTATACCAATTTCCAAATTTTTAAATGGTTTTAAATTCTAAAATTCCCTGCTCTGCATCTTAAACTTGCCTATAGTTATATGTTAGTATATTTCTTAAAAAAGAGAACTAAGCTATAAAGTTGGGTTGATCAGGAGGACAAGCACTTCTGGTGTGATACTCAAGTATCTTTGCCAAGTCAGACATGACTGAAACAACTGAACAACTACTTTGAATCTAGGCAACTGAATTAGTTTCTGAGCCTCTGCTCCTTCATCAACCAAATAGTCCAATCCTTTTCCGTGCTGCCATCCACCTGTGGTATCCACCAGATTCACCTAACTCTCACCTGTAGCTACAAGAACTTGTAGTATGCACATCCCAGCAAACCATGTTGGCAGAGGCACTAACCCAGATTGAAGGTAACTTACAGGCCTCAAATCTGTCATTAAGTTAGGGGGCCTCTACCCCAAACATATGAAGAATTTTCCCAGAAGAATAGGCAGATGAGAACAATTTGTTCCAATAGCCATGAAAATGACTGAAGCAGACACTGTGGGGTGCTGAGAACTTGGTCAGATGTCAAAGAGACCAAGGTCATCCACTGCATCCCTAGGCCATCATCAGTTGTCTTGATGTCCTGCTATTGGACTTCGATGACCCTAGAAGAGAAAGTGAGGCTTATGACTTCAGTCCAATTCATACATAAGTCAAGATGTCACTTGTGATGTGATTGGTCCTCTTTGGAAATAAAAAACAAACAACCACAAAGTATAAAGTACATTGAAAAGTGATTTTCCTAAAACTAGTTCTGTCCACACCACCCCTTAAATCCTTTCAATAAATTCCAATGGCTCTTTGTTTCCTCCAGGACCAATTCTAAAATGCCTTTTGGCAGTTAAAGCCCTTCACAACCTGGCCCCTTCCTGCCTCATCAATCTTCTTACACTATGCTCTCCTCCGTACACCTTTTATTTCTGTCTAGATGGGTCTTCCAATATGAAACTCCATCTCCACCATCCTCTCGTACCGTTTCCCAAACATTTCAAATATTTACTTTATGCTATATTAATGGTGGAAAGAAAAAATAATAAATGCTTTCAAAGAATTGGTGAAGAGCTTTATAGAACTTTTGTCTGACAGCAAAGATTAGGGCAGACACTTGAAATTCAACAGAAGAGGACAAAATTATGTCAAATGCACTAAACTCTGAGATCAGTATTCTCTCACACTGATCTTTAAATTGGTAGCAATTTATCCTTTAAAATGCTACATGTAAAGTTGATGAACAGCATAAAACTAGACTATTCTAAAAGAAAAAATATGTGAAAAATAAGTGAAAATGTCTATTTGGGCACCATCGAAATGACTGTCATGTAACAGACAGTTTTGTACAACCTAAAGTTCGTTAGGAAGGTTTTAAGAATTTATTTGGCAGTTATTATGGAGTCTCAGAGTTGGAAAGGACCCCAGAGATCACCTAGTTCAAGTTTCTTAGCTTTCTAGAGGAATTCTATCTAAAACATCTTTAATAATGGTCACAGATTCTCCGGTAAATGAAAACTTCCTCCCTCTTCTGGTAATTCAGTTTAATTGAACAGATATTTATGAATTGCCTATATCTGTAAAGCACCGATATTTTGGGATAGTGGGTAAGAAGTTGGCTATAGAGTCAGAAGATCTGGGTTCAAGTCCTGCCACTGACATGTACTGACTTAGTGACCCTGGAAAAATCACTTAATCTCAATGAACCAGACAACTTTCTAGGAATTTTCAGGGAAGTTGTTGATTTGTGTTAGTAGAAAGGCACATTGAACTTGGAATTAGAAAGACCTTGGCTCAAATCCATCCTTATGTACTCACTAACTCACTAAGGCAGCAAAGTGAACAGAGTGCCAGGTCTAGAGTCAGGAATTTCTGAGCTCAAGTCCAGTCTCAGATACTTAATAGCTATGTGACCTGGGTAAATAACTTTATCCTGTTTGATTCAGTTTCCTCATCTGTAAAATAAACAGGAGAAGGAAATGGAGAAACCACTCAAGTATCTTTGCCAAATCAGACGTGATTGAAACAACTGAACAACAACTCTGAATCTAGGCAACTGAATTAGTTTCTGAACCTCTGCCTCTTCATCAGTCAAGTGTTAGTGATAATAAAACCTATCTTACAGGCTTATTTTGAAGATAAAATGATATGATATATTGAAGCATTTTGCAAACCTTGAAGCACTACACAAATGTTGAGGAGATGAAACAAAGGAAGTTTATTTCCCCCCTGTATAGGATTACAAGTAGTCAACATCTCTGGGAGGCACTGTAGTGCAGTGGAAAGAGTACTAGATATCATGGAAACTGGGCTCAAATTTTGTATGATTTATAACGTTTTATTAAGAATTTTATGAAATTCAAAGGATCCTGCAACAGTTCCTTATGCCTTCAGTATGAATTTTACCTTACCTATCCTTCCAAAATGTATTACTTTTCTCTAGAGATGTTATATTAAAAAGCATTGAGGCTTTTCTTTTATTTAGTATGAACACACATATTTATTTAAATATCAGCTTAATGTGCTAAGGCATCATCAAGAACATATGTACCTATAAAAGAAGAGGGATAAGCCAGGGAAAGAGAATAAATGTTAACAGTTACATAGCCTGATTATAACATGAATTATTGTAAAGACCATCACATTGATTTCATCCTCTAAAGATTTATGGAAGCAAAGAGAGACAAAGTAACATTGAAAGGACAGTAATCTCATAGACAAGAAGGGATGGATGGATTGGAATCTGCTCAATGATGGGCAATTCTTAGATCTCTAAGACCATGGATCTGCTGAAGTTGCAGGTTGTAGGTAACTAGATATACATCTAGCCATCTTGACATTTGGTTGGTTATCGTCAGTCTATCATTTCTCTAGATTCTATACTTTCGTTGCAAATGCCTACTTCAATTCAAGGCATGATAGGAAGGAAGAAAAGAAGACAGGAAGGAAGGAAGGAAGAGAGGGAGGGAGGGAAGAAGGAAGGAAGGGAGAAAGGCAGCATTTGTTAAGTACTTAGAATATACCAGGTACTGAGCTATGTACTTTACAAATATTATTTCATTTGATCCTCACAACAACCCATGATCCCCATTTTAGAGTTGAGAAAAGTAAGGCCAACAAAGGCCAAATTGCTTGTCCAGGATTGAATAACTAGCAATTATCTGAGTCTGAATTTGAATTCTTCCTGACCCCACACCCAATGTTCTACTACTTAGCAGCCAGGATCTGATTTGTTATGCCCATCATTAAGCTATTCCTTCCTAGCAATTGATTAAAATAAATAATGCAAGTCCAAAGTAGGAATGGATGTACGCTACAATCCCTTCTTATGGTCCCCTTAGGCTCATCCCTCATAAAAACAAACAATATGAACCAATTCCAAGTAGAAATTACACAAATAGCGGAGATGTCTTTTTGCATTACAGAAAGGTCCCCTCACTTTATGAAGGAATTTGTTGCCTCATTCCTTAAAATGTAGGCTCCCTTGCTTCCTTTAAAATATGATTTGATTTACAAAATTCAATTTTTACCCACAGGAATATATCTACTTTGCAAACTGGTACTCTAAGATGTTACTATCTCTAAAGCTAGCTGCCCTAACAGGTGTTTTTCTCTTTTCTATAGACTTCTCTGAATCCATGATGCCATCATTAAGCTGCAGGCCATAGGCATCACCCTTTAAACCAGCTGTGTCAGAGAGTCAGGCACTATTTACTGATCCTCTGATGTGCCATAGGAAAGCAGCAACCCAAAAAGTAACAGATGTTAGCTGTTTGAAATCCTGTTAACAGATCCAAGTCTCATCCAGGCTAATGTGTTCCCACTGTAAGGTATTTATTCAAATACAGAATCTCATTTCACCTGCAGCCGTTTGGTTCAAAAGTGTACCTAGCATTTAACTCCTGGGTTTTTCAGCTCTGGTGATGTTGATGCTGTGCCTACTGCCATAGGTAACACCTAAATACCTAGAACTTGACATATCCATTAGGTTCACATTCATTCCGCAAGAATTTTCAGAGCCTACTATGCACAAAATGTTGCTACATGTAGGGCTGTATGTGGAAATCTTGTATGTATTGGTTCCTACAAATCATTGTGGAGCAAAAAAATTTACATCCTGCTAAGGAAAATGCCCCATTATTGGTTACTGCCCTGACTGGGTGCTAAGAAAATTTACAGGAACTATAAGATCTGCTAATATTCTGCTCTGGTTTCCTGCTCTTGAAGAGTTTATATTCTAGGGATATAAAATTTTAACCCATCAAAAGATACAATTATTCATGAATGTGAAATATAAGAAATGTCAGATAGATAATAAAGAATAAGGGGTCACAAGTATTTGGAGGAGGGACTCACTGCTATGGGCTGGAGTCATCTTTATTTGTGTCTTATTAATCTTCTAGACTATTAGATCTATGAGGATAGGGATGATGTAGTATCTGAACATTATTTCTCTCGGCATAAAGTACATTACTCTGCACGCTGTCAGAAGTGAGTGTTGGTTAAATGAGGGTCTATGGAAGACTTCATAGATGTTTTGAGCCTTGAGCTGGATATTGAGAGATGTTAATGTTGGGTAGAAAAGAAGGAAAAGAATGACAGAGTTGATTACCTAGAGAGAAGGAAAATGCAATCAGTTACACAACAGGTATTTATTAAGCACCTACCATGTACCAGGAAATTTCACACACTAGGGACTTCTGTTGTTCAGTTTTGTCTCACTCTTCATGATCCCATTTGAGGATTTCTTGGCAAATACTGAACTGGTTTTTTCTTTCTCCAGGTCATTTTACAGATAATGAAATAGGAAAACAGGGTTAAGTGACTTGCGCAGAGTCATACAGCTAGGAAGCATCTGAGGTCAGGTTTGATCTCAGGTCTTCCTGACTCTAGGTCAAGTACTCTCTCCATTGTGCCACCTAGCGGCCTCATACTAGGAATACAAAGACAAAATGAAAGTTTCTGTTTTCAGTAAGCTTGCATTCTACAGAATGAAAATGGAAAGTTCAGTGGACAGTGAAGACATCAGATTGGCTGTAGCTGAGTAGTTAGTTGGGAAGATAAAGTTGGACAATAGGTCTAGACCATGAAGAAACTTGAGTGTTTGACTGAGTTATTTGATTTGGTCCTATAGGTCAAAGGGATTCCTTGGAGGTCTTTAACCAGGTAGTATTATGAGGAATGTGGTGATATTTTATTTTGAGAAACCATCCTGCTCTCCTTGAATTGTGTTTCTGAAAGACAACATTGCTATATAACCATAAGGTCTTCAAATACATTAAATAAAGGTTTCTTGGGAGGCGGAGCAAAGATGGCAGGGAAAAGCAGTGACTTCCTTGAGCTCTCCCCCAAATCCCTCCATATACATGTAAAGTGATTCTAAACAAATTCTAGAGTTACAGAACCCACAAAATGACAGAGTGAAACAAATCTCCTGCCCAAGACAATCTGTATGGTTGAAAGGAAAGGTATATCACACTGGCCTGGGAGCAGAGCACTGTCCGAGTTGGACTGTGCTGGCACAGACAGACTGGAACAGGCCTCAGGGGGCTAAATCACTGTCAACTGTGGTAGTTTCCAGGCTGATCAACCAACATACCAAAGACAGCAGAGAAGGTGACTGAGAAAATTCTGTGGGACCTGAGTGAAAGAGGAGTGAGGACTGGCAGTGGTCTGGTCTCAGCCCTGGGGTGGTAAAGGTGGAAGCAGTGACTGTGGCAGCAGCAGCAGCAGCAGTGGTGACTCCTTCCAGAGTTCTTCCAGATGGTATGGGATTGAATGGCTGATATGAAACCCTGAAACCTGGGATGTTATACCCACTCTCACCACCTTGGAAGCAGAGTTCGACCTTGAAAAAGTTAGAAAGTCAAGTATTTCACTGGAAAGATGAGCAAACAGTGTAAAAAACTTCAGACTATAGAATCTAAATTTGGTAACAAAGAAGATCAATACATACAATTAGAAGATGTGTTTGTCCATTGCTGAAGGAGACCATGCCATCAGAGAAATAATGACATGGCTTTCACTTAACTTTGGTTTGAGTGAAGGAGAGCTGTGCAGGTCACCAGCCTCATTTCTCCTTCTGAGCCATCCGGATCCAATGACCAGATATTCATCAGGATGACGAGAGATGACCCAGGATGAGACTATGAGGAGAATACCTTAAAAAGTATAATTGGTCAAATGGAAAATAGTCCAAAAGCTCACTGAAGAAAATAATTCCTTCAAAATTAGAATGGGGAAAATGGAAGCTAATCATTTTATGAGAAATCAAGAAATTATAAAACAGAACCAAAAGAATGAAAAAATGGAAGATAATGTAAATATTGTCTATTATGGAAGTGTTTTGCATAACTACACATGAATAACTTATATTGAACTGCTTGCCTTCTCAATGAGGGTGAGTGAGAAGGAAATAAGGGAGAGATTTTGGAACTCCAAGTTTTAAAAATGAATGTTAAAAATTGTTTTTACATACAACTGGGAAATAAGATATACAAGCAAGGGGTATAGAAATCTATCTTACTCTATGAGAAAATGAGAGGAATGGGGAGAAGGGGGTGATAGAAAGGAGGGTAGACTTGGGGGAAAGGGGAAAGAATGCATGCCACCTTGGGGTAGGAGGAGAGAAAAGATGAGGAGAAAATTTTGAACTCAAAATCTTGTGGAAATGAATGTAGAAAACTAAAAATTACAAATGAGTAAATTAAAAAATCATTTCTCATGTGAAATTGAAATAAATCCCCATTCATCCAAAGGCATTAATATTGTCCAGGTTTCTCATGTGAAATCTAAGTAAATCCTTATTTACTCAAAGGCATTAATAAATGAATTTTGTCTCTGTCCTATTTGGGACCTTACCCTGTATGCAATTCTGGCAAAATAGATTGAATAAAACTTTCTGGTTACCTCATAAGCAGATTTCCCAAGCACAGTAATACATTTTGAACCAGGGCTCCAAAATGTGGTTCAAGTAATTCTAGTCCATTAACATTCTTGAGCAATATGCTCTGAAGTATGCTTGCAAACACATGAGAATGAAAAAGAATCTTCAGCAAAGAGTGGCGCCAGAGAAGAACTGGGCCCAGTTATCAGCAGGAGGGCCAGAGCCCACCTCTCATCTTCGTAGGGGGTGGATAAGAGCATTGTGCAACTAAGAAAGTTGGCTCATTAACTCCCTGTCTCCACGTCTGAGAACAGAGTTAAAGTTTGTTTACTCACCAAGCCCTATAATTTCTCCAGATGTTTTGTGGTCATAGATCCATCCCTAAACTCATTCTACCCTCTTTGCCAGGAAATTGTACACAAAGTTTATCCAAGAAGAGAATGACTTCTCACTAAAGCATTTAAGTGGCACTAAGAAATGTGTTTGGTCAGAGATCAAGGAAGAAAATAACACGGTGGGATGTTGGGGACAGAGGAGTTTGTACATAATTGTTCTCTGGTTATGGTCGGTAAATATTTTTTATCTCATATACCTGTGACCCAAAAAGCAATTTTCGGGTAAGAGAAAATACATATGATGTAGAAGATGGCTGCCTACAGGGGAGACAGACTGTCTAGCTCTCATAAACCTACTCCAGCAAAATCCTGAGTTTTTAACCAGACCAGATAATGATCATGAAATCCAACAAGAAAGTGAAAGAAGTAAATTCTTCCACCTCAGAACTACACAAGAGGTCAATCAGAATTCTGAGGGCAATAGGAAAGGGAAGGTACCAGCAAAAATAGAAGCGATGCAGAATAGCCTCCCAGTGTGACCATAGACTGGTCAGAGACATATTCAGACTGCAAGGTTCTGTAATCTGACAGCAAAAAATAGGGCTCCTTGGAGAAAGTTTCAGTGTGGTCAGAAAGCCCCAAAGCCCCAGAAAATCTGGAGCTTCCACACAAATGCAAAAAGAAAATACTGTAAACCTCTAGAAAGAAGTATCTCAAGTACCAAGAACTATGAAATCGGGTTAACATAGTAGGCACTATACATGTCTGTTATAATTTTTATTATAAATCTAGGCAGTTTCAACTACAAATAAAGGTAGATTCGGGAAAATAATATTCCAAAAGGCAAATGATATAAGCTTACAACCAAGGATAAGGCTCTATCAAGTTGAATGTAATCTTACAAGGAGGAAAAAAATGGATTTTTCATGGAATAAAGGAATTCCAAGTTTTTCTGATGAAAAGAATGGAACTGATAGGAACTTTGAAATACAAGCAAGAATTTAGGAAATTTAGAAAGATAAAGTAATTTCAGCAGTTAGAAGAATCTGTATGATTAAACAAGTGTCCCTTCAGAAGCTTAATGTTTCAAATGGTACGAAGGTATTAAATAAGAAAAATATAGTTTATGAGAGTTTGGAGAAGAGAAAGGAAAGTAAAAGGAATTCAGTAATGTAGAAAACATGAGTATAGGAGTAGAACTTATTATTTCTCATAATTAGAATTCATGAGAATATGCAAACATGAAGGAAGGCATAGAGGGAGTAAATATCAGATGAATTTCAGTCTTACCTAAAATAGACAAAATTATGAGTTATGTGAGAGAAAAAGGCAGAGAGAAGTGTATATGTGTGTGTGTGTGTGTGTGTGTGTGTGTGTCTCAATAGGGGAGAAAATGGCAGGGATGGAAGAATATGTTTAAGAAAGAAGATAATGCCAGGTGGGGAATAGTAAAAATAAAACTAAACTTCCTGATTTTGAAAAGGGAAAAGTAGAGACTAGAATTTAAAAGGGTACCATCAATTGCATCTAACATGTTTGGGTAATCGCTGAACCAATCTTGGCATGTTAATGTAATGAAATATTATTGTGGCCTTAAGAAACTGAGAAAATTTTTGCTATTTTGTTTTTGTTTCTCTCCATTTTTAATTTGTGGGAGGTGTGGCTGGGAGCAAGGATAGAAATGGTATTGACAAACAAAAATAGTCATGATAACACTTAAAATAAACAATGGAATTGAAAGAAGCTGAAAAGGAAGCACAGAAAACAGGATAGTTTTGAAAGTAAAGCATATAATTTTTAAAAAACGTAATGGTACAACACTGAGATTCATAGCTCCACATAGAATCTTCTCTCTGTGTTTTTTTTTGTGTTTTGAAATGCTTTTTGCAGGTTTTTTTTAGAATTTATACACATATACACAAATATATATATATATATATATATATACACATATATATACACTACACACACACACACACATATATATATATATATATATATATATATATATATATATATATATATACATATATATAGTGTGAAACAAAGAGGTAGCTTCAGAGTCAAAAAGTCCTGTGTTCAAGTCTAGCCACTGACTAGGATTATATGTTGCAAAATAGTTGCAGATCTGCATTCGTGAACTTTACACATTGAGAGTTCCTACACCAATTAAATCATAGCTTTGGACCAAGAAATAAAACAAAACAATATAATAAATAGGAGAGAGAAAAAATATAATACATAGGAGAAGAAGGTTTAGTTATTAGAGTATAGTGGGAAATAGATAGAGTGTTCGTCCTTCATTGCCAAAGAAGACCATGCCATCAGAGAAATAACGACATGACTTGCACTTAACTTTGTTTTGAGTGAGGGAGAGCTGTGCAGGTCACCAGCTTCACTTCTCCTCCAGAGCCGTCTGAATCCAGTGACCAGATATTCATCAGGATGACTGGAGATGACCCAGGATGAGACAATTGGGGTTAAGTGAGTTGTCCAAGGTGAGTGTCAAGTGTCTGAGGTGAGATTTGAACTCAGGTCCTCCTGACTCCTGCTCTATGCACTGCACCACCTAGTTGCTTCAAATGATAGATGGGTGTAGAGATGGATAGATCAAAGACCGATGAAGCAGGTGCCAGGTACTGTACTGTACAAAAGAGAGTTTCTGTTAATGTTACGAGAAACATAGGTGAAAAAATCATTTCCCTTGGAGATTCTTGGATGGCTTTATGGAAGAAGTGACAACTGAGATGGACCTTGAATTAAGGAGATATTTCAAGAGATGGAAATAGGAATGATGAAGGAAGAATACATGTCTTTGGTCCTCAAATGTATTCACTGAATATGTTCACCATAGATTTATGGTACAAACATTTAACATATATGGGATTCGTCAGAGTCAAGATGGCAGATTAGAGAATTGAACTGAAAAATAAAACTAGGAGATGACTTCATGGAAAAAAAACACTAGAAAATAGCTAAACCCTTGGTTAATTTGATTTTAAAAAAAAATTAAGAAGTTAACCAAAGTTTTAGTATTAATAATTAAAAGACTGAATATACCACCAATCAAGATAAATTTAAAGCAATTATTACATGTTATTTTGCCCAATTACATGCCAGTAAAACTGAAAATCTCAGTGAAATGGATGAATATTTACAAAAAAATATAAACTGCCCAAATTAACAGAAGAGGAAATAGAATACTTAAAGAACTCAGTCTCATAAAAAAGAAATTTAACAAGCTATCAAAGAACTCTCTAAGAAAACATCCCTAGGACTAGATGGACTGGCAAGCAAATTCTACCAACATTTAAGGAACAAATTTCGAAGTCAACTTTTTAAAATTTTTTAAAAAATCTAATTGGGAAATGTTTAAATAAATAAGCTAGAAATATATTTAAAATAACATCTATTGAGCCATTCTCACCTACTTGCTATGTAATTCTAAATCTATTATATTTTTAAAAATCTATATGGATGCCCTTCCATCACTTTCCCTTCTTCCTATCTGAAATTCTCCCAATTTCTTCCTCTCCAGTAACTAGATATTCTACAGTGAGAATTCCTTTCATGGAAAGTTGAACCAGATGACCACTGAAATTACTTCTGACTCAGATTCTGTACTAATCTGTGTCCTTTCATAGATGTACATATGAGTGGCACCATTACAAACACATGTGGGGTCAGCACAAGAAACACAGTGACTATGAGTGCTTTCTAGGAATTTGGGCTAAAGGGAGCTAAAAATTGGATGCCCAATAGAAAAATGTGGATTAAGGACTATGACAATGGCAATGACTACCATAGTGTAATGTTAATATTTTTGCCTAGCCTGGAGTTCCAGGGCTAGTTCTAATTCTTATTAGATTTTTGACTGTAGAAATCACTAAATCACTCTGAGGCTCAGTTTACTTGTCTCTGAAAGGAAAATGAAGATATTAGCCCTCTAATTCATTACAGGTCACTAGGTGGTGTAGTGGAGAAAGTGCGGGACTTAAATGGGGAAAACCCAGTTTTAATCCTGCCTCCAACACTAGTACCTGTGTACTCCTGACAAAACACTTGACTGCTCTCAATGTCAGTTTCATCCTCAGGAAAATAGGGATAATTTTAATACCTTTCTACAAGCTTATTAAGACAATTAATTGAGATAACAAATGTTAAACAATTTGCCAACCTTAAAGCAAGAGGTAAATATTGCCTATTTTGATGATGGACGATGAGTTTGTTGTGAGTAAAATTCCTTTTAAAACATAAAGTTAAAATTTATAAGAATATAAGTTAATCCCCAATTGATAAATGATCAAAGAATACAAACAGGCAGGTTTCAGATGAAGAAATGAAAATTATCTATCGTCATGTGAAAAAATGTTCTAAATCACTAGTAATTACAGAAATGCAAATCAAAACACCTCTGAGATACTGCATCACACCTGTTAGATTGATTAACATGACAAATCAGAAAAATGATAAATGTTGCAGAAGATGTGGGAAAATTGGAATACTAATATATTGTTGCTAGAGTTATGAACTTATCCAAAGATTTTGGAGAGGAATTTGGAACTATGTCCAAAGGGTTAAAAACTGTGCATACCCTTTGACCCAGCAATACCACTTCTATGTCTCTATCCCAGATAAATCATAAAAAATGGGGAAAGGACCCACATGTACAAAAATATTTATAGAAGTTTTTCTGTGGTGATCAAGAATTAGAAATTTAAGGAATGCCCATTAATTGGGGAATGGCTGAATAAGTTGTGGTACATGAATGTAATGGAATACTATTGTGCCATAAGAAATGATGAGCAGAAGGACTTCAGAAAAGCCCAGGAAGACTTATATGAACTGATGCTGAGTGAAGTGAGCAAGAACCAGGAGAACATTGTACATAGCGAATGCCACATTGTGTAATGACTAACTTTGATATCCAAGATAGTGTTGCATTAGCTCAATGGGCCATCCACCCAAGTTCAGGCAATGTTTTTTTTTCTTTTTCTTATCCATTGTTTTTATCCTTTTTGTATCACTAGGATTGTATCTTTCAAATGATCATGAATTTCATTGCATAAGCAATATCTTTTTCTGATCTAATGAAAACAATACAATGCATCCACAAATAGGAGTATCTGGAAGACCATAAAATCTCTACAGAATTCTTCCATTTGAACTTTGAGAAGATTATTCTCTACAACAATGTTAAAAATCTCTTGTAAGCACACATCTCCCTGTTTATACCCTGCTCAATATCGATAACCAGAGGGTCATAGAACAAGGTTATTTCTGTGGCTATATCCGTCAAGAAGCATTTTATGATATTGTAATAACACCTTAAGCTGAATCTTCTCAAACACCCTGTGAAAATTAGGGATTGGAAGAAGGGAAAGAGATAGACATTTATTAAGCCGTTACTATGTGCCCGGCACTGTGCTAAATACTTTGACAAATATTATCTCATTTGATCTTTACAGTAATCCTGTGAGACAGGTGCTATTACTCTCATCTAACAGCTGAAGAAAGTGAGGCAAACAGTGGTTGAGTGTCTTGGCCAGGATCACACAATTAGTGTTTTAGTAAATATCTGAGGTTAGATGTGAAATCAGATCTTCCTGACTAGCTTGAATAGGCAGTCACAGGGGAACTTCAGGTTCAATCCCCTGCAATACCTAGCTGAGGTGGTGACAGGAATTGCAGATGAAAGATATGGTGGCAGCAAAGTATGGGTCTTTGCTCAAGAGAAAAGTGATACAAGAATAATTCTGATCTTGTATCTTGCCTGGGCTATCGGCCAACTCTACTTCTCATGCTTTGCCACGGTTGACATATGAGGTCAAAGTTCCTCTCCAATGACCAAACTCCACCCCTCCTGAATTCCAGTTTTTATAGATCCTATAGATGTGACTCCAGACTCTAGCCTTTCCATGTCTTCATCTAGTCCTAAGAAAAATGGGAAGAAAGACTTGATAGGAACTGAGGAGATGACTAAACGTCTAGGAGAGTGGCAAGCTTATAAATTTAGTAAAGTTTATATGCTTTATTATGCATTCTACTTAAGTTACAATACAGAGTACTTATTTATTTACTGATTCTATGCTGAATAAAAACAGTACTATCTGCTTCCAGCGAAAACCAAATCCATTGTGCTAAGATCATGGGGCTAGTAGCTTTGAAATACTACTGTGTAAATGAAGGTGTACAAAGAGGGGGAAGGGTACTGTGCTTATTTAGCTGGTAGGGGCTCAGAGCTAATTTTGATTACCTAGATCTGCAAATTGACATTTCCCAACTTTGCCCTATAGACAGTATAAACTGAAGGAAGAAGTTTGCTGAATAAACATTTTCATACCATGCAGGGTGAGCATTTAACCTCTCTGTAACTGGCTATTACTGACACCTAGTGACAAATATATGTTGAAAGTGGGCTTTTAAATCTGCATTTTGATTTACTAAATTAAATGCTTTTTGGACTATTTAATTTGGACTAAGCTATTAACACAGAATGATTTTTTTATTCGCTGTACTTTTCAATCAGTTGGGTGACTGTAAAGAAGTGATCTATAACAGAAAATCACCTTTGAATGTCTGACTGTTCCCTTCCTAAGTTTTCATGAAAGATATCCTCAATTTGTGCATATACCATTCTTGTAAAGATTTTACAGAAATGAGACACTAAGCGTATGTGCCTGAAGTTGTTGATGTCCTATCAATCTTTTTTTAGTAATAATACTTTCCATATTTTTTCCATTTTCTTATATCCTTGCTTCTTTGATCTAAGAAATGATCTCCAAGTACCTTCAGAATTCTGTTACTTTTAAAATTCATTTCTTCTTTGTGTATTTGGTTACAACCAGATGTTTTCCCCAAATTAATCTTCTTAAGTCTTATTTCCACTTGCTCACATTTCAAATAAGTTACTTAGATATTAGAGGCTGAAAATGCTGGTTTTGTTATCATCAGAAACGAAAATAGGTTATACACACACACACACACACACACACACACACACACACTTCATCAGTTGACATACTAGTGTATCTATTCATTCTCTTACTTCCAGTTTCACCTGTAAGTGTTTTGAGGATGATCTAGTTTACTTATTATCAACACCAAGATTTTTGGAACCATGTTTTCCTTTCCACTCCTATGAGGTGTTGTTGTGATAGCATATATAATCTTCTACTATCCACCACAGTAACATTTTGCTTCCCGTATGAAACTTCCATATGACAAAACTTAAAAAATTTAGTGTGCTAACATCGCCCTTCTAAGTCTTCTCTTCTGTAGGTTTCACATTCTCAGTTATTTCAATAAAAACTCATTATATGTGGGAACTTGTCCCATGAAGTTTTGGGAATAGTTGTATCTTATAAATTTTACACCATCTTCACCCAAAATGATAACTAAACTTGGATTTGTTTATTAATATTTCTCTTCAGTCTAAAAAGTGTATGAGGGATAAACTACAATAAAATATCCACATAAATACATCATGGAAAACAAATCATGATGATCTTAAAAGGCTAATCCAATGGCTAATCCAATAAACTAATCTGATCAAACAATCAGGTTTGTAAAATCAATTACATTTGTCTTCAAACACAAAGACCAAGAAAAAAGTACATAAATGAAACATGTTTTCCATAGGGACTTAACCACAAATTGATTTATGAATCTCTCCCCTAAGAAAAAATATAACTTCATTCCTCAAATATTCCAACTAGAAACCAATGGCAATTCCTTTTCTTTTGCACCAGTTAAGGAACTCATTGCTTGTATGGAAACCTGGCTGACACTGAGCATGTGATTTATAGCATGCACAGTTTTTCCTTAATGCTTACATGGAAAACAACAACAACCTCTATCACCCATAAAACCTTCTGTGCCAGAGAATTCCTTCCAAATAAATCCAGCTCAGATGCTCAACTCAGAGTGGGATTTCAATGAGCTCTGTGGCAACTTTGCCATCAACAGCTTTATTTCTTAGGAAAGGAAAGAGCATCTGTAAGCCATATTTACTTCACATTAATAATTGTGAAGGTGCTGTTGCATTAATTTTACATGTCGCATATCTTTAATCTGAGTAAATAGCTAAACAGCCCTCCAAAATGGTCCAAAGGAGCATTTGTTTTACATCTGGGAGAGATATTGAAGATGGATGGTGGGCGCCAAATGTCTTCCAGAACATCAAGATCAACAGCTCTTCGAGGGAATGCTGAAGTGAATCTGTATTTGTTTTAATCCCTTTGCATTTAGATTTAATACACTAGATTCATGGGGCTGAAAGGGGTTATCTAAATAATCTAACCCAACCCCTTTGTTTTACAGAAGAGGCAAATGAACCCCAGAGCAGTTGAGCGAATTGACCAAAAATAATTCGTGGTGGAGCTAGGGCTAGAAATTATGTCTCTGGATTCTTTGTGCCTCCAAAGTGTTCTTTCCACCTCATGCTACTGATGCTCAACTTCTCTTTTGGGAATGGTATGCATAGAAGGTATATTCAAACACATATCATGTACCTAAACAGAGTAAGTGGCCTAACCAGTATCAGCAGCAAAAATGTGGACATTGTGCAGTTTTATAATACTTTACCAAAAGAAGTTGTGGAATTATTTTGAATGGATATCTTTATAACCTTGGCTAATGAGATAATATTTATTAAATACTTAGCACAATGTTTGGCATATAGTAGTGTGGCGGGTAAAAGTTTAAATAACTGAGGAAAACAAAGGTTTGATCTGCGAAGCATATTGATTTATTAAGCCATGCATGCCAATTGCCTAACAAATCAGCACCAGACCCCTTTCTCTGCATTGGACTGAATCCTGAATGAAGAGGAAGACAAACTTTTATACATTAAAAATAATTACTCAAACAAGTCCATTTAATTAAAAGGAAACAATACAACATTAGATAATCTGATTGCTAATTGGAGGAAAGATTATAGACTTTTCTAGTTGGGAAGGGGATAGTGAACTGATACAATTGCCAGAATTCAGAAAAGGAGGCATCCCTATCCCCAAGTATCTGTAAATAATCAAGGCAACATGAAACCAGTAACTAATTGATAAGCATGGGACCAGTTTTCAGATAAGATATATGGGCTGCTTGAGATATATAATTGTGAGAAACTGCTTATATCAATTTTGGATCTGACTGTATTTATAGACTGCATGACCTAGGTCCCTGGTTAAGAGTCTCTAAGTGGCAGGGAGAGATGGTCCAGTTTCCCAGCCATGCAGGGCTAGGTTGAAAAAATACTACAAAGTTTCCTCCCAGTTTCCACAATTGAATTAAATTTTTTCACAGACACAAATTGGACTAGGTCCATAATTGAATAGAAAGGGAACTGAATTAGTTCCCGAATTGAGTCACAAGATGGAGTCACTGTGGTTTGCTCAACTCCCACCATAGGCACAACATAAATGATGGTGATGGCTATTACTGTTTCTGTTGTTATGTTCAGTTTCCATCCATGTCTTCTTTCTGTAGATGCTGCTTAGATCTCAGTATAGCTTTGGAAAAGAGAATTGAATCAAGGAACATGGAAAAGCAACAGGAAGGGATTTTTGATAGAGGACTCATTGACAACAAGGGAAAAATAATACGGGACAATCTGAAATTTGTTTCTGGGGTTATTTTTGTGCTAAAGCCATAGTGAATTTCTTTAATCCTTTAAATTTATTGGACTTCCTTCTTGCTCTTACTTAATATTCACCATAAATCAAATGCTCTCAATGTCACCACAGAATTGATTGCATGATGTAATTATCACTTAAAATCATTACATGAAGTCCTTGGGGAAATACTGTGGGTGAGATGATCTCAGTTGGGTCTCGAGTAGACTGGAGGTCAGAAGCCCCACATCACCTTATACAATTATACTCAGCTGGTAATCTCATCTTAGCTCAAGCAAGGCTAAGGCCAAATTAGTCAGAATTACCTATTACTTCTAGGGAATACATTCCAGCCTGGGCACAGGTCAGATTCCAGCGGCGTGACCTATGTGTGTGCAGAAGGCTGACACAGAAATGTAACATAAAGCAATGTACATCGTTCTCACAGGTTACCAATATGGCAATCAATTTATTTACCAAAAATAGACTCAATCTTGATCTTGCATTTATATTTATGGGAAAAGTTTTAAATAAGGAAGGAAACAAATTTTTTATTGTTATATAGGCCATGTAAATCAAAGAAAAATAAAAGCAAACACTAACAACTATATATTTCATGCAAGTATTTTATATAGAGACATACATATGTATATGTCTTTGCTATATCAGATCAGTTTGAAACTATTGAGTTTCAAAGAAAAATGTAATTAGATGGCATTTAAACATACTCTATCATAAAAAAAAAACAGCAAGAATAACATGGATGTTGGGAATTTGCTGGCTTCTAAGTTCCAAAAGGGCAGAAATCTTATCTTAATTATCTTGGCAGCTCTCCCCACACCCAATTACTATAGTGCTTTGTACACAATAGGCAAAAAAAACTGTATTGGAGTTAATGATCTTTGAGTTTTCTTTTCTAAGGATTTGTGCTAAATAAATAAAGAAATACTATATAAAAATTGTCTTCTGAATATGAACTATCCTTTCATGTGAGTCATTTGTTCATTTGTGTGAACTATTTAATCATCCATTCATTTGTGAAATCACAAGGGATTTACAAAAAAGAAAAGGAAGCAGAGAAGACTGTTAAACTTTTGTCACTGTACTGAGTCTACCAGAGTTTGGGTTGGAAGTATCCATCCTTTTGGAAATTCTAAATGGAGTGTATAAGGAGAACTAGCACTACTAGTGTGAAAATTGTTAAGCTCTTTTCAGGACTGTTCATCGACCAGTCAACCAACTCTCACCCACGGCTCCAAGAAGCTATATCATGTGAGTGGACACACCCAGTAAAACTGCCTTGGCAGACAGACTAAACCAAGTTGAGACTAACTGACAGATCTCAAAGTCATTGGCGGGTTATGGGGTTGTCTACCACAAGCATGTGGAGACTTTTCTGACAGAATAAATGGATATGAACAATTTGTTCTAATAGTCATGAAAAGGGCTAAAGTAGGCATTATGGAGTGTTTAGAATTTGGTCAGACATCAAAGATGCCAAGGTCAATCCCTGCATCCTGAGTCATGTCAGTCATCTTGACTTTTGTCTTGCTGCTAGATTTTGATGACTCTGAAAGAGAGAGTAAAGCTGACAACTTGGTGCAACTCTTTCTCACTGAGTCAAAAGACATTGCCCATACCATTTACTATTTCATTATATTATTATTATTAAACTATTTTATTATTTTACTATTCAACTACTTTATGTTACTATTTTATCTGCTTCAAAGTCCTATGACTGCAGGCTAGCTATGAAGAAGCAGATGTGGATACAATGGAAGTTGTGGTCACAACCCTGCACACAAGTGACCTAGGCCGTAGGGTCATCTTCTCAATAGACTGAGCAGTGGGAATCAGCAGCCTGTGGCAGACTGAGCAGACTTTTTAAGGACTGCACTATTCACCTCTTGACATGAGTAAGGGGCTAGAAAATGTGCTCTAAAAATAGTCTGCTTCACTTAACCTTGGCCTGCTTTCCATGGCGAGAAGAGCTCCTACCCTATGGTCAAAGCATAAACAAAATGTATAAATGTATATAAATATGTATAATGTACATAAAAATATTAAAATATATAAAAACTTTTTTGCAATAAAAAATTGCAAAAATTATTCCACTCTCCACTTGCACATGGAATGTGTCTATGCTTGTGTATAACATGAAACCCAATAGACCTGAAAGATGAACAGCTCTTGAGATTTAAACAGGTATCACATCAAAATAATAGCTTGAAGTGAAACAAAGCTGGTGAATGAAGGTCAGCTTAATGAAGTAGGAGCTGATAAATACTTTTCTGGGGTGACCATTATGATGACAAATGCTGGCATAGATTTTGCAATCAAAACTTTCTGGTCAACAAGCCTGTACACCCAACTTGTGGTGGAGCCTTCCAAACTCGTATTGGTCTGATTCACAGTTAGACACATTGTACATTGACCCTGATATTTTGAAATCATTTTGTTCTTCTTTGAGGATGAAGGCTAACAACAAATGAGTTTTAAATCAAGAAACAAGAACAAGTGGGCTGAATTTTTTGAAGGGGGAAATTTTAGGAGACTTGGTTCTGTGACTCAATGACATATGTCAAGTCCAGCTCCTTATTTGATAATGCTTCCTTGTTGCTACCCCATATGCCACCTATTACTTAATTATTGGAGATATTCTACAGATCTCTTGCACCTACCATGCATTTTCCATTACCCTTTGGGTCACCTGCAAATCTTGTTCTTTAAAAATCATGGTATTACAACACTTGGGTTCATACAATTAGTACATATTAAATAGTCAATAAACATTTATTAAGTACCTACGGCTTGCCAGGCATTGTACTAAGTTCTAGGGAGAAGAAGAAAGGCAAAAAACAGTCCCTTCCTTTAAAGAATTCACAATTTAATGGGGAAAGTCAGCACAGAAAAAGCAGTCAAAAAGCAAGGGGAAAAGGTAGGGTACTCAGCATGGGGGCTTGATGAACTCTGCAGTCAGGAGGAAAATTATCTTGGGCAAGTAACATAAACTATCTATGCCTTCCTTTTCTCATCTGTAAAATGAGGGGGTTTGGATTAAGTAACATCTGAAATTCCTAGATCCTACTCCTAGGCATCTAGTTCTAGATTCTACTCTTAAGCAACTCTGGAAAAAATACTTTGACAAATCTGTGATTTCATGTAGGCACTTCCTCCAAGGATGGCTATTGCAACCATGCATACCCACTTATCTTGTGCTCCTTTCCTCCCATAATATCGCTGAGAAAATACTTATGGTAAAAAAAAAAAAGATGTGTGTATGTGTGTGTGTGTGTGTGTGTGTGTGTGTGTGTGTGTGTGTGTGTAAGGGTAACTATGAGAAGTAAAGATCTTCCCCATTCATTAAAGGAAGTTTGATTAGGGGAGATTTGTTTTGTAGGAAGGCCCGCACCTTTTGTTAATTTCTAAGGAGGCACTGGTTCTCAAGGGTTGTGATGCCCTCTGACTCTGAAAAGTGTATAAATCCTCTGAGGAGAGGCTTTACTTGGGGGCTTAGTTTTTAGAAGAAGGTTCATGTGCCAGATGAGACTCTGGGAGGCTGCTAAGAAGCCCCCTCACTTAGAAAACCCAGATGTTGTTGCTTCTCTCTCCGGTAATTAGGTATGCATTGCTTATGGTCAGACGGTTGGAAGCCCTGTCTATTGATCTTTATTTCTCTGTATTTTCTCTGAAATTCAGGTTTGTCCCCTGAACTAAAGGAATTATGTATATGTGCTTGAATAAAGTAGATTGTTGACCCCTATAATGCTGCTTTCCTTTCAAAAAAGCAAATCTAAGCACCTGTACAGTAGGCCCTCCTTGCTATTACAGTGTGTGTGTGTGTGTATGTGTGTGTGTGTGTGTGTGTGTGTGTGTGTGTGTGTGTGTGTGTGTAAGACAGAACATTCTGGAATTGTTACACATTTACACATATGACAATTTCACAAAAAGCAATCCATTTTCTTCCTCTTACACAATTCTGGGCTCAGATCCTTTGCCATCTGTAGAAGCAGCCCTAGATTTGTGAACATAGGGTATCCCAAAAGTGTTGGTATCATTTTAAGCTTTAATACCTTTCCAGATTGCAGCAGGCAAATGAATGGGTAGGTCATTGAATTAACATAAGGTAACCCAAAAGATGAATATGAACACTATGTAAACACATACACACATGCATGTATACATATGCACATGAGGTGGTTATCTCACTGTACCCAGTTCCTTCAATATCCTCTTCCCCAAAATTTACTTGATTTGTTCCTATCTCTTGACCTGAAACTACCAGAAGGATGGGTACTACAAGTCCAGATGCTGATAGATTCAGGGGTCTTCTTCAAGTTATTCTACTTAACCTAGAGAGAGTAGGTACAACTACTGCCCTGAATGAGATTTGTAGTATTAGAGTCCATTAATGGCAGAATCGTGTGATCAAAAACATTGATTCAAAATTCCAATCCAATTGTCATTTGTTAGGCACCTGCTGAGTACAATGAACACAAATAAGGAAAACTGGCAGTCCCTACTTATAGAGACTTAAAATCTACTAAGATGGCAAGGAATGGAACTTGACTATAAAAAGATAAATATAATTCTTAATAGAATACTTTGGGGACAAAGGAAAGATCGAGACAAAATACTCTAGAATTTTTTTTAATGAAGTAAACCATGTCCCGCTATGGGCATCTGGGAAGACTGAAGTCATCATAGAAAGGGTGGCCCAAGTTCAGGGTGGCCCAGTTTCTTACTCTAGTTGCCAGCCTCATTCATTTTTCAGTCCATGGGCACTGAAATGCTCTGGTGGAAAGCCCTTAGCCAGACCAGATCCACAGTGTCCAAGGATGTCTCTGTCTCCCTATTCTGACCTAGGCTGGGCAAAATCACTCATTCTATTTGTTTGTTTTTTAATTTTCCTATCAGGATTCATCTGGAGTATTTTCCAGATCTTTGTGAAGTGGTTATTTGGGAGAAACTGGGCTATACTTCTTCCTGCTAATCTGCCATCTTGTCCTTGTCTCTTTACCCATTATGACTTGATCCTTCCTTCCCAGGTTTCTCTGCTTCCTCTCTCTAATCTTTCTCTTCCTTGTCAGTAGTCTTCTGCTGTACTATTCTATCTTCTAGTTGGGTTCTTCAGAACAGGTGAGTTCACTGCAGTGACAAGCATAGCACTCACATCTAGATAGGCAAGATCAGTAGAGTGCTCAACTTCAGAGTGCCCCTTCCTATAATTTTAGGATACATCTGATTGGAGGAAATGATCCCTCATAGATTTTACCTAGAGTATACAACTGCCATGGATAAAGGAAAGATCTATCTGTCTTACTTAGATGAATGCAAAAATTCCTTGGGGAAATAGGGGTGCTGAATAATCACAGCTGCTTCTGTAGAGTGGGTGGTAGTACATGACTCCTATATTCCTTTAGGGGTGGATCTGGTCTATTAAATATAGTTTATGCTAATTCATGAATGATTGATAAAATTATTCCTTTCAACTTCTCCATTTTCCATTTTCTCTTATGACTAAAGAAGTCCTAGATACAATTACACATTCACTCCCATCCCCTTGATCCTATCAGAGTTTCAATAACTCAAATCAATTTGCTTAAGTGACCTGTACTTTTCTAGGAGGAAAGTAGCATAGTTCTCTCTTATTCATGCCTCTTGTGGCACCACTCAGCATATCACTGATGGAAATTTGTCTGGCCTGATGTTCACCTCAACCAGTTTCTACCTGAAGGCAATTAAAACAGTATTTTTCCTGTTCACTCAGACCAGGATACAGTTCCTAAGCTGTTGACTATGTTCTAAGCATGGGAGGTTCTAAAGGGGTATCAATAATATAATATAATGACTCAGGGCCCAGAACTCTGAACTCTGCTCAGACGAGGAACAGCCCTTAAACCCAGTTCACTCTGGAGCCCATAGATGGGACAGCAATAGGCCGCTACCCAAGCACCACTTAGTGGATATCTTTTGGGCCCTCCAGGCTCAGACTAAATGTAAATAGTAACAGTTGGTCAGCATCCCTGAGAGTTTTCTCCTCCCAGTTCGATTTTTTTCTCTTGATCAAAGGGGCCATCCCTTGATTCACTTCTTAAAGAGTCATTCACTGAATGAGTGTTACTTCACTCCAAGTGAGAATCCAAAAAGACATTAACCTAAAAGGAGCAGGGTCTCCCATTGCATCCTGGGCCATCTTCAGTCATCTTGATGAATATCTGACCACTGGACTCATATGGCTCTGGAGGAGAAAGTGAGGCTGGTGACCTTGCACAGCCCTCCCTCACTCAAATCAAAGTCAACTACAAGTCATGTCAAGGGAACGAGGGACAAACACAGCAACAGCACTCCCTCAATGAGTTCATAATCTAATGAAACAGACAGCAAACAAATATGTATATATGTATCACCTAGTTAAAATTCATAACACTAAGGATGGCTATGCATATGCCTGTGTAGTTCAGACTCTCAAAGGCTCTCCACATAGAACGCAGAAGAAAAACGTTCATTCAGACACCAGAAAGCCAACACCAGAAAGCCAAATCCATCATAATAGCCCGGAAGTCAATGCACTGCAGGGGACAAAGTCATTCCCAAGTCCCTTCCCTCTTCCCCTCCCCGGCTCCCTCCTCCCCCCACCTTCCCATAAGCAAACACTCATGAGCCTAGCTATCTGCTTTCCTGTGTCCTCTCTTTCCCTCCACCCTAACTAACTACTCTCACTGTCTTCCTCTCAATTCTGCTCCACCCTTCCTGTTCCACCCATTCAGCAAGCTCTTCATACCACATATAACTTAGGCTTCCATGTGATTTAAGCAGGTCACATGGACCTATTAATGAATGGGAAAGATCTTCACCTTTAAATTACCATTACAACATATACACAGAGTAAATAGGTTATTGTTGCTGTTTCTCCTATTGTTCTGGAAGAGGACCATGATATCTGGGGAGGTATTGCCAGGATATGTAAGTGAATTGGATTTGAGTGAGGGAGGGCTGTGTAAAGTCACCAGCCTCACTTTCTCCTCCAATGCCATCTGGGTCCAGTGACCAGACCCACATCAGGACAACTGGATATAGCCCCAAATGCAGTGGAAAACTTTGGCCTTTTAAGCTAAGCTCTTCAGCAAGTCTCATTTTGGGTGAGGCAACAATTATTTAGTGATTAAGGCTAGGTAAAAAAAAAAAATGAGGGGCGGAGCCAAGATGGCGGAGTAGAAAGACTCACCTATGCTAGGTCCGAACCCACAGCCCATAGATTTCCTGTAAAAAGAACTCCTGACAAATTCTGGAGCAGTGGAGGCCGCGCAGCAACACAGTGAAGGAGATTTGCGTTGCAGAGAGCCCCGAAGAACCAACCGCAAAGGTAACCCGGACACAGGAGCGGAGTCCTGTACGGCCGAGTGCTCCCCTCCCCCTCCCCGGCCACGCGGCACTGAGAGGAGCGAGCAGAGCCCAGCAGGCATCAGGGACCTGAATCTCCGGCAGCTGCTAAGGTCCCTCCACCCACAGATGCACAGGTCAGTGAGAGAGACGGGCTGAGAGGGGAGCGGGGGATCTCCGGGACTCGGACCCCCTGGGAAGCGGCCGCCGCGGCAGAGGCTGACGCAGCTTCGCCAGAGACTCCCAGAGCGGGCTGGAGCTCCACCCCAGCTCCACTACAAAGGATCTCTGTATAAA
>CM053773.1:122866216-122891369 GCA_028658325.1 Potorous gilbertii
CCAGAAAAGGGAAAAAAACTAAGACCATTGATGGTTATTTCCTTGAGAAAATCATTCCTCCATTTGACTCTGACAACGAGGAGGTCTGCTTACCACTAGGTAAAGACATGGGAGTCGAAGCCTCTGTATCCCAAATATCTGAAATAGATACCCCATGGGCTCAGGCCATGGAGGAGCTCAAAAAGGATTTTGAAAGTCAAGTCAGACAGGTGGAGGAAAAACTGGGAAAAGAAATGAGAGAGATGCAAGAAAAGCATGAGAAACGGGTCCATACCTTAATAAAGGAGGCCCAAAAAAATGCTGAAGAAAAAGAACTTCAGAATTGATTGTAAGGCAAGGGAAACACTGGTGAAGTTTCTTCCAACATAGCATGGACACATCAAAGAAGGTACTGCACTCCAAGAGCAAAGTACAATTGCAGTAGGCCAAAAGAAATGAGAAATGCATAAATTTAGAGTTGTCTCCACTCAAAAGTTCCTATGGACTATTTATGTACCACCTGTGGTGGAGGCTTCTGAGCACATACTTTACCTTGATCCCAATATAGGGATGTCATTTTGTCCTCTTTAAGCAAGAAAGACAACAACCAACAAGTTTTTCCTTCTCTAAATGCATCCTCCACACAACAGCCAAAATGAAAGTAGGTAAGGATGATTCTTCTAGGTCATTCTGCTCAGCTCCAACCCCTCATTCCCAAAGAGCCCTTTGTGCTTTTCTATTGATTCTAGGTTAAAATTTAAATGCAAACTCCTCCATTTGATATTGAAAACCCTTCGCAATGTATTTCCTGTCTTTCTTTTGTTCACCATCTCCCTCAATTTTTCCTCCCTTCTATCAACCCCTCTCTTTTTTCTTTTCCTTTTCCTTTACTACTTTTTCCCTCCCTCTAATCACCCCCTCCCCTTTTCTTTCCTCTTTCCCCCCTACTGGCTGTAGGTAAGTTATATTTCTATACTTAACAAAGTATGTTATTCCCACCTTGAACCAAATCTGATGAAAGTAAAATATCTCCCTCCCTTCTTTCCCTCTCTATGTGATGTAATTTACTCTTTTCTGCCTCCTCCTTTCCTCTTCTCCTATTACAGTCCCATTGCACCCCTTAATTAGGGTTTTTTTTTATCATCACATATGTTATTTTATACCCACACCCTCTGTTTATGTATATCCTTTTTAAACGTCATAGTAAGTACACCATTCTCAAGATTAACAAGTATCATCATCTATATAGGGTTGTAAACAGTTTGCCCTTATTGAATAGCAAGGTTTCCCCCCTCTGTTTATCTTTTTATTCCTCTCCTGAGTCCTGTATTTGAACATCAAATTTTCCATTGAGCTCTTGCCTTTTCATCAGGAAGGTCTGGAAGTCCCTTATTTCACTGAATGTCCATCTCCTTGCCTGAAAGTTTATGCTTAGCTTTGCTGGGTATTTGATCCTTGGTTTTAGTCCTAGATCTTTTATCTTATGGAATATCATATTCCAATCCCTCTGATCTTTTAATGTAGAAGCTGCAAGGTCCTATGTGGTCCTGACTGTCATTCTGTGATATTTAAATTGTTTCTTTCTGGTTGCTTGCAGTATTTTCTCCTTGACCTGATAATTCTAGAACTTGGCTACAATATTCCTTGGAGTTTTCAATTTGGGATCTCTTTCAGGATGTGATTGGTGGGTTCTTTCAATGATTATTTAACCCTCTAGTTCTAGGACCTTGGAGAAACTTTCCTTGATGATTTTTTGGAAGTTATTGTCCAGGACCTTTTTTTCATCATGGCTTTCCAGTAGACCAAGAATTCTTAGATTATCTCTCCTGGATCTATTTTCCAGGTCACTTGTTTTTCCAATGAGATATTTCACATTTTCTTCTATTTTTTTCATTCTTTAGATTTTGTTTGACTGATTCTTGATGCCTCGTAGAATCATTAGTTTCTACTTGTCTAATTCTAATTTTTAACGAGTTATTTTCTTCAGTCAACTTTTGCTTCTCCTTATCCATTTGACCAATTTTACTTTTCAAGGAGTTATTTTCTCCAGTTAGGTTTTGTACTTCCTTATCCATTTGACCAATTTTACTTTTTAAAGATTTGTTTTCTGCAGTGAATTTTTTTCCCATTTTTTCCATTTTATTTTTAAAAGAATTGCTCATTTTTTCTTCTGCCTCTCTCATTTGACTTTTAAGATCCTCCTTGAACTTTTCCAAGAAAGATTTTTGGCCCTAAGACCGGTTCATATTTCCATTTGAGGTTTCAGATGTGGGTATAGTGTCAGTGTTGTCCTTTTCTGAATTTGTATTTCATTCTTCCCTTTCCCTGTAGTAAGATTCTATGGTCTTTGCTTTTCTAGTTTGCTTCTTGTTCATTGTGATTGCCTTTTTCCTAGCTTTTAAAGTGGATCTCTGCTTCTGGGGCATGGGAGCTCTGTCCCATGCTTCTTGTGCTAGTGGCTATTTGCCTGGTTACTGGCTTTGTGTGCTGTGGCCTCTGATTCTGTTAGCTAGACATTATGTAATGCTGCAGCTCACCTGGTGCTGAGTTGGAGCTAGCTGGTGTGTGCCAAGGTTGCGTCCAGGTGAAGTCTTTCTGAGTTTCTTCAGACACTGAAGCTCACAGTCTAAGATATGGGGGAGGGGTGGTCTGGTCACCAGAGGTCTCCTCTTCCACGAGGGCTGTGCTGTCGGACAATGGTGCATTTGTTTCTGCTGATTCCCCTGGTTGTACAAAGGCAACTTCTGGTGTTCTGATGTTGGGGCTTGGTGACTCAACACCACCCCCACCCCCACACCGGGGTGCAGGATCTGCTACTAGTCCACTGAGGTAGAGCTTACTGGATGTCTGTGGGCCTGCGCTGGGCCCCTTCAGCCATAAGAGGAGAGACCCTTCTCACTGATCTCCTTAGGCTTTTAAGTTAGAAGATTGCTGTACCCCTTCTGCAGGTTCCACTATTCTAGGATTTTTCCTGGGGTAATATTCCGCAGATGTTTCAAGGTCAACAACAGGCGATGAGAGCATTTATGATTTTGACTCCTGGAAGTTCAAGAAGATGACTTTCAAACATTTAGTCTGTGGGCTGATAACCCCAGGAGTAGCTTGTGCTGCTGCTTGGGCCCTCTCACCCAGTTACACCAGAATCTCATCCTGTGCTGATAAGTTTGAGAATTGTCACTGTACTGGTGATTCAGTCTAGCAGAGTTGATTCCACTCCAATGTGGTTGGGAGTAGACCTCTGTGCTTTGAGTTCTTCCAATCCCTGGTGAAACAGATCCTGTCAATCTTCAGGAATCTCTTGGGCTATAAATCTGCCGCACTGTCTCCTAGTGGATTCTGCCACTCTCAAATTTGTTTAGATTCACTTTTTAGAGGTATCTAAAAGAATTTGTGAGAGAGCTCAGGTGTGTCCCTGTTTTCACTCTGCTATATTTATTTCCTATCTTTCTGGAAAGATTTCACATCATTCCTTCTCATGTGCTCTATATTATAGCTAAACCTCCATGGGCTGTTCCCTGAATATCGTTCTATCTCCCACTCTTGTGGTTTTGTACAGAGTGCCATGCTTGCAATGTACTCTCTCCTCACTTCTAACTTTCATATATATGTATACACATATTTATATATAATATTTACTTATATGTGTGTATATTGTTTTCCAGTAGTGGAACATAAGCTCCTTGAGTGCAGGGACTGTTTCATTTTTGTCTTTGTTTCTTATATACATAATACAGAGTAATATGAATTTGGCAGGAAAGAATTCAAGCAGTGATTTAGCTAAAACATATCAAGTACTCCCCTGCTTTATGGTGAAACATTGTTTTATGTCAAATGTAAAATGTCTAAATCTATACTGTTATTAATGGGAAAATATTATTAATGGAAAAATCTCCACTTAGGTTGCATTTACTCTGTTAGTCTACCTCATCTACTGTCCCCTCGTAGAATATCCCTCAGACAAACTAACTATAATCAGAGTGATTCTCTAATGATTAATTTATTTTATTAATTGACATGGATTAGGAATTTTAAAGTCTCAGATCAGATGTTGTTATTATAAGCAGTTTTCACCTTACTGATACTTTTGTCAAATCCATTTCATAGGTATGTCCAGCTTATATCTTGAGGCTTTCTGTCCTCTGAGGATCAGAATATTCTGTGCCTCTGTCATTCTATTTAAGACTGGCTAGAAGGACTGCTTGTTTCCTCTGAAAAATCAGGGTTGGATGATCATCATTTATGCTTTTATTTTAATCATTTAGGTTTTGTTGGTGCATTATGTTATATCATTTTCTTGTTATTGAGATGAAGCAGAGATTCAATGAAGTCCAAGTTTGACTAATGTCATTTGATGATTTATTTCCCTCTTCTAAGGGCTTACTCTTAAAATAGTCAGAATCAGACTTGTAAATTACATGTAAAAGCTGTACTTTATCCTAAGCATGGTCATAAATTTGAATGGTTATCATGTGTATTTTAAGCCTATAGATCACATACAGAATTTTTTTAAGAAAAAGAAAAGAAAATGATCTTGAGGACTAAAAGTCAATATGGGTTAGCATTTATGATCACCAAAAACATTCATGTGAATATAGGCTTTAATAATAGAGGCATCACATTCAAAATGAAGATAGTAACAATTCCATAATAATTTGCTTTTGTCAGCCCATGTTTTGGGCATCAGATTTTATTCTGGGTGCTCCAGTCTGGAAATGACACCGAAATGCTCAAATGCGTCCAGAAGAAAGCAGTCAGTATACTGAATGGGTCTAAAGGCACTCTGGAGAAAAGCAGACCTAGAGGGAACATGATTGTCATTTTCAAATGATATAAAATTTCCATTTGTAAGAGAGATTAGATTAGTTTTTCTTGGTCATTGAAGGTAAAATGAGGACAGAGAGATGAAAGCTAAAAGGAGACAGATTCCTGCTCAAAGGAATTTCCTAATAATATCTGTCATGTCTTTGTGTCCCAGTGCTTAGTACAGTACCTGGCAGATAGCAGGCATTTTATAAACATGCATTGTGTTGTGTTGACTATATTGCATTGTTTTGTATTGTACTATATTGTAGAGCATTGCATCATATCATATTAGATTGGATTTGGTTTTACTTGTCTGAAATTGTCACGAACTGTCTTAGGAGACAGTGAATTTCTCATCCTGGTCAGTCTTTAAGAGGAGTCTTTATGATCATTTCTTGAGAATTCTATATAGATAGATGGGATCCATACTTCATATATACATTTGATTAGATTCTGTGACCCTAGGAAATTCCTCATCTGAGTCATTTATCTTGTCTATCACTCAGAAAACTCCTAACTTTCTAGGCACTATCATTCAATCTCCTAAGCCTTTTAGCCTTTCAAAGCTAAGGGGTCATAGGACAGGACAAAGCTCCATGTGATTTCTCTCTGAGTTACCCTTCAGCCAAAGCCTCTGCATGGCACCTAAAATGTAATTGTAGCTCTGTATGACACTTATTGTCTACCCCCACAGGGTGCAGATTAACTGTCATGAGAGATTTCTGCCTGTCTCACACCTCTTCTCCTTTGATGACAGGTAGTAAGGAAATATGAATGTGTGTGTTTTTTAACTGGTTACATGTAAAAATCAATTTGTATTTACAACTTTGTGGAAACTTCCAGAGGAACAAAGGTGCAAAAGGTCTGAGAAATGGTAGACAAAAAATTGTGAATAATTGTCAGGTTGTCACAAAAGGACAAAACAGCTGTCTTCAATTAAAGGCTTCTTAACATGAGACATAAGGTTTATCACCCCTGATCCAAGTAGTTCCATTTTGTGCAGAGGTTTGGTGTTAACAATTTAGTTGCATTTAGTCAGAAAGATTTTAATAATCACACATGGTAAAAATGTGAGAAAGCTATATTAGGATACAGTCAGTTACAGGTTAACGCTAATGAGACCAGTGTCGGCTTCTATTTTCTTTATTTCACAAACAGGAAATCTCTTTAGTCACAGATTATATCCCTAATTCCAGCCGACCATCTAATAGATGGCTTCTATGATTTATGAAGGAGATAGTAAAGGAGGTTCAGTGTAGTTAATCTCTACTCAGGGAGGGGGAGATATCAAAGAATATAATCTCCTAATAGTAGGTCTGCAGTATCTTCTTTGTACACATATTAAGTGGAATAAAATTGTTTATTGCTTCAATTCTGTGGAACTCAATTTACTCATCTGTAGAATGGAGAGATTGGATTAGCACTTTATGATGACTAAGGCATCAAAACAGTCAATGGCAAAAAAAAAGTTCTCAATAATACCATAAAACACAGACCCTAATGAAATTGTAAATATTTTGTTTCCAATGCCAAATGGGAAGGAACAAAGTCTATTCTTATTTTCTAAGTCCTCTTAAGGAAAGGGAATGTTGATTAAACTTGATGGAATAGGAGCAACGACTAGGATGGGGATCTGGAAGAATATATCTTATTCCAAAATAGATAGGCTAAATAAAAGCAGGGTAGGTGAGATGGCAATCTATATTAAGAAAATCTTGTGAATATATCCTGGGCCTGAATAGGTAGGAAACATGGTGGGAAAATTTGGTTAAAGATCAATAGAGGCAGAAACAAAAATGATATTGTCATTGGTCCACTTAGAAAGAAAAAAGAGATAGATTAGAAATGTGGGGAAATGATCATGTGCCTATCACAGAGCAGGAAACAGAAGCAATGGGGAAGGAGGAACTTCAAATGTTTAGACACCTGGCACTTTTCCTCTACTCAAAGCAGAATATCGAATATTTTTTTATTTGACTCAATGATTACTTTATTATTCAAAAGTCTGAGGAAGTAATGAGGGGAATTACAATTCCAGAATTGATTCTTATCAAAAATAAATGGTTGCTAAGGTTGAATTGATGAAACCTAATAGGAAAATGGCCATTCTGGTTTAGAATTTGTAATAGAAGTGGACAGGAAATCAAAGTATAATCTGATATATACCCTAAATTTCCAAAATGTTCAAAGAAAAAAAGGAAGATATAAGGGACTAAAATTCTAGAGCTACAGATTGGTACATTGGGTAGAGATCACTGACCCTGGAGTCCAACAACCTGAATTCCAATCCTATCTTTGATTTTTGCGACCCGTAAATTGTTTTTGGGCAAATCACTTGGCTCTCTGGACCCAACTAGATGCCATAGTAGCACTAGGCCAAGGATTAGAAAGACTCATTTTCCTGAGTTCAAATCTAGCCTCAGACAATTACTAGCTCTATGACCCTGGGCAAGTCAACTAACTGTTTACCTCAGTTTCCTCATCTATACAATGAGCTGAAGGAGGAAATGGCAAACCACTCCAGTATCTTCCCCCCAAAACATCCTCAAATGATTCATGAACAATCAAACATGACTGAAATGACTGAACAAAACAACAATTCGTGAATTGGACCAGATGGTCTTGGAGGTCCTTAAGGCTCTATATTTTCCCTGATCATCCTTTCCAATACTGGCTTCACTTTTACTTACACCTCTGACTCTCTCATCCTGGTGGAAGAGTTAGAAGACTGCTTCCAGTACTAAGGCAGAGAAGAAGAGAAGGATGTCATTTTTGAGGAATGAACTGCAAGCTGAGCAGTATAACTGGGATCAGAGCACATGGAAAAGGAAAACGGAAAGAATTTTAAGAGGTGGAGGGACAAAGTTGTGAAATACCTTCATGGTCCTCTTCATTTAAAGTGTTCCAATCACCATCTCTTACCACCCCCCATCTCTTAGCATTTACTATTTATAGGGTTCATAACTATGAATCTCTGTACGTGCTATTTTCTAGTAGAAGGTAAATTTCTTGATGTCATGAACCATTTCAGTATACACACACACACACACACACACACACACACACACACACACACACATATCTCCAATGTACAGTATACAGTAGGAGCTTAATAAATGTTTGTTGAATGGATGTATTTGCATGTAGCACAATTAATACTATGATGTATTTTAATAAGAAAAGAGTTAACTTAGCATAATGTATAGACGATTAGATTCAATGCTAGGAAGACCTTGGGATAAGTCCTGCCTCTGACAAAGCTGTGTTGCTGGACAAATCACTTGACCTCACATAAACCTAAGCAACTTTCTAACACTACCTGTTGCCAAAAAAGGGGTTGATGCCAAATGTTTAATAATTGGCTCTCAAGAAAAGAAAATGTATACATTTTAAAGCACTTTTAGGCACAACACATTTTTAAGTTTAATATGTTAATATTTACTTTAATACTAATATTTTCTTCATCACTTTATGAATAATAAACCAAGCCCTGATTTGCAGCCAGTTTCCAAATGTAAATATTCACACTGAAAATTCAACATAAGTTGGTTGGAGCTGGCTCCAGCACACTTCTGATTGCAAAGAAGGGATATTGATATGAGGCTTCCATTCAAGACCTTATCTCTATTTTATTAAGAGTACACAGGGCATGGTTTTCCTCTTCCACAAACAATTTTCAGATTTGTCACCAAACAAATTTGTATGTCAAGAGGACAAGAAAGCGGCAAGCAAACATACACACACACACACATACACAAACTCAATAAAAGCAAATTACAAGGGCAGATCCAAAAGACTGCTGACTTGTCCTATTTAAGTTTTCCTGCATTTAAACACTATATTTATTTCATTTGTACAGCTTCTCCCAAAGCATATTTGCAAATAGCATTTCGATTAAGTCAGCTATGTTTGTCGACCTGATCTCAGCCCCGCTCTTACAGAGCACACGGAGTCCCATTTCTGAGAAGGTTTATTTGAGTTATGGGAATGGACATCTGCTCATCTCTCAGACTCATGCAATCTTCCTGGATTGGTGAAAAAATGATGAAGCTCACATTCCCCTACTCTCATGGCCTCGAGGGAAATAACTGCAGCTACGGATATAGAAAAGTAGGGGGAAAAAGCAAGAATAATCTGTGCTTTTCCACCATCCTTTATTTACACTCTTCATGGTTTCTCTTCCCTTTGGTATTTTTCACTTGTGTATAGTGGTCAGCTATGATCCAAAGTCCTGTTTATGAAAACTAAACTTTAGGCCCTATCAGCATTTATTGCAAATAATGAAACAAAACAAACCTCTCAAAAATATTTTTCTTGCTTTTAAAAGAAGGGTAATATAGTTGGCAAAGTGTCTTTTTCCTATAATTTCATCTGCTTTACAATAAAAAGAATTTATATACAAGGATTGAGAAGAATCTTTGATTTTGTCAGCACAAAGAACTTATGACATGAGGACAACCAGCTTATAATTTAACATTTAACTATAATTATATATTATATATATCATAATTAATTATAATTTAACATATAATTCTACAGAATTGTCTGAGCTACAAAGTACCAAAGGCAGGATTTGAACTATGATCTTGCTTCTAAGCCTAGCATTTAATTGTTTTATCTACCATGCTACAAACTCACTATATATACATACATAGGCAGATATGTGTGTGAAAGTTGTTGTATACATTTATTGTGAAGTATTTGTATATGCATAGATATATGTAGACACATGTACTCATGTGCAGAGCTATGGTGTCAGAGTACAAGGAATTATCAATGAGAAAACTCTCTTAATCAATGCAGGTAAGCAATAGTTCTGCACCTTTGAGTCTTAAGAATTTGACTGGGAGCACTGAGAGGTTAAGGCACTTGTTAGAATCAATCAATCAATTACTGAGCATTTATTAAGTGACCACTTTGTGCCAGAGTACTAGAATAGGAGTTAGTGACACAAAAGCAAAAGTGAAGCATTCCCTGGTGTCACAGACTTGAGCCCAGGTCTCTTCATGACTGTGGGAGTGGACCTTGATCCACTATACTGTGCTACCTTTTTACATACCCATATACGAAGACAGAGAGAGAGAGAGAGAGAGAGAGAGAGAGAGAGAGAGAGAGAGAGAGAGAGAGAGAGAGAAAATATATAGAAAGGTAAATAGGCAGAAAGAAATGATAAATAGTAGATAGGTTGATATAAATATCATAGAGATTAGATCGATTGGCAGATGATAGATAATACATAGACAGATACATACATACATCCATGCATAGATACATAGATATATAGATAGATACCTAGATACATAGATGATAGATAAATGGATAGATATGATAGGTAGATGGATGGATGAAAGATTAAGATAGGAGTAAATAATCAACACAATCAATGGATGGATGGATGAGAGATCAAGATAGGAGTAAATAAGTAGATGGCATAATAGAGAGAGAGAGACAGAGGGAGAGAGAGAGAGAGAGAGAGAGAGAGAGAGAGAGAGAGAGAGAGAGAGAGAGAGAGAGAGAGAGAGAAATAAGCAGCATCATACAAAAAATAAATGAGAAATCTAGGTAGATAAGAGACAGATTTATAGATATTGTTTTCTGTTTTTCAATATCATTATACAGAAAAATGGTGTAAAAATAAGTAAAATTTTACCTTTACCCCCATAGACTATGAGTTTGAGTTTGAAGAGACAAAAGGGAACAGGGCTTCTCAGACCAGGGTTCCTCTCACAAAATGCACACAGACATGCCTGTCTTTGTCCATGTGAGGTCCTGCTGGGGAACACCAGGGTGACTGATGTCAGGAGGGCAGTGATTTGGCAGAGCCCTGAGAAATGGAAGCTTGTATGGCACTTACTGGCTTTAGGCAGTGCTGCTAATAGCCCTTCATTTTAATAATGAGCAGAAAATGGAGCCAGAAATTTGCATAATAAGCAGGATGCACCATGATGCACTGCCGTGCCATGAGTCAAATGCCCTGTCCCATCTTGAGATAATGTGACAGTAATTCTGGGCATTACAGTGGGTTACTGCATCTGCAAGTCATTATTTCCATTGGAAATAACTGGCTGTTCCACGACCCATTGATGTACCTCATGGGGAATGGCAGGAGAGCTCCTCTAATTAACATGAGCTACCCGTGTGCAAAAGTAAATAATCAGCACGATGCGATCTCCCCACACTAGTGAAGGTGTTTTCTTCTGATCCACTTTGATTTAGCAGCCACACATTTGCAGTTCTCTGGTTCTCTTTTTGCCTTTTGTGGTGTACTCCTTTGGGATTTGATTTGCTAATTTCTGTGTTCACTAAGAACCTCATCAGTGGAATGCCCTGTGAGATGTCAGGTTGTTAGAAATTCCCTCCCCATGAGTGCACAGGCAGTGAAAAATAACACAAAACAACAAAACAACAAGTTGCTACTGTTGACCATTAACACCAGGCTCTGGTGAGGGTTAAGATAAAGCAACCAGATGCAATGTCCTCCAGCTTTATGGTGCCACAGTTCAAAAAAGAGCTGAACCTGAAATTAGGAAGACTTGAATTCAAATTCAGCCTCAGACACTTAACTAAGTGTGTGACCCTGGGCAAATCACCAAGTCGCTGCCTGCCTCAGTTTCCCCAACTGTTAAATGGGGACAATAATAGTGCCTATCTCACAGGGTTGTTGTGTGAACCAAATGATATATTTATAAAGCAGTTATTTAACACAGTGCCTCACACATTGTAGGTGTTTAATGAATTTTGCTCCCTTCCCCAGATTCAGTAACCATGTAAACCCACTTTAATAATTTAAAATTTTTTAAATGTTTTTAACAATTATGAGTGAAACCAAAACTGCCACCAAGAATGAGGTATAGACAGTGAGGTAACTAAGTATTTATCAAGTGGTAATTACTATATTATGCACTGGGAATACAAATAGTAAATACACTCCTTACTCTCAAAGAGCTTACGTTCTAAAAATGGGGAATAACATACATACATGCATAACATACGTAAATCAGAGCTGGAAAATGGGCAGGGTGAAAGTGGATTGTGGATTGGAAGTAGAATAATTTGTAATATAGTGGTTTTAGTTGTTAGCAGCCCCAAGGAATTAGGGGATAATAAGGGGTGAGATCCTGAACTGGGGGAGGAGGAGGGGAGGATGAGACCTTAAAGCCACCTATATGCCATGACTTTACATCTCTCTCACGCTTCTAAAAGTTTGGTAATATGGCTTCTGACTTCTTCATTCACAGAAACTGCTCTCTTTGATGCTGAGAGTGAATCGTTATCAAATCTAACAATTTTTTTTCATTCTTTATACTTCTTGATGGCTTCATAGTATTTGACACCATTGGTCACCCTCTATTCTCTCTGGGTATTTGTGATGCTGTTTTCTCTTCCTTTTCTTCTCATATTTCTTTTCTTGATTATCCTTTGTGTCCTGACCACTAACTGGTGAGTGTAGCCCAAGAATTCTGTCTTGGGTTCTCTTCAATGTCTACAGTCATTGTTGATCCCATCAGCTTCCATGGATTTAGTTATCATTTCTATGCCAACTGAATGCAGATCTATATATCTAATGCTTGTCTCTTTGAAGCCTCAGTCCTGCATCATCAACTGTCTAGTGTACATTTCAAAATGGACGTCCTATAAACAACTCAAAGTCAACATGTCTAAAGTAGAATTAATAGTATTTCCACCCCTCAAAAATGTCTCTTTTTAAAACTTCTCTATTGTTTTGAGAAATTATCATTCTTCAAATCGCTCAGGTGCATATATTTAGTGTTGCTCTTGAATCCTCCCTCTCTCACTACACATACCCAATTAGCTGCCAAATCTTGTCGTTTTAGCTTCTTAATATCTCTTGGTGAGGGTATGTTGGGAAAGGTTTAACTGCAGCTCTCTGAAAATAAAGGTGTGGACAACATATTTTAAAGTTTATCTGAATTGCTAATATCTTCTCTCTTAATTTCTTAAGTCTACAAAAGAAATATAAATTGAGCTCTGGTTGGTAGTATTTGCCTATTTTGGAGATATGAAAGCCCACCTTGAAAATTAATAATTTATCTTCTCTGGTTGCTACAAGCTTACTCCAACACATCGCTATCTGTCTTTCTCATATATCATGTATAATATACATTTATATATGTAAATATATAATGTATATAATATATACTAATATATAATGTAAATATACATATAGATATATACATACATACATATATGTACACATTCATACAGATATATATGTATATATATCCTCTTTTCTTCACTTACATCACTAACAACCCAGTTATCAACTTGGTTGAAGTATTACAAAAACTTATTTTTTTAAAAAATAAATGTTTATTTATTTTGTTAAATATTTCCCAATTACATTAAGAATTTTTAAACATTCATTTTTAAAATTTTGTGTTTCAAATACTTTCTCCCTCTAGCCTCTCCCCAACCCCTCAAAAAGACGAGCACTATATCAATATATATATGAAGACATGCAAAAATATATTTCCATATTATTCATATTGCAAAAGAAAATATCTTCACTCTTCTCCTCCCCCCCAAAAACCCCAAGAAACATAAGGTGAAAAAAAGGATAGTTCAATCTGCACTCGGAGTTCACCAGTTCTCTTTATAGAGGTATATAACATTTTTCATCATGAGTTCTTTGGAATTAATCTTGATCAGAGTAGTTAATTCTTTCATAATTCATTCTTCTTGTTACTGTGTACAGTGTTCTCCTGGTTCTGCTCATTTCACTTTGCATGAGTGCATGTAAGACTTTCCAGGTTTTCCTAAACCATTTTATTTATTATTTCTTATAGCACAATAGAATTCCATCACAATCATATACCCCATAAACAGTTATATACAGTCATTCCTGAATTGATGGGTATCCCCTCATGTTCCAATTCTTTGCCTTCACACAGAGAAAAAAATCTGCTATAAAATTTTTGTACAAAGAGGTCCTTTTCTTTGATCTCTTTGGGATACAAACTAAGTAGTATTGCTGGATCAAAGGGTTTGTACAGTTTTATAGGTGCTTGTGCATAGTTTCAAATTGTTCTCCAGAATGACTGGACCAGTTCACAACTCTAGCAGTACATTAGTGTCCCTATCTTTCTACATCCTCTGCAGCATCTGTCATTTTCCATTTCTGTCATGTTGGCTGATCTAATAGGTACCAAGTTGTACCTCAGAGTTTTTTAAGTTTATTTTTTTTTCTAATCAGTATTGATCTAGAACATTTTTTCATGTGACTTTTGATAGCTTCAGTTACTTCTGAAAACATCTTGATCATGATCTTTGACCTTTTGTTAACTGGGGAATGGCTCTTATTTTTATAAACTTGACTCAATTCCCCACATATTTGAGAAATGAGACTTTTATCAGAGACACTTGCCATAAATTTCCCCCCTAGTTTCCTGCTTTTCTTTCTAACTTTGACTGCATTAGTGTTGTTTGTGCAAAAGCATTTTGGTTTCATGTAATCAAAATGATCCATTTTGTTTCCCATGATCCTCTCTCTCTCTCTCTTGTTTGGTCATAAACTCTTCCCTTATCCACAGATCTGACAGGTAAATTTTCCCATGCTCCCCTAATTTGCTTACAATACCGCCCTTTATATCTGAATCATTTATCCATTTTGACCTCATTTTGATATTCATTTTAAAATATTAGGTATATGTTATGAGACCTTGGGCATTAACTTTTCAATATTTAAGTTTTTGTTACATTTAAAGTTCCAAACTGTCTCCCTCCCTCTTCACACTTCACTAGAGAAAGCTACAATTACACACATACACACACACACTCACACTCACACACAAAACCATAGTATCCACACTTTTATTTGTCAATTCTTTGTGCGAAGGTGGATAGTCTACCTTCCTAAGTCCTTTGTAGTTGATTTGAGTATTTATATGTTTCAGAGTAACTTAAGTCATTCACAGTTGTTCTTTGAACAATATTACTATTACTATATACAATGCTTGTTTCATTCTGCTCCTTTCACTCTTCATTATTTCCTGGAAGTCTTTCCACGTTTTTCTAAAATCAACCAGCTCATCATTTCTTACACCACATTTAGTATTGTAATTCCACCTCAGCAATAATTTTTTAATTGGTCTCCTTGCCTCAAGTCTCTCCCCATTCCAATTCATCCTTCACACAACAGCAAAGTCGTTGCCCTTAGTAACCCCTCTGATCTTGTCTCACCCTTTTACCTTATCTCCATTCTTTCATGTTCACATATCTTACAATCAAACCATACTGACCTATTTAGTTTTTCTCATGCAGGACATTCCCTCTTCCATCAGTTTTGTACTGGCTGATCCCCATGCCAGAAATACAGTCTCTTCTCATTTCTGCTTCTTGGAATTTTTAGTTTCCTTTTATATTCTATTGAGTACCACTTTCTGCACGAGGCCTTCCCTGGTCCCCCCAGCTATTGTCTCCCTCTACCCCCAAATTATCTCATATCTGTTTTATGTGTGTTTTGTATGTCCTTATGTTTAGGCAGCTTTTCCATGAGCAAGGACTATTTTGCTTCCTCTTTTTGTCCTGAGCACCTAACCTAGCACAGTGCTTAGTATATAATAAGTTCTTAAGAAATGCTTATTGATTAACTGATGAATGAATGATTGGATGAAAATGAACTCTCATTGTAATTCAGTATAGTGAAAATAGGACTAGATTTTGAGTTAGAAAGTCAATATTTGAATTAACCCTTTGCTACTTATGTGTTATGTAACCATAAACAAATCACTCACTTCACTTTCTGGACCTCAATTTTCTTATCTCTAGGATGTGGAATTTATACTCCATTTCTAAAGTCCATTCCAACTCTAAATTCCACAGTCTGATAATCCTATTGTGAGCCTACTTTAAGGCAAAATCATTCATCAGTTACAATGAAGTGAAAATAGGGATGGATACAAAGTCAAAGGACCTGGATTCAAGGCCATATATTATTTTCAGTACCCATGTGACCTAGGGTAAATTATTTAATTTCTCTGGCCTTCAATTTTCTCATTTATAAAATGAGGAGGTTGAACTGAATGACCTTTAGTCCCTTCTAGCTCTAAATCCTTCAATTCTATAAAGGGGGTAACCACATAATTCAAAAGAGGAAATCTTGACCCAATTTCTGGGTCTGGTCCTGCTGATAACTTGCTGTGTAACTTTAGGGCAAAGTGCTCAGTTTTTCTAGGTCTTGGATATGGTTCTTTATCAGATGTGGTAATTGATCAGATGTGTCAAATTCACAAGGAAACCTGCAAGAATCCTGAGTATGACCCAAACTAGATTAAAATGTAATGGAGAAATGTTTAACAAAATAAATATAGATACAATACAATATAGATAATGTTAATTTTTGTTTTTGTAAGTCAACATGAAGCCCCCAGAGATTGGTTTCTATTTTAATTTGGCCCCATTGGACTAGATAAGTCTCCAGAGATAGTTTTCATATCTGTAATAATGGGAAATTAGATGCTAAAAATAAAACTCAACAAATAGAAATTACAGGAATACAAAATTTGTGAGTTAGAAGGGACCAGAGATGCCAAATGGTCCAACTCCTTCCTAATTTATGAAATATATCCACTACAACGTGCCTAACAGCTAGCTATCCAAACTCTGCCTGAAGTCCTCCAATAAGGGAAATCTTCCTGTCTCCTTGGGCAGAGCATTACACCTTTGCATAACTCTAACTAATAGGAAGTTTTTCATTAAATTTTCTTCTTTGATGCTTTCCCCTACTGTGCCTATTTGTCTTCTCAGAGGCCAAAGAGGAAAATTAATTTCCCTTACATATGATAGTTCTTCAGATACTTGATTTTAATGATCATGTCCCTGATAGGGTAAACATGCCCTTTTCCTCAACCAATTCTTGCGGCAGAAATTGAAGTTCCTTCAATATTCTAGTTACCCTCTTTTGTATATTCTCCAACTTGTTGATGACTTTCCTGAAATATGTTGATGACTTTCCTAAAATATGGTGTCTAGAACAAAAGACAATTCTCAAATTGTGGATTGTCCAGTATAGAGTGCAGTAGGACTCTCATTTCCCTATTCCTTCTTTTAAGATTACATTAGATAGATAGAATGTTGGAACTGGAATCAGGAAGATTCAACTTCCTGAGTTTAAATCTGGTCTCAGAAACATATTAGCTGTGTGATCCTGAGCAAGTCATTTAACCCTATTTCCTTCAGTTCCTTCATCTGTAAAATGATCTAGAGAAGGACTTGTCAAACCACTCCAGTATCTTTGCCAAGAAAGTCACAATTGGACACAATTACAAAACACTTTTCACACAAATAAAGTCAGATCTAAGTAAGTGGAAAAACATTAGGTGCTTATGGGTAAGCTGAACTAATATAATAAAAATGATAATTCTACCTAAATTAATTTACTTATTCAGTGCCATACCAATCAAACTACAAGATAATTATTTTCTAGAGCTAGAAAAAATGATATCAAAATTCACCTGGAAGAACAAAATGTTCAGAATATCAAGGGAACTAGTGAAAAAATGCTGGGGAAGGTAGCATAGCCCAGATCTCAAATTGTATTATTAAACAGCAATCATCAGAAACAGAGGGGTAGATCAGTGGAATATATTAGGTACTCAAGAAACAGTAGTTAATGAATATAGCAATCTACTGTTTGATAAACCCAAGGACCCCAGCTTCTAGAACAAGAAATCATTGTCTGACAAAAGTTTCTGGGAAAACTGGATAATAGTGTGGTTGAAACTGAGCATAGACCAATACCTGACACTGTATGTAAGAATAAAGTCCAAATTGGTACATGATCTAGATATAGATTGATACTATAAACAAATTAGGGAAGCAAAGAATAGTATATTTGTTAGATTTACGGAGAATGAAGAAATTTATGACCCAACAAGAGATAGAGAACATTATGAAGTACAAAATGGATAACTTTGATTACATTAAATTGAAATTATTTGCACAAACAAACCCAAAGCAACCAAGATTAGGATGGAAGAAGAAAACTGGGAAAGAATTTTTACAAGTAATGCCTGTGAAAAAGGCCTCATTTCTAAAATATATAGAATACTGAGTCAAATGTACAAGAATACAAGTCATTCCACAGTTGATAAATGGTCAAAGGATATGAACAGGCAGTTTTCAGAGGAAGAAATTAAAGTTTTCTGTAATCATATGAAAAAATCCTCTAAATCACTATTGATTAGAAATATGCAAGTAAAACATCTCTGAGGTACCATATCACACCTATCAGATAGACTAACATGACAAAACAGGAAAATGATAAATGTTGGAGAAGACATGGGAGAGATGGAATACTAATTCTTTGCCAGTGGAGCTGTGAGATGATTCAACCATTCTGGAGAGCAATTTGGAACTATGCCCAAAGGGCTACAAAAATGTGCAAACCTTTGACCCAGCAATATTGCTTCTGGGACTCTCACAAAGAGATCACAGAAATGAGAAAGGTCCCACATGTACAAAAATATTTATAGCAGCTCTCTCTGTGATGGTCAAAAACTAGAAATCAAAGGAATGCCTATCAATTGAGGGATGACTGAACAATTTGTGGTATATGAATGTAGTGGGATATTTTTGTCATATGAGAAACGGTGAACAGGAAGACTTCAGAGAATTCTGGAAAGACTTATATGAACAGATGCTGAGTGAAAGGAGCAGAACCAGGGGAACTTTTTACACAGCAACAAGCACAGTGTGCAAGGAAACTTTCTGGTAGAAATACATGAACTAAAAGAAAATTTCCAATGGACTCTTCAGGCAAAATGACTTCTACATCCAGAGAAAGAACTATGGAATTGGATCACAAATAGAAACAGTCCATTTTCTGTTGTATTTGTTTTGTTTTATAGTTTCTCCCATTCATTTTAATTTTTCTATTCAACATACATTTAATAGGAATATACATGTAGAATCTATATAAGATTGTACACCATCTCAGGGAGGGAGTGGGGAGGGAGTGGAAAAAAATCTAAAATATATTAAAGTGATTGTTGAACACAGAAAACAAATAAAATAATTAAATTTAGAAAACAGGAAATACAAAAAAAAATAGATTTCCATATCCAAAAAAATAAATAAATAAATATGTAGCTTCCTTTCTTCCTAAAAAACAAGTCCCATGTGGAGTCACAAAAAGTCAGACATAAGGGGAAAAAAATTGACAACCATAAAACAAAAAAGATTACATTAAATTTTTGTCACTATTGACTCATATTAAACTTGTAGCCTACTGAAACCATCAGAATTTTTCCCATATAAATTGCCATCCAACCAAGTAAACCTTCCTCATTTTGTATTTGGAAAGGTTTCTTGAACCTAAGTTTAATATTTTATTAAATTCAGTTTAATTCTCTAGCCTACAAAGGTTTTTTTTTTTAACATGACTGTTAATTCAGTGTGTTATCTATCCTTCCAAGATTTGTATTACCTGAAAATTTAATAAAAATGCCATCTAGGTCTTTATCCAAATTAGTGATAATTATGCTAAATAAAAATGTTAAATCACTTAGAGCCTCACAGAGGCACTCCATTGGAGACTTCCTTCCAAGTTGATATCCCATCATTGAGGACTGTTCTTAGAGTCCAGTCATTCAACTAATTCTGAAACTTTTTAATTGAACTATCATCTAGCCCACATTCTTCTATATTTTCCAAAATAATAGCATGAGGTTTTTATCAAACACTCTGTTAAAATCTAGGTCAACTATATCTACAGCATTCTCTTTAACTTCCAGTTTAGTAACTGTTAAAAAAAGGAAATAAATTTAGTCTGGTACAATCTGTACTTAATGAAACCATATTGCCTCTAACATCCCTACACTTTTTCTAGATGTTCACTAAACATTTCTTTAATAAGCTGTTTTAGCATTTTGCCAAAAACCAGCACAAAGTTCACTGATAGATGGAAAGCCATGTGGCACTGAATAGATACAGGTGTTTTGGTATTCTAAACCTTTCTGATTTTTATCTAGTATTCAAAAAAATCTCTGTGGCACTTTGTCCATTATTCTTTTAACCCTGAGACACTTTCTAGAGAGATTTTGATATCTAAGCTATTTTTGACACAGTTTTGTATCATTGACAAAAGTACATTACTGCTCATATCAATGATTTTTTAGTTGCCATTAATCCAGTATGTTTGCATGGAAAGTCAGTATTTCATCAATATTGAAACATTCTCTGTAGAATGAAAGGGATGGAGTAGATGGCCTCCAAGTTTGCTTCCAGCTCTGATCTGCACTTGTGAAATACTGCCTCTGTAATTACCATGTGGAATCTAGAGATCCCATGATCCATATGGGGTATTAGTTCAAAAAAGTAGTTGGATTTGACTACGTTATCCAGAAAAATCCCATGCCAAGCCTGGTCTTGGTTGTATCATTAGAAGAGCATTAAAACGAGAGCATAGTAGACTATCCCTTCCTCTTCTCATTTGATCCTAACAAGGTCTTAATCCAAGGGTGCAGTTATGGCCAGTCACAAATAATTCATCTTTTATTAACAAGTCCTAAATTTCACAGTAGTTCTTAACAGCAAGGGATTCTCAAAGGGTAGGAAACTGACTAAACTTAAACTTCAGGAAGCAGTAAGCTCTTACTTTAGGAAATCAATAGCCTTTCACCATGGAGAGCTGCAGAAAACCTTTTTGGCTCCTCTGACTAGAAGTCAAGGCTCTGATCCTCATTCTAACCACTCATTTTCAGGGTACTTTGATTCTCTGTCTCTCATGTGGAGGCAACAAGGTGCTGGCCCCTGTCTGAACTTGGGTCCTGTGGAGAAAAAGATTCCCCAACAGAGAAAATAAATACTTCCAAAGTTCTTTGTATATCTCCCAGGCTCGCAGTAGGCACAGCACACTTGCTCCCTCTGGGTAGCACTGTAACTCGCCCTTCTAATTAACCTCTCCTACAGGGTTGCCAGATGAGCTGCTGACAACCAGCCCAAAGCAACTAAAACCTACCAAGATAGCAGACATGGGTTGTTAAATTTCTTCCATTAATTCCAGGAGCCAGTGAGAGTCTTTATAGTTCTACTCAAATCCACAAAGCAATAGGGTTGATACTGCTGAGAGAAATAAGGAAGACTGTGGATGAGGTGATACCTAAGGTCTCTGCCAGTTCTAATGCTTGAGATCCTATGTTTCAGGTTAGATTTCTTTAAAAAGTCATTTCCTGTAATTCACATTGAGAATGGTGCAGTCAGAGTTGAATTACCCTAAAAGTCAAAAGAAACATTTTCTTGGTGGGAGGAGGTTGAGGAAATGTTCCTGTAAATCTAGATATCCTCTTAATATCACTATGGGATAATTATGGCATAGTAATGTTTCATCAGGGTTTGGTGAAATATGTGATTGCAAGAATGCACCCAGCTGTCCTCAGAGTACTGTGGTTCAATTTGGGGCTTTGAGTTTTTGGAAAGATATAGGTTAAGGTGAATCTCTTTCAGTGGAAGGCAATCAGAATGATGAGGGGATTCTCAATCATGCTAAATGAGGAACAATTTAATATATTGGGGGTATTTGGCCCAAAGACAAATGGCTTAGAGGTGATAGGATTCTTAATCACACTAAGCAGAGATCAATTTAATGAATTTGAGGTGCTTAGCCTGTAGAAAGGATGACTTAAGGGAGATAAGACAGCCTTATTCAAATACTGCAAGGGCTTTTATTTACCAGAAGTATAAGATTGACTCCAGAAAGCAGAACTAGTAGCAGGAGGTAGGAGTTATTAAGAAGCAGATTAAGGCTTGAAATGAAGAAATTGTTAACAATTGAAACATGGAGTTGGATGCCGCAGGGGTTCAAGAAAGTGGGAAGTAAGAGGAAGATGGTTGCAGGAATACATTTGACATGAATACTGATACAAAGCAGGAAGATTTCAGTATTGTACTAATCGAAGCATTGTGATGGGCTGGAGTGGGTATGTGAGGAAGGCGGGCAAGGGGATATAGGATGACAGTATATGATCTTAACCTATCTTAAATTTTTAACTAAAAATTCACTGGAGGCAATTGTCTCCAAATCTAATTATTGCTATCCAATTCTGATGATGAAAATGAACATTAGAAGGAACCAAGGAAGCATTGCTAGGGATTATGAAGACCTAGAAAGGGACTGATGGCCTTAAGAGCACATGTGATGATGAAAACATTACTGCTATCCATTAAAGTCAAAGACTTCAAAAGAGAAGGAAAGATATGGGAAATAGAGAGGTGGCTAAGAAAATGTTATGTGAGAGTAACATTTAGAATTAGGAAATGCAGCTTAATATGTAGAATTGATGGGTACTTAGGGATAGAGTACACCAAATACAGGGTAGTAATACATACATACATACACGCACACACACACACACACATATGTATATTTGATTGGAGTCTTGTAAATTTGATCAAGAGAGAAATGAATTGAAAAGGAATGAGAGAGGGAAAACCACCTCTACCAGCCTAAGATACCATAGAAACTATTTGTAATGTAGGGGGGAGATTTTTAAATGTTCAGTGATTCATAGGAGATGAAATAGAGCATGTGTTAAGGGCTTGCTATGTGCTGGGTGTTATACTAACTCTGGGGATGCACATACAAGCAAAAGAAACACCGTCCTTCTCTTCAAGGAGTTTACATTCTAGTAAGGGAAGACAACACATAAAAGGGAGCAGAAAAAGAGGAGGAACAAGGAAAACACCCATAGGGGCTAAGGAGACTTTCATGGGCTTGTCTGGGTTTCAGGAGAAAAGACAACTGGCTTAGGTGCTTTCTCAAATGGAGACGTTCTCCAATTGGAGATATGGTGACAGTAAAACATAGGGCTTTCAATGTCTACAAAACTATATCTATATTTACATATTTATACATATCGTCTTTAAAAAATTGAAAACCCTAAATACATATGTACATTATGCACATATGTACATGCACATATATGTGCAAATATGTATGTCACAAATATGTTTTGTGAAGCATATTAAATACATTTTTCTAGCTATTTGAAGTCCAGTGAGGTAAATGTTTAATCAGTATTATGTTCAATGTCAGGAAAATGAGCAAGGGACAAGAAGACTTTCAAGACTGACCTATAACTGCCATAATCTGTATTGTTCATTCATAACTGACTCTTGTTGCTCTCATGGACCATAGCATACCAGGCCCCTCTATCCTCCACTGTATCCCAAAGTCTGTCCAAGTTCATGTTCATTGCATTCATGATGGTATCTACAACTACCTTCTGGCAAATTCCACCCCAAAATCACTGTCATTTTCTATTGTAACACTTCAAAAGAAAAGATTAATTTTGCTCTTCAGTGCCCTTGGGTCTATGTGATATTCTTCATCTTCCTCCATTTACCTAATAGAACCACTTAATCTTTGAAAGACTGTCTCTAGAATTACCCTAGATAGCAGAGGAATGGTCACTGACTTCATTTCAGTCATGGTGATAGACACATGAGAAAGATTGGTCCTTAACTTTGTGACTAGAAGGAGTCTTCAAAATGTTTAGCAGAACAATCAATGCTAGATGGCTCTGGAAGAGCTATGTCAGTGGCCAAATTTGCACACTTGCAAAGACTATTTTAAGGGAGACTTTCCCTATGACTGCTTCAGATATACTATATGCATCCTGGGTTAAAGAGAAACTTTTTATCACTTCCATTTCCCTCAGTGATGATGCTGTCCTGATCTATCTTCCACTTCTCCTGTGATCCTAGACAGTTGTAAATAGTTGAATGCCTAGGTTCCATTATCTGAAGAAAACACAGGTGAACATGTATGGTAAGAATGTTTTCTCAAGCTGGCGAAAATCCCCCAAAGCCATAGAAGCTCATATACAAAAGGTTAGGTTCCCCAAAGCCACCATGGTGTGCATTAATACTTACTAGCAAACTAGGATGCATCGAGCATGAGTGAAGAAATTTTATTAAGAGATTCCCTTAGGGCAATACTTGCAAAGAAAAAAGCAACTTTGACCTCTAACATAGGACCTCTAGGGTCCTCTTGGAATGATTGTTCACCTTCCAGTCACAAAGTAAAGAAACAATCATTTGTCCTTGTTAATGAATGCTGAGATGGTACCATGCCCCAGTTCATACACAAACTAATATAATTTGCAGTCCAGTTCAGTAAAATTGCAGATGTCCAGTCTCTAAATCACCATCAATCTCCTCTTGCTGAAACCTACATTAAACAATGAGGCTGTAGTTATTTCTTTCATAAGAGATAAATTTGAAGGCAGTTAGTCCTTTATGACATAAACAATCCTTGTGCCTATACACTGCTCCTATGCTTTTCTATGATTTTTCTTATGTGATTGCCCCATGATCCTGCACACAACTTAGAAATTGCTTCTAATGATTCAACTGTTCCCAAATCAGCCAGTCCATTGGTTTAACACCTACCATGTGCCATGCGCTGAGCTAAAGCTCTAGGAGAAATCAATCTGGTAGAAAGACCTTCATAAATGATCAACATGGAAATGCCCATCTCCCCTATGGATCTGATATCTCACTAGCCCACTAATCTTAATTGTAGAATAAGGAACTCTCATGGGTCTTGCTGCATTATCCTAGCAAAAATCAACTTTTAAAGTAAAAGATGAATGAAGCATGGTGAAGAGAGTGTACAGATAGAGTAACACCCAAAAGATGTTATTTCTTCTAAATGTTATTGGTGACTTTTGTTTTTATATTTTTATAAATTTGAATTGTATAGCTCCACATAGTCAGTGAATCTACCCTCACAACAAATAAGAAAAATAATGTTATGGAAAACCTATCAAAATTTTGACATCATATTCAACGAAAGGAAGAAAGGATGGTGCCTATTCTCATTCCCAGTACCAACCTACATCATTATAATCACACACCATTCAGTTTCATTTTATTGTTTTTGTCATTTAATATATTTATTGTACATGCTTTTCCCATAGTTATGAGGCATTCACTTGGAATCAGTTCAAAGAAGACATCCCATTTTTCTCTGAACTTTGTATTATCATTTTTTATGGTATTGCAGTCAACTGTCATAATTTGTTTAATTAGTCCTCAAAGGATTAGCAACCATCTTGTTTGTGATTTTTCACAAAATAAAAATACTCTTATGAATATTTTATTTTGTATGAGATTTTCTAGAGCAGTGTTTCTTTTTTTTATTTTTCAAAAAATTAAATTTATTTAATTATGTGTAGGTTGGGTTTATTTTTTTTAATTTATTACTTAACTTTTTACATTCATTTTCACAAAATTCTGGGTTCCAAAATTTTCTCCCCATTTGTCCCCTTCCCCCTCCCCAATACACTGAGCATTCTAATTACCCAAATCACCAATCTGCCCTCTCTTCTATCATCCCTCCCTTCTCTTG
>CM053773.1:122891869-123013482 GCA_028658325.1 Potorous gilbertii
GAACCTATACAGAATTGTATGCTGTCATGGGGAGGGAGGGGGGTGGGGGGGAAAGGTGTAGGGGGATAAAATCTTAATTTTAAGGAAGTGATTGTAGAACATTTATAAATAAATAAAATTAAAAAAAAATAATTATAACTGACATTTAGTGAAAGTGTGGTGTTGCCAGCCTTAGAGTTAGAAATTCCTTGGTGATACATGCTTTCTGTCTGACCCTGGACAATCATTCAACATCTCATTGGTCCTACGCAAATCTCTAAGACTAATTTACAGAATAGTTGCCCATCTAAATTGGTAGGGTAAATTTACTTACCATATCCAGAGTCCCTCATACCAATAAAAATCACATTGCCTCAAACAATATATTAATAGCAGCAAACTCTGACATTTATTAGCACTTTAAAATCTGCGAACACCACACATGCATTTTTAATTTGAGCCTCCACATCTATAAGGTACACACAACAGGATTATTTCCCCTATTTTACAAATCAACAAGTCATCCAACACTTCTATTGCACTTACAATGTGCTAAGTGACTTATCCAGGCACTGTGCTAAACCCTGGGAAGAAAAAATGTAAGCAGAGAGAAAGGTAAACAAAGTTGTGTATCAAGGACTGCAGGCCGAAAGGAAGAATTGGTGTAAAAATTCAGAAAAAAGTTCCAGTAAGCAAAGACTTTTGAGGAGCAAAAACATGAGGCTCTTGGGAAGAGCAGGCATCATGTCAGGTCATCAGATACTGTTTGTAACTAGTGATTTCATGACAACAGTTCCCAGATACACCATAAGAAGCCATGTAGCCAATGCAATACGGAATAACTGCGGGACTTGCCCGTAAAAGACATCCTTTAAGAGCAGATATCTCATATTTATTTGTGTTCTTGTTTTGAGGGCTTGTTAATGGCTGAATCTTCTCAGGCAGTTTTTCTTCTGATCACAACCAGTTCAAGATAATGACCAATCTGGCAACTCCAGAAAATGATTAGATTAATGCAAATGAATAGAACAAGAAAGGATATTGACATCAACATTTTCTGTGTAGGTGACATAACATAATCTGTGATCTATGGGATCAGATAATTGAGCATTCAATTTTACCTTTTAAGGTTGGTAGATACGCATGACACCTTGGAGCAAAAAAACTTGCATTCCAAATATGTTGATAGAGTTAAGAATCTAGCCAGATTCTAGAAGAGGTTTGTAATCAGTACCAAGTATAAAGGGACAACTTCAGATGCACCTTTGAGACTGGCCATTATACAATCTCAGAGATGGACAAGACTTCAGAGACCAACTCTGATCCAACCTATATACTCTTAAGAGCAGCAATAAAATACCAGGTCTGAAGTTGGAAAGACCTGAGTTCAAATCCAGACTCAAACATTTACTAGCTGTGTGACTCTGGGAAAGTCACTTAACCTCTGTTTGCTTCAGTTTCCTCATCTGTAAAGTGGGAATAGCACTTACCTCCCAGGCTTGTTTTGAGAATCAAGTGAGATAACAATGGTAAAGCACTAGGCACGGTTCCTGGCACATAGTAGGAGTTATATACATGTTAACTATTATGATTATAATTCCATATGAATGAGATTATACTCTATAGAATATAGATAAGAACTGATCATCCAACCTTAACTTGAAGCTCCTACCTATTGGGAGAATCAGTTTAATTTTTGATAATTCTAATTAGAAAAATATTTTCCTAAGCAAACTAGGGGAACATGGAATGATTTGCCTGTAAGATTATGGATAAGGGAAGAATTTATGACCAAACAAAACGTAGAGAGCATTATGGGGTGTAAAGTGAATAATTTTTTATTACATTAAATTAAAAAGGGGTTGTACAAATAAAATCAATGCCATCAAGATTAGAAGAAATGCAGAAAACTGGGGGAAACTATTTGTAGCAAGTTTCTTTGATAAAGGTCTCATTTCTCAAATATATGGAGAGCTGAGTCAAATTTACAAGAATATAAGTCATTTCCCACTTGATAAATGGTCAAAGGATATGAATAGGTAATTTTCAGATAAAGAAATGAAAGCTTTTATAGTCATATAAAAATGCTCTAAATAATTATTGATTAGAATTAGACCAATTTTGAGGCTCTATCTCATATCTATCAGATTGGCAAATATGACAGAAAAAGAAAATGACAAATTTTAGAGGGGACGTGGGAAAATTGAGACACTGATGCAGTGTTAGCAGAGTTGTGAACTAATCTAACTATCCTGGAGAACAGTTTGGAACTATGCCCAAAAGGGCTATAAAAACTGTGCATACCCTTTGTTCCAGCAATATCACTATGAAGTTTGTATCTCAAAGAGTTTTAGAAGTGACCTATATATACAAAAATGTTCATAGAAGCTCTTTTTTTCTGGCAAAGAATTGGAAATTGAGAAAATATTCATCAATTGGGGAATGGCTGAACAAGTTGATGTATATAAGTGTAAGAGAATATTATCATTCTGTAAGAAATGATGAGCAGGCAGATTTCAGAAAAACCTGGAAAGACTTAACATGAACTGGTGCAAAGTGAAGTGAGGAGGACCAGGAGAATATTGCACACAGTAAGAGAAATTTTAGACAATAATCAACTATGAATGACAGCTATTCTCAGCAATACAAAGATCCAAGATAATTTTAAAGGGCCTGTGATAAAAAATGCCATACACCTCCAGAGAAAGAACTGGTGGAGTTTCACCCTACTTCCACACTCTCACTCAAGCTATCCTCCAGAGAGACGCCAAGTGGATATTCTTAAATTGTACATATGAATACATCATTCTCTTACTCAAATATCTTCAGTAAATGTATAATGTGATCCCCAGTTCTCTCCAGGTTCTTTCCCTAAGTGGAGCCTGGCTCATTTACTCCACCTGAATCCACTTTCACAGGTGAAAGCAGTTCCCCAGAAGAGCAGCCATGTGGTTACTACTCTAAACCTCAGCATATTAGATGTGACACTTCTGGATTACTAGACTCATCAATACTGTAGCACATCAGCTGCTATTAGTGTATTTTCCTTTTAGCAAATCAGCCAATAATATTTAATTAATCTTAACCCAAACATTTATTGCCAAAACAAAGCAAACACCTTAGATTTAAAGAGCATTCAACTCACAAACCTTAATTGCACTCTAGCCTCAATGTGAATGGGAAGAGTGGGCTCACATTTAAACATCCAGGGTAGTAAAGCTTATTGCATGTGTTAGGAACACATATGGTCAGAACAATTCACTAGATTTCAATGCTCTTTCACCAAAACTGTACATAAATGTTCCCTGATGAATTTCTACTGTTAAGCTGTGATGATCCACACTGCACTTGAGTAACACCTAATAGAGCACAGATTAGTACATCTACTGGTATTCTTTATTGTTCTGTTTCTAAACTGTTCCTTGGTTGGTCTTATTTTTCCATAGCATTTATCAATCTAAAAGTTCTCTAATTCTTCCCTAACAAATCCCAAAAGGCTATTATGTTCTGTATTCACTCCAAGGTTCCAAAGTCTATTACATGAAAATTAGTAGTTGCTGCTTCAAAAAAAAAAATTCAATGCAGACTTAATTTATCAACTCTTCTCCTGGAATCTTAAGTCAGACTTGTATCTCAGATAGATGAACTGTCAAAATTTACTCCCGTAGACTAAGCTAAAATAAAAAAAAATCTTCATTGTGACATTATAATCCTCTAAAATCTGGTTTCCACCTGTATTTCGTGTGTTTTTCTTACTACTGCTCTTCACACATTTCCATTTTAGTCATTAATAGCTTGCTATCTCTTGGCTCTACATGGCATTCCATTCCCAACCTTGTACTTTTATACCTGAAATGCACCCCTTCCTCACATCTTTTAAAACTGTGATGTCATAGGTCTTTGAAAATGAAGGATGGACAACAGCGACAACATTTCTGGCTTATTTCAAACCACGGTGTAAATAGTTCCCAAATCATTTTCCTTGGCTTTCTCTACTCTCTCCCTTGGTAACCTCATCTACTGCTATACAGGTTTAACAGTCACATCTATAAAGATGACTCCTAAATCTATCTCTTGGAATTCTTAACATGGGGTCCAGGAACTTGGAACTTTTAATAGTTTGATAACTTATTTCAATATAATTGATTTCCTTTGTAATCTTAAGTATTTTATTTCATGAATTTAAAAACATTATTTGGTTCGTTGGCTTCTCCAGACTGCCAAAGAGGTACAGAATTCACAAAAAGTGAACAACACTTGTACTAACTAGACCAACATTTCCAACTGCCTAGTGGACATTTTCACCTGGATGTTCCATAAATACTTCAAACTCAACGTATTCAAAATTAAATCCATCATTTTATAATGAAAATTTTCCTCTCCTGCCTACTTTATTTTATATTTATGGTACTGTCATCCTTCCAGGAACCCATGGTTGAAATTTCATAATCCTATTTGACTCCTCTTCCTCCTTTGTGCCTTTCTCCAGTCAGCAAGTTATCCTGTCACGTTGATTTTATTTCTTTAACATTTTACATCCCTTAATCTAACCTCTTTTTCATTATCATGTCATCATCTTAGTTCAGTCACTCATGATTTTACACCTAACTGTACTCCCTACTTCCAATCTTTCTCTCCAGTTAATCTGTCATGCCTTTTGCCATTGGATTAATTTTTCTAAAATGCTATTGTGATTCGTTATTTACCTTAAAAAAAGCGTGCAATGTTTTCTCATTGCCTATAGAATAAAGATGAAACATTCTCACATTCAAGGGTTTTCACAATAAAATCTCAATTCACACTTGAAGTTCTTTCTTCTATGAGTCTACAATGTGTGTATGTTTCTGTGTGTGTGTGTGTGTGTATGTGTATGTGTGTGTGTAAAATGGGGTTTTTGGATCATTCCCAGATTGTCTTACATGGAGACCCCCTACTTTCCTGCATCCCCTACCACATGAGAGGGAGTAGTATATATTGATTCAAAACTTTTAAGCAAAATCCTGTTAAATGAATTATAGAAATATATCCAACAAATCATTCATTTTTACCAAGTTAGATTTATAACAGTTATAGGATGGTTCAACATTAGGAAAAAAATCAACACAATTATATTAAAAACAGAAACATCTAAAACTTTCTAATTATCTCAATAAATGTATGTATGCATTTGTATATTTGTACATACACATACATACAAATACATTACATACACATATATGTAAACAAATTGTTTATATATCGTGGATATCCTAATCCAATAAATTTGATAGAAATATTTTTACCATTTCACTGTTTCCTTTCTTATCCTATGTGCATTAATTGTGTTTATACAGAAGCTTTTCAATTTCATTTAGTCAAGTTAACTTTTTCATTTTTTATAATTACTTCTATCCCTTTTTTTGGTTAAGAATACATTTCTAACCAATAATTGTAAGAGGCATATGATCTTTTGTAGCTATTGTCACTTTTGTAACTATTTCTTTTGTAACTATTAAAATAATATGGGTTCTATTTCCAGGAGCCAAGATAGTGGAGTAAGAAGTCATTCTCACCTTCCCTTATTGACCTCTGAAAGCTCAGAAAATATCACCCCAGGAAAAATCCCGGAACAGATGAGCTAGAGGAAAGACAGTGTGAAGCAGTCTTGCAGCCCAGGAAGCTTGGAGGATTAATGGGAAAGGCACCTCTGACTTTGGGGGAGGTGCAGCAGTACAGGATGGGAGATATCACAGCAAGCCAGTGGCATGCCCACCTCAGTAAGCCCGAGGGAGATTCTGAGTCCCAGGATAGTGGAGCAGGCCTGCACCATCACCAGAACCACCCAAGTGTCTCACCATGGACAGTAGGCACCACCTCAGAAAACCACGACATGTACTGTGACCTCCTGCAGCCAAATTTCCTAGTGCTTCAGCACAATTCCAGGAAGAACAACTTCAGGAACCACAGCTCCAGTCTGGCAGACACTCTCCAGCAGCCAAACAATGGAGGGCACAGCCCCAGTGAGCAGGAGCCAAACATCGGAGTACAAGGCCTGGACAAGAATCTGTTCACCAGGGCCCAGACTCCCTACCCCCATTCCAAGAGCTCCAGTGTTGCTAACCTCAGCTCAGCACCAGGTAAGCTGCAAGACCCCTGTAGTCTCTAGCCACCAGTACCTGAGGCCCCAGCACACAAAGCCAGTGACCAGGTCTCCAGCTCCTAGCATAAAAAGCTTGGTCACTACCCCCTGCACTCCAGCAGGAGAGCTCAACTTTCAAAGCTAGGAATTAAACAAACACCATGAGTAAAAAGTAGAAATGGACAATGACCATAGATTCTTATTATGGGGACAGGGAAGATCAAGGCACAAATTCAGAAGAAAACAACATTACCAATCTATCCACATCTGAAACATCAAAGGGGAATATGAATTGGATTCAAACCCAAAAAGCTTTCTTAGAAGAGTTTCAGAAGGATTTTAAAAGTTAAGTGAAAGAGGTAGAAGAAAAATTGGAAAAAGAAATGAGAGGTATACAAGAGGGAGTCAACAGCTTAGAAAAGGAGGGACAAAAACTGACTTTAGAAAACAAATCCTTGAAAAGTAGAATTGACCAAATGGAAAAGAAGGCACAAAAACTCACTGAAGAGAAAAACTTCCTAAAAAATAAAATGGGCCAAATGGAAAAGGAGGTATAAAATCTAATAGAAGAAAACAATTTGTTAAAAACTAGAATTGGAGAAGTAGAAGCTAATGATTATATGATAACAGGAATCAAACAGAAACAAAAGAATGAAAAAATAGAAGAAAATGTAAAATACCTCATTGATAAAACAACTGATCTGAATAATAGATTCAGGAGAGACAAGTTAAAAATTATTGCTCTACCTGAAAACCATGATGAAAAAAACCTGGACAACATCTTTCAGGAAATCAATGAACACTGCCCTGAGGTCCTAGCACCAGAAGGTAAAACAGTCATCCAAAGAATCTCCCAATTAACTCCTGAAAGAGATCTAAAATTGAAAATACCAAGGAATATTGTAGCCAAATTCCAAAATTATCAGGCCAAAGAAAAAATTTCAAACAGTCAGAAAAAAAATTTAAATATCATGGAACTACAGTCAGGATTACACAGGACCTTACAGCTTCTATATTAAAAGATCAGTGGGTGTGAAGATATTCTGAAAGGCAAAGGAGCTTGGATTATAACCAAAGATCAACTACCTAGTGAAAATGAGCATAATCTTTCAGGGAAGAGGTAGATATTCAATGATATAGGGGATTTTCAAACCTTCCTGATGAAAAGACTAGAACTCAACAGAAAATTTGGAACTCAACAGAAAATTTGATGTTCAAATACAAGACTCAACAGAGGCATGAAAAGGTAAACAGGAAAGAAAAAGAGCAAGATTTTATTAATAAAGGCAAACCTTTTACATCCCTACAGGTAAAGATGACACTTGTAACTCTTGAGAAGTGTATTGTTATTACACCATTTAAAAAGCATATACATAGACAGAGGGCATGGGTATAAGTTGACTTTGACATGATGATAAAAAAAATCTAAGTGGTAAAAAGGGATTGTACTGAGAGAAAAGGAAAAGAAGAAGCAGACAAAGGTAAATGGCATGAAAAGGCACAAAAACCTATTAAAATAGAGGGAAGAGATGGAGGGAGATGAGCATTATTTAAACCTTAGTCTTATCAGATTTGGCTCAAAGAGGAAATAACAATCAGTTATATATAGAAATCTAACACCCTATAGGAAGTAGGAGGGGAAAGGGGAAAGAAGAGGAGAGGGGTAGATAGAAGGGAGGGAAGAAGTAGTAATTGTAAAGGGGAGGAAAAGGAAGGGGGGGCTAAAAGAAGGTAAGGCAGACTGAGGGACTCTACTCAGGAGGGAAAGGGAGAAAGGAGAGAGAAAAGCATAAATGGGGGGAATAGGATGGATAGTAATCATGGCTATGAATGTGAATAGAATGAACTTCCATAAAATGGAAACAGATAAAGAATGTGTTAAGAACTATAATTCTACAATACGTTGTTTTTAAAAACACATTTGAAGCAGAGGGATACACATAGAGTAAAGGTAAAAGGCTGGAGCAGAATATACTATGATTCAACTGAAGTAAAAAAAATAAAAGCAGGGGTAGAAATCCTGATTTCAGACAAATCAAAAGCAAAATTTGATCTAATTAAAAGAGATAAGGAAGGAAACTACATCCTGCTAAAAGGTACCATAAATAAAAATGTGCATACCCTCTGATGCAGCAATACCACATCTAGCTCTGTATCCCAAAGAGACCAAAAAGCAGAGAAAGGATCCACAAGTGTTCGTAGCAGCCATTCCTGTGGTGGCAAAAAAATTGGAAATTGAAGGAATGTCCATCAATTGGGGAATGGGTGAATAAATTGTCTTATATGAATGAATTGGAATATTATTGTCCTATCAGAAATGATGAACAGGCAGACTTCAGAAAAACCTAAAAAGACTTACATGAACTGATACTGAGTGAAATGAGCAGAACCAGGAGAACACTGTTCACAGTAACAGCCACATTGTGTGATGATTGACCTTGATAGACTTAGCTCTTCTCAACAATGCAAGGATATAAGACAACTCCAAAAGACTCAAGATGAAAAGTCTATCCACATCTAGAGAAAGAATTTGGAGTCTGAATGCAGATGAAAGCATACTAGTTGATCTCCTTTTCTTTTGTTGTTGGGAAAGGGGAGAAGATTTAAAACTCAAAATCTTATGGAAGTGAATATTAAAAACTAAAAATAAATAAATAAAACACACACACAATATTATGTACTTTAATATTAAGGTCACAGATTCGTTTAGACTGTATTGTGGAGTATGGTCCAATATATTGGTTTAATAACTGGTTTTGAGTCTAATGGTTTAGTTTGAGCCTAATTTCTGAGAGATTACTATCAAGTTTTCCTAGTGATTTTTATCATATATGGAGTTCTTTCCTAAGTAATTTATGTATTTTACTCTGTTGAACACTGGATTATTAACACTTTGTTTCTGATTCTCCCTTGTCTAGTCAATTTTCGCTGACATACCTCTCTATTTCCTAACCAGTACCAGATGGTTTTGATTAATGCTGTTTTATTATATAACTGGAGATCTGGAATTACCATGCCCCTTTTTATCCTTGACTTTTTTCATTATTTCTCTTGATAATCTAGATCCTTTGTTTTTTTTAAATGAATGTTATCATTTTATCACATTCTATAAAGTATCCATTTGATAATTTTATTGGTGCAGCATTAAAAGTGCAATTTAATTTTGGAAATATTATCACTTTTATTATATCGGCAGAGCCCACCTATGAGCACTAGCTATTTAAGCTGTTCTTAATTTCTTTAAAGAGCATTTTATGAAGATAACACAGCTAGACATTGTAGCAGACAAAATACTGGTCCTGGAGTCAGGAAATCCAGTTCAAAGGTCAGTTCAAATTCAGGGTCAGATGCTTATTATCTATTTGACCCTGAAGAATTCATTTTTGCCTCAATTTCCTCAACTACAACTTTGGAATAATGATAGTACCAACCTTCTAGGATTGTTGTGAAGATCGAATGAGAGAATATTTGTAAGGCATTTAGCACAGTGACTGACATAGTAGACACTATATGAATGTTAGCTTCATCATCATCAATGGAATTTATACAAGTCATTCATGTGCTTTGGTAGATGGAATCCAGATACTTTATGCATTTCATAGTTTTTTGAAACTGGGTTTCCCTTTCTATTATTGCTTCTTTGATTGTATTATAATTACAAAGAAATGCAGTTAATTCTTTGATGGTTTATTTTATAACCTGAAATTTAATTGAACTTATTGTCTTAACTAGTATTTTTTTTTTCTGATGCTCTAGAATTTTCAAAAAACATACCATTAGCAAAAACCCCTTCTTTACCTAACCTTATTCTTCCAATTTTCTCTTGTCCTATTGCTATAAGCATTTTTGGAACTCTATTATATAACAGTGGTAATGTATATAATGCTTGCTTTTGGTTTCAGATAGAAAATTTTTATGCTATTAAAAAGTTCCCTTTAAGCCTATAATTTGTAGGGGTTTTTGTAGCATAAACTAGAGTTTTACTTTTTCAAGGTTATTTTTTTAATTCATGGTAAGATAATCTTGTGGTCTAGATGCTTTTGCTTTTAATATGACTTATTATGTTGTTTGTTTATCCCTGTTATAAATCCAACTTGGTCATAGTGAGTGAATTATTCATTGGATAAATTTCTGTAATTTGTTAGATAGGATTTTGTTTAAAATTTTTGAATTGATACTTATTAATTGTATTAGTTTATAGTTCTCCACATGTGTTTTACCCTTCTCCCCTTCTCTGGTTTAGGTATTAGGACTATATTTGTTTCATAAAAAAATTTTGGTAGGGTGTTTCTTTCTCATTTAAAAAAATGTGTAACATGGGTACTAATTATTTTTTTTAAGTTTGATAGAAATTTCCTATGAATCCATCAGGAATGGGAGTTTAGTTCAGTTTTTCCTCTTTGATAGTTCCTTGATAACTATTTTTTATTTCTTTTTTGAGAATAGATTATTTAAAAATCTCTATTTTTGTCTTCCATTCATTTGAGTATTTCATATTTTTGAAATTATTTCTGTCATTTCTTTTACATTCTCAATTTTGTTAGCATGCAACTGTATGTTCTGATTATTCTTTTTTCTTCTTTTAATTTTGTTATGATTTCACCTTGCTTATTTGTTTTTTCATTTATCTATTTTTCTAGCTTCATTTTAATCAAATTGACTCAAAGTTTGACAAGTTTATGTCTTTTCAAAACAGTTTTTATTTTTATTATAATTTTTATAGATTTTTGTTTACAGTTTACCTGCTCTAATTTTTTTTATATCTCTTCTGATGTGATTACCTTAGGTTTGTTTATTTGTGGGCTTTCTAATTTTTACATGCATATCAAATTCATTAATCTTTCTATTATGTTAATGTGTTTTATAGGGATGTGATTTTTCTCTTAAAGATTGTTTAAACTATATCCCAGTAATTTTGGTGTGTTGTTTCATAATTCCTAATTTCTTTCACATAATTTTTAATTTTCTATGATTTGTTCTTTAACTTACTCATTATTTATGATTTCATTGTGAAATGTCCATTGGATCTGTGTCTTTTATTTTTGGTTCCTGAATTGATTACTAATTTTATTCTGTTAAAGTCTATAAGGAATGTATTTCTACCTCTTTACACTTGTTTGCTCTATTGATGTGCCCTAAAACATGGTCAATTTTTGTAAAAGTTCCGTATGGTTCTGAGAAATGTATATGTTTTAGCAGTCCCAGATAGATGATGCCATAAGTCTTTTAGTTCTAGTGTCTCCAGCAATTTGTTCAGTTCTGTATTTTCTCTTTTGGTTATCTTTCTATTAAACTTATCTAAAACTGAGAGACCTTTGAAATCCATCACTTTTGTTATCTGTTTTCTTGTAATTCAGTTAGTGTTTCTTTTATGAATTTAGGTGCTACAGAATTTGGAGCATATAAATTTAATAATAATAATTTTGTTGTCTATAGTTCCTTTCAGCACAATGTAGTTTACTTATCCCTTTTAAAGTTTTAAATGTTTTCCATCTTTGTATGCTAGCATAACTATAACTTTCTTTTCTTTTGATTCATGGTAAATTTTTGTCAGCAGCTCATTTTTATTCTGAGTATTCCTTTGTATTTTCTTAATGTATTTGTTGTAAGCAACAAAAAGGCTTTATATTTTTTTTACCCAATTCATCACTCTCTTTCATTTTATTGTTTAATCCATTCACATTTAAAGTTATTAGAGTGTTATTTATATTTTCCTCCACTTGTTTCTAATCTTTTTAAATTGGGATTTTCTCTCTCTTCCTCTGTAAACGTAGTGCTATTTCTCTTCAATTATAGTAGTTGCCAATATTTTAAGCTAACTTTATTACCATTGACACTCTTCCTTGCACCACCGAGTACTCCTCTCATTTGTTACTTTCATTAGATTTAGAGTTTCGCTTATTATATCCTTTTATTTTTTTCTGACTTTTCTGTACTTTTCTTACTTTTTTCCTATTTCAGTTAAGTAATCAAGTAGAATTGTCCTTTCTCTCCTCCTCTTCAATTGGTTTTGTGTGTTAATTTTTAAAATTTCCTTTTCTGTTCCCTTTTCCAAAAAGCATTTTCACTCTTTCTTTATTATTCATCTTCTTTATTTTTATTATAATCCAGTAGTCCTTGATTCCTGGACCTTATTCTTGTTTAGTCCTTTTATATTTTCTATATTCCTCATGACACTAAAACTTTTGAGGTATAGTTTAGATTACCTCTTCAAAACAATTTCTATTATTGCCTTATAAATCTTGTCCCTTGACCCCTCTTTTTTTCATTTCACTTCATTCTTAGAAAAAAGGAATTCCAGTATATGACAGAGAAGATATTGTCTCATCATAGAAACTTCCTATTTCCCAGATTGCACAATTCATTACTGACCTTTGACATCCCCTTTGTCATTTTCCCCCCATTCACTTCAATATCTCCTCCCTGAACCCATGTCTTCTCACTCTTGTGAGTATCAGTTTCCCTGAGCCTTATCCTGCAGCAGGATGAGCGGTATCTTTAAGGACCAAATCTCTGCAGATTATGCCAACTGTAAAGTTTCCATCTCTCTTTATAAAATATCTCTCCTCCCATGGGAATATTCATTAGTGGTTCCTTCTCCTAACACTGAAAAAAGGTTTTCCCATTATCCCCCTTTTCAGTTTTTCCTTTTGCCTTCTCATTCATTCTTCTGTAGACTCCTTCCTGAGGGACTAAAATAGTTATTTTACCTTCATCCTTAGCCTTAGACTTGACTGGGATATATTACATACTCTTTTCTATCATCTTCTCTCCTCTCTCCTTTAATGCACAATCCCATTCTGTAATTTAGTCTCACAAAAAAACAATGGTTGGTCCATAGTTGGGGCAATATAAAGTTTGATATATCATGTCTCAGGCCTTTCTCAATCATCACTTTTTTTTACTTCTTTTCACCTTTGTCTCTTCATGTACATTTATGAGGAAATCTCTTTATGATCTTTGTTGTTATTTTGTTATCGTTGTCCTTGGTTGCTGAGTTTATATTATCTTCCTGCATTTTTTTTTGTTTGGGATGTTTTAGAAGCAAATTATTTCTTCAGATCTAGTTTTCTCTGTGGGAATATTTTACATGCTTCTATTTAATTAAATATCCATTTTTTCATTTATAATTACTATTAGCTTTGCAGGGTAGGTTTCCTTAGGCTCTATATTAAGCTCCTTTGCTCTCCTCAACATATTACTTCATTCCTGCCTATAGTTGCTGAGGGGTACAATCAGCATTGTGCTGATTGAATTTTCTTTCCTTGATATTTGAAGATCTTTCTCTTGATTACTTGAAGAATTTGTTGTTCATCAGTGGAATTGGTAAATTTGGCCATTTCATGACTTGGGGTTTTTAGCCTTAGGTTTTAACCTATTTCTATTTTCCCCAGGTTGCAATCTGAGTATTCTTTTGATTGGCACGTTGTTTTCTGTGTTCAGAGTTTCTGGGCACTGTTCTTAAATTATTTCTTATATAACGGTGTTCAAGTTTTTTGACTTACAATATTCTTTCTGGAGACTTTTAATCCTTAACTTGTCTTTAGACATCCTGTCTTCAATATTAATAAATTTTTCTTCCTATAGAGATCATGATTTTAAAAGTATTATTAATTTTTCTTCTTCTCTTTCAGATCATTCTTTATTTCCATATATTTACATTTCTAGTCAGTTACTTTCTCTTCTTTTGGGGGGGTGATACTTGATACCATGGATTCATTTTCTCTTTAGCCTCTCATCCCAATGTGATAGGGCCCACCTAAGCTAGCTACCTTCTGGCCTTCATCAACATGCTTTAATGTTCATCATATTTACAAGGCACCTATCCCTTTCTTTGTCACATTCTAATACCAGATGTTATGCATCTTTACCACATGGCTCCCATATTTCCCACCATCTTAAGCTACCTGTTCTTTTAGTTTCCCAATCATATGGCCTTTTGAAAATATATTTTTGCCTTTGGACTTGTGATCTCTTCTTTCATCCTAGATCTTTCACCACCCTTCACTGTTCTTTCTTATCTCATGGCAGCCTAGAGTTATGATTATAGCATATGTCTATAATTCTAGGCTAGTATTTGCAGCAGCCATAACTGCTCACACTACATAAATTATATGAGTTCATGATAAGGAAGTATGAAAGGAGCATAACTTCCTAAATTGTTTGGGGAAAGGGAAAGGCTATCAATTCCTTACAAATATCATCTCCTTCAAATGCCCAGGGTTTATATCAATAGTTATCTACATATGCACATGTGTCTAATTTTTGATGTTTAATAACTTCTCAGTTTGGTCATAAATATTAATGACATTTTTCCTTACCTGGGAATCCCTAAGGGTTTAAAGCTTACAGTTTTCAGAGAGTAGTGAAATTCTGAGATAAGGTTTATAAGCTTTTGTTTCTGTACTTCTATCATAACCAGTCAGATGAAGCACTCTTCTTTTTCCTCACATCTGTCCTCAGAATGGTATTTTTAAAATTTCTCTCAGATTTCAGCAAATTCACTTGTTATTTTTAAATTTATCTGTCTAGATCCATGATTTCATCAATCTGAGGAACTCACTGTGGAAATTTTCTCTACATATAAACTAGCAACTAATCTATATCTTAAAGTCCTAGAAAGTTGCTTAGGGCTCTGAGAGACTAAGACATTCCAATGATTATCCATTACAGTTATTGGTTATGCCATATTGCCTTTCCACTTGCTTATATTGCCCATGAACTCCCTCCTACTTTAGTCATTCAAGAAATTTTTAGCACGTACTATGTGCTAGACACAATGATAGGTTCTAGAGATATAATCCGTTCACCCCTCAGTTCTTTCCCAGACCATCATCCATACATTAGCTATACCATTCTCCCTTCCCCATATCAACTCTTTGATGAAACACTTTAACCTCTACACTTGTCCCCTTATACTATTGGCACTCATGCTTTGTCAAACCCCAGTTTTATGTTAGCAGCATATCTTTATAATGCTTTCAGAAATATTGAATTTGGGGAGAAAAGTAAATGAATGTGTGGGGGAAAATTTTTATATTTCTTTAGACAGGATTTTTAAAATGTGCTATAAAATATGTAGAAAAGGAAGTACTTAATGGGAAGATGAGATAAAATAGAAACTATGACTGTCAAAGCTCTACCGCTCTGGTATTTCAGACAGGAATTTAACAAATGTTGCATGGAGCAGTCCTCAATGTGGAAGTTCAATTTCTTATATATCATTACAAATATTTCTTTGATGTAGTGCAGAAATATAGAAACTGAAGACTCAGGATTGACAAAGAGGAGGAGGATGTCAAATAACATGTGCTGCTTAGACTTCAGGTTTCATCCTATAAATGAAAAATTAACAGGAAATCAGGGTGAAAAGGAATGAAGAAAAAACACCAACGACCCTTAAGATGGTCTTAGTTTATGTGATCAAGTCATTTAATCTTCCTTGACCTCAGTTGCTTTATTTGTAAAAATGAAGGGATTAAGTTATTGTGTTTTTGCCTCTTTTTGTATTCCTAGCACTTAGCACAATGCCTGGCACATAATAGGCTCTTAAGGAGTGTATTAGTCCTTCCTTGTTGAAGAAGACCATGCCATCAGAAAAATAATGACATGACTTGCACTTGACTTTGTTTTTAAGTGAGGGAGGGCTCTATAGGTCACCAGCCTTGCTTCTTCTCCAGAGTCATCTGAATCCAGTGACCAGATATTCATCAGGATGACTGGAGATGACCCAGGATGAGGAAATTGGGGTTAAGTGACTTGCCCAAGGTCACACAGCTAGTAAGTGCCAAGTGTCTGAGGTGAGATTTGAACTCAGATCCTCCTGACTCCTGCACTGGTGCTCTATCCACTGCACCACCTCGCAGCCCAGACTCTTAATAAAAGTTTATTGAATGAATGAATGAAAGTTGAAGGCTTGTTAGTTCCCTTGCAGCTCAACATATATGACACCCCCCCCCGGTTCCATTTCAAGTCAAGTGAGCAATTATTATTTGTTACTAGTACTGCCTTCAACTCTATTAGACTCTCATTGTATTGTGTTCCACAAGTTGACTTTCCTGTATGCAGAGGGTAGAAAGAATGACACAAAATGAAATAGGACTTAGAAAAATCAGAATTTTTTTAAAGAAGTTATATCTATGATTTCAGGGATTAGTCTCAGAGACTCTTTGGCTTCCAGAGTTGAGAGGGACCTTAGAAATCACGAATTCTCACTCCCATCATACCTGCACAATATCTCAAGGTAATTTGATGAGAGCCCTGACACAATTTCAGGGAATTTATGAAAGAAAGAGAGAACAAAAAAAGAAGAAAGGAAGGATGAATGAATGAAGGAACAAAGGAAGGCGAAAGGGAGGGAATGGAAGGATAACATTGAGAGAAATAAAGACACCCCCTTTCTCTTCAGGAAGGGGTGGGCTGTAAATATGCTCACTATGAGGTAACTGGAATCTGAGGCCCAACTTGTAGGGAAACTGCTGGATCTGAAAGAACCCTGGGCTTTTTGGTGTCAAGGAACATTCGAGATGGTTGCAGCATCAGAGAAGGGATTAATACGAAAAGCAATCATTTACAGTAAAGATATTGCTAAATATCGCATATACTATCAACTGGAGTACTCTGTAATGAGATGATATACACTCCATATTACAGACACTGGAATTTAAACGTGTTGGACTTCAAAAGATTGAGAATCCAAAGATAAAAAGAAAACAACCTTTTTCAAAAAGACAAACCAGTGAAAAGGGTAAGAAATAGAAATTAGCCAGAAATAACCAGGATGGATTCCTGTACATATCAGGAAACAACTTGGTATTGGGATTAATGAAGATACCAGAGATCTAGAGAATAATGAACTTTTATTCCTAGTGTGCAAATCTGTCAGACCAGCTATGATGACCTCCCAACTGATTCAGGTGAGGGTCATAGAGATGTACCAGCTTGTTAGGTACCTCGCCTTAGTGACAGTATTGCACATGTTATTGGTTTAAAGCATGTTCTAGCTCTAAGTTTCAAATAAAAAACCAAAAAACCAAAAACAATAACCACAACAAAACACAAAAACACTGAAGCCTTTGTTGATGAACTAAAAGCCACAATTCCCAGGTACCTAATTTACATGTTCCATGTCTTCAAGACAAAGCTAAAGATTGCCTGGAAGATACAAAACATGAAACTTTAGAAATGCAAGATGCAAGTTTTTTTTTTTTAAAAAAAACCTTCTTTGACGAGCTCACTAACAAGAAGCAAAAACTTGTTAAATGTCAGCAAGGTATTTCAGCTGTAACTTTACAGCCTCTAAAAATAAAGAAACTGATTCCAAATCCCAATAAGATAAGGAAAGCACCAAAACACTTTTTTTTAAAAACTACTTTAAAATAACCTGTGGAATATAACTTGTAAAATTGTTTTCATAATTAAAACTAACTTCTCAAAATAAAAAAGAAAGAAAGCTTTCAAAAGAAAAAATAGATTAAATGAACTACAGGAACTTGTAACTAAAACATTTAGATATTTTGAAGCAAAATAAAGTTAATGGAGAGCTGGTGGAGTTGGAATTCAGAACAGTGGAGCTCCAACAACTCTAAACAGATGTTAATAAGGATAATGCAAAAGGGGACACATGCCAAATTGCTTCCCTGGACCCAAAACAAACAAAATAAGGAAAAAATCAAAAACCGACTTGTGCCTGCTACAACCACAGATTTCTTCTTCTGAGTATTAATAGATTATCTAAAGTCACATTAATTTTTCTGTTGACCTCAGGATATCTACAGTAACTATACTAACATGTATATATCCTGCACTGTAGTTTATAGGAATCCAATTTTAAGGAGAAAAATCAAGAAAAATATTTTTCCCCACAATCATACATATCCCTCTTTCCTTTTATTCTGCCTTGAAACTAACCACTGTGGCCAGCAGGGGCTCCCCAGGGGCTTTGAGAACATCAATCAATTTCACAGGTGGAGGTAAAGTGATTTACAACACTGAAGCTTAAATCATTTTCCTTTCACTTAAACTAGGTTTTTCAAATAAGAAATACTTCAGTAAGGTGGTGGTATGTACTTTATCCCTGGCATTAGATGGGCTAGGAAAAGGGGAGAGTAGGTTAGCATTTTTCTTCCATCCCCAAACTGCTTGGGTTGTTGAGAGTAACAGTGGACCAGAACTCAGATATTTATTGGCTAAAGTGCATATCTTGAGACTACTAAAAATTCAAAAAGAGAAGGAAAAAATTAGGCAAATAAATTATAATCATGATGCTATTGTTTTTTTTCTCAATGGAAAGAATATTTTTTAAATTACAAGGGTGCCAAAGAGGAATTAATTTAGTCCACAGATTTCTAAGAGGAAATGTTTTTTCTAGAGTGATTATATGGAATCATAGAGTCTTAGAATGGGAAGCATCCTTAAAGGTCATTCAGCCACATGCTTTTCTGAAATATTAATTCCCTCTACAATATCCCTGGTGGATAGAGTGTGGTCCTTGACGTCAAGAAGCCCTCAAGCCTGCGTTTAAATTCTGCCTCAATGATACTGTTTAGTTATGTGACTCTGGACAAGAAACTTAACCTCTCTGTGTCTCAACTTCTTTACCTGTAAGTAATAAAATAATAGGAAAATAATGACATCTACCTCACAAGTTTTTTGTGAGGATCAAATGAATGAACATATGCAAAGTGTCTGTATTACAGAAATGCTCACTTGGGATTCCAATGGCTGCTTCCTTAACTAGCCTTTTCTATTTCTTTGTAGCTCTAATTTCTAAGAAGGTATTTCTTATGGGTGGGATGGAGGGGAAAAGCCTATGAAGATACCCCTGATCAATTGTTTTTTCCACCTAGCCACTGGATGTGATTACAGAAACAAAGACATAAGCAGTGAGTTAGAAAGTCAGTAAACATATATTAAGCACCCATTCTGGGTCAGGCTCTGTGCTAAGCATTGAGGATAAAAGGAAAGATTCATAATCATCATATGCCATCTTCTGCATTAGACCATGAACTCCCTAAGAGCTATATACAAACAAGCTACATAGAGGATAAACTGGAAATAGAGAGGGAAGGAACTAGCATTAAAGGGGATCAAGAAAGACCTCTACTAGAATATGGGATCTTAGTTGAGATTTGAAGGAAGTCAGGGAAGGAAAGAAGACAAATACGGAGGGAGAACATTCCGGACATGAGGAAAAGTCAGCAAAAATGCCTGGAGTCAGAAGATGGGATATCTAGCACATAACTGGATTGAGGGGTATGTGGGGATGAGTAAGGTGTAAGAACACTGGAAAAGAGCTTTGAATTCCTAACAGAAGAGTCTATATTTCATCATGAAGGTGACTGGGAGCTGTTGGAATTTTTTGAATGGGACTGGGAAAGTGCTTGGTCAGATCTGTGCTTTAAGATAATTTTGATAGCTGTTTTCATCAGTAAAGACAAAGATAGGTATAAATATAGATATTGACATAATCTGTATCTATTTCCATAGAGGCAACTAGGTAATGCAATGAATAGAGCACTGGGCCTAGATTAGGAAGACCTGTGTTTGGATCAGCTTCACATGTTTACTAGCTGTGTGACCCTGGGTTAGTCACTTGATCTCTGTCTCGGTTTCTTCAACCAGGGGTCATAATAGTACCTACCCCACAGGGTTGGTATGTAAACCAAATCAGATGAAATCACATGATATTAGTAAAGGACTTAGCACAGTCACTGGTCCTGGCACATCTATATCTGTTTTGTATAAGTACTGCAAATGGATGATGATTTGTGCCCAGAACTGAACGTAGGAGGAAAACCTCTTTTATTGCTTTCAAGAAACTGGTCAATTCATTTAATGACTCCAAACTTCTACCTGAAAAAAAGTCCCACCATTTTAATATGAATATTCTTCTGATTGCATTGCTATGAATTATGGAATGCTGAATTAAAGAATTAAAATTAAAGAATTAAAATTGAGGCTTATCCAAAGGGCATACGTAGAGGCATATGGGGACTTTGAGTAGGCTTAAACCCATTACAAATGAGGAATTACGAAGAAGTGGTATAGAGAATATCATTAAAAAATGTATAAACAAAAATGATTGAGCTAGCCACATAGTATAAGAGGAAGATAATTGATAGCCGGTATGCTCCATTTATATCCTTTTGATATCAAGAAAGAGACATCAAGAACTTTAGCTGATTGGAGGAAACACTTGTTGCAAACTTATGGCCAAGAGATACTAAGAGGTACCAAATAACCAGACATGAATAGGTTGCAGTCTGTATCACTAGTGAGAATGTCCACATCAATGAAATTATACAACTATTTGAATACTTGTGTATTTTACACCGAAATAATGATATTTACATGACTAAAGGCTAGGCAATCCATGAAGGTATTGGAAATCTGCATAACTGGGAATTTGTTTGGTCATTTTATATTCCCTCCAATTCCAGGGAATTCATATCAAATCTTCTTCAAAGGTCAAGGTAAAGATAATAGAAGGGAAAGGTGTTAGCTTGGAAGCAGAGGAAACTGGGTATTATGAGTTTCATAAATTCATAAATTTACTGTCTGATACCTTATAGATGTGTACTAAGCCTCTCCAATTCTTGATAATATGGTAGACCTGATGATGGTTATTTCTATTTGTTGATGATTCTACTATCCTTTCAGTCTCCCCACTATGCAATCTCATTTCTCTAAACCTACACATCCAAACATTTGTTAAATCTTGCAGTTTCTACCTCTGCAACATATGCCCACTTTCTCCATAGGCGCCACTTTAATCTCATAGACTATTTCAATCTCCTCCCAATGGATCTGTCTCTTTTCTTCCCACTCCAATCTAACTTCTACACAACTACCTAAGTGGTTTACCTTAAGTGCAGGTTTCACCATATCTTCCCTATTCAATAAACTCCATTGTCTCCTTTTGTCTCCAGAATAAAATATGAAGTCCTCTTTTAAACTTTTAAAACCCTTTACAACTCTGCCATAACCTAAATTTCCAGTCTATTGTACATGTGACTTCCCTTCTCACATTCTGTGGTCCAGCCAAATTGGCCTTCTCTCTAGTTCTCACACATAACAATTCATCTTCAGTGAATTGGCTGACTGGTCCTAATGTCTATAATATATTGGAGTGTATGGGGTGTTCAAGGAGGACTAGCATCTCTGCTATGTCCATTCTCTTCATCTGTCCCTTCATTCGATCTCCTGCAGACTGCTCACAAGGAGTTGTAACACTTAGTTCTTCAGCATTCTCAGTGACTGACTGCTTGCAAGTGATCAAGCAGAGAAATAAATCCAGTACTCATTATTTATGGCAATATACAAATACCCTCCTTCACTCTCTTCTTCTCTATTCCACTGGGGTATATGAGGTGTTCAGGGAGGACTGGTCTCTCCAGAGTGTGTGCTGCAAGCTCTTTTCAGGGCTGTTCAGTCATCTACCACCCAACGCTTACCCGTGACTTTCAGAAAGTGTAGCATGTGCAGCGGCCACAGCCTGGTAAAACCTTCTTGGCAAATGGATTAAACAGGTTGAGGGTAATCGACAGGCCTCAAACCTGTCAGTGAGTTAGAGGGTGTCTACCCCAAGCTTAGCCTCTTAGTTAGACATAAGCTTTGAATTTGTGTTCCAATTCATGACTCTCTAAATTTCTATTTCCCTTTATCACCAAATAGTATGCAAATAGTATATAAGAAAAGTAACCAGTGTTATGATCATAGTCTTTGACCAAAATACGAGGCCTTATTTTGCTTTTCTTTTTTTCTGTAACCATAATCAAAATTGTCTTTAGTTTCTTAAGGACCAGATTTAACTCACTGAGCTAATTGGTTCCAACTCTACGATTAATAAGAATGTAACAACAGGAGGATTGTTCAATCTATTGATCACAACAAGAAGTATATAGTCATAATTTGAAGACATACCAATACATGTTTGTTGGGTTCCATCTTGAGCAAATAGTATTGGCATTTCAAGAAGCCTGTGTATCTCTGCAGATGAGAGCACTGTTTGACAAAAGGCGAAGAAGTTCAACAGATCAGTTGGACTGATCTAGTGTGAAATAATTGCACTGATGAGTTTCTTCATCTTGTCATCACCAAATAGCGCCTGACAATTTATCTTGAACATCTGGCTGCTGTTATTATGCATCTATTTATAAAGTCATCCTCTTCAGCAAAGCTGGAGTCTTTCTTGCAAAGTGTATGTCTTCAGCCATTCTGTCTGTCTCTTACAGAGAGATGATTTTTTGCAGATCTTAGTTCTTGTCAGGTTTTTCTCTCCAAAAATTCAACATCCTTTTTCTGGATCTTCTTTATTTATATATTGTTTCTATTAACAGCTCTGCCCTATCCAACCAAAATGAAAACAACCCAGAATTAATTAAACCATGACTGGCTTCTGTCATAACCCAAACTGAATGAGATTATGTCTTATTCTAGGGTTTTACAGAGCCTACACACAGATGCCTATGGAATGACAATATTAAGATCATGTCCCCAACTTCTTTTTTTGTCCTTGACATGCAGAACCACACAAATTAGTTTTGCATTTTAGGGATGCAATTGATGCTGTCCTCACAGAAAAAGGAGAGGTTGGGTTGGAAAAACTTCAATGTAAAGTATTCTCAGTATTCTGGATGAATGATAGACAAAACATTTTCCCTGTTTATGGTAGTGCCTATTCAGTCTAGAGGGGAGTGTATTTCAAGAATAACTGGACACATAACAAAATAGGAAAATGTTAAATGTTGAAGGAAATGTGGGAAAGTTGGAACACTAATTCATTGTTGGTGGACCTGTGAGCTGATCCAACCATTCTGGAGAGCAATTTGGAACTATGCCCAAAGGGCTATAAAAATGTACATGCCCTTTGACTCAGAAATATCACTTCTAGGGCTATATCCTAAAGAGATCATAAAGATGGAAAAAGGACCCACATGTGCAAAAATATTTACAGCAACTCTTTTTGTGGTGACCAAGAATTGGAAATTGAGGGGATGCACATCAGTTAGGGAATGGCTGAACAAGTTGTGGTATATGAATGCAATGGGATACTATTGTGCTGTGAGAAATGATGAGCAGGTAGACTTCAAGAAAACCTGTAAAGACCTATGTGAAGTGATGCTGGTGAAGTGAGCAGAACCAGGAGAGCATTGTACATAGTAACAGCAAACAGTATGAGAGGATTGATTTTGATAAACAGCCCTTCACAGCAACGTAAGGACCTAAAACATTTCCAAAGGACTCAGGATACAAAAATGCCATCTACATCCAGTGAAACAACTGTGGAGTTGAAACATAGAATGAAGCAGATTGTTTTCTTTTTTGTTATGTTTTGTTGTGCTTTGTTTTTCTCATGGTTTCTCCCATTCATTATAATTCTTCTATGCAACATGACTGGTATATAAATGTGTTTAATAGGAATGTGTGTGTACAGACCATATAAGATTGCATATCATTTTGGGGAGGGAGAGGGAGAAAATGCAAAACTTATGGAAGTGAATGTTGAAAACTGAAAAGAAATAAATTGACAAATTTGAAAAAAAAGAATAACTAGAAAAATACTGAGAAAAGACAGTTTTGCAGCAAAGTGTCACTTCTAAAAAATGATATATAAATTTGGCAAGGATGGAGGATACTTTACAGCATGGGACCTCAACTCCACAGGCATATTTAGATCAGATGTTTACAAATTAGGTGGATGTATGAGTCAAATATTTGTGACTATGTAAAACTAGCAGAGATAAGACAAATATTTATTTTGTTGCTTTTATAGGAGCATTGGTAGTCTGCCTCCTCTGCAATTTTTCCTATGATGTCCTCTGAGCTAGTCTATTCACACAAATAAAACACAAACCTGGGAAGTACCTTAATTTACAAAGGTCAAGGTCATCTACTATATCCCTGACAATTAACAGTCATCTTGACTTTTGTCTTGCCATTGGACTCCGAGAACTGTGGAAGGAAGAGTGAGGCTGTCTCACTTAAGTCAGATTCACTCACAATTCAAGACATCACCGTTACGAGGTGATTGGTCCTCTTCGAGAAAGAAGGTTGAACAACAAACTGTAAGATAAAATATAAGTGTCATCGCCAAGCATTTAAAGCCCTTCACTTTCTAACCTTACTCTACCTTTCCAAACAGTTTGTCATTCCCCTTCATAATCTCTTAAACTGCACACATGCCCTTCCCCAAATTCTACATCTCCGTTCTCCAACCTTGGTGTTGTCAAAGTGCTTACCTGGCTACCTTAAAGACCCAACTGAAATCTCACCTTTTACAGGAAGCCTTTTTTCAACCCCCTTTAATTCTAGTGTTTTCCATTTGGTCTTATTTCCTTTTTATCCTGTACATAGCTTCCTTTGTATGTATTTGTTTGCATGTTGTCTCCTCCATCAGATTTTAATCTTTTTGAGGGCAGAGACTTTTTTGACATTTTTCTTATCTCCAGTATTTAGCACAGTGCTTGGCACATAATCAGTGCTTAATACATGTTTCTTAATTAATTGATTTCAATTAGGCTGTCTTCCTTATCTGAAATCTATTCTTTACTCACCTAGGACTTTCAGAAACTTTTTCTTCATTCAAGACTCTACATACTTCACCAAGCCAGAGGGGTAGTAGTAGCCTCAGGTGCAATTGGAGGGGGGTATTGAATAAAAATCAAAGAGTGGGTGAAATCATAAGGAAAGAAGAGAAGAAAATTTTGCAAAACTGTTTGTATATGTTTGATCTGTTGTATAACAGAGTTAAAGATGTAGTGATTATATTAATTTCCAAATAAACAGGCGAAATGCAAGTTATAGTTGATCAGTAGTCAAGTCCACCAATAAGTCTTAACAAGCAAGTGTTGGCAAGTGAATGTGTCACTCATCATAGGGAAGTCCAGCACGCATTGGCAGGATTATGTAAATGACATGAATTTTTTACAATACAATACTATGTGGTTACATTATGCAATAATGTGTCATCAAAAATTCAGTGCAAGAAAAAAACCACAAATTGACAACAAATTATTAAGTTTAATGTGTCCTTTAAAATATATATATATTTATATAGAAATTATGCAAATTTTAAAAAAATTGTTAAAGGGTTAAAGAAAGTCTATTTCCAGTATGAGGGGGAGGGGGGGAACTTAGTAATTTTTTTTTCTTGAAAAGGGGGTAGTAGGTCAAATAAATTTGTGAACCTCTGCCCTAATAGAATATAAACACTTTGAAGGTAAGACTGTTTCATTTTTATCTTTATATCACTAGCATCTCTCAGAGTGTCTTGCACATAGTGGGAATTTAAGAAATGTTTAGTGAATTCAGCTGAGTGAATGTGGCTTTTTTGTGAGGCTAGATTTTTCCAGTTTCTAAACTGTTCATTCATAGTAATAGCCTCCTAATTGATCTTTCTGCCTCAAGCTATTTTCTCCTTCAATCCTTCCTCCACACAAGCCAACATAGTGATTTTCCTAAAGCTTAGGTCTTAGGTCATTTTCACCACCACCAACCTCAACTACATAAATTCCAGTGTCTATCACTTCTAGGATGAAATTCCATCTTTATTACACATTAGTGAGCTACACACACACTATATCCAACCACACTAGTCTGCTTGCAGCAACTTATATGCAATACTCTATTTCCCATCTTTTCATAAGTGTTTAGTACAGGGTCTCATGCATAGCAAATGTTTAATAAATGCTTATTGACTGATTGTGTCACTGGAGCACCATAAACTGGAGAAGTAGGAGGAAGAGAATATATTCTTACCATAGGGACAACCAGGGCAAATGCATAGATATGGGAAATCATCTGTAAGAGCAACAACAGCCAACCAATTTGACTGGATTGTACAGTACTCAAAGGGAAGACTGGAAAGGTTGATCCCAAAGAAAATAGGGAGTCATTAATGTTTAATGAGAGAGTGATATGGTCATATCTATGATTGAGAAAAATCAATTTAGCAGATGATGAATTACAATTGAGAGAGACAAAAGACAGGGGAAGCAATTAGGAAGCTATTGCAATAATCATAGCATCACAGAGAGAGCTCAAAGAGACCTCAGAAGCTATCGATTTCAGCTTCCTCATTTTACACTTGAAGAAGCTTGGATTCAAACAGGTTAAATGATTTGCCCAAGGCCACAGGATAGTAAATATCAGAGGTAGGATTTGAACTTTGAACTCTGATCTCAGAGTCAGTATTTATGTTTCTACTCTGCTATTCTGGAAGGTAATGAGAACCTCAAGTAAACAGATGGCTATGTGGGTTGGCAGTAGAGGCCTACTATGCAAGAGTAATATTATAGAGACATAAATGACAAATTTGGAAACTGAGTGTACATATATTGTAAGGTAGAATGAGGAGTTGAAGATGTCACTGACATTTTGAGACTGGGTAACTAGAATGAGAAGGACGTATTCTACAGATATGAGATTCAGAAGAGCGATGGGCTGAATGCCAGGGAAGATAAGAAATTTTGTTTTGAACATGGTAAATTTGAGAATTTTGTAGGAAATCTAGTTTGAAATGTCCAATGACAAGTTGTAGATGCATGACTGGAGATGAGTAAAGAGAATAGAGCTGGATATGTATTTTTCAGAGTCTCCTATTTAGAGATGATTACTAAACCCATGGGAGCTCAGGTCTCCAAGCAAAAAAGTATAGGGAAAGAAAATAATTGGACTCAAAACAATGTTTTGGAGTCCATACATGGTTTGAGGAAAGGGTATAAAGGATGATCCTGATGGTCTAGAAAAGGAGACAGAGAAGAAACAGTCAGATTGTAATGGGAGAATCAAGAAAAAGAAGTGTCACCAAAACTGAGAGAGGAAATAGTCTCCAGAGGGAGAGGGTGGTCAACAGTAAACATGCTCAAGAGAGGTAACAAAGGATGAGGACTGATAAAAAGGCATCTGATTTGGCAATTAAGAGATCACTGATAACTCTGGACGAAGGAATTTCAGTTTATTGGAGAAATTAGAAGACACAGTGCAAATTGTTGAGATACAAATAAGAGTAGAAGATATGTCAATAACAAGTTTAGATAGTTTTTTTATAGAATTTTGGCTGTGAGGAAGGGGAATTACTTAGGACTAAACTTCAGGAGATAGTAGAGTCTAAAAGTTTTTTTTTCTTTTAAGGATGGGAAAATTTGGGCATGTTTGTAGTCAGTGAGAAAGGAGTAAGACAGAAAAGCTGAAGACTAAAAAAGAAAATGATTCATAGAGACAATCTGGTCGATAACAGAGAAAAGGGATGGGAGAAAGGGTAATCTACAAATGTTGGTTTTGATGAAGAGAATGATCACCTATACTACTGGAGTAGTATATAAAACAACGAGAGATGATGTGAAGGGATTTTGATATTCCGGAAAAAGAAGAAGAAGAACACAAGATTAATGGTCATTTTTCCCTCAGTGGAGTACTAGATGAAAGGGTTGGGGTAGGAATGGTGTGGAAGGCTTGAAGAGAGAAGTTTAAAATGGCTTTGTTTGCAAAGTAATAGAGAATCAATTATGGATAAATAAAAGAATTGCTTTTTTATTTGGTGACAGTCTAATTGAGATAAGGTAACACAAATTTATAATGGAGTCATTCCTATTGTAATCTAAATCCAAGGACTTCTTCCAGGTCCACTGAATAGCTGCAAAGGAACTGGATTATGGGAGTAATCCAGGATTGGAATTAGGCAAAGATTTAGTGGCAAGCAAGTATGTGGGGGAGATAAGGCAGCAAGAAACTCAAGAGCAGAAGTTAGTATAGAGTTGAACTGGTTTAACTATAAGATTGAGAATGGGAAAGGAGGAAAGTGAGGTTGAAGAGTCAGGTAAAAGTCAAAGTACTGAGGGATGAAGAAAAATGTTATTAATGAGACTGTGTATGTATATGCCTGTTTTTAGATGTTTACAGTGTTACTTAGGATGCCATGTTAACTATAGCTCTTGAATATTCTTCGGAGAGGTTAGTGAGAGCTTGAAAAATTTTTGATGGCATGAGCCCATTTCATAGTCCCCAAAAGACACACTAAGGAAAGACCCTACTGATTTGAGCTGTTTTCTGTTTGTCCATCCATTTAGGCATCCTAGGTGAATATATATTTTACATGGGTAGCACATGTCTTACACTTTTAGAAAAATGAGTTTCACAAGCATCTGCCTTATATGGTTGTGGAGTTATATGGGCAACCGATCAAATCAGCTTTTTCTGTAGCTACTGAGTAGCCTCCTACATACTCTGAATCAGAGGTTTTACACAAAAGAAGTGTAAGGTATGTGTTGAGGATTTCACAATCTACTTGAGTAAGATGACTGACATGTATACCATACATATACTCCCTCAAAAAAGACCGCCACAAGTTATGTGGTATTGACTATAAGTATAAACGGAATTCTCAGAAGGAGAGTATAGTATGAACTCATGTAGTTGGGGAAGACTTGATGAAATAAGTAGGACTTGTGATGCATACTAAAGAATGAAAAGAATCTGAATAAAAAGAAAGAGGAAATTTCAAGTAAAGAAAAATCCCTGAGAAAAAACAAAACTGAGAATAAGCATAGTAATTGTGAAGGATGACGAAATCAGCCTGACTGCAGAGTGCAGTGTAAGAGGAAACAAATTTGGCTAGATAGAAAAAAATTAGTTTATCAGTCTGAGGAGCGTTTTGCTCCTTGGGCACTTTGAAGTGCCAGTACCCCCATATCCACATTACCACAGCAACCAGTAGCTACTACTTAACACCTGGCCTGGGGAAAGCAGGAGGAGGCAGAATGGGGACATCTGGATTCTGCCTGCAGTTGAGACTAGAACAAACAGGGAATGCTTAATCATGAAGGGCTACCGCCAGGAAACTTCAGCCTGACCCCCAGCACAATGGGTCCTCCCTCTGCGATAGGAGAGTTACATCAGGGGAATCACCTCAAGGCTATCCCAATCCCACTTATCACCCCAGACTTTTGCCTTCCTTGCAGCAGTGAATAGGGGATAAAATCTAGAGAGGTCCTCAGCCCTGCCACTCTAGCCAGACCAAGGGAGCAATGGGTCTTCTCTGTTCCCCAGCTGAGCCTAGGCAGCCCAGTGTTCACCTCATGCCCCTCTAAGAGGAAGACTCTTCTACTGTTCCCCCTTCTGATCATCTTCTAGGACCCCCAACACCTTGAAAAAATCATCTACAATAGTAATTTTTGTTCACTTTCCTTACTCTCTCGTTAACCTTAATGAAAGAAGTGCTAAGTATTCAGAATTGCATGAAAGAATGCTCCAAATCACTAATATTAAGAGAAATGTAAATCAAAACAACCCAAAGGTTTTACTTCATACTTTGCAAACTGGCAGATGATTTTTAAAAAATCACATCAATATTGAAGGGGTTGTGCAATGATAGTCACACTAATACATTGTTGGTGGAGCTGTGATGTATAGCCATTTTGGAAAGTAATTAAGAATTATACAGCTAAAGTGACTAAAATGCCCATACCCTTTGAACTAAATGTTCAATAGGCTTATATGCTAAGGAAATCATCAATAACAAGACAGTACTCATATACAACAAAATATTTATAGCATTACTTTTTGTGATACCAAAGAATTGGAAGCAGTATATATTTGCATATTTACTGGGGAATACCTAAACAAAATGTGGTATATGGATGTAGTGGAAAGAAGTGTAAACAGGACTACAAGTTTCTGAATGACAGGATACAGCCCAAGTAAAACTGACCTGATCTCCCATTAAGATCCCTAGGATCTCCCATTAAGGGACCCTGACATACTAGTGAGGGATGAAGATTGTGGGTATCTGGGGAGCCAGCAAAGAGGAGAAAGAGAAAAAAAGACATAAGGGGTGGCAAGGATAAGCTATGCCCATACAGAACATTGCTGGGGTCAGCCCTTAAGAGGACACTCAGTTCTTTACAGCCATAATACACTTGATTTTCCCCATTTCCTCAAACACATAACTTAATTCCACAGAACTGGACTCAGGGGCCAAAATGTGTGGCAGCTGAGAAGAACCATGTCCTAATTAAGTACTGAGAATTATTACTGATAGTAGCTCTATATCATATCTTTTATGAAGAACAAAAAAATCCAGTATGGTTTCCATGTCACAACAGAGGAAACCTGAGATCTTTACTATCTTAGGTAATAAAATTTCACAGAGAGGTAAGTCAAGTAGCTGTTAATGTCACAATTTCAAACAAGTTTGGCCATCATGTTGCTTTGACATGTCCACCATCAATCAATATTCCTTGTGTGCATTAGAAGATGCTTGACCTTATATAAAATTTCTTCTTGTTAGAATGTTCCATTAGAAGTGAGGGAAAGATAAATGTACTGAATACTAGTATCTCTCTCTCTCTTTCTCTCTCTCTCTCTCTCTCTCTCTCTCTCTCTCTCTCTCTCTCTCTCTCTCTCTCTCACACACACACACACACACACACACACACACACCAAGAAACAGACAGACAGAAAGGCAGACAAAGAGAGACAGAGAGAGAAAGACAAAGAGAATGCATGCCAGTTTTGTTTTACTTTATCCCCATGTTTTAGCAGGGAATAATTGTATGCTGTGAAGAGGCAATGATGCTTGAAATCAATTAGTCTGGTTAAGACAACTTCCAGCTGGCTCAGGTGTCCAGTGAACATCTCTCCTAGTGAACCTACTTTATATAATATATCTAGCTTCATACAGCAAGCGGATGAGATCTGATGAAGAAGGCAAAGATTTGGTTTCTAGTCAACCATTATCAATAAACATTTATTGTCTCCTGTACTGGTAATATAAAAAAAAGGCAAAAGACAGTCCCTGCCCTCAATGAGCTTACAATCTAGCAAAGTTTGCTTTACAAACAAAAAGAGGATAAATATGAAATAATTAATGGAGGGAAGCAACTAGAATTAAGTGGGGTTGGTTAAGACTTCTTGTGGAAGGTGGGATTTTATTAGGGACTTAGAGGAAGCTAGCAAAGTCAGTGGGGGGAGGTGAGGAAAGACAGCAATTCAAAAATGGACTAAGTGTTCATTTTGAGCAGGAAACATGTCAGTGACAGGGAAATCAAGAAAGGCACTAGATGACCTCAGAAATACTTTATGACTGAGTTTTGGTCACTGTATAACAATTTCTGCCTTAAATGAGTTTATACATTTCTGCATGGCAATGTGTATTTGGATAGCACTTCCAAAAATATTTGTCCTTGTTTTTCATCTCTGCCTTTAGGGATGAAGAAATGTGGCATTGTGGATAAAAACTGCAGAAAATCGGCAGTTCAGGAAATTTCCTGGCATCAGAAAAATCTGAGTTCAAATCCCTCCTTAGACACTAGTTATGTGACCTGAGAAATCATTTAAGGTTTCTCAGCTTCATTTTCCACATCTGTAAAAATAAGGTTACAAATAGCATCTACTTCCCAAGGTCACTGTGAGAATTAAATAAAATAATAGATTTTGTATTTTGTAGACTTTGTAGCACTGCATAAAATGTTTGCTATTATTATAGATTGGGCAGCTAGGTGGTTCAGTGGGTAGTTGTGGAGTTATGAAGACCTGAGTTCAAGTTTGGCCTCAGACACTAACTAGCTCTGTGACCCTGGGAAAGTCACTTATCCCTATTTGCCTCAGTTTCCTTATTTGCTGTTATTGCTCTTTATTTTTTGAAGAGGACTAAAGATACCATGAATGATGTCTTGACTTGTGTATGAATTGAATTTGAATTAGTCAGAGTTGTACAAAATCTGCAAAATGAACTGGAGAAGGAAATGGGAAACCACTCTAGTACTTTTGTCAAGAAAACTCCAAATAGGATCATGAAAAGTCAGAAACAACTGGACAACAACTCAATTATCGTTGTTGTCATTTTTAAATTTTCTACTTTCTTTTTAAAAATATTTTATTTTTCCACAATTATATGTTAAAAACAACTGGTTTTTTTAAAAAGTTTTCAGTTCTAAATTCTATCCCTCCCCCCCCTATAATCGCTCCCTGAGGTGGCAAGCAATCCATTATAATTTATACATGTGCAGTCATGGAAAAACATTTCCATATTATCATTTTGTACAAGAAAACAAGGAAAGAAGAGAAAGAGGAAAAACTGTATGCTTTAGTCTGTATTCAGAAATATCAGTTCTTTCTCTGGAAGCATCTGCTTTTATTGCTGGGAATAGGTAAGTAATTCACGGTTTTTCATTACAATATTTCTGTTACTATGTACAACATTCTCCTGGTTCTGTTCACTTCATTTTGCATCAGTTCATGTAAGTCTTCCCAAGTTTTTCTGAAATCATACTGCTTATCATTTTTTACAATACAATAATATTCCACCACAATTATATACCACAACTTGTTCAGCTATTCCCCAATTGATGGACATCCCCTCAATCTGCAATTCTTTGCTACCATAAAAAGAATTGCTCAAAATATTTTTGTACTCATATGTCCTTTCTTCCCTTTAAAAAAATTCTCTGAGATATTGACCCAGCAGTGCTATTGTAGAATCGAGGGATATGCAGTTTTATGGCCTTTTGAGCATAGTTCCAAATTGCTTTCCAGAATTGTTAGGTAAGTTCACAATTCCACTAACCAGTGTCCCCTTTTCCCCACATCCTCTCCAACAATTATTATTTCTTTCTGCCATGTTAGCTGGTCTGATAGGTGTGAGGTGGTGCCTCAAAGTTGTTTTGATTTGCATCTCTCTAATCAATAGTGACTTGGAGCAATTTCCTTAAGAATATAGTTTTGATCTCTTTGTCTGAAAAAACTGCCTTTTAAAATCCTGTGGGGATTGATTGTTGGGGAATGATTTGTATTCTTATAAATTTGACTCAGTTCTCTATATATTTGAGAAATGAGGCTTTTATTAAAAAGATTTATTCTAAAGATTATTTCCCAGTTTTATCATAGATTCCAAAATATTTACATCAGCATTATAATAACAAAGGACCAGAAAAGGATGTCCATCAATTGGAAAAAAGTTGAACAAATATGAAGAATACAGAGAAGTATGGAAAAAGTGTATGAATTAATTAATACAAAGTAAAGTAAGGAGCACCATTAAAAAAACATAAACCACTATAATAATTGTCAATGAAAGACCATTAACCAATCAAAACAGAATGCTGGTAAGACTATAATAACAAATTTGGCCCCCAAGAACACTGCATATTGGACTCAGTTGATGTGTTAGCAAGTTTTTCTGAATTGTTTATTTTTCTTTTTAATTAAGATAAAGAATGTTCTATGGGAGGGGTTAGGTATATATAGATATAACACATACATAGACATATGGGGCATAGAGAGATAAAGAGAAGGACAGGGAGAGAGAAAGAGAGGGAGAGAGAGGGAGAGAGAGAGAGAGAGAGAGAGAGAGAGAGAGACAGAGAGAGAGAGAGAGAGAAAGAGTTGTCTGTCTATACATACTGGTAAATGAAAGTGTTGCAAAAACAAAGCATAACAGTTATTTTTAAAATATGTTAAAGGATCCTGAGAAGAATTGGGAAAACGCATCTCCCTTAACAGAAAAGGGAGAAGACTATGGGTGTTGAATATTTAACATATTATCAGACATGGTCATTGTGTTGGTCAGTTTCCTGAACTGTTTTTTCCCTCTACCTTGTAAAATCTTTATTATAAGGTAATATTTACTAGGGGTAGGGGGGAAGATAGAGAAAAAACCTTTCATCTAAAAACAAAAGGCATCATTAAAAATAAAGCTGAAATTTTAAAATGAAAGGACATAAAATTTTAAAGCAACACAGAAATTCGTATCTAAAATAATTCATTCTTTAAAAGTATATGCAAAATAAGAGATCCTATTATGCCCCAGATACAAATAAATAGTTACAACCTCATGAATGTAACATGGCTAGCAATAGAAATCATAACAAAAAAATACATTAGAATAATAGGGAGAACCGGAGGTTTCTAGGATTAAAAACACCTAATTTCTATTGAGTTTCATTTATCCTCATGACTTACTCATAAACTTGGCGTGTGGTTAACATCTAGTAGATACACCAGAGTGAGAGGGTGGAATCTTCGTGGAATTCAGGCCTCGACAGGTGGAACCTCTCCCTTTTGCTTCCCAGCTCTATCACCTGGCATCTGAGTCCCATAAGCAACAAGTCCGGGAAAGATAAATTGAAGAGGGATGTTTCTGTTCTCCACTTCCAGGTGTGGAACAGCTGGCAAAGGCCAAGGGACAGCCAAGCTGCAAGCAATAAATTCTGCTAGTGCTCTGGCCACTTCACGTCACTCTGGATTTCTCACATTAATAATCACTGCCCTGAGCAAAATGGGAGCTCAGGTGTGTTCTATCACTTTGCTTTCGATCATCCCCATGTAGTCACCTGGTTCAGATTCACAACGGGGCTTTGAAAAATGACAGGCAGAAAGCTGTGATTTATACAGCACTGGGGTAATTAGAGTGAGGTGCCTCACAGCGTATCTCTAGTTTTAGTTGCTTCGGGATGTCGATTAGAAGCCCCCAGTGTCCAAAGATTCACTCTGACAAGAGTTGGGGAATTTATTTCTCAGTTAAAATTATAAAAGACTCCATTCAACTGTTTAGATGACTGGAATTTGCCGGCCACTCCATCAGAATGTAATAATGGGCTGAACTAGGATGTTGGTTGTCCAGGATTCTTTGGGAGAGATTAAGAAGCAAAAAGGAGAATAAAGGAAAACAGCCCTAGAATCTCTCTGAAAAATCATTTTGCACTGATATCCTTATCATAATTAAGCCCTAATCTCTGAAAGTCGTGGCCTTTTGCATGAACAGCAACGTGGTGTGAAGGGGAAAGAGAGAGAGAGACAGAGACAGAGAGAGACAGAGAGGGAGGAAGGGAAATGGAGGGAGGGAGAGGGAGAAGGAGAGGAAGAGGGAAAGAGGAAGAGGGAGAGAGACAGAGAGAGAGAAGACAGAGAGAAAGACAGAGAGAGAGAGAAGGAGGGAGAAGGAGAGGGAGAGAGACAGAGAGACAGAGACAGAGAGAGACAGAGACAGAAAGAGACAGAGAGACAGAGACAGAGAGAGACAGAGTAAGAGAGAGACAGAGACAGAGACAGAGAGATGGAGAAATGGACAGAGAGACAGACACAGAGACAGATAGAGACAGGCAGAGAACCAGGCAGAGAGACACAGAGACAGACAGAAAAGAGAGAAAATATTGTCATAGAGAATACACTGGAACATGAATACAAACAACATGGCTTAGATTCAGCACTTGGAAGATCTGGTCCTTTTTGAAAACTTAGTGTTAAGCTACCTGTGAGTCAAAGTCACTATTTGATAGGATTTCTTTTACATTTTTTGAATAAATATTCATTAGTGATAGTGGCCAATAATTCTCCTTCTTGGCTTTGCCCTTTCCTGCTGTAGCTTTAGGACTATCGTTGTTCTATAAAAGAAGTCTAGTACAGTACTTTCTCAACTTTTGAAAATTTTTAGTAATTCCGTTAAAAGTAAATTTCCATTTCTGATACTGGATTATCCCCCCATCTGGAATCTACTTCTCCTTCCTTCACACTAATATGCACTTTGTCTACACCTCTCTAAAGCCACTAATCACATATTGACTTCTATAATAATTATTTTATTTTTTTACCAGATTGCCAACTCCTTAAGGGTCAGTTTCATGTTTTATTATTTTTGTATCCCCCCCAGTATCTCACATAAAGTCTTGCAGGTGGCAGGTGCTCACTAAGAGGTTTTTTTTTTTTAACAAATGGAAAGATGGGTGGATGGCAAACTAAACAATAAGGAAGAAAATATAGCTGAAATGGAGAGTTTCCTTCCTTTTGATCCAAAAACCATTATTGGAGAAATCAATTTTTGGCTAACATACAATGGAGAAGGGAAGAGTATTTTGCATATTGTTCTAAAACAAAGTGTGTAACCCGGACCAAAAAAACAAAAGACAAAACAATGATGTTGATCATTTTAAAAAAGTACAATTAGTGAACATATTCATAAGTTAAATAAAAGTGGAAGTTAAATAGAAGAGTCAGCAATTGAGATGTCTTTGTCACTATCTTTCCAAGCATTACATGAGTGCCTTTCTTGGCTCTAATCACCAATGCAATGGGTCAATATAAGTGCAAAACAGAGAGTAATCATTGTTGGCATTTGTGGTGGTTTATGGGAAAAGAATAAACTGAGCAATGGCCAAACTGATGATTTTGATCATCTTGAAGATAATTACAAATTGACACAAGTGAGGCAATAAATACAGATTTATAGACTCGTAGTCACAGAAGCTCACAAATCGAAGTTCATACTTGAGCAGAAATCTTGCTCCTCTCTTCATACCTGTGCCCCCCCCAATATCCCCAGTGACAGAAAACTCCCTACACCTTGAGACAGCCTATTCATCTTTTAGATGGCTCATGTTTTTAGGATTTTTATTAACTGTATACAGCATTAACTCTTAGCATAGGTTCAATAAAAATCAATGAACATACATAACAAAATATATAAGCAGTGACTGTACTCATCATCCTCTAGCATTCTCACCAACTCTAAAGTTGAGTCACAAATAAGAGAAAGTTTGAGTTGGTTTAGTTCCCCAGTCACTTCTCCTGCAAGAGGGCACGATTGTGTCAAAAGGATACCATTTTCAATTATACTTTCAACAGAACCAATCTTTAGGTGAGGAATCAAGAAATTTCTAAACAAAATCTACTTTTGTAGACTCATTATTATCCTTAATAATATCTTTCACTTAATGCAACTTAAGATCATACTGGCTGCTTTGCTGACTCTCTATCACTGTTGACAAACTGAGATTGATCTATTTAAACCACCAAGTCTTTTTCATATGACTTGTTTTCTAGCTAGATTTTTAAAGTCGTGTACAATTTATTTTTTGTACCAACATGTAGTACTTTACATTTATTTCAATTAAACTTCATGACTTTGGATTTTTTTTCTATTGTTCCAGTCTCTTGAAATATATTTCTGTCCTATATGTGTTACACAATGTATTAGTGATCTTTCCCAACTTAACGATATAGACATGTTTGATAAGCATGCAATCTCTGACTTCATCTTGGTCAATGAGGCAAATGTAAAACAATAGAGTAACTTAGGAATACATCCTTGTGTATATGGAGGCAAGATGGTAGAGTAGAAAGATGGACATGCTCTACCTCTGCCCCCATAACCCACAAAATACCTGTAAAAATGGCTTGAAACAAATTCTAGAGCAGGAGAAGCCACAAAACGGCAGAGTAAAAGAGATTTCCAGCCCAAGACAGCCTGGAAAGACAAGAGGACAACCAAACAAGAAAGCACCAGGCTCAGTGTGGAGTACAATCCAGTCTTGGCATGTGGCCTTGTAGGGACAGCACTGGAGCAAGTTTCAGGACATAGAATCAGGGCCAGTAGCTGCAGTTCCTAGATTTCTCAACCCACAAATGCCAAAGACAAGTTCAAAGGTCAGTGAGAAAGCTCTTTCACCTGGGTGAGAGGGGAGAGGTCCCAACCCTGGCCCCAGGTAGCAACAGTTAAAGGAGCAGCATCCACTTTTGGAGCTCTCAGCCTAAAGACCCTGGGGGAATTGAGAAGCCATTCTAGGTCTCAGTTCTGAGTGGAGGTCCTGGGGTGAGGAGTAGCACTGGCATGGTGGAGTTGATGGAGTCTCTGGAGAGGGAATCCTACTAGCAGATCCTAGATAGAAGCATGCTTGTGGTTGCTCACAGACCAGAGCAGAGAACAGGAGAGGAGTCTCTTGATTGTGCCATCTTGGAGGAAGTAAAAACTTACAGGTCTCTAGAGTATACACTCCACTAGACAAAGGACTCAAAAGTCAAGTAACTGGCTGGGAAAATGCCCCCAAAGGGGAAAAAATAAGATTATAGAATGAAACTTTCTTGAGGAAAAGATATTTTCCTCTATCCTTTCAGATAAGGAAGAATAAATCATACTATCAGGGGAAGACACAAAAGTCAAGGCTTCTACACACAAAACCTCCAAAAAAAAAATATGCAATTGGTCTCATGCCATGGAAGTGCTCAAAAAGGATTTTGAAAATCAAGTAAGACAGGTGCAGGAAAAATTGGGAAGAGAAAAGAGAAATTTTCTTACATTGGTAAGAAAATCATGGAAAGCAAATCAACAACTTGCTAAAGGAGACCCAAAAAAATGCTGAAGAAAATAACACCTTTAAAAATAGACTAACCCAAAAGACAAAAGAAGTCCAAAAAGTCTATGAGAAGAATGCTTAAAAAAGCAGAATTAGCCAAATGAAATAGGAAGTTCAAAAGCTCACTGAAGAAAATAGTTCTTTAAAAATTAGAATGGAACAGATGGAAGCTAACGACCTTTTGAGAAACCAAAAAATTATAAAACAAAACCAAAATAATGAAAAAATAGAAGACTGTGAAATATCTCATTGGAAAAACAACTGACCTGGAAAATAGATCCAAGAGAGATAATTTAAAAGTTATTGGTCTACCTGAAAACCATGATCAAAAAGAGAGCCTAGATGCCATCTTCCATGAAATTATCAAGGAAAACTGCCCTGATGTTCTAGACCCAGAGGGTAAAATGAAATGGAAAAGATTCACTCATCACCTCCTGAAAGAAATTCACAAATGAAAACTTCTAGGAATATTATAGCCAAATCCCAGAGTTCCCAGGTCAAGGAGAAAATATTACAAGCAGCCATAAAGAAACAATTCAACTATTGTGGAAATACAATTAGGTTAACACAGGATTTAGCAGCTTCTCCACTAAAGGATCAAAGGTCTTGGGATATGATGTCCCAGAAGTGAAAGGAGATATGATTAAAACCAAGAATCACCTATCTTGCAAAACTGAATATAATACTTCAAGGGAAAAAATGGAATTTCCATGAAATGGAGGACTTCCAAGCATTCTTGTGGAAAAGACCAGAGTTGAATAGAAAATTTAGCTTTCAAGTACAAGAATCAAAAGAAACATGAAAAGGAAAACAGGAAGGACAAGTCTTAAGGAATTCATTAACTTAAACTATTTACAATCCTACATGGAAAGATGTTATTTGTACTTCATGAGACCTTTTTTCAGTATTAGGGTAGTTAGAAGGAATACATACATACGTACATATGTACGCACGTACGTACATATGTAGGCATGTATATAAGTGTATAATACATGTGTAAGTATGTATATGTTCATGTGTGCATTTGTGTATGTATACGCATGTATGTATACACACACACACACACATAGACAGAGGGAATAGGGTGAGTGAGCTGAATAAAAAGGGAAGATACCAAAAAAAAAATAAAATTTGCTGTTGAATGGAATGTACAAGGAGTAAGAGAAGGGGAGAGGTAGAATATAGCAAATCATCTCATACAAGAGGGAAGAAAGAGCTTCTATAATGGAGGGGAAGACGGGGGAGATCAAAGGAAATTGAGCCTTACTCTTGTGGAATTTGGCTTAAGGAGGGAATAACACACACTCTATTGGATATGGAAATCTATTTTATCCTGCAGGATGGTAAGGGGGAAGGAGATAGGAGAGGGAAGATAATAGAAGAGACAGCAAATTGGGGAAAGGGATAATCAGAAGCAAACACTATTTTGCGAGGACAGGTCAAGGGAGAGAATGGAATAAATGAAAGGCAGGACAGGACAAAGGACAATGTGGTTAGTCTTTTATAACATAAATATTATGGAAGTGCTTTGCATTGTTACACATGTATGACCTATATTGAATTGCTTGTTTTCTCAATGAGAGTGGGTGGGGAGGGAGGGAGAAAATATGGAACTTAAAGCTTTAAGAATGAATGTTACAAATTGTTTTAGCATGTAACTGGAAATTAAGCCATATAAGCAATGGAGTGTAGAAATCTGTTTTGCCCTGTAGGAAAATAGAGGGGAAGGGGAATGGAAGAAGGGTGGGTAATGGAAGGGAGGACAGACTGGAGGAAGGGGTGAATGGGATGCATGCTGTCCTGAGGTGGGACTGGGGAGAGATAGGGAGAAAATTTTGAATTCAAATTCTTGTGGAAATGAATGTTAAGAACTGAAAAACTTATAAATTGTGTATATATATTTAAAAAGAATACATCCTTGTGGCAGTCCACTAGAGACTTCCTTTCTATCTATCTATTAATCATGACTCTTTGGGACTGGTTTATTAACAAGTTCTGAACCCATTTTATTGTAATATTATCCAGTCAATATTTTTCCCTATTTTTTCCTGTAAAGTTTGTCCATTGATCATGACTAAATCTGTATTCCTTTGATCCAATGGTTACATAATTGTTACTCAGTTCAATAAGTACACAAAGATATAGTATGAATTACAATTGAATACTAATCTGAGAATGGTCTAGTGGAAAGCCTATAGGAAAGACTGTCATATACCTTCTTTTGCTCTGATTAGAAAAAGGAAGGACTTTCATTGAATAGAATTGGTTTTCCTCCCTTTAAAACCCACTCCTCTTCCCAGCTTCACTGTTGATGTCAGGGGCACCATAATCCTTCCAGTAATCAAGATCAAAACCTTGATCTCATCCTCAACATCCCATATAGGCAATCACTTGTCAGATCTCATTAGTGTCTTTCTTCGCAATATCTCTTGATTTGATTCCTTTTCCTACCATCAAAGAGCCTCCACTCTCCTTCATGCCCTGACACCTTTTAATTTTATTTCCATTGTATCCTAAATGGCCCTCCTTCATCAAGACCCTCCATATTTCAACCCATCCTCCACTTAGCTGCCAAAGTGATTTTTACTGAAATCCCATTCCCCTCCCTGATAAATACTAGGGGCTCCTAAAGTCTCTAAGATCAAATATAAATTCCTCTATCTGGCATCTAGATCTCTTTACCATTTGATCCTGTTCAACATTTCCAATCTTCTTGGACCTTCCATGCACTCTGTGGTTCATATTGTTGAGCTAAAGTCCTTGCTATTTTGCATGTACAGCACATATATTTAGTTGTGTAGCTCTTTATTAACAACTAAATTAAAATGAATCTGTTGTGCAACATGAGTAATAATTGGCTCTGCTGGAGATTTATTATATTGTTCTATAGGTCATTTACAAATGCAATTTTTGTTATTAAAAAGCTTTCACCCTTATTTGTTTGTTTACAATTACAAAAGCATCCTGAAAATCAAATACGTATGCATAGGTCTGCAAAAAGTGCAAATTTAAAATATGGCAAATACTTTACATGTTGCATTTGAAGGAATATTCACCTTCATACATATGTATATGTGTGTGTGCATATATATACATATTATATATATGTATATGTGTATAATTATGTACACACACATATGTATATATATATATAATATATGTGTGTGTGGGTGTGGGTGTATATATAAATTCTAGCCTTCTTCCAATTATCCTAAATAAGAAAGCATTGTATAATGAGTCAAAAATTAAGGAAGGACGGTATCCTACAGAAAGTAATTGCATACTAGTTCTCGTAATAAGCAAACCATTTCAAGTATCTGCTGTGCAAGGGACTGTGCTAATCACTGGGGACAGGAAAGGCAAAAACAGTCCTGCCTTCAGGGAGGGTGAACAAACAAATTGCATAGAGCATGAATTGGCAATAACCTCACAGGGCAAGCTTTCACATTCAAAAGAAACCTGATAAGGCTTCCTACAGAAAGCAGAATTTTAACTGAGACTCTAAGGAAGCCAGGGAAAATAAGAAGCAGGGACAAGAAGGGAGCACATACCAAGCACAGGAAAAAGTCAGTGAAAATGCACAAAGTAAGGACATGGAATGTCACATTTGAGGTGCAATGAAGAGCTCAGCGTCACTTGATAGTATAATATGTGCAAGGAGTAAGGTATAAGATGGCTAGAAAAGTAGAAGGTTTGTAAAAGGCTTTAGAAACCAAAAAACTTTATATGTGATATGTGCAAGTCAAGAAACCCCTTGAGTTTATTAAATTGGGAGGTGACATGGTCAGACCTGCCCTTTAAAAATATTATTTTGGTAGGTAAGTGGAGGATAGAGTTGAAGGAGAGACTTGAGCAGGGAGCTCAGCCGATAGGCTATTGTACTAGGCCAGGTATGAAGTTAAAGAGGGCCTGGACCAGGGCAGTGTCAGAGAAGAGAAGTGACTGTGTATAGGAGAGTTTAGAAAGGAAGAATTGACAGGACTTGGCAACCAATGGAATATGAGAAGTGAGATGGAGAAGAAAAGAAGAGAGGAAAGAAGAGTGAAGAGGAGAGAGAGAAAGGAAGGGAAAAGGAAGGAAGGAGAGAAGGGTGAGAGAAAGAAAGGGAGGGAGGATGAGGGAAGGGAGAGAGAAGAATAAAAGAGGACAGGAAGGAGAAGTGACAGAAAGAGAAGAGAAGATAGTTTCATTACTTGGAAAAGTCATCCATATACTTTATGGCCATCAGGAAGGAAATAAAGTGACTTTTTCCACTGGAGTTTTTCTTGTGCATTTTAGTTTAGCAATCAACCCAAAGGTACTTCTTTACCATGCAGGAAGCTGAGAGGAAACAGATCCAAAACTTACTCGAGTATACTCTGAAGTAGAGTCTGACCTTTCCCTCATGTCATCATGACCTTCCAGAAGCAGGTCCACCCAATCACCATGTGGGGAACTGAATCAAGCAGAACAAGCTACATGTGCTTGGGCTCTCGTTGACCATTCTCCATGCTACAGATTGATTGATGCTTGGAAGAACAAAGAGATTTCCTAAATTTCCCATTCTTTCCCATTAAGTTTTTCATTTTATTAAGTTTTTGAATAGGATCATTAATTGTAACGTTAAAAAAATCAATAACACCATAGCTTCTCTTTATTATTGCATTTTGTTCCAGAGCAATAAAGTTCCAACTCCATCTATGCTTTATATTAGCCAAAAATCTATTTCCCTAAGAGTGATGTTGTTCTTGATCAAAAGAAAAAAACTCTCCAATTTGATGACACTTTCTTCCTGCGGTGTTGTTCAAATTTTGTCACTAAATCTATCCTTTCATTTTAAAAAAGAGAAACCTATCTTTAATTCATAGCCTTGGTTGTTCAGGTCACTGAGATGTTAAGAAACTGTGTCCATGTTCATATAGCTAGTGTATATCAATTAGGACAATCTATTATGTATGCCTCCCTGATGATTGTTAGATGCATATGGACCCTTAATATAGATGGTGATGATATGTAACTAGATATAAAATTGATTCATTTACACATTCACTTTTCCAAAAACGTTTATTGAGCATTTGCTTAAATAGGAAGGAAGGTTATGCAGTGAATAGGGCCTTGAGCCTGGAGTCAGTAAATCTGAGTTGTATGTTTGGATTTGCATTTGGATTCCAAAGTTTTTTGTCTGAATGTGGACAGCATTTTCCATCATGAGTCTTTCGGAATTATCTTAGATCCTTGCATTGTTGAGAAGAGCAAGTCAATTTTTACACAATGTGACTATTATTGTGTACAGTGTTCTCCTGGTTCTGCTCACTTCACTCAGTATTAGTTCATATAAGTCTTTCCAGGTTTTTCTGAGGTCCCCATGTTTATCATTTCTTACAGCACAATAGTATTCCTTTCAATTAACATGCCACAATTTGCTCAGCCATTCCTGGGTAGATGGACATCTCCTCAATTTCCAATTCTTAGCCACCACAAAAAGAGCTGCTATAAATATTTTTGTACAAGTGGGTCTTTTTTTCCATTTCTGTGATTTCTTAGGGATGCAGACCAAGAAGTGATATTGCTGAGTCAAAGGGTATGCACAAATGTATAGCCCTTTGGCCATAGTACCAACTTGTTTTCCACAATGGTTAGATCAGTTCACAATTCCACCAACAATACATTAGTGTTCCAATTTTCCTACAACTTCTCCAACATTTATTATTTTTCAATTTTCTCATGTTTCTCCATGTTTTCATGATCCCAGATTATGCTTTCAGTAGAAAACTACTCTAGAAGAACATGACAGAGGAAGACTCATGAGCTATGTCTATAGGAGCAAAGTGCAATGAGGAATCAAATCAATTATATGAATAATACCAGAAACAAAACATTTTGTTGTCCTTTCTCCCCTCCCCACTCTGAAAAGTTCTTGGAAAATACTATGTGCTTAATAAATGCTTGTGGACTACTAGAATGGCTGATTTCTATTTATTTACCTGTATATGTCTGTTGTTCACCAATCTCATAGGTGTGATGTAGTACTTCAGAGTCGTTTTGATTTGCATGTCTCTAATCAACAGTGATTTAGAGCATAAAATGGGCTAATACTTGCTAAATGCTTAACATGAGGCCCTGCACATTGTAAGTGCTATATTAAAGTTCGCTATCAACTGCTTAGAGCACAGCGTAGGACTCCATACAAATATCACCATGCAACAGTTTGGATTCATGAAACTCAGCTTCCTCTAAGTTGTCCACAGGAAAGGGAAACAAGCTAAATTCGTGTCTCGTGGACCATAGGTTCATTGACACAGATATGGGAAGCCATCAAATCCAACCCCCTTATTTTGAAAATGATGGATATAGGTGAAATAACTTATTCCAGGTTACAGAAGTAGTACACGGCAAAACAGGATTTAATTCCAAATCATCTGATTCCAAACCATTCGCTAAGGATGAAGCAAGTGTTTTCCTGCTCATTTTTCAATGTGATTTTCAGTTTGTTTTAGTTCCATGAGAATGGTGCCATAGAACCAGCAGAGTGATATCATCAACCTTTCTTCCCAAGAAAATACGTTAAAGGAATCAAATGAACTTCAATAGACCCAATGGGGAAAATATTTTTTTAAAGCACAGACAAGAAAGAAAGATCATTGTATTAAACCCTTATTAAAGAAGCCAAAGACATAATATTTTATTGCCAGGATAAAACAGTGAAAAAGAAATGCCGTTTTAAACTGCGCTAGTATCATCCATATATATGAGGCTAATCTCTATGGATCTGGGTAGCTATTTCTGGCAAACTTCTATTAAACTGCTTGACTGGTTTCAATGAATGAGGTGTCATTTGAGCACCTATGATATGTGGTTTATAATTATTAGGTCAAAAGTACAAAAATTAATTAATAAAAAGGCAATTAATTAAAAACTAATTAGAGCTGACAGTTTCAAAAAAAAGCCTTGAGAATACAATGCATTGAACTGGTAAAGAGGTATTAGAATATACTTTAGGTGGAGAATATTCACAGTATCCATAACAAAAGATAGCACAACATAACAATAAATACTTGGTTTGAGCAAGGAAATGGGGGAAGAAAGAACTTTAAGCAATACATCCTCATTGACTCTTAGCAAGCTTTAATTGTGTGCGTGTGTGTGTGTGTGTGTTTAACTGTCTGCTTCCTTTTTCATTTGAACAGTTATCTTTTATTCATGAGTCTGGCAATGAAAAATGTTTACACAAAAAAAGAAAAATTACTGTATTTGAAGAGAAAAGGGTTGAGGAAAGAAAGGAGACTATAAGTTTACTTCCTGGATTGTCCTTCAGTAGGAAATTACTTTACATCAACATGACAGAGGAAGACTCTCAGGCTATGTCCATAGGAGCAAAGTGCAATGAGAAATTGAGCCAATTATATGAATAATACCAGTTGACAGAAACAAAACATTTTGTCTTTCTTTCTTTCTTTCTTCCCCCCAGCTTTCTGAAAAATTCTTGGAACATATTAAGTGCTTAATAAATGCTTGTGGACTGCTAGAGTGACTGATTTCTATTTATTTATCTGTATATGTCCATTGTTCACTGCATTTTATGCCTGGGGACAATTAAGTAAATTGACATTCCCATTCCAGATTATAATCTACTTTAGACTTAACTTCTCCCTGTTCCCAACTATTTTAAGAGTCCTGAGCAACAGATCCTCTGTTCGAAAAAGGGAAAAATATGAACTATTTGAGTGGGCCTGTGTCAACATGAAACAGCCCCTAATTCAAACATTCAGGTCAGAAATGTCTTACTGGCACCCGTCTATACTGCAATTAGAAAAATGTTTTTAAAATTAAGAATCTGGTGTGTGTGTGTGTGTGTGTGTGTGTGTGTGTGTGTGTGTGTGTGAGCTTCCTACATGCTGAAAATTGCAGAGTGTTGCCTTCCTGGGTACTAGATCAATTGTATGTTGTCATAAATGCAGAGTTTGCATTCATTTCTCATTCTGCATTTAATTGATTTAATATGTCTACCCATACATAATATACATTTCTACATATGGATATGAATATATAGTTGTATGCTTTTTCTACTTTTCCAGTCTTCTTTGCTTTCCCCTCCACAACCTCTAACAATCCAGCAATACTTGGTCTCACACATGAAACCTAGTCTACTTCTAACTATCCCCCAAGCCAAGAATATTGTCCTGCCTCCTGGCTTCCTTCAATGCACCTCAAATTCCATGTCTGCAGAAGTTCTTTCTCACTCCCTTGACTTTGGTACCTTTACCCTAAGAATATCTCCTATTTACATTGTCAATGTCTTATAGATACGTAGTTGTTTGTATGTTGTCTCTACCATTAGAATGTAAGCCCCTTGAGAACAAGAACTCTTGCCTTTCTTTGTATTCCCAGTTCTTAGCATATGGAAAGTGCTTAATAAATGCTTGTTGCTGTTACATGTGATTCAGGGATAGTTATAGAGCTGATCCAAGTTGAATCCTGGATCCACTACTTTCTTTGGAAAAGTCACAAGTACTATGAGCATCAGTTTTGTGATTTATAAATTAAAAGATTGTACTACACAATCTCTAAGGTCCTTTCCAGTTCTAAATCTGAGCCTCTAATATGGGTAGAGGGGTAGATATTGATACCAACATTGATTATATACATATAGATATGTAGCAGGCATTTAAAATGGGTTTCATGATTGGTTGACATAGATACAGACTGCAGTGGCATAGGTTAGGGCCTGTGATGTGAGTTTATCAGGGAAGGAATTCTCAGTGTGGAAATTCCCTTCACCAATGTCAATCAGAAACCATTCTGTAACATTTACTTAGAGAGCTAGTTGGGGCACTGAGAGTCAATCAACTACCATTCATTAAGCACCTACCCTGTGTTGGGCACTGTGCTAAGTGCTAAGGATACAGAGAAAAAGGAAAAATGGTCCCAAAGATCTTATGGTCTAATTGTTCATGCTCATAGAGCTAGTATATGTCACAGTTAAGACTTGAGAACAAGTCTTCCTGACTCCAAGGCTAGTCTTTCATCCTATTCACCACGTTGCTTCTCATTTCAAATATCTTAGGGAAGATTATTTCTAAATCCTTTTGATTCAAGATGCTTACAAGAAATATTCAGTTTCCACAAGTGTAATATAAAAATGTTGAACTAGCTGGCTGTCCTCTTTGTGATCACTTTCAGTTCTATATCTATAATCCTATATGATATAGTACTCCTGACTCATGCCTGGAATAAACTCCCTTCTCACCATTGCCTCTGAGGATTCCTAGCTTCTTTCAAAGCTTAGCTTGAGTGCCACCTCCTATGGCAGATATTTCTTGATCTCCTTAACTGTTAGTGCTGGTCTTCTACTCCTATATTATTTTGTATTTACATTGAATGTGTTTTTTTTTTCTATATGCTTATTTGTGTACATGTTGCTTTCCTCCACTAGAATATAAGCTGCATAATGGCAGAGATCATTTCATTTTTTTCTTTGTATTCTCAGTACATAGTACTGTGGTTTACATATAGAAAGTATTAAATACATGCTCATTTAATTCAATTGGAAAATAATGACTGTGCCGGTAGATATTGTCATTAATTTCTGACTATTGTAAGATTTCTTTTTTCCCATTTTTTCTAGACCTGGACAGATAGCAATTCAAGATTAACTCTTATTTCAGTTTTCCCTAGCTGTGCAAAGAAAGCTGTTTGGTGCCATCACTCACATGGTAAGTATGCTCCCAGAGAAAAATAAGAGTATATGATTTTTTGCATTCTCATTGCCAAGTAATACAGTTTATTCCAAAGTCATTCCAACTATTAAGGCCTAATCACTCTGAATAAAAGGACAAAGATTGGGGGAGGGCATATAGGTCATATGACTATATTAGACACAGGTGTTTCCTCATTCTTAAGGAATGTATGGAGATAATAGGAAGAGATTCTTAACTCTTTTCTCTAGGTTATGCAGGGTAGGTGACAGCATTTTAATGGTAGTGTTTCATCAAGGATAGTTAAACCAGGATCTATCAATCAAAAAACATTTATTTGGTGCCTATCCTGGACATTGACTGCAACCAGTAAATACACCACTGAAACAAGAACAAAAAATGAGAAAGTCCTTACCCTCTAGGAGTTTAAAAACACATAAAAGGAGATATAAAATAATTGTAATATGTGTGCCCCCATGAATTGTCTAAAATTTTAGATGTAGTTCATTGGTGGCATGGGCATACATGATGTAGGGTATGCCACCATCTCTGTGAAAAGGAAGAAAGCCAAGGACCATGGCTGCTCTACAACCATTTTCATTAGGGAATAGGGAGATAATATGCAGGCAGGCCCCAGAAGTACCACTGAGTTTGGGTGCTCTTTCCTTCAGTCATCAAGTGGAATATTGAATTAGAATTATATTTACTTTCCCCCACAAAGATTGATAGCTAGTGGATGATGGGGTCAGGACAAAAGATGATTCCCTAATTAATATTAAGGAGGAAGGTGACCTTTAGCTTATACTTAGCAATGTAACTCCTTCCTGGCAAACTCTGGTTACACAAAAGATCATCAAAAACAGTAACTATAGAATAAATCCAAATAGAAATCATAGAAGTTAAGCATATTAGAACATGCCAAAGAATGCACAAAAGTGAACACACTCCAGCTAAGAATGGAGTAAGTTCTCAGTTCAAACTAGGAGAGAACAATCTAACCCAGAAGATGTTAACTTTCATTTTTAAAAATTTATTTATTTTCAGTTTTCAACATACACTTCTACAAAACTTTGAATTTCAAGTTTTCTCTCCATCTCTCCCCTCCCCCACAGCATGTATTCTGATTGCCCTTTCCTCTAATCTGCCCTCCCTTCTATAACCCTTCCCATTCTCTTGTCTCCTTCCCTTCTGTTTTCCTGTAGGGTAAGATAGATTTCTATACTCCATTGCCTATATATATTGTTTCTTAGCTGCATATAAAAATGATATTTAACATATATTTTAAAGCTTTTCGTTCCACATTCTCTCTTGTCCCCCCTGCCCCATCCATTCTCATTGAGAAGATAAGTAATTCAATGTAGCTTACACATGTGCTGTCATATAAAACACTTCCATAACAATCATGTTGTGAAAGACTAACTATATTTCTCTCTATCCTGTCCCACCTTCCATTTATTTTATTCTCTCCTTTGACCTGTCCCTCTCTCAAGGTGTTTGCTTCTGACTACCCAATCTGCCATCCCTTCTATTATCTCCCATCTCTTATCACCTTCCCCGCTACTTTCCTGTTGGGTAAGATAAACTTCCATACCCAATTAAGTGTATATGTTGTTCCTTTTTGAAGCCAAATCTAATGAAAGGAAGGATCACTGATTCCCTCTCATCTTCCCCTCCTCACCCTCCATTATGAAAGCTTTTCCTTGCCTCTTTTATGTAAGGTGATTTACTACATTCTAACTCTTCCTTCTTTCTCATAGCACATTCCTCTAAGCACTTAATTTTCTTTTTTAAGTATCATCTAAAGCATATACACATATATACATATATATGTACATACACACACACATAGAAATATAACTATATAGAGATATATAGATTTATACACACATATACATATAGAAATTTCCTCCAAATATAATAATACTGAGAAAGGTTTCATTGGTTACAAATATCACCTTTCCATGTAGCAATGTAAACCGTTCAACTTTAATAACTCCCTTATGGTTTCTCTTTCTTTTTTAACTTTTCATGCTTCTCTTGATTCTTATATTTGAAAGTCAAATTTTCTATTCAACTCAGGTGTTTTCAACAAGAATGGTTGGAATTCCTCTATTTTACTGAAATTCTATTTTTTTCCCATGAAGTATTATATTCATTTTGCTGGGTAGGTGATTCTTGGTTTTAATCTTATCTCCTTTGACCTCTGGAATGTCATATTCCAAACCCTCTGATCCCTTAGGATAGAAGTAGCTAAATCTTGTGTTATCCTGATTGTGTTTCCAGAACACCTAAATTGTTTCTTTATAGCTACTTGTAATATTTTCTCCTTGTCCTGGGAACTCTGGAATTTGGCCTAAATTGTTTCTTTATAGCTACTTGTAATATTTTCTCCTTGTCCTGGGAACTCTGGAATTTGGCCACAATATTCCTAAGAATTTTTCTTTTTGGATCTCTTTCAGGAGGTGATCAGTGGATTCTTTCAATATTTATTTTGCCTTCTGGTTCTAGAAAATCAGGGCACTTTTTCTTGATAATTGCTTGAAAAATGATATCTAGGCTCTTTTTTTGATCATGGTTTTCAGGTAGTGCAATAATTTTTAAATTATCTCTCCTGGATTCATTTTCTAAGTCAGTTGTTTTTCCAATTTTTTTTTCTATTTTTTCATTCTTTTGGTTTTATTTTATAATTTATTGATTCATTTTCTAGGTCAGTTGTTTTTCCAATTTTTTTTTCTATTTTTTCATTCTTTTGGTTTTATTTTATAATTTATTGATTTCTCACAAAGTCAATAACTTCCATTTCTTCCATTCTAATTTTCAAGGAATTACTTTCTTCATTGAGCTTTTGGACCTCTTTTTCCATTTGGCCAATTCTGCTTTATTAGGTATTCTTCTCCTCAATGATTTTTTGAACCTCTTTTGCCATTAGGGTTAGTCTAATTTTAAAGGTGTTATTTTCTTCAGCTTTTGGGGGGGGTGGGGTTTCCTTTAGCAAGCTATTGACTCATTTTTCATGATTTTCTTGCATAACTCTCATTTCTCTCACTTGATTTTCAAAATCCTTTTTGAGCTCTTCCATGGCCTGATACCAATTCACATTTTTCTTAGAGCTTTAGATACAGGAGCTTTGGCTTTGTAGTCTTCTTCTGGTTGTATGTTATGATCTTCCTCATTATCAATGATGTAAGAAAATAACTCTTCACCAAGAATGTAGGCATCTATATTCTGTTTCTTTTCCCCTCTTTGCTCATCTTCCCAGCCAATTACTTGACTTTTGAGTTCTTTGTCAAGGGTAGGGTTCCCAAAGTAACCTTTGCTTAACAGTGGCTGCTACCATCCCAGATCCGGTGCTAGCACTAAGGTCTTGACTGCGACTGGAGCTGGATCAGGCAGTCCCCTCTCAGCCAGAGCCTTTCCATTGACCTTTCAAAATTGTCTTTGGTGTTTGTGGGTTGAGAAGTTTGGAAACAGCAGCTGCCAGCAATTAAGGCACTGAAGGCCTGCTCTAGCTCTGCCCATGCTGAACTGTGCTCCACTCCCTGCCTGGTGTGATAGGCTCTTTCTGTCAACCTTCTAGATTGTCTTGGGCTGGAAATTTGCTCTAGTCTGTTATTTTGTGACTTCTGCAGCTCTAGAATTTGTTTAGGGTCATTTTTATAGTTTTTTTAGGAGTTTGGGGGGAGAGTTCTGGCAAGTCCCTGCTTCTACTCTGCTATCTTGCCTCTCCCTCCCCAAAGATGTTAATTTTCAACAGTTTTTAGAGTATCAGTCAAATTCAAAGAAATAATGAGACTGGCTCTCCATGCATGTTCATCATACCAAGGTCTTCCTCTGTTTACCATCTCCTTGTGTCCTTTGACCATATGTCTGTAATGATAATTTAAGTGGGGAGATCTTTCATATTCATTAATAGACCCATGTGACCTATCTGGGTCACATAGAAGCCTGAGTCACATGAGTCTAAGTCACATGGAGCCTGTGGTCGGAGAAGTTTGCTAAAGGGTGAAACTGGAAAGGTAGAATTGGAAGAGATGGAGCTAGAGCAGAGCTGAGATAAAGTTGGTCAGAGAGCAATCAGAGCTAGGAAGGATGCTGGCTGCTGGCTAGCGTGAATGAAAGGGCTTGTTTGTGATTTAGTTTAAGGGAGCCTGCTTGTGATTTGTTTGATGGAGCTGATTTGTGGGAAGCCTAGCAGGGAGAAGGCTTGGGGATAGTGTTGTTCTCTGCATTGTTGTTGTGTATAGATTTTTGTTACTACTATGGATTTGGCTTTTTGGTGTCTGAATAAATGTTTTGGTTCTGTCTTCCATGTGGAGAGTCTGTTGTATTTTGCAATTCAGAATTGCACTGAAGTATTCATGGCTACCATAGGCATGGTGATTATTGCATTGGTGTTACACATGGCGATGGGGATAGGCTCATGAAATATCAGACATCTATTTGGAGATAGAAAAGCAGAGAAGACTTTTAAGAAATTGATGTCCCAGAGTGGGATGATTTGCTTTATTCCTCCCTGGCAAAAGAATGGGCTAAAGGTGCAAGGCTCTGTGAAAACTGGGAACCAAGGCTACAAAAGGGAGAAACCAGAGATTTAGAAAGATATGTGCAGGGACCAACAATGGAACCAGGGAAAGAAATAGCAGAAGTGTGTAGGAGAGATCAGACCTTGCTAAAAAGCTATTGAATTATATGTAAAAGCAGAGACTAGATGCTGGAGGAGAAGGTTTAGATGGAGAGGGAGTTGACTGGTTTGTTGGAGATGCTTTTTATCCTGATGTGTTCAAACTGTCCCTAGAAAGTTTCAGGTGGTGGAAGAAAAATCTGTTGTCGGTTTGGCTCACAGGAGGAGGTGAAAAGTTAACAATAGGAAAATAAATGCAACCCTTGTACAAACTGGGCTTGATTCAGGTCTAAACACAGGCCAGGAGGATGTGTGGGAGGAGAATGAAAAAAATGAGGAGGCTGAGATTTGGCCAGTATGAAAAAGAAAGCAGGAGAATCAGGGGGCCCCCACAGTGTTTGGGGAGTTAATTTAGGAGTTTACTCAGCAGGAGGTCACAGATATTTTGAGTCACTTTACTCAAAGGATGGGAGAATAGTTGCTCCCTTGGATGGTGAGAATTAGTGAAAAAGATAAATTTCCTTGACAGAGCCAACAGATTAAAAATCAGAATAGATTGACAGAAAAAGAATTGTTTACTGCTCTATTGAGGGCAGAGGTAGATTTTGGAAGAATAGATGGCATTCCAACTAATGAACTATATAAAATATATCAAGGAAAGAGGCCTGATTTTAGACTGAGCCAGGAAGTAGGAGCTGCCCCTACAGATCTTCCTGAAACACTGTATCTAGATTTGTTTCCTGCAGGCTTAACCTCCACCTGCAGGTGCCTGAACACCAAAGCTGGACGTCATCCCCTGTCCAATGTGCTATGTCACCACAGGACCTGGCATCCACCAAACTCCGGATGCCAGCTAAAGAACTCTCCCTTCAAACGTCCAATCTCAGCAGGAAGTAGCTATGGAAGAAGAGACCTTTGCCCCTTTCCCCAGGATTCTGGGCCCCATTCATTCAAGGTGGGAATGGTGGGGTGCTTGTGCTCAAGCCCCACTCTAAGATACTGTTTTATGTGCTCATTTTGTTTGATCCATGTTGCATTGTAAAGTTCTGTTGATACCAGTGGTCCCACTGACCCGACCTACCTAATGAATACAAAATATCTTTTGGGCTGCATGTAATGGTTTAAACGGGGAGATCTCTCATATTCATTAATAGACTCATGTGACCTGCCTGGGACACATAGAAGCCTGAATCACATGGAGCCTGTGGTGGGAGAAGTTTGTTAAAGGGTGGAACTGGAAGGGTGGAACAGAAAGAGGCAGAGCTAGAGCAGAGCTGAGAGAGTGAGGCAAAGTTAGGAAGGAAGCAGGCAGGTGACTAGTGTGAATGCATGAGCTTGTTTGTGATTTTGTTTAAGGGAATCTGATTTGTTTAATGGAGCTAGTTTGTGGGAAGCCTAGTAGCAGGAAGGCTTGGGAATGGTGTTGGTCTCTGCATTGTTATTGTATATAGATATTTGTTGCTATGATGGAGTTGGCTTTTTTTGGTGTCTGAATAAATGTTTTCGTTCTATCTTCCATGTGGAGAGTCCGTGGTATTTCCCTATTCAGGATCGTACTGGGATATTGATGGCCATTGTAGATGCTGTAAATATTGCGTTGGCACTACAATATCTTTCCTGAAGAGTGTATAGGATCAACTCCTTAAATCCCTTATTTAACCATGTGTAGTCAGGCTTAATATTTTCACCACCAATCAGGAATCACATGTCTCTCTGCATTATGGAGTAATATGCAAAACTGTCCTTGGCTTGATGGAAGCCAAGTTTCATATATACAAGGTAAACACAAAATACTGGGGCAAGAAGGATGAGGAATTGGGAGGGGGTCAAGAAAGACTGTCATGTAGGATAGACCTGCACAGCTTAGCAGTACGTAGGGTCCAAAATTAAAATAGGTTAAATTTCTTTGATAGGTTAGACTAGAGACACGTTGACAATGGTGGGTTGCCAGGGGTCATTTGACAAACAGTAGAGCATGTTGTGGCAACCTTTTCTTTTTCTTAGGCAGCCCAAAATCTTTTGAGGAGCTGCAAGCAGCTTACAGGCCATTTATTGTGTAGGCCTGATGTAGGCGACTGTGCTTGAGCTGAGCTGTAAAGGGGAGATAATGACTCTAAAGTGGAGAAGGAGTACATGTCAGGTATGAAAGAAAGAATGTTCAGAGGCACAGAGATGATGATGGAGTACAATGTGTAAGTGATGAATTGTAAGAAAATCAATTATGCTAGATTAGAGATTGTATGAAAAGGAAAATGACTAGTAAGCCCAGGGGAAAAACACCACCTCTACCACCAGCAGTACCACCATTACCATCACCATCTGTATTGTTATTCAGTCATTTTTGGTCATGTCTGATTCCTCATAATTCCACATAGAGTTTTGACAAAAATACTGGAGTAGTTTGCCATTTCTTTCTCTAGCTCATTTTACAGATGAGGAAACTGAGATAAATAGGGCTAAGTGACTTGCCTAGGGCTACACAGCGAGTAAATGTCTGGGGTCAGATTTGAACTCTTGAATATGAGTCTTTCTGACTCTAAGTTTATGACTCATTCAAGATCGTAAGAGCTGTCAATGTCAGAGCGAGATTTGGGATTCAGACTCCCCTTTCCTTTGAGCTGTACACCCTCTAACACATAGATACCTCTTAGGGCTCTGTCTTGGGCCCTCTTCTCTTCTTCCTCTATACTGTTTCACTACTTGGTGATCTCAGCACCATCTCTACGCTGATGATTCTCAAATCTACCTATTTTCTTCCATCCTCTTTGCTTACCTTCAATCTTTCCTGCCTTTCAGGAATCTCCAACTGGATGATATATTAAACAAACAAATCCGAAACATAATTCATTATATTTGGCCCTCAATCCTTCTTCCCACCCCCCTTAACTCTCTTATTTCTATAAGGGGCAACACCAGTCTTTCATTTCTTCAGGCTCACTACTAGGAATCCTCCTGGATCCTTTGTAATCTCTCACCTCCGACTCCACCCTTGTCCCTTTTATCCAAGGTTTTGCTAAGACCTGTCAATTCTACCTTTGCACCATCCTTTCACTGTACCCTCTTCTCTCCTCTGACAGCACCACAACTATAAGGGCAGATATTTACCACCTCCCTATAGGTCTGTCTGTTTTCAGTCTCTCCCAGCTCTGAGCCATCCAAAGTGATTTTCCTAAGGGGCAGGTGTGAAACATATTAGTGTCTCACTCAGTAAACTCCAGTGGCTCCCTATTGCCTCAGGATCAATTTTTTAAAAAATTCTGTTTGTCATTCAAAGCCCTTGGTAGCCCCTGTCCCTGCTGAACCTATATCCAGTCCAGTTGCATCAGTACTAGCACCATTCAGAAGAAATCCACCTGATAGCAAGTCTGTTAAGTATGATGTTTTCCCCTCCTCTTCATACCTGTGAATCTTCACATAGCTTCAATCTGACTGTCCATCTCTTTAAAATTTCTTTCATTTAAAAAGCACTTTATGTAAAAACAAAACAAAAGCTTTCAAATCTTCTTATATCCTACCCCCAACATATATCCTTTGATCCAGTGACACTGGTCTCCTGGTTGTTTCAGGAACAATACATTCCATCTCTCAACTCCAGACATTTTATTTGGTTGTCCCCCAAGCCCTCTTCAATTCTACCTCCTGACTTCCCTAGCTTCCTTTAAGCGCCAAGTAAAACCTCACCTTTTATAGGAAATTTTTCCCAGTCTTTCCTTTTTCTAGTCACTTCCCTCCGTTAATTCCCATTTCTCCTGTATACAGCCTATTTACACATAATTGCTTATTTTCTTATCCCATTAGATTATAAGCTTCTTGAGGGTAGGGACTGTCTTTTGCCCCTTTTTGTATCTCCAGCACTTAGCATTATGCCAGGAATATAGTAGGTGCATAATACATATTTCTTGACTGACTGAACTACACTATCCTGCCTATTGTGCTAATGTAAATAAGAGATAATGAGGGCCTGGACTTGTGTTGTGACATTGTGAGGAGAAGGGGGAAGGGCAAGACATATAGGACAAATATTGGGTGGTGAGAGAGAATGAACAGTCAAGGATAACTGAAGTATAAACCTTCAGTGCATGCAAGGAAATTAGGAAGTTAAGTTATTTCAGAGAGAAAGCAGTGAATTCAGTTTTATACGTGTTGAGGTTGGTATGCCAATAGAACATTCAGGTAGAGAAGTCCAGAGTTCCATTGGTGATACTCAAGAGAGGGACTGCAATATGGATCACTGGATAAAGAAGCCATGTCAGTGAAAATCAAGGGACCTCAGAGTCTTGAAGTTCAGAGTACGCTTCTGTATAGACACAGGGTTGAGAAACCAGCCTCGAGGCCACATGTGACCTGTATTTCAAAATCTAGGTCCTCAAGTGTGACCCTTTGACTGAATCCAAACTTCACAGAACAAATCCCCTTAATAAAAGGGATTTGTTCTATAAAACTTGGTCCTAGTCAAAAGGCCACACATGAGGATCTACAAAGCCCACATGTGGTCTCAAGGCCTCAGGTTCCCCACCCTGGTTTAGAGTATATCATCTTCTCAAGACTTAGGGTCAGAAGACCTGGGTTAAAATGCTGCCTCAAATGCTGTAGCTATGTAATCCTAGGTAAGTCACTGAATCTCTTTGAGACTGATTCCTCACATATAAAAGAGGAATATCACCTATCCCACAGCATTATTGTGAAGATCAAGTGAGATAATGTATGCATGTTAAGCACTTTGCATACATTAAACTGCTATATAGATATGAACTGTTTTAATTATTGTCAACATGATTTTCATCATCATCATCATCATCACAAGTATGTAGTGTTAGGAAAGAGAATTGGGAAGTCAGAAATAAATTAACAATAAGCAATGAAGAACTGTCTTTTTTCTATCAGTCCATACGGAGATTTCTATTTATGGAATGGTATTAAAACTTTATTGCCAATTTTACGGCTCTAGCTGTCCAGTGTGTGATTTAACTAGAAAACATGCTAGTAATTTGTTCCTCAGCATAGACCTATATTTCAAAATCTAGAAGCTAAAGACCTTAACAATCCTGATTTTTTTATGTCACTGATGACTTAAAATGAAAAGCTGGTCCAGTGTCATCATAAGATATTAAAGAAAGATAACTTTATTGATGAACAAACAGCATACCATGATGCTCATCTTAGATGATACTGTACACATCTGAGGCTAAGGGAAAGCTCATCTGTACTGACAGTTTCTATAATCCAAAACTTAAATTGATTCGTTAAAGTTGGATTATCTGTCACATTATTTAAACATACTCATAATTTCACTCAATATTATGAATATCTCATCAGTTCTCATTTCACCATACGATTTAAGGCAATCTTACACCAGAATAATAGGATCATATTTATCCTTTGAAAGGATTTTACAGGCGACCTTCACTAAAGCCTTCACTTTAAAAATGAGAAAACTATAGTCTAAATAGCTTAGGTCACTTATGAAAGGTCAGAGGCAGGATTTGAACCTAGACACTCTGACTGAAGAAGCAGTGCTTTTTCCATTGTACCAAGCACAAGGCAGATGCATCCTAACAGATTGAAAAGCACATGATCCTGCATATTGTTCTAATCTCATTCATCTCCCAGTCTAGAATCTGGGCCTTCTGTGAATCTAATTAAAACAAAAGAAATCATTTCACAACCTTAGAGTCACAGCATTTGCTAGATATCAGCATTATAGATGAAAATTAAAGTAAGCTTGAAACAGGGGCTGAATTTTGTACAACTAGAGAAAGTCACTCTTTATTTTAATAATGTATATGGAGATTTGATTTATTTTCTGAGGGGGACAATAGATCTAAGTGAAGTAGAGAAAATAAGAAATCAACATTAAGCTTTATAGTGGGATTTGCTTATCATCATCATTGTTACAGTATTTTTAATTTAACTTGAAGCAGAATGTTTTTAAAGAAAAATAAACCTGAGCTTGAAAAAAATCCATTTGTCCAAATATGATCAGGAATACCTGGATATGTTGTTGCTGTTACCTGCTATTATGAAAATAGTTTGGTATCTGGAGAAGAAAGTAAAAAGAAACAAGAACATTTTCGGAATAAACAAGTATGTGAATCATTTCCAGCTTCAGTGGGCCTAACCCCAAGAATGTATGGTCTTGGGAAAGGATTAACTAAACAATATTTCTTTTCCAGGCTGCTCTTCAGAGAAAACAGCTGGCTTAGATTATATATATTTTTTAAAAATTCTAAAGGATTTCAGAAGAAACTAAATAGAACTGTTTTGAGTACCTGACTATAATCAGGTACCAGAGATGAAAGGAAAATTAGCTGTACTGTATCCCTTTACTTATTTTCCCCTGTTTTCCTATAGGAATAAGAAAAGTAAAAATATATTTCTTACATTTCTCTAGTTATTGAATTACAGGTTTTTAGCACAGACTTACAAGATACCCCTGATGATAAAGCTAGATTTTTTTATCCAACCATTTTTTGAATTGTACTTTATATATAATACATATTATATAGAGAACTGGTAATTTGGTAAGATATTAATTCCAAAATATCAATTTTATACCTAGGTATTCCATATTTACTACATGCTGAATGTGTTTGGGAAGCTGTTGAGTCAAATCACAGCCCTGGCATAAGAGGTGGTTTCCAACTCTCTGTGTAGCAAATGGGTGGGAGCTAGAGACCAATAAATGCACCTTAAAGTTGAAACTGTGGATTCCAAGGTTTGAAATGCTGACAAGGGACAGGGTAAAGTACAAACATTTGCTTTAACAGCCTGGAAGATTCTGAGGCAAAAAAAAAAAAATAAAGAGAGAAAGAAAGAAATATTTCCAAAACTCTCAGGGCTTGCCTGCTGAAACTTAACTGATTTTGTAAAGTGAGGAGAGATTGTTGGTTTTTGTGGGAGGATGGGGAGGTACTTAGAGAGAGAAGGTAGAGTGGGTCCATGCTCTTGTATTCCAGGAGCTGATGAGGAGAGTAACTTGCCATTTGAGGAACTATACAAAAGTGCAAGCACCTAATTGAAAGCAATGACTTGTGTGCTGCTTTGGGACCTAGCATTAATAGAATGAACCTTGTTGTTTTCATTTAGGCAAACTTGCTTAGTCCTTGCTGGGGTGAATGGTCCCGGAAAGAGACATCTGTTATGGTTAATGCAGTTTTAACTATAGCTCCTCTCCAAGCCCTGGCCAGGATATTGCTAATAACGTGGAGGGTGCAAGGCATTTGAAAAGGGTTCAAGAGCTAAAACCACAGAATGTGAGAGCTTGAACTTGGCCACAAAGAGATCTGAGAATGTCCCTACCTCCCTTCTTTGAGAAGTGGTGGTTGTATGGGAGGGGGAGAACTATGATTGTGAAAGATTGAATATAATATTGGACTTTTTCAGTGCATTGGTTAGTTCAGCTGAATGTTCCCTTCCCTACCAGGGAAGAGCGAAAGGGAGGAACAAGGGATGAAATATAAGAGATTATATATTGTGCTCTGTTTCCTTCCTCCAATGGAAGTCAGGGAAAAATGAGTCTTCATCACTTCTCCAAAACACGCCGAGAAAGCTAAGACAAGACAAGACAAGATAATGAAACAGCAACAAGTTCAACTAGTGCTAGTCACTAGAGATACAAAGACAGGAGGAAAAATTGTCTGTCTTTAATTAGCTTACATTCAGTTGGAATTTTCAGTTAACAAGTTAATGTTCTAGATTTAATATATAACTCAATTCAAGCTCTGACTTTTTTTTTTAACTTTCCAAAGATAGTATGGTTTTTGTTCCAGAGATGACATGACAAAATATAAGTCAATAAATTAGAAATAAGTTGCAAATAAAATAACACAAATACCATGACAGATAGATCTCTATTTCAAGCTAAAACAACATATGAAAATCTAGAATTAAATAAAAAATAGACCAACAAATGATTGTGAACTTTACAAAAGTTGTTGTCTTTTCCAAAAATGATTTACAATAAAGTTTTTTTAAATGAAGAACTCCTCTAAGGCATGTGAAACATAACTGAATTGATAAAACATTTGATACAGTTTTTGAGGAACCCTGTGGTACCTTTTCAGGACCATCAAAATGGGGGAGAGGAGAATCAGTGTACTAATACTACTTATAATAAAGTGATTTCTGTATCTCAGTGACTGGTTCTTGGGAGCTGTGCTTTGTGAACATGCTTAGAAGGATGACCTAAAAGGATTAATCTTCTTCAGCAAGTGTTTTTGCTGGTCTCTGACTAGGTAATAGTTACTGTCCACAATGAAATAACTTGAGCGTAGATGGAGAAAAAGTATTGGATTAACCTTCTGCTTTCTGAGAATTAACAATTATCTTTAAACTCCCAACATTCTTCTTTACCTCAAAGATCCAAACCACCTAAACCAAATTCACTTAAGTTCCCCAAACACACATCAAAACCAAATGTCACCGGAAGAAAGAGGAGTAATGGCAAGGTAGAACAAGGGTCTGTCTAACTCTTGGCTAGAAACCTGCCTGCAGGGATTCAAAGCACCACTTTTTACTTGCTAATTCCACATTAAGAGGTTGTTTCATTCTGGGTCCTACAAACCAAGAATATAACTTCTAGATACATGTGCAAAATGTTATTACAATAGAAAGATTAGCTACCCTTCCAATATAGTTCAGTTATCAACTGACTGCTACCTACAAGACCCTGTGAACCTCAGGGGGTTTAAGAGAGAAATAAATCTTCTAGAAATAAATCTAGGGCCTGGATCAAAGGAAAAAAACTAGCATTACTGAGATTTGGGTTTGAAACTCAGGAAAAAGTCAGGCTATCTCCACAAACTGAAGTCATCATAATTTGAGGTAGTGAGGGAAAATACATATGGGCAGACAGTGTACCAAGGAGGAAGCATCCTCTAAGCAAGCTGTGAATCCAATGGGATTAGAATCAGTATGTTAGAATAAGAAGAAAGTCCAAAGGTTAACTAGGCTAACTCTTGCACAAGTTATGAATCTGATTTAAGCATTCCAGGTAATGTAGCTTCCACCCACAGACCTTTAACAATAATGAATTCACTACCTCTGAGGCAATGCATTCCTTTTCTTTTTTAAACACATCTAAAGTGGTATGTATGGCACAGTCAAAAGTCTGCTGAATTTGGAGTGTTTGGGTTCAAATTCTAACTGTGGAACCATCTGTGTGACCTTAAACTTTCCAGATCTCAGTTTCCTCAACTGTAAAGAAGTAGGGCTAGAGGACCACTAAATTACCTTCCAGTGCTAAATTATTTTTCCTTATGAGCTGAAAGGTTGGACAGCACATAACCAAGTACAGAATACTTGGACATTCCATTATTTTTGTTTCATATTGGTAACGATGACATTCTAAGACTATCAAAGAATATCAGAATTGGAAGGGACCAGCCATCTTTTCCAACCCCCTTCCTAAACAAGAATCCCCTCTACAAATTGTCTGACCAGTTAAAGTGCCTTAACGTGAAGACCTCCAGGGAAGGGAAACCCACTCCCTTCCAAAGCAGCTCCTTTTACTTTAAATAACTAATTTTGAGGAAGTTTTCCTGGTGTCAAATCTAAGTTTGCTTTTAGGCAAGTTCTAGACGTTGTTTCCAATATTGCTTACTATGGCAAAGTAGAACATGCCTAATTCCTCTTCTATATAACAATACTTCAAATATCTGGTGATCACTACCTCTTGTTACTAAGTCTTCTGTAGGCTAAGCATCCCTGGTTACTTGTGAGCAAGGCAAGTTACTTAATCTCTCTGAAACTCAATTTCCTCATATGCAAAATTGAATCTGAAAGGCCTATAATACCTCAGAGAGTAGTTGCAAGGAGCAAATGACGTAATATATGTAAATCACTTTGTAAACATTAAAGGGCTATATAAATGATCATCATCTTCATCATTGTTATTATATGAAAGTCATTCAACAAGCACTTATTAAGTACTTGGAAAGTGCCTACCAAATGCTAGGAATACAGATAAAACCAAAGACAGTCCCTGCCCTCAAAGAACTTATATTCTGATGGGAAAGTCAACACATAAAAGGGAGTTCAAGGTAGAGAAAATCAAGAGTATGGCCTGAAGAGAAATGAGACATGACTGGCCTGGCTGCCGTCTTTTAATGGAGGTTCTAGCTGGAGTCATCCAATTAGAAGGAGAGGCTGAGGTGGAAGATAGTTCTAATATGTGAATTCCAGGGCTGGAGTGAACTTCCATGAAGAAGAGATTTCTGGGTCATGGTAAAGAAAGCTTGGAGTAACTCCTGGAGAGGAATGACAGGAACTCAGGGTCCTGTCAGCATCCTGATTGCCCTCTTTATACTGTCCAGATTATTCGTGTCCTTTCTAAAGTATAGCACTTCAAACTGAACATAGTAATAACCTTTCAGATTGTTAGAGCTAGAAGTGACCTTGCAATTCCTCTCATCAAAGGTAGACTGTTAAGGCTTCTTAGAGGATCTTGAAAATCCCCTATAACAAAGCCCTCATTTTACAGCTGAGGCAACTGAAGTTCTGAGAAGTTAACCTTCTTACAGTCACATAGCTAATGAGTGACAGAACTAGAACTGAAGCTTAGGTCTTGTGATTCAATCCTTAGCTTTTTTCTACTATATACTGTTGCCTCCTTGGATCCCAGCAATCTGCTTGTTCTGAGTTCACCTAATTGTACTAGCAACCAAGGTACATCTCTCCATCCTATGTACAAGGGTATAGTAAGAAATTTTGTCACCTTCCTTGCAGAATTCTAGCTCTATTATGTCTCTGGGTTTCCTCAATATAGGAATCCCTGTTTTCATGTTGAGAGAGGGCATTTATCCAGAGTAGTTAAGGCAGTTAGGTGACACAAGGGATACAGGGCTAGATTTGCAGTCAGAAGATCTGAGTTCAAATATGACCTCAGATACTTAGTAGTTGCATGACCCTGGTTAGTCACTTAACCTCTATCTGCCTCAGTTTCCTCACTGTCTAAAGAAAATGATAATATCACTGATCTCTCATGGTTTGGGGGAGGATTACATATCTGCAAAATATTTGACACTACCTAGCACATAGTAGATACTTCATAAATACTTGCTTCCTTTCTTCTGTAGGACAGTAATCTTTCCTTAGAGCTGCAAGCACTCACAAAAATCCAAAATGTATCCTTTCTATTCATCCAGAAACTTAGTGAGTCACAGCACAGCAGTGATGGGAAGCAGAAGGCAGATTGCAACTGGATATTAAGGCAGGTGCTATAGAGAAAGAAAAAAAGAGGGCAGTAGATAATACTATTATTGAGAACAGAAGTTGAAGCAAAAGGATTTAGATGCAGAAGAAGTAGTTGAAGGGTCTGGTCCTTTTTCAGAACTTAGTGTTGAGCTGCCGGTGGGTTTGGTCACTATTGATGGAATTTAATTTAAAATATTTGAACCAAAATCCATTAGTGATCATAGTTCCTGGTACTCGCTCTCAGTTTTATCCTTTCCTGATGTAGGTATTGGGATTATATTTCCCTCTTCAAAAGAGTCTGGTAGAATACTTTCCCAATTTTAGAGAATAGTTGTGGACTTTAAAATCACATTTTAAGGAGACTGTAGATATGTGGCATATGGAAGTTTTATTTGAAAGATGACCAGGAGTTGTTCTAGGCTGTGGGCAGTATCAGAGACAGAAAAATGACTCCTCTTTCCCTGCATTGAAAATGGCTCTGTTTCCTCCCAGAGATACCTTGGGAAGCTGCTTGGTTTGTGGGGTAAGATTATATCTATATCTCTATGTATGACTTTTTGAAAATACTTCTCCACAAATGATGTAAACCTCCCCACTGGCAACTCAATAGAAAGATGAAGGTCAATCTCTTCATTGAGGCTCACTAACTTGGACTAGACTTAAATAAGTGTTTGCTTCTAAGGACTCAACAGGTGACAAAACCAAGCAATTCATCTTAGGGCAATTTCAGGCCACAAGATTTTAGCAAGAATTGGACTTTATCTTCTTATTCAAAATGGATCAATGGGCATGTTCATATACTCAATGGGTAATGTTGTCAAAAGTCTAAAATAAAGGCTCATGGTTGTTTAAGCTTCTTCATATAATCCGCGAACTCCCCTGATCAACCTCTTAGAAAAGGGATGAAAACCCTCAGACTCTATCACTTATTTAAGATACTTGACACCATACACTCAAGTTAAGCTTGATACATCTGGAGAATAAAAGCAAGATAAAGACAGATAACTTCTTTTTTTCTTTCTCATTTAACCCTGATACTTTAAAGTTTGGGATGATAATTAACCATAAATCCAAAATTTGGGGCACGGCAGGCCCAGAAAGTCAACTTGGGTTTCATTTCAATAGCCAAGTTGTTAGTCTTTGTACCACTGTGCAGCAGGAAATTTCCTAGGACTGATTTCCCTGTTCTACAGTACAGCCTCGAGTGACTTTTAAAAATAAAAGCAAATTTAAAAATCCTGAGCTCAGGAAAACTGGCATATACTATTTCTAGAAGCAGACCATCAGTTGTGACACCAGCCATAGTGGGTCCTTATGTCATAGCCTATCCACTCCATTTCATCCTTCTCTAATATTTTGTCAGCAATCAGAACAAGAGATTGACCTTTTAATATTTAAACAAAGCATTTGTTTGCACAGCAAGATCCTGCAGGGGGCTGTTAAATTGGTCAGTAATCTGAGCTGATGCATGGCCTTTTTCTACAAATTATTTTATGGGAAAGTTGCCTTGAGCAAACCTTTTATTTTATTTTTTTTCACTGAGGGTTAACAGAATATAAAAAAGAAGGAAATATGTATCATTATTGTGTGAATTGGCACATGAAGAAAGGAAATGAAAAAAATGTGTTATCAAGTATTTAAAAATAAGATTTAAAAATCATCTCTCAGCAACATGACATAAGGTGGCAAGCATTCCATAGATGAAATGTGCTCCCTTAAGCACAGCAATGAATGGGTTGATTGGAAGGGGGAGGGTCAGCACTGGGAGATTGGATTAAAAAATCATGAAGAAATTAAATAGGCCTGACTTTGATGTAGTGCTTCCAAACAGTCTCCTGTGTAAACTTCAGACAGAACAGATTTCATGTAGTAAGCCTTACAAAGAAATGTGCAATTAAGATTCCATGTTCCATCCTTCACATTTACTTTCTGTAATTTTTGCGATTTTTAAAATACATATATTTTTAATTTTTAAAAATGTGAATGGAATATTGACTCATTTTCCCTACTTGTTTCCTTCCTTCTAGGCAGCCACAGAGTTACAGGGAATCACTTATCAGGTAGAAGGTTTCCTCTGGATAAGTTAACTGTAGAGGTGACCATTGTGAACATATGAGGACAGATTTGAAACTGTTTTCCCACACAGTGACAGATTCTATTAAAAAAATTAAACAGTAAGTTATTCTAAAGCATTCTTTTTTTAAATGAGAGAAAATGGATTGTCTTTTTCTTTCTTCTCAAGCAGACTTCAACTAAGGATTTAAATTTGTCTACCCAGTGACTGGCATCCTAAAATGTTTCTAAAAGGAGAAACAAGGGAGAATGAACGCATTGTGCTGACTTTACTCACAGCTGTTACACAGGACTAGGAAGGTGTCCATAGAGAATAGGAAGGGAAAATGCTACCACTACTGACAGGGACTTTCTCCACCGAGCCCTCTGGATTGCTTTTGGTGGTCAAAAACACTTGGTTTTGTGGCATTTTGGTTCCCATTGGCAAATTAGGGGCCCTTCTTTGGAAACACACATGACACTGTTCTCCATTGTTATTGTATTAGCTTTTTGACATTCCTCTGCAAAAAAAAAGAAAGCAAAGAAGACAGTTTGGTACTGTGGATACTGTGGAAAGAGAAAGGAGGGAAGTTGGTTTTCTTTTCTCATCTTCAGGGATGTTTGCCATCATCATACCACAGCTTCATTTTGACGTTTGTGCAGCTGCTGTCCTTTCTGTTAACTTTGTTGTAGTCATTGTGTATACTATTTTCTTGATCCTGCTTACTTCACTTTGAATGTGTTCAGATAGTTTCCCCATGCTTCTCTGTGTATTTAACATTCAACATTTCTTACTCTTACATCTAGGGCAGGTAGGTGGTGCAGTGGATAGAGCAGGAGTCAGGAGGACCTGAGTTCAAATCTCACCTCAAACACTTGACACTTACTAGCTGTGTGATCTTGGGCAAGTCACTTAACCCCATTGCCTCATCCTGGGTCATCTCCAGTCATCCTGATGAATATCTGGTCACTGGATTCAGATGGCTCTGGAGGAGAAGTGAGGCTGGAGACCTACACAGCCCTCCCTCACTTAAAACAAAGTCAAGTGCAAGTCATGTCATTATTTCTTTGATGGCATGGTCTTCTTCAGCAACGAAGGATGAGCACACACATATTCTGACATCTATTCAGAGTAATAATATTCCTCTTGTCCTTGTCAACAGGACAAAAATTACCTAGAGAAATTATTACTACTTGAAAATCTTACATATTTTTAAATGGATACTATGCCAGAATATTCCTAGTTGAGGAAATGAAGGAGCCAAGAATATTATCCATGACTTTACTAGGTCAGTGAACCAGTCATGGAAAAGCTTAGGAAAAGGACTCAAATAGATTGACTCCCAGTCTTGGACTTTGACTATCAATCAACCATTTAATGAACATTTATTAAGTGACTAATATATGCCAGTTATTGTGCTAAGAGCTGAGGTTATGGAAAAAAAAAGATTATGACAAACCCTTTCCTTGAGGAGTTCTGATTCTAAAGGACAGTCAACATGCAATTAACTAGGTTATATGCAAACAAGCTCTGTCCCTGTCTCTGTCTGTCTCTTTATCTATGTGTGTGTGCATGCATATATATATACATATATATGTTAAGTTATATATGTATGTATACATGCATATATATTTGATAAATAAATAATCAACAGAGGGAAGGCACTGGAATTAAGAAGAATTGGGAAAGGTTTCCTGGAGAAGGTAGAATTTTACCTGGGATTTGAAAGAAATGATGGAGACGAGGAAGCAGAGATGAGAAAGAAGAGGAGGAAATCGAGGAAGAGGAAGAGCAGAAGAAGGAGGAAGAGGAGAGAGAAGAAGAGGAAGGGAAGGAGGAGGAGCTGGAGAAATATTCCAAGCATGAGGGATAGTGAGCGGAAATGCTTTGAAGTTTTTGCTAAGCACAGTTTCCACATCACCAGCACAGAGAGGTAGTATGACCCAGCAGAAAGAGTTCAGGTCACAGAGTCAAGAAAACTTGAAATCCTGCCTCAGATCCCCACAAGTTTTGTGGCTGAACCTCAGCTTCTCTGTAAAAAGAAGACAATACTGTCACCTGCGTGATAGGCCTGTTGTGAGATTCAAATGAAATCATGTATGTAAAAGGCACTTTGCTTTCTCAAGCACTATACAAATGTTTACTGTGATTATCACTGGCTGACTTCTATAGACAATACCACCTGCAAACCTCCCATTCTACACATTAGTATCTTACTATTCAAATGACTGCACATACGGTACCATAATGGGCCAATTGAAAGAAAGGCAGGGAAAGAAATGCTTCAAGGATACAATGAAGCACAGTTTAAACAAATGACACATCACCATCTGTAGCAGGGAAATGATAGTAGCAAATAGGCCAATCTGAGGTATAGTCAGAGAGTGTGTCTCAGTTGGAGACATAGGTGTGTATATGTATATGTTTATGTGTATACATGTATATGTACATGCAATATGTATATGTACACATATATGCATACATGTATCTATCGTGCTAATTCCATGGCAAAGTCAGAGGGTCACAAGCAATAATAAAATCTCCAGGTTGTAGCTTCCTTCACTATTTAAAGAGTAAACATTATGCCCAAGTAACAGGGAAGCGACTTTCAATTCTACCTTGACTTCTCCAGCCACAATCTTCTGCATAGAAAAGCACACTGTGCCTGGCATCACTTTAGGTGACCAAGGATGAATGGCCAAAGAGCTGAGTGCCTTGGTGTTAGTTGTGGTCAAAGCTCATGAGAACACTGGATTTGTTGATAACTGCTTTATTTTGAGGCAAACATATTGAGTGATGTGCTTTAGAACTGCGATGGTGGCAGAGAAAGGGTGATAAGCCTGGAAAGTTTGGTGAGTTGAAATCAAGATGGGAAGGGCTATAAGAGGATGTTTCTTTCTTTCTTTCAATTTTTTTTTGGAGGGCAGAAGGCAGGGCAATTGAATTTAAGTGACTTGCCCAAGGTCCCACAACTAGTAAGTGTCTAGCATCCGAGTCTGGATTTGAACTCAGATCCTCCTGACTCTAGGCCCAGTGCTCTATTTACTACAGTCTCTAGCGGCCCCAAGGATGTTTCTTTTCATTGTAGCACACATAAACAGAAGATCTGTTAAACTAAACAGTGACAGTAAACTTATACCATTTAACAGGATGCAGTGGAGTAAAACTGAAAGGGTATTACCTTCAGAGTCAAATCCTACTTCTGAGACAATCTATGTGACTTTGGGCAAATCATTTTAATTTCCTGGGGTTCAATTTCCGCATGAAAGGAAGTCATATCACATGACCTCTCAGATCTCTTCCAACTGTAAACCTTTAATGCTATGATCAAATGATTCTTTTGGTTCATTCCAAAGACATTTAGGTGGCTCAGTGGCGGGCCTGGACTCAGGAAATTCTTAATTCAAATTTGGTCTGTGTGACCCTGGGCAAATTCCTTAACTCTGTTTGCCTCAGTTTCCTCATTAGTTAAAAAATGAGCTTGAGGAGGAAACAGCAAACCATTCCTGTATCTTTCTCAAGAAAACCCTAGATGGGGTCATGAAGAGTCAGAAATGACCGAACAACAAAGGTTTGTTCTATCTCTGGACCAATTATTGTCCAAACAGCCTCAGAGATAAAGGAATCTATTTTTATGAGTATCAGTACAGGTTGGAAGAGAACACAGGGATTGGATCCTTACAGGAAAAGAAAAAAAAATCTGGCTCAGAGAGCACTTTTTTCATCGATTAACTAAATGATTAGCTAGAAGATCAGTATTGAATAATGAACACAGGTCTGCAACCTCAGCTGGGTAAGAAGCAAGAAAATCTCTGGTCTTGAGAGAAATTTGCAGAACTCCCAAGACTTGCTGAGCATGTTATATGAGAATCATCTTTGACTAAGATTGAAATGCATCAACCAAGAGGAAAAAGAAATCAGAATTGTACCCAGAAAGGCATCAGGTTCAAGAATGTAAACAAGCAAATATTAATAGGACAAAACACTTAATAACCATTCTGTAACTGAGGTAGGTGAGACTCAGCAAAACATTCACTGTATCAGGCCATTTTCTTCAAAAGATTCCATAGGGTGGGCCAGTTGGGTCTCAGCAATCTAGCATTATCTCTGAGCTTCCTTATTGTGACTTTGTAGTATCTACTGATATTAAAGCAAGTTTTAATAAGATTAGCATACAGGCAGTGGGGAACAGATATGAAAAAAAGGATGCAAAACAAAGGAGTCTAAGAAAGGCACACTTTCCAGGCAAAATAGCACTCTGCCAGTCCTTTGAAAAAATCAAGAAGGGTAACGAAATGACAAATTATGATTTTTCTTAAATTTTTTTTATTGTAAACTTAACAGTTATCACCAAACATAAACATTCCGATATGCCAGGAATAAAATAGAAGACTGTATTAGCAACTGTGAACTTCTGTAACATAAATTTATGGTCTTTTAAAAATGTATGTCACAGAAGTTCACTATATATGTATATGCATATATATATACATGCAGATATGTGTGTATGTGTGTGTATATATACATATATATAGGTGAGTATATGTGTATATGTGTATAAATATACATACACACACACACATATATTGTGGATATTTGTGTATTACAAGGTCTTGCTGGACAACCAGCTAGTACCAGCTCAAAAGAGCCAGTTGTTAAATTTTACACCTTGGAAATCAGCAAATGCTATAAATTAGGTCTGCATGTATTGTTTGGTTGATTGTCTACACTTAAGAAAGTGAATGGATAAAATCTAATTAATGCATATTAAACTTTAAAGGGCATTTTGCTTTTTGGAGCTGAAGGTTAAACATTTAGCACACTCCTGTGTGTATACAATTCAACAAAGTAACTTTAAAAATCAAAGAAAGGAAGGCATCAGTTTAGCTTAAACATGAAGCAATGTGGTGTAGGAAAGAGAATTGGCCCAGGATTTGCTTCCGTTCCAGACTTTGTCACTGACTGTCTCTTGGACTGTGAGCATTTCATTTAACTTCTCTCTGCCTTCGTTTTCTCATCTGCAAAATAAGGGTTTTGGACTAAACGATTTCCCTAGTCCCTTTCCATTCTACCATTCTAGGATTTTGTGAAAGACCTTAAGAAGCAGAAAGTGAATGTCTTAGGAGGGGCTTGGACTTCTATCCTTAACCAAGGTATCTGCATGGTAAAAATGACTTCCATTCCCACTCTCCAAGGAAAAGGCATAAAAGAAGACTACTTGGCTTTTAAGGATACAGTTGTCAAATATAGGGCAAGGGCAGATGATGAAAAATTGGACCCCAAAACATCTCTAGTCAGTGAATGACCTCTGTGCCTCATCCTGTCCACCACAATGGGAGTCTTCCCAGGTTGTCCCCATCACAGCAAGTAGCATGAGATTATGGTCTTATCAGATCAGTGAGAACATCTCTCCCTATGATTCCTTTTATTCCCAAATGCTGGGTTCTGTGTCAACCTGTTGGTTGCTCAAGCAATTGTCAAAACAAGATCTACCTGACTTGAGATATGTCTTTTCTTCTTTTATTATATGACCTCATGTTTTTCTGAATTTTCCCCTTCTCTTGTTATTTTTTTCTGGACCTTCTCTCCCTCCAAATTTTGTTGTCTGTCTTTCATCTCATTAACTCTTTCTGTGCTCACCACTTGTGTACTTCTTCTTGGGTCTTGGTGTGGGGTTTCTGCAGGGCCTAACAAAGACCCTCTATACTGGAAAAAAATCACAACCGTTTGTAAAACAAATAGCATGAATCTGCAGGAGCAAGGGGAGAAAAGCTACAGTGAGAACTGGAAGAGATGTAAAAGCAAATTTTGTAAAGGAAAACTCTTCAGGTGTATATCCTCTACCTCCCCTTCTTATTTTTGCCCTCAGCGAAGAAATCATTTTTAAAGCAGTTACCACATGAGAAGAACAGGTGGAAATCTAAACTAGATTAAGTTGAAAAACACTTGAAAAATGGATATGCTCAAATCATAAGGACTTGAAAATAATATGTAGCAAGAAGAGAATTTAATATATTGATAGCTTTGTTAACAGAAACTTCAACTAGTATTTCTGAGAATTCCTGGTGGGCAGGAGACATCTCTTGTGATTAGAAAAGGGCAAAGTTCTTGTGAATTGCTTTTTCCAGAAAAAAAATGGACATGTGAGTGTTATTTTGCCAGTCGGACTATTTTACAACACAGCGTGCTTCCTATAGCCCTAGTTAGGACTTATGATTCTTCAAGCCCTCACAATTCTATGAACTAACATAACCCTGATCTCTTTGTTCAGACCATCAAGTGTTGCTCTGAGTAGGCAACCCCAGTACATCCTGTGGTTGGAGGTCAAAGGGAATCTCTATCCATTTTTTTTCTTGTAAAGTAGGCGCTCAAAATCTTAAATGAATCCATGATAAATAGAGATATTCCTACAAGCGATGCTGATTGAAACCCAGCCATGTCTGCTCATTCTCTGTGATTCTTGTTTATGACCTACTATGAGTTCCATGTTCTACTATGATTATCCAACATATCTTAGGGGCTTTCTTATCTTTTTCTTAATTTCATAAAGGTACCAGCACACATTTGGTATGCCTTCAGTTTTCTAAATAGTAATTATGTGACCCTGGGCAAGTCTAACCCAAGCCTTTTTGGGTCTTAGTTTTCTTAACTGTAAAATGAAAGTTTAAATCAATTAATCAATATTTATTACGTGCTTACTATGTAATAGGCTAGGATCTAAGCACTGAGGATACAAAAAGAGGAGAAAGACAATCCCTCCCCTCAAGGAGCTTACAATCTAATGGAGGAAACTGTGAGGATTAAAATTGTGAAACCTACAATAAAAGAAACTGAAACAGAACTCTGAGGCAAGGGTCCATGGTCCCTTCTAATAAAGTGGATCTCAGATTTTCCTCATGATTCGAGATGCCCCTTTCCCCCAAGACCTTGTTTTTATAGAGTTTGATACTAGATTTATTACCTAGATGTTCTAAAATGACTATACAAAATACATAATTCCATTGGTTAACATGATAAGCAAAAAATGCTGTATCAACAGGGTCATGAGTCGGGTGAAGTAAGGAATATCTCCGCTGACTGGGTGGTTATAAGATGGTTACTTGTTCTTGGACAAGAAAGACCCAGAGGTACAAAAATAAGTTGTAGGACTTTCCATTTAATTGAGTCACCTCCACCATAGGCTTGGTCACCATGATAAGGAAAAATAAAAGTGGAAGGCTTCTAGTTAACCTCCTGTGAATTAAGCAAGAGAACTTATGATCTATAGTTCATAGCTCTGAGGCCCAATATACAGAATTTGTAATCACTACCACTATGGGATCATATCAAGTTGATGGATGCTCATGGGAATAGAGTAGGATTCTAAATGAATTATTTCTCACGCAACAACATGCAAACAAATATATACAAAGCAAGCTATATTCAGGATAAATATCAAATATTAATAGAGAGAAGACACTAGAATAAAGAGAGGTTGGAGAAGACTTCTTGTAGAAAGTAGAATTTTAGTTGAGACTTAAAGTAAACCAGGAAGCTTGGGAATCATAGACGAGAGCATTCCAGGCATGACGGACAGCAAGAGACATGGAATGTCTCCTTTGTAAAATAGACCAGTGACCAGAGGATATGTTGGGGAATCTCTAAGAAGTCTGGACAGGTAGGAGGAGGCTTGGTTATGAAGGGCTTTGAATACCAAGCAGAACATTTTATATTTGCTCTTGGAGGCAATAGGAAGCCCCTGGAGTTTAGTGGGGAGAGGAGGGTGACATGATCAGACTTGTGTTTTAGGAAAATCACTTTAGTGTTTGAAGGGAGGACAGATTGGAGTGGGAGAGATTTGAATCTGGGAAGCTCATCAGCAGGCTATTTTAATAATACAAGTGTGTGGTGACAAAATCCTGCACCAGAGCAATGGCAGTATCAGAGAGGTGTCATATTTGAGAGATGTTGCAAAGGTGACATCAAAAGACCTTGCAACAACTTTAATATAGGGGAATGGGGTCGGGTAAGGGTGATGAGAAATAGTGGAGTATCCAGAATGACTTCTAGGTGGGAACTTGATGGACTGGGAGGTTGGTGTTGCCCTCCATAGTAATAGGGGAGGTAGGGAGGAAAAGAGAGTGAATTCTGTTTCGGACATATTGAATTTAAAATATCTACTAGACATCTAGTTCAAGATATCTGAAAGGCAATTGGAGGTAACCAGTGAGATTGGGGCAGGACAGGTAGACTTGAGAATTATCACCACAAACATAGTAATTAAATCCATGGAAATTTATGAGATCATCAAGTAGTGAAATAATATACAGAGAGAAGAGAAGAGGGTCCAGGATAGAATCCTGAGAGACATCTCAAGTTAGAAGGTGTGATCTGGATGAGGATCCAGCAAAAGACACTGAGGAGGGATCAGATAGGAGAAGCAGGAAGAGAACCAGGAGAGAACAGTATCCAAGACCCTAGACATAAGAGACTATCAAGGAGGAGCGAGTGATCGATCCTTAGTGTCAAAAACTACAGAGAAGTCAAGGACAGTGAGGATTAAGAAAAGGCTATTGGGATTTGAAAACTAAGAGATCATTAGTCACTCTGGAGAGAATAGTTTCAGGTTGTAAAGGTTTAAAAATATGAGACATTGGAAGATAAAAGGATGGAAGAAACAAGTGAAGGGGTTTTCCAGATAGGGTAGACATTGACACGTTTGGAGGTGGTAGGACATGAGGCAGTAGAGAGGCAGAGATTGAAAATAATTGAAAGAGTTGAAAAGATAGAGGAAACAATCTGTTGGAGGAGACAGGAATAGGATGGCATAGCCTTGATAAGGAGGAGTAAGACTACTTCATCATGTGAGCCAGGGGTGAAGGAGGAGGAAATAGCAGAAAAGCACTCATATCATAGAAGATGAGGAAGAGGGGGGAAAAGGAGGCCAACACAAGGCCTCGTTTTTTTCTATAAAATATGAGGCAAAGATCTCAGCTGAGAGAGTAGGTGGAAAGGGAGCCATGGGAGGTTTGAGAAGGATTTAGTGACCTCCAAGATTTCCTCCAGCTCTAAAGTTATAGACCTATAATTTTCTTATAATAATAATATCTATATCATTTGAATGGTGGTTAAATGTTTGCAGAGTACTTTACAAATATCACATTTTGTCTCAAAATAGTCATTGGAGCTATATGATATCATTATACACATGTGACAAAGAAAGAGACTGAGGGAGATACAAGCTAAGTGACTTACCCATGGTCACACAACTAGTATGTGTCTGAGACAGGATTCAAACTCTGGTCATCTTGATTTTGCTCTTCCATCTAGCTGTTTAATAGATATATCTTTATAATATAATTTGTAATATATATGTGTCTAGCATACATAATATCTAAATATAATATATATATCTTTCATCATATATACATATACATGCATGTATATCTAATCTATGCATATACATATATGTGTATGTATCTCTATCAACCTTCTATCTTTTCATTTGATACCTTTGTGCCCTCTGCCCTCCAAGTCAAGCCTGAACATCCCTCCTTTCCCTCATTGGTGCTCCCACCAGTGAGTCATTTTGATGCCATCCTTGCTCACCCCCTCCAAGTTCCTGGTGAATGATAAGTACTGATACCTAGTCAGGTATCGGTACTCGCTTAGTGTCTGTGGAACATTCACGTTGTCACTGTCAAAGTCCACAAGGCCATACTGAAGCATGGGCAACCCATGAGCCACAGTAGGGCAGCCACATCCCACAGGAAGCCCCTCACACATTTTCCAAGCTGCCTTTTTTCCTCTGGGTTTACTGGCTTCATTTCTTGCTTCAAGATCAAACCTTAAACCCAATTCACTCTGGAGCTCACAGGCTGGACAAGTCCCCATTCAGCTAGCACAGAGTGAATGTAATTACTAAATAGTCAGTTTCTCTTTTACCCAGGGTCTTTCCCTCCCAGTTTGATTTTTTTTTAATTAAAGGGGCCATCCCTTGAGTAACTTAAAGAAGCCTATTCATTGAATGTCTATATCTCACTCAAAGTATGATTGTGATAAGACCTAAGCCTGAAAGGGCCAGAGTCTCTCATTGCATCCTGGGCCATCTCCCGTAGTCTTGATGATTATCAGGCCGCTGGACCCAGATGGTTCAGGAGAAGAAGGTGAAGCTGGTGACCTTGCACAGCCCTCCCTCACTCAAATCAAAGTCAACTGCAAGTTGTGTCATCATCTTGATGTCATGGTACTCTTTGAGAACAAAGGACAAGCACAAGCACTAGTACCACAAAATGTGCCATGATGTCTTGGCGTCAAGTGAGCCTCATATGCTGGCAAGTTAGGGTTCAGTTCAAGAGTCACCTGATACAAACGAACTTTCTTGATGTTTTCCTTCTCTACTGAGGGGGAAGAAAGGGAGATGAACTTAAAAGAGACTTGCATTGATGTTGACTAGATATAAAGATGGATTTGATTGTCAGTTGCTTAAAACAATTTGTGTTAACTATGGAATAAACCCTGAAATAGTGAAAAACTGGTAAGGAGTATAGGAATACATGAAAAGCATTTGATAAGTGCAAAATATGTGCCAACCCCTGTGATAAGTGCTAGAAATACAGATACAAAACTCAAGATAATCGTTGCACGGAAGGAGCTGAGCTTAAACATTGAGGAGTATGACATAGTCATCTGTCCTACAAGGATTAGATAGAAGCCTACTTGGAATCTGTGACCTGGATCAGATGACCAAGGCCTTCTTTCCAGCCTTTTAACTTTCTGATTCCATGATTTTTCGCTGTTATTTTATGTCTTTAAAGATGATACCATGAAAAGTGGCTTCACAATGATCACCCCTCTATGCAAGACAAAAGATGGCAGATTGGAGTGTGAAAATGTCTTGGGCAATCTCCTGTCAATCTACTCTTCAGAATGCTCTGGCAAAAATCCCTTCAAGTGACTCCTGCCTCATGAGCTAAAATACATTTCTTCTGAAGAGTCTGTGTGGTTGCAGAGTAGGATGTGTTTCCCTGGACTTGATCTTTACTCTCCACAAGCCTCAGGAAAAAGCATGTGAAAAGTACCATCTGGTATACGTGACTCTTTCTGATCTAACACAGACCTTTGACAATACTAATCGCAGAGTGTGGTAGCAACTTCTCAGGAAATACAGCTTCCCAGACATTGCGGATGCTCTCCCTTGCTAATTCTACCCATTACATGTACAGAATAGTTTTGCAAGGCATCTTGTCTTGTCCATTTTCAGATCATAGCAGATGATCTGAAAATTGGAGAGGTTATATGGACTCCGTCCAGTTTCTATCATTCTGTGACTTTTCTCTGATCCAAATACTTGGGAAAGTTGCAGATGAGGTAAAAGGGATGCCTGCAGACATACCTATACACCTACTTTATTGCCTGTAAGTAAGCCCTTTTTTTACCCATAGGTAAAATTTCAGTCTTCCAATTTGTTTAGTCCAGAACAACTTTATCAAAATTAAATATTGTGATTCACCCTAAATTAATTGATCAGTCAAGTCTTATGTACACATCATCTCCCTCAGTCACTGCTTCCTCATTTATTTCCTCTTTTGTCTGTTGGCATTTAGAAACTAATAAGTGAATGCTGAGAAAGAATTTAATGAGGAATCTCTCCCATCTCTTCCCCCAACCATTTCTTTTTCTGTGTCTTCTACAATTCATTTGTACCCCCTTGAATTTTGGGTCCTAATTGCTGAATTACTCATTAAAAATGATCCCCAACTCATTTCAATGGAGGTGACAGTGATGCTTTCTCATATAGAAGTTCTGTAAAATTTACATAGTAAAATTTTGTTAGTAGGGCTTTAAGAGGAACTTTAAAAGCAAACATGCTATATAGGAGAGCATACTAATGATGTGCTAATAAGAAGTCTGAGACAGTAACACCCCAGAATGTGACAAGTGGGATAATGAGGAAGAGACTTGTTAACCGAGTTTCACTATTAGCAAAGTTTGAGTTTTTGCCTGTGTGTAATATACCCTTTTAGCAACTAGACAACATGTCTTGTGAATCACTAGGTTGTGGGTGTATGGATTGATCTAAGGAGAAGATATTGATGATACTGAGTGAGCTATGGAGAGAAATTCTAAAGGAAAGGTCCATCAAAGAATTTATTAACTGGAGAGATGGGATCTCTGTATAGCCAATGTCCTCTAAAATGCAGGAAAAAACCAACTCAAATAACTTTCATTGGTCCCCAAATGCTTTACATAAAAAGGAATCCTTTTCATCCCCACAGAGAGTTTTCCTATAGTTTATATTCTTAAAAAAAAAGATTCAATAATTTTAAAGAGTTGTAGCTAAAATTCTAGCAGTAGGAGAAAGCGTCTAAAACCAGGTGAAAACAAATCCATCAAGTTTCCTTTTCCCAGGACAGCTCCGTACTTACTTGCACATTGATGATTATGCCCATATAGTCAATAGGCATCTCTGGTAGATATTGGCTGGGTGTTCACTTCCTCTGTTTTCTCACTGCTGCTTTATTGGACCTGGAAGGCCATTTTCCATAAACTTCTTTTATGTAGATAGACTGCCTTTGATAAAAAGGTCTCTTTCTGTCTGATAATGCTTACCTGGATGCTCAAAATGAGAACATACAATTTCTTAGTTTCTACTTAAAGATGGCCCTAGGGAAAATGTGCTGGATTTGGAATCAAGAAGCCCTGAAATTTGAATGTCTATTATTCACTATATATTACCTTGGGAAAGTCATAACTTCTCTAGGCCACAATTCATCCACAAAATGAAGGAGGCTGAACTAGACAACATCTATGGTTCCTTCAAACTCCACAGATGTTATACTGTCTGTTGATGCTCTATCTCAGAAGTGACAAACACTCTGCTCTTAACATTCTGAAGATGGCTAGACCTACATTAAAATGCAGCTAGGAAATAGTAACAGAATAAATAAAAACACAATGCAATAGATAATGCTATTTACCATGTTATTTTTAAAGTAAATATACAGCCTGCAGGAATTCTCAAGCACAGTCTTTTTATTTGTTCATTTTGTTGCCGTTCAGTCATTTTTCAATTATGTCTAACTGTTTGTGACCCCATTTGGGATTTTCTTGGCAAAGGGACTAGAGTGGTTTACCATTTTCTTGTCCAATTCATTTGAAAGATAGGAAAACTGAGGCAAAAATGGTTGTGACTTGCCCAGGGTTACGCAGCTAGTAAATGTCTCAAGCTAGATTTGAACTCATGAAAATGAGTCTTCCTGACTCTAGGCCCAGTACTGCATCAGCTAGCTGCCCCCATGTACAGTTTAGTGGCCCTCATTTCTATCTGAGTTTGATATCACTGCTATTATAACATTCTTTGCAATCACTTCTCTAAATCATAACTTGTCACGTTTGAATTCAATACTAGGGTTGACCCTTTTATTTTCTTATTCAGAGCTTCCTTAAGAATTCCTGCCAACTAGGATCTCATCTATTTGACTCATCTATTTTTCAAATTTTGTGTGAGAAGATCTCACACCTGTTAATCACCCTCTCTCCTTCTGCTATTATTTAATATTTAATTTGGCAGATGTACTTGACTGAAAAGTTATTAGTGTAATAGTTTCGGTAGAAATAGTTATACGTTCTGGTTATCACATATGACTGTTATTCACATACAAAAATAAAGTAAGATTACTAGTCAATCATTCAATACATATTTATTAAACAGATCCTATGTTCCAGTTACATTTTAGGTATACGAAGAAAAACAAAAGACAGTCCCTGCTCCTGAGGACTTTACTGTCTAACGGGGAAGACAACATGAAAATAACTGTGTAGAGAAAGGCTATATATAAGGTAAGTAAGAAATGATCTACTAGAATTAAGAGGCATTAGTAAAGGTTTCCTGCAGAAGGTAGGATTTTTATTGCAACTTGAAGGAAATTGGGGAAGCCAGGAGATGGAGATGAGGAAGATGAGCATCCTAGGTATGGGAGACAGTGAGAGAAAATATCTGCAGCTGAAAGATGAAGTGTCTTACTCATGGAACATCCAGGAAACCAATGTCACTATATCAAAGAGTATTTGGGAGAGTATAAAGGTATAATAAGATGGGAAAGGTAGAAGGAGAGGTGGTGAGTTCTGAAGGGCTTTGAATGCCAAATAGAGAATTTTGTATTTCATTCTGGAGGTGATAGAGAACCACTGGAATTTATTGAGTATGAGACTGATGTGGTAAGACAATGATATTACTTCATAATATAGTTAATATACAGGCAGTATTTCAAAGGTGGTACCAGTTATAGCAAAAGGAAAATGAAACAATGGAAAACAGCATAATTCTACAATTATGAATAGGCAAGAGTCATACACTATAAGAAACCTTGAGTTTAGCAGTTAGGAATTTATTCAACAAAACCTTTTTTAAGAAAGTTATATAGAGGAAGCAAAAAAGATCCCTTGGTCAGATGGTAGAATACATGCAATTGTCTTGGCAGGATGAAAAAAATGATAAAATGGTGTATCATATGCTTTTTGAGGATGATGACTTTTTTTATTTTTAATGTCAGATCTCCACTGTCTTGTGCATAGAATGCCTTGTGTATAGTAGGCTCCCAATATATATTTGTTAAATTCAATTAGAGAAGCAAATAAAGTTGGAAAAAGATAAAACATTGAATTTCAGAATTACAGTCTCAGTATTGGAAAGGACCTCAGAAGCCATAGAGTCTAATCCAAAATTATGTCACCATGTGTTTAGGTGCCATTTTATACTAAAACTGGCCAAGGATCCATTATGCCACTTCTGAGGTCACTTCTAATCCAGGAAATAAGAAGAACTGAAGGCAGAGATATGAACTTCATATTGCAATTACCAAGATACAGGAAGACTACCCAAATTCATTTTGTAGGGTAAATGGTCATGAGAGCTGGAGATCAGAGAAGACTAATTAGTTCTGTGGCAATCACCTAGTGCAGTGTCAGTACATTAAATAGGAAAGGATCCCAAGGATCTCCCACAAAAGAGGTTGTTCCCTTTGTTTGAGAGACATTTTTGTTTAGAGGACTGGATAAAGATTAGACCTAAGAAAAGATTACTGAATTCAAAGCCAGAAGACGTAGGCTCAAATCTCATCTTTACCACTTATTCTCTTCCCTCCAAAATCTTTTTCCCTATATCTATAATCCTGTAATCTGAACATTTCTATGAAAAATGAAAAATTCAATCAGTCCTTCTGATATTTTCATCTATAAAAGGCCAGTGTGTAGATATTTGGGATAATTACATTTTCACTTTTTTTCTAAACCTCTGGCACTGTGGGCAGACAAAAGCAATAAACATTGGGTAACAGATAAGCAATGAAAAGAAGCGTAACTCGGAAAAGAAATACCAGAAATAGCTTTTCTAGAAGTTAACTTTTTCTTAAAACACACACACACACACACACACACACACACACACACACACACACACACACCATTGAGGAGTGACATTTTGACAAGTAAATAGTCACCAATCATCAATGTTTCATTAAAATCTGTTAGGAAAGGTGCTATCTTTTCTAAGGGCAGAATTTACTTTGGTTACAAAAGCCTGAAAGGGCAGTCCTTTCCCTGTTGCCATGAACCTCAGAGCTTGACTTAAAAGACCAGAGTCACGAGGGAGCCAGCTAACAATCCTGTGCATATTTATGGACTTGTTGTGCATGTGGTAAGTACTCTCCTGACAGCTAATGCTAAACCTAATCAATCATCACTTAAATACATCATAGTGTATATTCACCTCACTCCTTCATTAGCATTCATTAGCAATTAATCAACACAGCAGGAGTCTCTAGAAAGTTCAACAATCCATAAGGTACATTTACATTAAAGATGAACCAACAGGAGGAGAAATGAAAAAGAAACAGGAGAGGAGCAGTGTCAAGTCTGTAGGAGAATCTAAATCTCAGGCTTGATTTGGGCCTTTTAAAAATGGGGGGGAGTCAGAATCAATCGAATTTGGTTATTCAGGCTAAGACTTAAACTTTTGATTAACAAGCAGCAGTCCGCCTTGCTCTATTACAGTTGTCAGAGACAGATTTATGCTCCCGCCGGCCTGCTGAGTACATTTGTTCCACTTCAAGTAAGTCTTATGTATTGTCATTATATCTTCAAAAGAAACGAAAAGACATTGCATCCAATTTATTGCAATTGTGGGCAATAGCTTAATTCAGTCCTTAACTGTGCTCTGCCTGGAGTTGAGGGTTACAATGGAAGACTATTTCCCTGCAGGATGAAAAGGAGCCCCGCTGTGGAATATAATACACCAAGCCCATGCCTGAGAGCTTTATTGTACCCACGGAAGTGTCTCTCTTTCAAACTCAGAGTAATAAGGAGGCTGTGTGGCCCAGTGGTCAGAGCACAGGCGTAGGCGTCAGGAATCTCAGTTCCTTTTCTTTGCATCTTGTTGCTGAATCACCCCAGGCCATGGGGGCAAAAAATTTAGCATCTCTAGCTTCAGTTTTCATAGGTGCAAAATGTAGAGGATGAAGCAAAAGGGGGAGGAGCCCAAGGGAAACCTCAGGTGGGAGGCAGATCTGCATGGAGACAATTACAAACTGTACCCTCTAGCGAAGGCATCAGGTTAAGGCTGATTTGTTCTACATTTCTAGATCATTGTACTCATGTGAAAAGAATTTGCATCCATCTGGATTGTCTCAAAAAAAAAATAGGAAAAAGCTTCTGGTTATATACAGCCACCCTATATCTTTTGACTTTTTTTTAGCAACATGGAAGCCAACTCCAAGAGCAACGATGATGAACATGGTGAAAAAAACAAACAAACAAAAAAAACCAAAAACAACTCTACTGAATATCAATGACATCAACTAAGGATTGGAAATACAGATCAAAATAGAATCTGTGTAAAATTTAGGTTATGCTTGACACAACCGACCACTATTCCCCCCACAAAAAACAGTACTAACCTCACATTTCTTATAGGATCATAGCTGTACAAATGGATTAAAATCATTTATGAAGTTTATTTTATTATTAAATGTATATTTATGTTTTATATATTTATATTTATTAAATCTACATTATTGTGTACTAAGAATCTTGATTAAGCTGGGGATAAAAATGCAGAAGTGAGATAGCCCCTGCCCTCAAAAAACTTATTCTAATGTGAGAAATGGCATATAGGGAAGTAGTGCCCAGGTAAGTGAGTGAGATGTAATCTAGTTCTACACTCTTGTTTTGTAGATTGATGAAACTGAGGAAGTTTTTATAACTTGTTTAAGGTCAGACAGGAAGAAAATATCAGAGATGGGGTTTGACTCCACATTCTCTGGCTAAAGAGGCAGCAAAGACTTTTCCCTGCTCTACAATGTCAATTGCTCATAGTCATGCTGTAAGGCAGTTACAAAGGATGTTATTTGTTCCCATTTTACACATGGGCAAACTGAGGCTCAGACTTAGGTGATTTGTCAAGTACTTGGTAAAATAGTTGGCAAGGGTTCTAAGGTAGAATTTGAACTCCAGTTTCTTGATTTTAAGTCCAGAACTTTCTACTATCCTACTCAAAGTATTGACAGGTTTTTGGTTTTTTTGTTGTTGTTTTTTTTTACAATGGAGTATCTTTTTTTAAGTATATACTGACATCCTTCTTTTGATCACATTACATTACAACTGTCCTCCTTGCTGCCACATCCCCGTCCCCCAGTCTCCCAGTACACAAATGTAGACAACCTTAGTTTAATCCAACTTCCCTGAACTGGTAAATTTATCACAGTGAGGTGGGAGAGTGAATTGCTACCAATTAAACTGCTTTATTTTTGTCATAGCAAATATTTATAAAAGTTTTCTATACTATTGCTGCAGCAGAGGGACTTAGGGTTGTTTTGGGTTTTGTTTTTATTTTAGTTATAGGAAAGTTGTTTTTTAAGCCAAATATTTTTAGGTTGGTTCAGTGGAATTCCCCTTTGCTGCTATTCAAAACAACTTTGAAATTTCTCACAACCCAGTTTGACCAGTCCTCTGAGTTCAGGAGAAAGAACTTCACAGCTTCTCAGACTGGGTCCTGCTTTAATGACTTTTTCCGGATCCTCCTTAAACATGCCTTGCCTTTTGGCTTCAACTGTAATAAACATAATTATCGCTATCATTCTCATTGTATTTTAAGGTTTGAAAAGCACTTGATAAACTTCATTTTTTCCTCACAAAAATCCTGAGAGGCAGAAGTGGTTCTATCCCCATTTTATAGATGGGAAAATTGAGGCAGGCAGCAGTTAACTGATGTGCCTATTGTCGTTACACAGCAAGAAAGTGTCTGAGACTGAATTTGAATGTTAGCTTTCTGGACTCCAGGGCTGGCACATCATCCACTGTGCCACCTACCTGCCTTGTAAAGGAAAAAAAGTGCACATACACACACACACACACACACACACACACACACACACACACACTCATACACCCCTCCTAGTACTGTAATGATCATGTTGATTTAGATACTGAACTCATTTATAGGCTGAATTTCAGATGCTCGTTGGATGTCCAGGGTAAATGGCTGGTCCTCCAGCTTGTTCTCATGGAAAAGTACTTAAAAGAAGTCCCTATTTTATCCAAGACCGTCCACCACACCCTTTCTAAGCAATGTCGTCTGGATTTCCAACTGGATTAGCTGATAAAAGCATTAAATTAGAGACATGTTAAGGGATCTCTCAGGCCACTGAAGACTCTACTTAAGTCCTGTAGAAGCTCAAGTAGTCATCACCAGAGCGCCCTAACTGCAGTCTTCTGCAGTGACTGACAGGTTCCCATCAGAAAGCATCAAGCCCTCATGCATTTTTAAATACCCCAAATGATCCTAATGGAGAATTTAAAACATTTTGGGAATTCGATATTAGAGAAATGCATTCAAATGCAAGATCAGACGAACATATTAGCCAATACTGAAAGTATTAATGGATCTTAGAACTGAATCCATCCAGCCTGAAGATAATACAAAAGGCCTTCTGGACATCAGAGATGGTGTTGGGTTGGGGGTGGGGAAGACTTATTCAGGAAATAGGGACAAATGGTGAACCATGATAGGTTGGAGATCAAGGTCAGCACTTGCATAATAAGTGCAGACAAAGAAGGTTGGTGGATGTTTTTTTTTTTCATTTTCAGACAGACTAAACAATGCATTACACCATCTTCCAGTCATTCAATCAGATAAGTGATGGTATGTTATCTCAGAAACACAGAATTAAAAAAGAAAAACCTCAGATGGACATTGGGAGTGGTCCTCTTACTTCAGGGTGGAAAATTTCTAAAATCACCATTACAGATGATATTCTTTCTCCTTTTTTAAGAGGCACCAAGGAAAGAGAGTATATGGCTTCATTCAGATCTCAGCTAAAATCATGTATACTGCAAGAAGTTTTTCCCAGTCCTCCTTAATCTTAGTGCCTTCCCTTAATTTATTCTCTCCACCTATGTGTGTGTGTGTATGTATATATATATAATACACAAGCGTATATACATAAATATGTATGTATATACGTATGTGTATGTGTGTATGCATATCATATGTATGTATTGATATATATGTATAGGTTTATCATGTGCGCAATATATACATACATGGATGGGATAAATTGAAGGAAGGCTCATATATATACATATATGTGTACACATTGTGTATATGTGCTATATGTATGATTAGAGATGTATGTATTTATAAATGCATCTACATATTTTTTTATATAGTTCATACATAGATGTTTGCATGTCATCTTTGCAAGCAGACTGAGTTCCTTGAGGGACTGTTTTTATCTTTTTCCATAACCTCAGGGCCTATAGCACAGTGTCTGGCCTATATAGTAGAGGTTTAAATGGTTGTTGATTTAACTTGACTGGCTTCATAGAATGCTCAGAAAATGCAATAGGAAGGGGGATTGGATTACCCATAAGAAAGGCATTTTCTTCTTATGAGGATTGTAGAATATTAGAATGGGTTGCCAAAGATCCTTATAGAATACTGTTTAAAACAAGGCTTCGAACATTAGATAGTGCAGCTTCTCATCTATTCATTTTAAGCAGAAGGCTAGTCTAAAGATGAAATGCCATGTCAATATGTCTTCTGTCTACAACCTTTTTTCTGTTAGGAATAAAATACCCTTGCACTGAATAGAAGGTCAATGCAAAACATGAGCAGGAACATGAAACATGACATAAAAAAATCAAGGAAGACTTACATTGTAGACTTTCTGGTTACAAAGAGTTCATGGGAATCACCTAGTTCAACCTTCACGAGGTATAAAGAAGTTCAATAAGTTACAGCATGATTATACAGACAATTAAGTCATGATGCCAAGGTTTAAAGAAGAATTCCCTAATTCTAAATCTAGTAAATATTCTAATATATAATATGTGTTGGAAAGAGGACTCATTTTGAAGTCAACTCATCTGGATTTGAGTTAGTGATACAATAGAAAAAGTACTGACTTTAGAATCAAAAGACCAGAGTTCAAGGACCACCTTTGATGTCTGCCGCTAGTGTGACATTGGACAAATTACTTAAGATCCCTGTGCCTCAGCTTTCTCATCTGTAAAATGAGAGGGTTGGGTATTGTCTGACCTTCACTTAGTTAGCACTTCATTTTCCTCATCTGTAAAATAAGGGAAATAGACTAAATGTTCTGTCAGGTCACTTCCAGTCTCACATCTATTCATAATCTTCGATTTTCTTGTCAATTTAAATCATTATGGAAGCTACACTTTGCTAAATAGGAATAGCTTTCAATAGATTTTAGATTAACTGGATAAAGTATTTAATATCTCTCTGAGATAACTTAACATTCAAATGAACCACAAGGAATTAACCTGAACTCCATAGTCAAAGGTGGATTTGTCTCCAGAGACTGACTGAAAAGCTTGTAACAGGGACTTTATAGTGAAACTTGATTTTAAAAAGATATTATCAGGAAATGACTTTCAGTAGGCAACTTTATTTTGAGTTTGCCCACAACCTTAATCTTATACCTGAATACCAAATATCACAATTTTTATTAAACTGGAAGGTGCAAGGAAAGACTCAGGTACTTGAGATTCTTCAGTGGGTTAGGAGGTGGTTTAAGAGACAACCTAGTGTAAAGTCAATGATTGCCTTGAAGTTAAAAAGATCTGAGTTCAAATCCAACTTTAGATACTAACTAGCTGTTTTCTCACTTGAAAAATTATGAGACTATGACTTCTAAGGTCCCTAATCGGAGTGGCCTGTGTCATAAAGGCTTTTCACTTTTTTGATTATCATTTTCTTTATTTGTAAAAAATGAGGGTGTTGGACTAGATTGCTCCTATGATCTCCTCCAGTTCTAGATCTGTGATTCTAATACTTAAGCTGTCAGCCTTACAAATAGTTAAGGAAAGCACTTTATAAAACCAAAGGTTCTATTATTATTAATAGGTGACCTATTTAACAGTAAGCACAGTGTGAGTTTGTTTGTTTTGTTTTTAAAGAACAAGGTAGACAGATACAGAGAACATCGTTACTTGCCGCCTTTCCTCTGGGTGAAGAAATTTTGGGCCATGGCCATCCATGAAACAAATAAAAGTTTTAAGTGACTCTCAGGTCTATATATTCCCTTCTGTCATAATGGTAGAAGAACAGAATGGAGGGTAAAGTATAGAAAGAATTACACTGATTTTAGAATATTTAGAAGCAATAGTTGCTATTATTCTCTAAATGTAAGATCTTTCCTAATGACATTAGGCAAAGAATGTCTAATGACACACTTAAAGAATGTAAAATCTTGTCTAATTAACATATTGAAGAAAGCACTTAATGACATTAATATATAGGCATTATTGCTCTAAATGAAATCACAGGCAATGAAATGGAAATATGGCTCTAAATCTCTGCTGGGAGAGGAAAATAGAGGTGATTTCATTGTGAAAAGATTATATTTTAAAAAACCACAGCATTTTGTCCATTTTGTCCTCTTGTCTTGTAAGACTTGTGATGAGCATTACCAAAAAAGACTCCATTGAAAATAATTGTAGCTTATGTGCCAGTCTCTTTCGCAAAAGATAGAGAACTGAAGAAATTCCAAGAAGAATGATCCTCTGTATTCAATCAACCTACTTCTTGATAGTTGTTGACTTGAATGCAAAAGGGAGCCAAGAGAAAGGTGGCAAAATGTGGGTTTGAAAATATAAACAAATTACAAGAAATGAGAGTGCACAGAGGTTTGGTATCTATTTGAAATGCTAATGCCTTGTATGACATGCATTTCTTCTTCCAGAAGCATGTTAGAAAGCACTAGATATAGTGAACACTGAAATAAAAATTAAGAAAGCAAAAAATGCATAAAAGAAACAAATGGCTGCCAACATAGGTATTGTATCAGAAATTATTCTCTAAACACTTTAGGGAGAGGCTCTATGGAGAAGTTTTGGTAAAATATATAAATGAGAATTATAGAGCGTGAAAGATCAGGTGTGGGTAGACTATGATTTGCACCAATGGGACAATACTAACAATGACAATGTTATAGACCCATTAAAGCACTAAAGCAAGCCAACTAATGAGAGCACAGGGTCTGCATCAAAAAAGACCCTGTGCTCTATGAGCAAAGTGAAATTTCAGTAGTTCAAAGGAAATATGAGATGTACAAATTTAGAGACATCTCCACCCCAAATGTTCATATGAACTCTTTGTGCCCAACCTGTGATAGTGTTTTCTGAGCTTGTAGTAGTCTGACCAGTCAGAGTCAGTCATGCTGTACCTGGACTCCAACAGAGTGGTGTCATTTTGGTCCTATTCAAGCATGAAGGACAACTATCATCTCTCATCTTCTTCTAATAGAGCAAAATCAACAAAATCCCAAGACAAAACTGAGAAGATAATATATGCAATTACAATAATTTCAACCTGTTCTATTCAAATGAGTCATAAGAACTGAATATTAAAAATGGAAAGAATCAAAGATATGGACCTTATTATCACAATTTTCTGCTAATTTTCATCCAATTTGTTGTTTGTTGTTCAGTCATTTCAATCATGTCCAATTCCTTGAGAGTCTATTGGGATTTTCTTGGCAAAGATACTAGAGGGATTTTCCATTTCCTTCTTCAACTCATTTAGAGATGAAGAACTGAGGCAAACAAGGTTAAATGACTTGCCCAAGGTCACACAGCTGGTGTCTGAGCCCCATACTGTATCCACTACACCACCTAGCTGTCCAACTAATTGATAAAAATCACAATAATGAGAGTAAAAGAACTAAAACCAAACCCCACATTAACGAGCAAATGTTTGACCTTCCTTGCCATGTAAGGACACAGCAATTAACAGAAAATATCAGTTTATAATATAAATTCATTCATAATATCAGTATGGAGGAGGATAGCATATCCCTCAGTAGAGTTTAAATGCCTTAAGTACAAGGATTGTTTTTGTCTTTGTATTCCTAGCATCTGTAGTGTATTATAGTTACTTAATAAATATTGCATTTAATTTAATAGGGTTAAAGATGATCAGTACCATCACCTTCATAAATGAGCAAAAAGAATGGGAGGCAATAATAAGTCCCCAGAAACCTTAGCATAAGTACCAAACTAATCCAAAAGGAAAATGAAAATGATCCATTTGGGTTTCTTGAAGGATTGATTTTCAACAGTATTGACAGTGGAATCATCACATTTGGATTTGACTGCCTTAGCCTCTGAGTTAATCAACAATCGTCTATGATGTGCTAGACAGTATGAGAAACTAAAATACTCTTAGGATGATGAAATAAGGAATAGTGACTGTATGAAACTAAATAGATATAGAGGAAATCTCTGCTACAGGTGACAGTTTTGAAAGCATGAAGAGATCTTTTTTATAAGCTATCTTGAAGAAAAGACATCAAAAGAATGAAGTTAACATGGGAATAACAAGACAAAAATTATAACTGAGATGACATCAACTGCTGACCTCGATACCTATCTTTTTATCTTTATAAAATTATCATGAAAATTATATATAAGCATATATATAATGTTCTTGATGAAAATGTGATGAGGGAAAGGCAGACTTTCATAATTTTCTATGATTAATCACATCTTTATAGTCCCATCATAAATTGCTGAGCAGAGAATTTAAGATACTTTTGTTTGTTGTTTGTGGCCAAATATATTGACACGTATGTCAAAAGAAACAACCACAAAAATTCAATGGATCCCTGTAAATGGCAAGACTCTCTTATGGTAAAAAAAAAAAATATCTCTTTATCTAATTAAGAAAATAAATGAATGAATGAATGATTTTTCCTTTTTTTAAGCAAAATTCAACCATAAAGATTTGGATTCTCTCATGCACATGTTGATGTCATACAAAATTTCTTGATATATAAAACCACATTAACATGTGTAATTAATATTATATTATTTACCTTCTTAATGGGTGGAGGTGGGAGAGAATTGAGAACTCAAAATTTTAAAAAATGAAGGTCAAAGTAAATAAAGTATAATGACTTTGAAAAAGATAAATAAAAAGCAGCAATAACATTATTCAATAACTCTGTGGTTATGAATATAAAATATTACATAAAATAGGGAAATGTGTGTCCATCAAAGGTATTCACCCCATGAAACAAGGATGTCCATTATCACCACTGTTATTCAATATGGTACTAGAAACATTAGTTTTAGCAGTAAGAGAAGAAAAAGAAATTAAAGGAATTAAAATAAGCAAAGAAACTGAACTATCCCTCTTTGCAGATGATGATGATTCTAGATAATCAAATAAGTACTTAAAATAATAAGCAACTTTAGCAAAGTTGCACCATATAAAATAAATCCACAACATTTCTATATATTGCTAACAAAGTCCAACAGCAAGAGACAGAAAGAGAAATTCCATTTAAAGTTACCGTAGACAATGGAAAACATTTGGAAATCTACCTACTAGCGATTAGGAATTATATGAACCAAGGAATTATATGAACACAATTGCAAAACACTTTTCACACAAAAGTCAGAACTAAATAATTGGAAAGACATCAGTTGCTCATGGATAGATTGAGCTAATATAATAAAAATGGTAATTCTACCTAAATTAACTTACTTATTAAATGTCATACCAATCAAAGTACCATATTATAGAGCTATAAGAAATGATAACAAAATTCATCTGGAAGAACAAAAGGTTCAGAATATCAAGGTAATTAGTCAAAAGAAATGCTAGGGAATGTGGCCTAGCCCTAGCAGATATTAAATTGTATTATAAAGTAGCAATCACCAAAACTACTTGGTACTGGCTAAGAAACAGAGTGGTGGATAAGTGGAATAGGTTAGGTGTAGAAGACACAGTAGTCCATGACTACACTAATCTAATGCTTGATAAACATAAAGACTCCAGCTTCTGGGATGAGAACTTACTACTTGACAAAAACTGTTAGGAAAACTGGAAAACAGTATAGCAGAAACTGAGCATAGACTAATGTCTTTACCAAAATAAAGTCCAAATGTGTCCACAATATACATATAAAGGCTGATACTATAAGCAAATTAGAAGCTCAAGGAATAGTTTTCCTATCAGATTTATGGAGAATGGAGGAATTTATGACCAAATAATAGATACAGAACATTACTACATGCAAAGTGGATAATTTTGATTACATTAAATTGAAAAGATTTTGCACAAAGCCAATGCAACCAAGATTAGAAGGGAAGCCGAAAATTGGGAGTTTTTATAGACAATGTCTTGATAAAGATCTCATTTATAAAATATGTAGAGAACTGAGTCAAATTTATGAGAACATAATTCATTCCCCAATTGATAAATGGTCAAAGGATATGAATAGGCAATTTTCAGAGGAAAAATTAAAGTTATCTATATTCATATGAAAGGATGCTCCAAATCACTATTGATTAGAGAAATGCAAGTCAAAACGACTATGAAGTACCACATCACACTTATCAGATTGGCTAACATGACAAAACAGGAAAAGTATAAATGTTGGAGAAGATGTGGGAGAGCTGAAACACTAATTCACTGTTGGTGGAGTTGTGAACCGATCCAACCATTCTGGAGAGCAATTTGGAACTATGCCCAATGGTATATAAAAGCATGCATACCCTTTAATCCATCAATACCACTTCTAGGGCAATATCCCAAAGAGATCATAAAAATGGGAAAAGGACCCACAAAAACAAAAATATTTATAGCAGCTCTTTTTTGTGGTGGCCAAGAAATGGAAATTGAGGGGATGTCTATTAACTGGAGAATGACTGAACAAGTTGTGATATATGCATGGAATTGAATACTAGTAGGCTGTAAGAAATGATGAGCAGGTGGACCTCTTAAAAACCTGAAAAGACTTACATGAACTGATTCTGAGTGAAGTGAGCAGAATCAGGAAAACACTGGATATAGTAACAGCCACATTGTGCAATGACTGACTTTGACTGACTTAGCCCTTCTCAGCAATACAAGGACCTAAAACAATTCCAAAAGACTCATGATGGAAAATGTCATCCATATCCAGAGGAAAAATATGAAGTCTGAATGAAGATCAAAGCATACTTTATGCTCTCTCTTTTGGTTTTATTTTGTTTTGTTTTTCTTTCTCATGGTCTTCCTACTTGTTCTAATTCTTCTGTACTACATGACTAATGTGAAAATATATTTAATAAGAAAGGATATGTAGAACATTTATTGGATTGCACAGTGTTTTGGGAAGGGAGAAGGAGGTAAGGGGAGAAAAATCAAAATGTATGGAAGTGAATGTTGAAAATAAAAAATAAATAAATTAATATTTTTAAAGGTATTCACCCAATTAGTGGATGATTTCTTACTCAGATTCCAGGAGATTCCCTAGAGATGAAGTCTTCCACATAGCCTGTTTTTATGGATGATATTACGCTTCTCGTATTTATCCCTCCACCACTGTAGGACCTCTACGATGAGATCTGTGATTTCTCAAAAGAAATCAGACTCATAAATTGATGCTCATTCATTTTACCTGTTCTCTGATTCCATTGGTATTTGGAGGTCCTGGTAAGGAACCTCCTCATCAATGTAGGATTTCACCTCTCTGCATCTTAGAGTAAAGGTGTTATCTAGGGGAACTGATAGGTTAAATGATTTACCAGGGTCACACAGACAGTATGTGTCAGAGAAAGGATTTGAACTGAGGTTTTTCTGAATCCAAAGTTAGTTCTCCATCCACTATGCCACCTTCTTTCTCAGCAACTCAATTAGAAAACAAATTATAAATGATAAAATTAAATAAATTAAAATTATACAGAATTATAAAAATTATAAATTATAAAGAATATAAAGAATGTCCAGATAATGACCTCCCAGATGGCCAGTCCATTGCATTAGTGCATCCTTACATCTCTTGAGAGCAGGCACAGCAGATAGAAAATTACTTGGTTCTTAGTTTGATGAGAATAAAAAGAGTAAGTTAGGTTTCATTTGGGAAGATGTGAAAAATTTTTAATTTTTTAAATATCTTTTGTTATTGCATTACCTATATATCTTTCCTATTAACTATATACTATAAAGAGTAAAAAAAAATAGGAGAAGAAAGTTCAGAAAAACAAACATATTGAAAAAAAATCTAATGCTTCATGCCCTGTTCCATACCCACAGTCTCTCACTTCTATATGTAACAGAGATATCTTTTCACATCTCTTCTTTGGAGTCCAGTTTGGTCATTATACTTTGGCAACTTTCAATTGTAATTGTTTTTCCATTTTTCTTTCCTTTTACATTGTTGTACAAGTTGTGTTTGTCAAGTTCTTCTTACTTCAGTTACTATCAATTCATATCAATTTTCATACCTCCACAGAATAATAATCATCCGATACATTCACGTATCACAATACAGTAATTTCCTAATGAATAATCATCTACTTTATTTCAAGGTCTTTGCTATTACAAAATGTGTGGCTCTAAATTGTTCATTGCATTGGGAACTTTCTTAATGAAATTGATTTACTTGGAGTTTAGGCCAAACAATTGAATTTCTTAATAGAAGAATTTGGATATTTAGCCACTCTTTAAACATAATTACAAATTACTTTTCCAGAACATCTGGACTAACAGCACATTAGGATATCTGCAATCCTACCAATACTGACTATCCTCATTTTTGACAACTTTTAAGTGTGAAGTAAAACTTCAGAATTATCTTTTCTTTACTTGCATTTCTCATGTCTTTAGATTTGGAACATTTTTATGTAACTCTTTATAGATTCCAGTTTGTCTTTCAAAAACTATTCACATCCTTTGTCCTCTTAAGAAATGGGAATAGTATTTGGCCTTACATATTTCTGTTGGTTGTCTTTATATCTTGCATATTAAGCTCTTAGGAAATACATTTGATACAAAGATTATTTCTTCCCATTTGACACTATCCCTTCTTATCTTAGTGTTAGTTGTGTTTGTGCAAGTTTTTCAATTTTATGACACAAACATTATCTATTTTATTTTTTGTGATTGCCTTTACCCCCCTTGTTTAAGAATTCTCTCCTATAGCCATAGTTGCAATAGATTTCTAATGTATTTCTCTTCTAATTTTCATTTAGGTTTTATTTAATATTGAGTCCATGTAATGATTTTGAATTTGTAGTTGTGAATGTCATAATATACAGCTAGGTGGCTCAATGGATAGAGTGCCTGGCCTAAAGTCATAAAGATCTGAGTTCAAATTTGGCCTCAGACACCACTATATGACCCTGACCACGTCACTTATCTCTTTTTTGTCTCAGTTTCCTCTTTTGTAAAATTAACTGGAGAAGGAAATGGAAAACCACTCTAGTATCTTTGCCAAGAAAACCCCAAAAGGAGTCACAAAGAGTCGAAAATGACCAAAAACAACATGGCATAATATGTTGGTCTAAACTTACTTTTTGTCACATTATTTTCCTGTTCTACCAGTAATTCTCTTGCAATAGGAAGTTCTCACCTAGGTAATTTATATTTTCATATTCATCAGACACTGGATTATTGAGTTAAATTATTTCTAATTATTCCTTGTCTATTCCACTAATATACTTTTTTAATTTTAAACATAAGCTGTTTAGATACCACTTTATCATATAATTTGAGGTATGAAATTGATATTTTTCCTTTATCCCTTTTTTAAAAATCACCAGATAGTGAAAAATGATCCCTAGATCCCTGAGGGTATATAGTAGGTCATGTTCTGAAAATCCAACCTATCTGTTCAAGTACAAGTTGAGATAACAACTTCAGATCATGTATTACAATTACATCAATATTTTTTCTAGTAATATATGATTTTTAATCTTGAAATTGTGGAATAATCAAATTTGTTTTGATTCAAAAGGTAATAGAAAAGTCAATACTAGATGAAGTAAATTTCAGCAAACTTCTAAAAGTTACCTAAACAAGAGAAAAAAGCATAAGGAATATTATTCAGCAAATGTACTGGAAGAAAGGAAGATGTGCCAGTCATGTAGCAAGAGTGAGAGATAACAGATGAACAACTTGAATTATTCATGTCATCAATTCTACTGTATGTAGAAAAACCTACATACAGAACTTTGGGTAGATCCTCTGTGGAGAAGGTATGAAAGAACATGAGTAAGAAGCGAACATGGGACTGCATTATGATTTGGCTCAATGGAGGGAATGCTTGTATTTCTGACATAAAATAAATTCTATAGCCTCTATAATTAATCCTGTTATTTCTTCCATTCTTAAAATTATGGGTTAATAGAAGTAGAAGCAACCTCAAAAGACATCTATCTAGTCCACCACTTCTCATTTTTATAAAGGACGAAATTGAGTTTCAGGGAGATTGTCATTTGCCCAAGGTCACACAGGTGCCAAAAGTGGAATTTGAACCCACATTCTCTGATACAGAGCTAGTGCTCTTTCCACTGTACCGCAATCCCTCCATCTTCAACATTTCCTACTATCTGCTGAATATCTCCACCAGAATTCCCTGCTGACACTTCAAACTCCAATGTTTATACCCCTCAAACCATCTCTTTCTTTTAACTTCTCCATTTCTATTAGTGGCACTGTTGTTCATCTAATACAGCAGTCTCTATCCCTCCACTTTCAATTTTAAACCAACTTACTAAATCCTATAGCTTCTGTATCTGCATAAACAACTTTATCGTGAAATTAAAGGTGTATTTATTTATTTGATTGTTCTTTTATTTATTTATTAGAATTGAATTGAATTGAACCGGGCTACTGATCTTATTGAACTCATATTGATCAATAACCAGGTGTCAGGGACATGATAAAGATGAGGGATTTCTATGAGCTAGAACAAGTGCCCATAGCTATTTCACTGAGCATAAAAATCAAAGAAGGAACATTATTTACATGTGGTATGGACAAAGATGCTCAGAGAAGCAATATAGATTAAACCCTAGCAGTCCCTGGCAAACAGAGTGCCTTGTTCATCATTTAGACCAATGGTTATAAAATTTGCTTGGTCTATAGTCTATTTTGTCAGAGTGATAAAGTGTGTGAATCAAATGTCCCACTTTTCTTTGACTATGCAAAGATTTTCCATAGTGAATGAAAAGAACAGCAGTTCTTTTAATGAGACAGTAATGAAGGATATGTTATGATACTGTGCCAGAAACAACAATATAGTTGTTGCTGTATTATAAACATTAATATTATGAGAGGCTACCCACAGACCACATAGAGGTCTGCTCACCATACTTTGAGAAGAACTTCTCCAGAACAGAAAATCTGCTAGCCAAGTGTTTTATTCATCAAAGAACATCTGTAGTAAGTAGAAAAGAGTAATCCAATCTTTTAGATTTTTCCCAAGAGTCATGTGAACTATCATAGTCAGTGTTTGGGTGGTGGTAGGTTAAGTCAAACAGGAGATCAGAAATAATTCCAGGGAGACCCACATCTTTAGAGAAAGTTGAGAGATCTGACAATGGGAATAAGGCTTTGGTGATTCTATTGATGATCACTCAATTATATGAATCTATATGGGGAAAGATCATTCACATCAAAAATCTACTAGCAAAGCCTCAACCTGAGTCTGAGATCCAAGGTCCACCTAAGTGAGAGGAAGAAAGAGACAATTGGTGGGCATCCAATTTGTGCTCAGGTAGTTGACACCAATGAAAGCCCTGAATCAGATGTTGCATATGCTATCACACCTAGTTAGGAGCTAAGGGAGAGTTTTTAGTTCCTTCTTGGTTCAGGAAGTGGCAATGGAATCTAATGTCGGCCAGAAAATTTAAACTCCAAATGGCCTATAACCCTAAAAGTCTCTGACCAAAGAACTCTGATCAAAAGTAAAGAACTCAGCTTCTGCAAAGCAAAAGAACTGAGTTACATGGAGACTGGGGGAGGAGAAGGATATTAATAGGGAACCTAGATTATGAGAATCAGAGGTATGATTTTAGAGCAGTGGAATCAGCAAGGTCAAGGTAAACTACTGGCTTAAGGTTATTTATATGCTATTGCCATCTCATCTCTTCTCCATCCCCATCCCACCTCTCACTTCTATAGATCTCAGAGCTGGGAAGATCAAGAGAATATAGTAACAGAAATAGTGGATCAAAATAGAAATTATTTAAATCATTCCAGGACCATGGTAGTTGCTGTTGCTTCTATTTCTACATATAGAGTACATACCCTTTGATCACCTTGCACTCCTTACTTTCTGTATCTATCTTCATTGTAACTCTTATTCATGGATGACTCATCTTGAATATTACCCCTTCCAGTTAACTGCAAATTTTTACCATATTCATGTAAAGTCTCTGAAGTCAGAATTGCTGAAGGCAGTTCCTCTATGCATGAGTCACAAGCTTGCTTAAAATAAGGAGGGGATTAGGACAACAGCCGTTTTTTTTTTTTCCAGAAGCAACTGCTCTGCTGGCTTTGGAGTTAAAAGTCCTCAAATGTCATGTTACTACATATTGAAATGCCCCATTGCTGTTCAGTGGTGGGGAGGGTTGTTTTTGTTTTTACTTTATTTCTCACAGTTTAACAGAAAACTGATGTCTCTCTGGATGAAATCAAAACAATGACTGGGGGACAGCAAGTCCCCTTTCTGAACCATGAGCCCTTGAAATGAGAAAAGAACAGCCCTGAAGCCAATTACTATTAGTGGTGCCCAGTGAATGGTTTTGGATAATAAAGGAGAACTGCCATGAAAGAGGAGCTAAAAGGAGTGTATGAGCCAGTTTTGTCTCTGGACATGTTGGTGCCGTTGCTCTAATCTTTCCATGGCATATGTGGAAAAAAATAGATTAAAAAAAGAAATGAAGAGAAAAGTTGAGAATATAGACAATAGAAAAAGAAAATCTGTGAACATTTTTATCAGCTCCTGTCCTCCTTAATGATAATATTGACTGATATGCTATACGTGTTAGAGAACGAAGTACCTAATAGACTGTATTTACAGTACTAATATTTTTATTAAAATTGCTTCATATCACTTTCATATAATCTCAGTCTGTGTTAATTTCTAATATTTCTTCCATTCACTTAATAGGAAGATTTAAATGTAAGAAATAAAGTTTAGCTCTTCATACTTCTAAGGTCAACAATTATGACTTCTTAGTTTAAGCAGACCTTGAACAAATTAAAGTTGTCAGTATGATCATTTTAGCTAACATAGGTCAGAAAAGCTGGAGAATTTAGGTTTCTAAAACATTTTTGTGACATCCAAATACATTTTATTTACTCAAAGGAAAAAAAGGATTTACTCAAAGCAGAATATTCTATTTACTGTTTACTCACAATGAATTGAACTCTACTAATATCAGCATTTTCCAGGTAATGAAAGTATCAGGTAGAGAGAGCTGAATAATATTTTATCCTGTTAAAAATAAATATTAAAGAGACTTGAAATTTAAAAAAAAAATGTTATCTCCTGACATCCACTACTGACCAGCCCTTACCTATGTTGAAGGAATTGAACCTCAGCAAAAAGAATAAAATGTTTGTATCTAGGAAAAACCTAACATACATACCGTCTCTCAACTCAGATCCCTTCTTTGATGCACCTTATATTCAGGCAAAGGACTCAACCATGGACCCATATGGAGACAACCAGGAGAAAACAGAACTACTGAACACAGTCCCAGAGGTTCAACAACCAGTGCCATGAGGTACCTCCACAAAGGAAACAGGAATGAATACAAGGCAATCATTTGGCCACTATGGCTGTTTTCTTACATGCATAGACTACATAGTTATTCTCATCAAACATTAGCCAGTTTGATATGAGTGCACCAGCACTGCTTGTCACAATGACCTTTCCTAAGCACTTTATCCTCTCTTGGCTAAGCACTTATGGAGATGCCAAAGTTCATCTCAAATGTAAGGCCCTATGCCATGTTCCACTGCCCCTGTACCTGTTTATTACTAGCACTTATATAATGTGTACATAGTTGAAATCCTAATAATTTCTGCTATTTATTGGTGCTAGTTTAGGAAAATGAATGGTAAAAATGTATTTTTCTTAAAGCTGAATGTTAGTCAGAATTTTTTTTTTACATTATCCAGAATTTGAGTTTAGTTTAGTTCAAATGAATGAACCATGCCACATATTAAGCCATCCTCTTCATTCTCCTCACACTAGAACTTGGACTCTGCCCCTGGGGCACTTGACTTTGGGCTTCAATTAGAAGTTTTTTATATTTGCTTTATCTTCTCTGGAATCTGGCCATCGTGCCATTTCACAGAGATTTTCAAACCATGCCTTCTCCTGTGTCTTCTCCTCCCAAATGCTGTCTTCCTCCATTAAAATATAAACTCTTTGATTCAGGGTCTTTCTTTTTCATATTTGTATGCCAGTTTTTCGCACAGTGCCTGGCACACAATAAGCATTTAATGAATGCTTTTTCATTCATTCATTCATTCATGAAGTAAGTGGCTACATGAATAGATGTGAGAGATACTGTGAAGGAAGACATAACCTAGTTTTGCAGTCACCCTCTGACTCTTATTTTCTGTGGGATCATAAGCAAGTCACTAATCCTCACATAATCTGTTTCTTCATCTCTAAAATGGGGATAATTATATTTATACTATCTATCTCACAGTATTTCTGTAAGGAAAGTGCCTTCTAAGTGTTTAAAAAAAACACCATACCAGTTAGTTTTTGTTGTGGTTAAATAACTATTGATTCACTATACAGTTTTTTAAAAAAAAAATTCATGTCAACAGTATATTTAAGTATCAAATCAGTTACATAAAGCAGATCATAAAGTATACTGTATTAACATTTTGAGATTCAAGGGAGAAAACAGGCCCTTTTGAAACATGTTAACCAAATGAAAATTAAGGCTTGAGGAGGACTGAATAATGTTTTTTCATTTAATAATTTTTAAACTCTCATATTTAGTAAAGAAATTAACAGTTTAAAAATCAACAATTAAAATTAAATTTACAAATAAGCTAATGAAATCACACTATTTATGTGAATGTAAGTTTCTTATCGATTTTATTTATTGTTCTCTGTTGAGTTGAGATATGTCAATATATCCATATATTCATGAACACTAGTATGGATTCTCACATGCTTACTACCTGCGTGACCTTGGGCAGCTCACTTAGTCTCCTAGGGGCTCTCTTTATATGTATGTAAAAGGAGGAAGCTGGGCTAGATAATTTCTGAGGTCTCCTACAGGCCTGGACCTGTGATCTTCCAGATGCTGAAAGCAATCTCCCTGCCCCTAACACCAACAACTAAAAATATAAACCTTGATAACAAAGAGGCTTAGTCCACCAAAACAAATGCCCACATTGGCCATGTCCAGGAATGTGTTTCATTCTGTACTTTAAGCTCATCACCTTTCTGGCAAGTGGTGGAAGTCCTCTGGCATCATGATTTATCTTTGCATGGATCAGAGTTCCGATATCTTTCAAAGTTGTTTTCCTTTATAATGTTTTGGTCATTGTATAATTTTTCTCTAATTTCTGCTCATTTCATTCTACATCAGTTCTTAGAGGTCTTCCCAGTTTCCTCCAAAACAATTTTTTTCATCATTTCTTATGACATATAATATTCTATTACATTCATATAACATAATTTGTTTCAACCTTCACCCTTAGTGGACACTCCTTTGTTTTCCAGTTTGATACTATTATGAAAAAAGTATATATACAAATATATACACACACACATACATACACACATGCATACACACAAATACATACATATATATATGTTTAGTGATTACTTATGTGTGTGTTTAGTGATTTGGGGTATATAGTTCAAAACTGCTTTCCAGAAAAATTGGACAATTTCACAGATCTACCAACAGTGTATTAGTGTGCCCGTTTTCTCACATTTCCTCCAACATTTGTTATTTTCTTCTTTTGCCTTCTTTGTCAATCTGTTAAGTGTGAGGTAGAACCTGAAAACTGCATTAATTTTCATTGCTCTAATTTTCAGTAATTTGATTATAGTTTAATATGGTTGTTGGATTTCTTCCTTTGAAAGTTACCTATTCATATTCATTGATTCTATCTGTTGGAGAATGGATCTTAGCCTTACAAGTTTAAGTCCATTCCTTACGAATTATAGAAATTGCAACTTTATCAGAAAACTTCACTGCATTTTCCCCTCATTTAACTATTTTCCTTCCAATTTTAGCTACATTTTTTATCTGTGAAAAGTCTTGAAATTTTATACAGCAAAACTTTCTATTTTCTGTTTTATGATCATCTCTCTCCCTATTTAGTCATATACTTTTTCTTTCCTATCTATAATTATGAATGATGTTTTCCTCCTTGCTCCTCTGATTTCCTTAGGATGTCACCTAAGTTATGTTTTCATTTGGAGTTTATCTTGTAATGTGGTATGAGATGTTGATTATTCCTAATTTCTACAGACAGCTTTGCAGTTTCCCCAAATAATGAGTTTCTACTGAACAGACAGATATTTGTGAAGTACTTAGTACAGTGTCTAAAACATAGTAAGCTCTTATTAAATAAACTCTTGTTCTCCTGCCTGTCCTTTCCCCTGCTCTGCTCTCTCCTCTTTGAGTTTACTGAACACTATGGCACTGTATTTGTTTGCTTCTGCATATAGTGTGTTTATTTGATTTATTCTACTGGTTGTCCTCTCTGTTTTTTAATCAGTTCCAAATCATGTTAATGATTAACTTGTAGTATAGATGAAATCTGGAACTGTAGTATAGTATGAAATCTGGTACTAGGGTGACTCCTTTATGACTTCTTTTCATTTTTTTCCTTTGAGATTTTTGATCTTTTGTCTTAAGTATAAATTTTGTCATTTTTCTAGCTCTATAAAATAATTCTTTGGAAGGATATTGTCTTTTATACCACCTTTCTGGTGGTATAGATATGTTCCATCTGAAAGACTCCCACCATGATTCAATTATATAGCATGACCAAGATAATATTATTGTAAAAATGTATTTTTTGTTTGAGCAAGCAACTTGGGATCATCAAAAATCCAATCTTTTCCTCCAAGGTAATTTTAGTCCCAACTCAGTAACCATCTTTAGTGCCTATCCAAGATCCATATACTGATAAACTCAGTAGTCTGGTAGTCTAAACATATCCAGTAGTATATAGTTTTAATCCAGTTTGCTTTACCCTTAATGAATGGTTGTCAATCTCCTTTGAATGAATATGATTTCATCAAGGAGGCTTTTGAGAGCCTGGAGACTTGATACAATTAGCATAATGCTGTCTCTGAGTCAGTTCATTTGGATAACCTTGCTATCAAGAGGAAATCTTTCTTTCTACTTAGGTATTACACAGGATTGTTATCATTCATGAGACTGGCTAATATCTTAGGTGAGCCTTCCTTATTTTACATCCTATTTTATGTCTCTACCCAGAGGTACATTGATTAAAGTTGCCTGTATGGTAAATGTTTGTCACAAAATTTAACATTTTCATAAGGAAATTTTAACACTGTATTTTGTTCTACTAAGTAAAATATATTTTTAAAAGATAGTGATAGATGCAGTGATTCTGATAATTTGATTCATTTTAAAAAATTTCCTTGCCTATTTAATCTTGACATTTTCATCAAGGAGATCTTTGATGTAACTATAGACCATTCAATTAAAAAAAATTATGGATCTGTGGAAATAGAACTATGATTCTATTTTTATATTTATATTGGTCACTTTTTAAAAAAAGAAAAGGGAAAAATCCATTAATTTTTAAATATTTTGGAGAATCTATTTTTATAATATCTTAAAATCTAACTAGTTGGTTGCTTTTAAAATTATTCTACTTTCAGCATGAATTTCTTTCAAATGTAATTTTTATGTCCCCTCATCTTCTTAAATTCCATTATCTCCTTATATAGTACTACTCAACATTTTTTCCATTTTCCTTTGACATGTTTTTCACATTAACTTGTACTTTATACCAGTATTACTTTTGGCTTTAATCTCTCTCTTCTTAGAAGAGTAAATATTTTCTTGTTGATGTCCTTCTGGGATTCTTTCAGCCTACATTTTGTGATGACTTTTACAACAGTTAAACTTCTCTAAGAAATTATGATAGAGTAAAAGGTACATTTGTCCACTTTTAGAATCAACAATGCTGGAAACTACTTGTACTCAGGTAACAGACGAGTGTCGGGGGAAGGGATATAAAAAAGGTTTACTTAGCTTATAAGGATATAATTCAAATACAAAGACACTGAGCATACTAATAATCATGGTGTCCTTATTCTTGTTCTGCTTCTGGAGAATACTGACCTACTCTTATCTCTCTTTTCCCCCATGGTGATGTACAAAAACAGGTGGATAGTACAGCTCTAAAGACTGGCAAGATTAGCTAGGGGGTCCTCCTGTGATGAATGCTCTTATATATCTAAGGGAATGGCAAGCACTATGTCACCAATGTAAAGTCATATGGTATATTTGAACCAAAGAAACATTTAGCCTATGTTGATAGGGTCTAGAGGTCAACAGCCTAGAGACTTCCCCTCTTTAGGGACTTCTCCCTCCTTTCAAATATACATAGGTTTGGCTATAAGTTACCACAAATGCTTATGTTAAAAACCAGGTTGGGGCTGCTGTAAAATGCAAGGAGCATCTTTATTCTTTCCTCTGATTTGGTATTGATATTAAAAGATGACAGATTAACCATTAAATTAATGTCTATAGACTGCCACAGAAATGTATGATTCATATTCTCTAATCTTCTCTCTTCAGAAATGCAGGACTAAGGGTCGTTTTGTATACTTGTGAATCATATCCCAAGAATTTATCACCTAATGACCAAGTGGTGATGAGCTTTTGTTCACAATCCAATGTTTGTCTTCAAACAATAAGTACATGTCATCTTTGGAAATATGTTTCAAACCCACTCCAGCTAGGCAAAATCTGCCAGAGTTTTTGTGCTATGTGAACACAATTACAAAATACTTTTCATGTGAATAAAGTCAAATCTAAGTAAGCGGAAAAACATCAGTTGCTTGTGGGTAGGCCAAGACAATATAATAAAAATGTCAATTCTACCTAAATTAATTTACTTATTCAGTGCCATATCAATCAAACTACCAGATAATTATTTTCTAGAGCTAGAAAAAGTAATATCAAAATTCATCTGGAAGAACAAAAGGTCCAGCATATCAAGGGAACTAATGAAAAGAAATGCTAGGGAAGGTGGGTAGCTCACCAGATCTCAAATTTTATTATAAAGCAGCAATCATCAAAATCACTTGATACTGGCTAAGAAACAGAGGGGTAGACCAGTGGAATATGTTAGGTACTAAAGACGTTATAGTCAATGAATACAGCAATCTACTGTTTGATAAACCCCACTTCCGGGATAAAAATGTTTGACAAACATTTCTGGGAAAACTGGATAACAGTGTGGCAGAAACCAGGCATAGATCAATGCTTGACACTGTACATAAGAATAAAGTCCAAATGGATACATGATCTAGGTATAAAGGTTGATACCATAAACAAATTAGGAGAGTAAGAAATAGTGTGTTTGTCAGATTTATGTAGAATGGAGAAATTTTTGACCAAATGAGAGATAGGGATTATGAAGTACAAAATGGATAATTTCAGTGACATAAAATTGAAAAGGTTTTGCACAACCAAACCCAATGCAACCAAAATTAGGAGGGAAGCAGAAAACTGGGAAAGAAATTTTACAGCTAGTATCTGTGATAAAGGCCTCATTTCTTAAATATAGAGAGAACTGAGTCAAATGTACAAGAATACAAGTCATTCCCCAATTGATTAATGGTCAAAGGATATGAACAGGCAGTTTTCAGAGGAAGAAATGAAAGCTTTCTATAGACATATGAAAAATTGCTCTAAATCACTATTGATTGGAGAGATGCAAATCAAAACAACTCTTAAGTACCGCATCACATCTATCAGATTGCCTAACATGACAAAACAGGAAAATGATAAATGTTGGGGAAGGTGTGCATGAGTTGGAACACTAATTCATTGTTGGTGGAGCTGTGAGCTGATTCAGCTATTCTGGAGAGCAATTTGGAACTATGTCCAAAGGGCTACAAAAATGTGCATACACTTTGACCCAGCAATATTGCCGCTAGGACTGTATCCCCAAGAGATCATAAAAATGGGAAAGGATCCCACATGTACAAAAATATTTATAGCAGCTTTTATTGTATAGCCAAAAACAGGAAATTAAGGGGATGCCCATCAATTGGGGAATGGCTGACCAAGTTGTGGTATATAAATGTAATGGAATACTATTTTTCTATAAGAAATGATGAAAAGGAAGACTTCAGAGAGGCCTGAAAAGACTTCTATGAACTGATGCTGGGTGAAATGAGCAGGACCAAGAGAACTTTGTACACAGCAACAACCACAGTGTACAAGGAATTTTTCTGGTAAATTTAGTCCTTCATAGGATTGCGAGGACCTAAAAATTTCCTAATGGACTCGAAGCAAAACACCTTCCACATCCAGAGAAAAAACTATGGAACTGGATCTCAGAATGAAGCAGATAATTTTCTTTTCTATTATATTTTTTGTTTTGTTTTATGGTTCCTCCCACTCATTTTAATTCTTCTATTCAACATGACTAAGGTGAAAATGTATTTAATAGAAATGTCTGTGTAGAACCTATATAAGATTGCATGCCATCTCAGGGAGAGAGTGGAAAGGGAAGGAGGAAGAATGAGAAGGGAGGGGGAAAAATCTAAGATATATGGAAGTGATTGTAGAACACTGAAAATAAATAAAATAATTTTTTTAAAAGAAAGAAAGAGGGTACAAGAATCCAGGATTAGTTCATCTCAACAGGGTATTGATGTAGAACTTTTGTATAACAGCTTAATGAAAACATTTTAAAACTAATCTGTATCCATTTTTTTCAATATAAAAGATATATTTGAATTTAATTCTGTATGTTTTGGTCTAAAATTAAGCTTAATGTATTTGGCTGGGCCCTATGCAAATGAGCTATTTTCCATAGAAGAATGCATTCCTCCCCAAAAGACTTTAGTATTCCAGGAATCTACTTTCAGGCTTTAAAAAACATTTATTTAAATGTTTTGTGGTATTGGAACGTTTCTTTTTCTTTTCCATTTGTTAAAAATCAACCTCTTGTAATTCAAGAATTCAAGATTCTTGAACAAAAAATGATCCCTATGAGGAATGGACTACAGAAGCAATCCATTCCTTACACTGAGACTAAATCTCTTCTTATACCTTTCTTCTCCCATTACTAGGTGGTCCAATGAAGACACTGCTCTCTAGTAGGCATCTCAAACTCAACATTTCTGTAACTGAACTGATGTTTCTCTCCTAAATTCTGGATCTAAAACATAATGATGAATAGGTTGTTCTCTATATAATATCAGGTTTCTATGAGGAGGGAAAAACTTCGCAATGGAGTTTTCTTAAAGGAGAATAGACTGATTGCCTCTGGAGCTAGTGAATTTCACATCCCTGTGGCTCTTCAGTCTGAGAATGGATATCAGAGATGATGAGGGGATTACTGATCAGGTATGGGTTAGCCCCAAACATCTCTGGGCTCCTCTCCAACTCAGAGATCCTATGATTCAATTAAATAAAATAATTCACAACATACTGTTTTATGTTATATTTCAGTGTTTTCTAAGACCTACAACACGTTTGCAGTTTATGTATTTCATAGCAAGTACCAAGAGAAAATAAAAAACACAATTCTGGGGCTTGCATCTGTTACATATTCCCAAGACCTATGAAAAAACATGTGCTTTCAACTATGTCAATCCAGATTTTCTGATTTTCTAGGAGATTCATAAAAATCAATATCACATCACCCCCTAGAAAAAAAGTCACTGAACAAAGAAATGAAAGATATATATGCTGGATATACTAGACAATAAAAATATTCTTTATAGATTTCCACTCTCAGCACTAGCTACATTAACAATATTTTTCAAAGCAGAAATTAGTTTATAACTCTTTTCTTGAGAGACCTGAAACCAATTATATTTATCTAAGTTACTCATGTTAATGATTCTCAGATTGGACACCACTGATCTCATCAATCTTGAATTTGTTGAATTTTTGGTATGATGATAAGGATAATGATACTTTCTATTTAGCAATTTTATATAGCACTTTAAGATTTGCAAAATGTTTTATAAATATTATCTCATTTTATTCTTACAATAACCCTGGAGATAAATGGTATTATTCCCATTTTATCAAATGAGAAAAGTTAAGTGACTTGGTCACTCAGGTCTGGTTAATGGTTGTTGTCCTTTGTTCTTAAAGAGGAGCAAAATGATATTACTATGTTAGAGTCAAGTTACAATATGTCCGACTGAGACTGATCAGACCAATAGGGGCTCAGAATCCTCTACCATCTGTTGGGCACAAATAGTCCATATGAACATTTTGGGTGAATTCTCTAAATTTGCACATCTCATGTTTCTTTTGAGCTACTTCAATTCTGCTTTATAGAGCACATCACCTTCTCTGATTGAGGGCACACCATGTTGGGTGGCCCTGTGCCAGTGTCTTTAAAGTCATGCAATCAATTTCAAAGTTCTAAAGGGAGACCTATGCAGTTATTAAGTGTTTGAATCAGGATTTGAACTAGAGTCAGGTTGTACTGATTCCATATCTAGCAACCTATGCCTATGCCATGTAATTTCATGGTATAAAATAAAATATCTAGAAGGGGATTCTGGGTCTGAAAAGTGGCAGTTCTCAATGGAGCTTTTGTGCCTAAACTTTTACATGTATTCTTTCCACTAAGATGAAATTCAATTCATCACATATGAATTGAGTACCTACTATGTGCAGGATAGAGTGCTATAACCCCTCTCTTAAACTGCACGTTCCATAAGAGCAAGAACTAAGTTTGAATAAAACTTCGAATATTCTCTAACACCTTATGCATGTAGAAGATTTAATAATTGTTGGACTCAGCTGTAGAGAATTTGATAAATGTGAACTATTGATATAAGTGGACTGGGTAGAGTGTTAGCTAGAGTAGAATTTACAAGTACACTTATCAATTTTCGAAACAATAGTATTCACACACACACACACATACACGTGGTTGCCTGATTTTAGGGTTTTTGGGGGGGGGAGCATATTTTGACCAAGAAGTAGAAATAACCTGGAGTCAATTGTGTTTTACCTGACAGCATACAATAAATTACTAAACTGACCATAGTACAAATTCTATAATGTATAATACAGAAAGTAATAAAATTCCACTTCTGACATTCACTATCTCTATGATCTCAAGTATGAAATTTTATCTCTCTATGCCTCAGTTTCTTCCTGTGTAAAATACTTGGTTATAGGACTAGAAGGCTCTTTCACATCTAGACATATTGTATCCATGCTCTGAGAGCATAGATATAATCAGGAAGAGGAGAAATCAGTACTGCCTAGAACTACTGAGGAAGTTTCATGAAGGTAGGGCTTGGAAATGAACTGATTTTATTTACATTTTTTATAGAACTTTGTGTTTAAGAAAGTTTTTTCTCATGTGTTTCTCTGCAAATCCTTATTTATTACAGTGTCAGAGATGAAGAAACTCAGAAAGGTAAGTACTGTGACTAAGGTCATTTTTGGAGAGTAAAAGGGCTCAACCAGGACTTGAACCTAAGTTTCCTGACCCTAACTTTAATGATCTTTCTACCATATCACAAGCAGAGAGAATGAGCTTGCAATTTTGAATAGAGTATCATGTATTCCTTGACATGCAGTGATACTATGGTCATGCTTTCAATTTAACTGTGTGTATATCAGAGCCCCTCAGTGTAATGGAATCACTTAGACTGCAGAAACTCTTGGTTTCTGCTTCTAGATGCCCAGAACCAAGGACAGATCCTAGCACTTGAAAGGCATTTAATAAGTGATTGTTGAATGGAACAGAATTGGATTTGAATGAATTGAACTGAACTGGATTATGTACAAACTGCATTCAGAAATCTACTCAGCCTCAAGAGTTGAACCCAGGTTCTCCAACTACAAAACCAATACCACACTGCTTCTTTATTTCTCCTTTAGTCTGGGTTTGGTAATCTTTGCTGAGAGTCCTCATTTAGGTATAAATGAGGTAAAATATGTAAAGCTCCCTGGAAGAATGGAAGCATTTGCATATAAAATCCAATCATTAGTAATGCATTAATAGTTTGCACTGATTGCCTCTGCTTTTTGAAATGTTTTTTCTTCCTGCATGTGTGTGAAAGGTTGTTTAAAGATGTCTTGAAAATTTTTAATGAATTATGAGCAAAAATTCCTAACAAAATGATACTGTAATTTTTTTTGGTGGAATGAATATGAATGCAATCAAGGGGCTCCTTTAGCTAGCAATCCCAAGGGGAGTTTGGTTAGAAAACATTCAGCTGGAGAAAGATGGTAAAGACAGGAAAATGAAAATGAGGAAAGCACAGGCAAAGGACACAATGGATTAAAAATCGTGGAGAAAGGCAAATTTTGGGGGGGTCGGTTTGGGGTTTTTTTTTCAGAATGTTACAGGAAAAAGGAAATCAGAACACAGTTTCATTAACAACAACATAAAATTGGTAAACTCAGTGGCTAGAATCCTGGCCTTGAAATCAGAAAAACCTGGATTCTAGTCCTGCACTGTCACTTGTTGTGTGGCCAAGAAGTTACTGATTCACCGAATTTCAGCTTCCTCATCTCTAAAATGGAAATAATGATGACCTAAGCATCCATATCACAGGTTTGTTGTGAGACTTAAATGGGATAACATGTGTAAAATTTTTAGGAACTTTGAAATTCTAAATCAATCAACAAGTATTTATTCAGTACTTTTTATGTGCCAAACCATGTCCAAGGTGCTGGAGATTACAAAGACAAACATGAAACATCCGAGCTTACATTTGATCAGAGAAGACAGCACACATGTGCATATATATATATATATATATATATATATATATATATATATACACACACATACATACACACACATATAAATCTCTCTCTTTCTCTACACACACACACACACACACACACACACACACACACACATACATACATGACAATGGGGGAGGCCTTAACAGTTAGAAGTATCAGGCAAGGCTTCATGTAAGAGATGATAGTTGAGCTGAACTTTGAAGGAAACTAGAGATTTTAAAAGGTAGAGATGACAAAAAAGTACAATCAGGCATGGAGAACAATCTCTGCAAGGCACAGAGAGGTGAGAAAGAATGTCACATAGCAGGAACAACTATTATTTTTGTGGTTCTTATTATAATTTCATTTTTCTCATCCTCATATTCTATGGAGCTCAAATAAAAACTTTTCCTAAGAATAGTAGATAAACTACTATTCTCTCATGCTCAACTTTTTATAAACCATTTACCAAGTGGATAAAAGAATTTATATGTGTAATTGAATTTAAGTGTAAGCATGCAAAGTCACCTTCTATAGACCCATGGGATGCATACTTGGAACAACTCCAATCGCAAACAGGACAATGGAGAAAATACATATTTCTTCCTATCCCCATATGGTTTTGATTTCCTCTGCTAGGTCTCTATTTTGAAGAATTTTCATTCTAATTTTTTTCTATTTCTCTTTCATTTTACATAGGTTAGGAATAGTTCATTTGGCAAGGTGCCCTCTAGTAAACACGTCCCTAAATTTATATGGATCAATGTCATGGAAAATTATGAGTAACAGTTGAATCTGTAATCCTGTATGTTCTCATATATAATGGTGGGTGTTTATTTGAAGTAAGAAGAGTAGTTAATTGGAATACTTTGTTAGAAGAACAACTGCTTAAGAAGAGAAATTGTTTCATTCTTTGTGTTTTTATTATTAACACTTAGCATAGTGCCTGGCACATAGTAGGATAGTAGAAATTTATTAAATGTTTGTTGATTGATTAATTAATTAGTTGATGAAACATGGCAAACTTCTGGTATATTTCATCTCCAAAATCATCATCATCTTGCTCTCACCTTTTTCTCCAGGGTTCAGGTATAAATGCTTCAAAGATGAGTCACTTTCCTGCTATATTCCTTTTATAATTAAAGCTCCACAACTTATTGCACAGTGGATACAATAACTGATTTAATTGAGTAAAAATATTAGAAAGTAAGCTCAATCTCTGAAGGATCCCTGAAAACATCTTCAATACAACTGTAGGACACAGGACAATAGGAATGATATATACTTAATCCTATTCTCATGTGATTTTGATCTTCTGAGCTAAGGCTCTATATTTTAAAAGCTTGTCATTCCATATACATGAGATATTACGAGTTTTGATTTTGCACTATTTATTTAAAACAGTGCTCTTAAGTTTGGAAAAAACAACAAAGTTTTATCTGGAAAATTTTAGGAAACAGTTCAGTCTATGAAAATGGTCTAGTTCTAGCCCAATTTATTGTTGGAGTTCTCCAGAATATTGTGAGGTCTGTATTTATAATAAGGAAATTTGTCATCTCTCAATCCCTGATCAATCTTGCTTCTGATGTTTAAATTCTAGTCACCAGGTCATGTCTTGCTAGGTACTTGGCAGGTGCTATAATTCCACAGCATACATTGATGTCTTAGCTTCTATAATTTCCTTATGCCATCTATATTAATCACTAAGTCTGGGTTCTTTAAGAAACACTCTTGTGGTTTCAGGTGCTAGTGGCATAATGGATAGCAAGGCAATCTTGGGTCAGGAAGACCTGCATATAAATCTATCCTCAGGTACCTACTAGCTGTGTGACCCTAAGTAAATCACTTATCCTTTCTCGGGGTCAGTTTCCTCATTTGTAAAATAGGGATAAGAATAGAACTTACCTCACTGGATTGTCAGAAAGACCAAATAACACATAGTAGACACTTAATAAAATTAGGTATTATTAATTACCTGAACCTGGATTTCCATCATAAATCCCTCTAATTTCATTGTCCAGCTTCTTTTTGTGATATAATTTTGGCTATGTTCATGCATATATCTGTCATCCATTGGGGATCTTTTCATATGTCTTAGTTCTTCACCATGATAAAGTTCTACCCACAATAAACCACTTTTGGTTACATTTAACAAATATAGCAGCATGTACCTTGATGTGAACCTTGATTGTTGCTTAGTGAATTAATGTCTGTTTGTTCCAAAAGTTTTTCTGTAAGATTTTGTTTACTTGTTTAGCATATGCTTTAAGAATGTCTGCTAATCTTCTTCTTCCTTTTTGATGTGGAAGTGTTCCTCTTGCCAGAATTACTCTAGGGTCCCTTGGGTATATGACCCCATGTTTCATTAGTATTATATACATTTTTGGGTGAAAATTCCTTTCCAGAGTTGACGTCCATTTTAAAGTACCAAAAAGTGTACTTTGCTATTACATAGGTATTGTTTAAAATATATTAGGGGGCTCAGTAGATGGAGTGCTGATCCTAGAGTCAGGAAGACCTGAGTTCAAATCCAGACTCAGACATTTACTAGCTGTGTGACCCTGGACAAGACACTTAACCCTGTTTGTCTCAGTTTTCTCAGCTAATAAATGAGCTGGAGAAGGAAATGGCAAACCACTCCAGTATCTTTGATAAAAAAAAATCCCAAATGGGGTCATGAAGAATCAGGTGTGATTGAAATAACTGAAGAACAACAAACTCCCATCTAGGTACTCTACAATCCAGCCAAACACCTTCTAGCTTTTTCTCATAGGTAACATTTCATCTCCCATCTCTGTGCCTTTTCATTGGCTAGCCTCCCTGACTGAAGTGCATTCTCTTTTCAGCTGTACCTCTTGGAACCACTTGTTGCCTTCCAGAATTTGAATGACAACATTTGAATGACAACATAAAGATCCATAAAAATATTGGAAGGTTAGGTGGGTTGAATCTAATAAGATGAAATTCAAGACAAGATAAATGTAAAGTCTAATACTGAGGTAGAGAAAATCAATTTTCTACATACACCAATTTGTCTGAAAAAAGATATGGGGAGTTTAATATGTTAGAAACTCAATATAAGTCAACAGTGTGATGCAGCAGTCAAAAAGACTAATTAATGTCATTTGGGGCTATATGAAAGACACATAGTTTCTAGGAACGAGATGATAGTTTTACTATATACAGTCCTAATCTGGCCACATAAAGTGTTGCATTCATTTCTGAGTACAATGGTGCAATAAGGACACTGACAAAAGAGAAAGAATCCAAAGGAAGTCAAACAAGATGGTGAAGGCACTTAGGTTGCTGTCATATTAGGAGTGGTTAAAAGAAATGGAGATGTTTAGCTTGGGGAAAGGATAGGATAGCCATCTCCAAGTACTTGAAGTGCTATGATTTGGAAGAAGAATTTGACCATGCTGGTTGATTCTGATTTGGTTTGTTCTGTTTGTTCTTAGAAGGAAGAAGTAGGAGCTAGGGGTGAGAATTTCAAAGAGTCAAATTTAGACTTGCTGTCAGGAAAGCAAAACAAAATTTCTTAACAATTGGAGCTATCCATTAATGATATGGCCATTCTCGAAAGATGGTGAATTTTGCTTTACTGGAAGTCTTCAAACAGAGACTGGAGGCATGTTTAAGTAGGGATTCTTTTGTGTATGGGTTGGACTTAATGACTTTTGAGATCCCTTCCATTTCTTAAATTCTATGACTCTGAAAAGACTAGTTTAAGTTCTTTCTGTATGAGGTCTTTCCTAATTCCCTAGACTCTGGATAGCATCTCACTGTCATCCTATCCCAAAAAGGTTAACTTGTATCTGTTTTTAATGTGTTTTCATATGTTCATGTATTCTCCTCCATTAGAATGTAAAGTCTTTGAGACCTTTCATTGGCTTAGCCGTAGCACAACATTTAACATATAATAGGTACTTAATAAGTGTTTCTTGATGAACTGATTGAAAATGCCCACTAAATTCCTTAATAAGCCAGCTATTTTAACAAGTTTTCAGAACAGATTTAACAAGGACCTTGTGAAAAATGGAGACTCAAGTTCAATTATAGTTCTTTACCTTAATTTCTTGGTCACCAAAAGTTCTGGGTTATCCAGTACTGAAAGTTTTCTGAAATTCATTCTAACAGGCTTAAAAGAGATTATAAAATTTTCGGTGTGAGTCTTTAGACTTGAGGAATAGTATATGTTATAAATAAGGGATTCTTTTATTATTTTGTTCATTTCTAGGCTTAACAAAACAGTTAAGAAAATGATACAGATTAAATTTAAAGGTGTATCATGTATAATTTTTTCCCCTGAAAATACAGTTATTAACATTTACCAGAACACTTGTGCCTGTACTTTTATTTCCAAAATTACTCCACTTGGAAATAAATGAAGGTAATGATACCAGACCAGGTCTGAGATTTCATAAATATAGGGAACTAATGATGAAAAATTCCCTTGGTCAACATAAATGGGATCTTCTCTTATGTCTATAGTTCTAGAGAGTTACCTAGGTCTCTGAGATATTAAGCAATCTGCCTTTGGTTGCACAACCAGGTGGGACTTGAGCCCAGATTTTTCTGGCTTCAAGGCCAGTTCTATCAACTCTCTCTTACTATCTCTCACTCTACCATGTAACATTTTACTACTCATCACAATTAAAGCCTCATTGTATGGTGTTATTACTTGCAATTGCAAAATGAATGTGTCAGAGGACTTCCTAGTGGGGAATTTCTTAATCATGTCATAACAAAATAGATCCTCTTAAAGCAAAAGTATCAGTAGAAGACAAACACATGGTAGTGGAAAAAATATAAGCATTTGGGCTTAACTATGGAATGGTATGCAATTGGTTTAAAGAAGATATATCTACTTTGATTCATATTCAATGGAAAGACCATAAATACAGAGTGTTGATAAATGGCAGTGTTTAGCATTTGGGGAGATTTGGGGTGCTGTAGGGTTTGGTGTTAAGTTTTTGTCTTCTGTAACATCTGGATTATTGATGGTAAGCATTAATGATCTGGAAGAAAGCACACAGCATGTTAATAAAATCTGCAGATGTTACAAATTTGGGAGCTGTTGCACTCACCAGGGGACCAAAAAGTAATACAAATGGATCTAATGAGATTACAAATATGGGAGGGGGGAAGAAGAAAATTAAATTCACTTTTTAAGTAGTGGAACTAATCAATCAAGAGGGAAATAATCCAAAACAGGTTCATTGAACAAGTCTGAGGACAAACTTGGGACATTGTCATCTTAAATGAGAGATCAAAGTGCTGTAAGATATTGACGAGTCAGAGTTGGTAGTGTGTTATAGATTCATTCAAGCTCATTGCTGCCATGCCTAGCCATTTCACTTCTTAGAGAAAACAGACCATGATGTGACCATAGTGGTCAAAGGAGGCAGGGTATTGATAAATACTTAAATGGACCTGAAATTTCATTGATTGAGAATTTCCTCCTTTAATTCAGATGGCAACTTATCCATGCTGGCCTCTCTATGTAACTCTCATCCAAAAGTGTGCCACATGGAGTTCCACTGAATGCGCTGAAGACTTTCCTTGACATCTCTTGGCATCCTGAGAGCACCAGAAGGCATTTTGATTATTCACCTGTCGTCCTTTGTTTCTGCCCTATGACAAACCTGTTTTTTTTTTTATGTTATGCAATTGCTTGATGACATCCTTTATTTTTGTTCATAAGACTGCCTCACTGATAACATGTTGCAATCTAATGATATTTACTATGTTACTATTCTTTGTCCACTACAGGATGCTCAGTTTTGTGTCTTCAGAAAAAGTGAGAATTTCAGGGTTTGCTACCATATTTAAACACTGCAAAAATGTTTCTATTGAAAAGACGGGCATTTGCTATTCTGGATGCATGGTGTTAGGAAATTTCTTGAAAGCAATCCAACCTGCTCTCCTCTTCCTTTCCAACTTGGAGTCCAGTTTGTTGGCTATCAGTATTATCTGTCTTAAATGTATTACTATTGGACAGGCTCTTTGGGTCCATCTTTTGGGTCCATTCAGATGCATGTTAAAATAAGGGCAATAGGCAATCTTCATCCATATGGTCTATACTGTGTGGATGGATAAGACAAACTCATTTGCATTGTTACAGATCTCTTCCAGGAGGCTCTGCCACATCTTTGGGTTTGACGACATTACCCCAACATCAAATGTAAGCAATAGCATCTGGAAAACCCCATCATCTGCCAGGAAACCCTCTTCAATCTGTATTTTGTGTTGGATCTCCTCCATAACAATAGAGAATGGTTTTGGTGAGCATATGCTTTCCTATTTTATGCTTTACCCCATACACACACACACACACACACACACACACACACACACAATACCTATATATGTTTGCATGCACATAAATGTGTATATTTATATATATCTGTACTGTATGTAAATGTGCAGATATGTTTTCCGTATTACATTATGAGTGTATGTGTCTGTATAGATTTCATTATGCATGTGCATACATACACCTATATGTTTGTATATATAAGCTTAACCCTTCTACATCATGACTTTGCCCATTGCAGTTTTTGGTATATTGTGGGTTGGCATAATAAATTAAATGGAAATTTTGAGGGAGTTTTGTGGAAGCTGCAGACAATGTGCGAAGACCAGCAGACAACACAGAAAAAGTTTAGGAACACAGAAATGCATAAAATATGTGTATTTTATTGTATAATACCCACATACTTTATCTTTTTTTTAACATAATAATTCAGACTTCTTTGGTACCAAGGGGGAGCCAAAAGGTTTCATGCAGATTTTACTGATTGTGGGGACGCTGCACTCCTAATCCTTGAAATCTGGAAGGGATAACTATACATATATCACACATGTTATATATGACGATAAATAAATAATAATTCTAAAGAACTGGCAGGTCAAATAAATTATTTAAAAGTAGAGAATTTCATTGAAGAAGATAATAATGAAATATACAAGACTTATAACTCATTTGAAGCAGAATTGTTCTCTCTAAATTATTTCCTTAACAATAGAGAGAAAGAATAAATCAGCAAATTGGGCACACAACTAAAAACAAATTCCAACAACAAATTAGAAATCCCAAGAAAGCAACAAAGTCAAAATTCTGCACATTAAAGAAGGGATTAATAAAATTAAAAACAAAAAGATGATTGAATTTGTAAAACTAAGAGCTGTTCTTTTTAGAAACAGCTAATCTAGATTTTTAAAAGAAAAAGAAGAAAACCAAATTCTCCATATCAGAAGTAATCAAGATTGGGTTCATTATATGGAGATATGAGGCTTCTATATAATTTACAAGTTTTTGGCTTCTTGCATTTCTTTCTCCTGAACCACATGTTTCCATAGAACTCTCCCAATCTTCATCATTTTTCACTTTTGCATTGAAGTTATGAAGTATTAAGAGATGTTGATTTGATTAAGGGTATGACATGTCTTATTGAGTTCTTTATAAAATTTCTCTTGTAAGCAACAAATTTTGGTTAATAATCTACAATTATTTTCATCATGGGTACTTATCATTATCACTGCAATACAATATATTTCATGAAATATTTCTTATAGTTTTGGAGTGTATGATAAAACCCACTCCACTATTGCCTTTCTTTGCCTCCCTAAGGAAGACCTGCATACCCTCATTTAATTTAATCACTTTTAATCACAACTCTCTTCTTTCTTCTGATTTTGGGCATGACCAGAATGTCAAGATTAATAAAATTGAGCTCTTCTAGCAACATGTTCACTCTTAGTCATTGGAAAAGGATCTTGAATTTAATGTATCAACAGTCAGATTCGAATTTGTTGAGGCTAAAAACTATGTAATTTTGGCACCCTCTAGCCCATTTCTCACCACTGCCATGGAAAAAGAGAAAGGACATCATGCAGTACTGAGGGCCTTTTATGTATTTTTTGTTTCATGAGTTCCATAAATTGTAGGACTGTTACTAATACTTGTTGAATGAATGAATTTCAAGAAGGTAAGGGGAAAGGTTTTGGGTTTTTTTTTCCTAGATCTATCAATATTGTGCACAACTGCTATAAGAATTCCCTTCCAGGCTATGGGTTTATCATTGCATTGATAATTCTTCCTTCCTCCAGTGCCAGAACCTTAGAGTTTGAAAATGAACATGTTTTAGAGATCATCTAATCTGGCATTCTCATGTCACGGAAGATAAAGACAAGGCCCAGGCAACTAAGAGGCACAGTGAATAGAGAACCAGGCCTAGGAGTCAGGAAGATATAAGTTCAAATCTGGCCTCAGACACTTAGTAGCTATGTGTTCCTGGACATGTCATTTAACTCTTTTTGCCTCAATTTCCTCATATTTAAAAATGAATTGAAGAAGGAAATGGCAAACCACTCCATCATCGTGGCCAAGAAAACCCCAAATGAGGAGTCAAACATAATTAAAATGACTGAACAACCACAAAACTAGAACCCATTTTCTCATTCCCTCCAGTGTGCCTTGGACTATTCCATGCTCCCTGTTAAACTCTTTTAAACTTCCCTCCTCAATAGTCAAATAAAATGACCCTTTTTTCCACCAGTGCTCAGTCTCTTTGAGTTCCTTGACACTTTTGACATGGTTGGCCACTTCCTCCAGCACAATATTTTCTTTTCCCTCTACTTCCAAGATATCACTGTCTCTTGGGGCCTCAAAAAGAGGGAGAAGGGAAGAATTTGTGACCAAACAAGAGATAGAGAACATCATGAAATGCAAAATCGATCATTTTGATTACCTTAAATCAAATGCAACCAAGATCAGAAAAGAAGCAAAAAGTTGAGAGACAATTTTTATAGTCAGTTTCTCTGATAAAGGCCTCATTTCTAAATAAGTAGAGAACTGAGACTAAATCATTCCCCAACTGATAAATGGCTGTTTTTGGATGGAGAAATTAAAGCTATTTATAGTCACATGAAAAAATGCTCTAAGTCACTATTGATTAGACAAATGCAAATTCAAACAATTCTGAGGTAGCATACCACACCTATCAGATTGGCTAACATGACAAAGCAGGAAAATTATAAATGTCAGAGAAGATGTGGGAAAATTGGAATACTAATGCATTGTTGGTAGAGTTGTGAGCTGATACAAGCTTTCTGGAGAATAATTTGAAACTATGCCCAAAGGCTATAAACCTGTGTATACCTTTTGATCCAAAAATACCACTACATCTCTATCCTAAAGAGATGATAAAAAAGGGAAAATAACCTACATGTGCCAAAACCTTTTCATGGGGGCAAAATATTGGAAATTGAAGGGAGGCCCGTCAGTTGGGGAATGGCTGAATAAGTTGTGGTATATGAATATAATGGAATACTATTGTTCCATAAGAAATGGTGAGCAGGTGGACTTCAGAAAAACCTGGAAAGATTTGCATGAACTGATGCTGACTGAAGTGAGTAGAAGCAGAACACCATAAGCAACAACAGTAACACTGCATGATAATCAACTTTGTTAGATATAGCTCTTCTCAGCAATGCAGTGAAATAAGAAAATTCCAAAGATTCATGACGGACAAGGCTATACACTTCCAGAGAAAGGAATATGGAGTCTGAATTTAGATCTAAGCATATTATTTTCTTTCTTTTGTTGTTTTTGTTTTTTCTTTCCTATGTTTTTATTTTTGCTTTTGTTCTGATTCTTCTTTCACAACATGACTAGTGTGGAAATGTGTTTAATATATCCATACATGTACAGCCTATGTCAGATTGCATGCCATCTTGGAGAGAGGGGAGTGGAAGGAGAGGGAGAAATTGAGAACTCAATATCTTATAAAACTAAATGTTGAAAACTAACAATATTTTAAAAAAAGACAAAAAAGAAGAGAAACAAATCAAAAGGGAAAAAAATGAGAAAGAGTATAGTGAAGTTTTTTTAAAAGCCAAAGAAAATATAAGAGAAGGTACATAGTAGGAATGGGAGGAAAGTACACTTTAAAGGTAAATGTAGGGTAGTAACTAGAAAACACAACCAAACCATCAAGGGAGAATAAGGTGTTAAAGATAACTGATTTATGCTCTAGGGTGCCATAATTTTTTCGTTGACTCAGCTTCACAAGCTACCTGAGCATTAACCTCAATTCCTCATTCTCCCTTATTACACATATCTAATAAGTTGCCAAATCTTGTTATTTCTCTCTCTACATATCTCTTATACACACACACACACACACACACACACACACACATACATACATACACACACACAAAATGTATGTATATGTATATAGCTAGATAGAGTCATATAAATATATATATATATATATAGATATCTCTATAGATATGGACATATATCCCATTCTCTCTATTCACACAGCCACCAATTGGGTATAAGCTCTTTTCATACATAATAATTTTTGTGGTTCAGTCCTTTCAGTCATCTCTGTCTTTTCATAACCCCAGTTGGTGTTTTCTTGGCAAAGATAATGGAGTGGTTTGCCATTTCCTTTTCTAGTTTATTTGACAGATTAGAAAAGTGAGGCGGGGCAGAGCCAAGATGGTGGGGTAGAAAGATTCACATATGCTAGCTCCGGACCCACAGCCCATGGATTCCCTCTAAAAAGAACTCCCAACAAATTCTGGAACAGTGGAAGCCACGCAGTAACACAGTGAAGGAGATTTCCACTCCAGAGAGCCCTAAAAAACCGATCCCAAAGGTCCATTACACACCAGACAGGAGCAAAGTCCAGCCCTGCCCTGGCCACACCGCACTGAGAGGAGCGAGCAGATCTGAGCAGGCTTCAGGGACAGAATCTCCAGGGGCCACAAAGGTCCCTCCACCCACAGACGCACAGGTCAGTGAGAGAGACGTCTGGACAGGCTGAGAGGGGAGCAGGGTGTCTCCATGACTTGCGCCCCCTCGGGAGGCAGCAGCAGAGGCAGTGGGCAGCCAGAGGCTCCCAGAGTAGGCAGGAGCTCGGCAGGACCTCCATCACAAAAGGTTTCTGCATAAACCCCCTGAGGGAACTGAGCCTGGGAGGCAGCCCTGCCCCCACCTGAGCACGAGAACTTAAACTCCCATTGAATAGCAGCCAGGCCGGCCACCAAAAGCTCTGAGGCTGGGGAGCAGCATTTGAATCTCAGACCCCAAGCACTAGCTTGGCAGATCTGGAGGCAAGGTGGGGTGGAGAGGAATCTCAGAAGTCAAGTAACCGGCTGGGAAAATGACCACAAAAGGGAAAAAAACTAAGACCATAGAAGGCTACTTTCTTGGTGAACAGATGATTCTGCCCTTCCTCTGTGATGAGGAAGAACAATGCTTACCATCAGTTAAAGACATAGGAGTCAAGGCCTCTGTATCCCAAATATCTGAAATAGATATCCAAAGGGCACAGGCCATGGAAGAGCTCAAAAAGGATTTTGAAAATCAAGTTAGACAGGTGGAGGAAAAACTGGGAAGAGAAATGAGAGAGATGCAAGAAAAGCATGAAAAACAGGTCAATACCTTGATAAAGGAGACCCAAAAAAATGCTGAAGAAAATAACACCTTGAAAAATAGGCCAACTTAATTGGCAAAAGAGGTTCAAAAAGCCAATGAGGAGAAGAATGCTTTGAAAAGCAGAATTAG